>JASAUF010000098.1:2205000-2827500 GCA_030180095.1 Magnolia changhungtana
CTCGTAGACACTGGGTCATTTGCGGATGTGCTATTCACTCAGGCGTTCGACAAAATGAGGATTAAACGATCAGCGTTACGTCCAGTTTGAACACCGCTGATAGGATTCTTGGGCGGACACATACTCCCAGAAGGAATTGCTTCACTACCGCTCACTGCCGGAAACCCCCCGCATCAGACGATAATATTGATAGATTTCCTGATCGTCAACCAAACATCTGTCTACAACGCTATACTCGGTCGACCTACTTTAAATTTTTTTCAAGCGGTGGTATCTACATACCACCTTTCCATGAAATTTTCAATTGAGTCAGGAATAAGAATCGTGAAAAGATATCAACAAGATGCTCGACGCTGCTATGCCACTGCAGTAAAGGTTCCGGTTGAAATTTTAGTGATTGAATCGCTGGATCCCCGGGTCGGAACTCACGAACGAGGGCAACCAATGGAAGATCTTATATCGATACCCCTAGCCGAGGCAACGGAGTCGAGAGTGGTTCGGATTGGTTCATCCCTGAAGTCACCACTCAAAGACAACTTAATAGCCCTGCTCAGACGATATGCTAACATATTTGCATGGAGCCATGAAGATATGCGTGGGATCGATCCCTCGGTCATGACGCACCGACTCAACATCGACCTGACCTACCGACCGGTCTGACAAAAAAGACGTCCTCTTGGCACAGAAAGGTACGCTATCATCAAAGAGGAAGTCGGCAAGCTCCTCAAGGTGAAATTCATAGAAGAAATATACTATCCAGAATGGATAGCCAATGTGGTACTTGTGAAAAAAGCCAATGGGAAGTGGCGCATCTGTATTGAGTATACAGATTTGAATAAAGCCTGCCCCAAGGACAGCTTTCCTCTCCCGAGGATCGATTAGTTGGTAGACAGCACTGCTGGCCATAAATTACTTAGTTTCATGGATGCATATTCTGGATATAATCAAATTGTAATGCATCAATCTGATAAATCTAAGACCACCTTTGTCACCGACAAAGGTCTTTATTATTACCAAGTGATGCTATTTGGTTTGAAAAATGCGTGCGCAACGTATCAAAGATTGGTGAACAAAATGTTTGCTCGACAGATCGGCCGGACCATAGAAGTATACATAGACAACATGCTCGTCAAAAGTATACTCGCAGCCGACCATATAACCGACCTAGAAGAAACGTTCCTGACCTTGCGCAAATACAAGATGAAGTTAAATCCAAGTAAGTGTGCTTTTGATGTAAGCTCGGAAAAGTTTCTCGGATTTCTGGTCAGTCAGCAAGGAATCGAAGTAAATCCAGAGAAAATCAAAGCTTTACTCGATATGGAATCCCCTAAAACAATTAAAGACATACAAAGGCTGACTGGACGAGTAGCCGCACTTAACCGCTTCCTTTCTAGAGCCACCGATAGATATTTCTTATTCTTTAAACAGTTGAAGGGACGACAATCGATGGTATGGATGGAAGAATGTGAAGCGGCGTTTCAGCAATTAAAGTCTTACCTCGGGACTTCGCATCTCCTATCAAAACCCAAGCCAGGAGAAGCTCTGCTGTTATACCTAGCTGTGTCCGACGCAACGGTAAGCTCGGCACTGATACGCGAATATGACGAAAAACAACTGCCGATCTATTATGTCAGCAAAGCGCTCCTACCGGCAGAAACGAGGTACCCATTAATGGAAAAGGTGGCCTTGGCTCTGGTTATCTCCTCGCGACGGTTGCGGCCATATTTCCAAGCACATACTATTGTCGTTATAACCGATCATCCGTTGCATTAGATTCTACAGAAACTGGAAGCTTCCGGTCGACTTACGAAATGGGTGATCGAACTCAGCAAGTTTGATATTCAATATAAACTAAGGATGGCGATCAAAGGATAAGCCGTGGCCGACTTCATCGCTGAAGTTACACCGCGACTTGTTGCATATGCTACTAAGCCCGTGGAAATGCCGACGATCGCTTCACCCGACGCATTGCCCTTCCCACTTCCCTAGAAGCTGTATGTCGACGGCTCTTCCAACTCTAAGGCAAGCGGGGCAGGAGTAGTGCTGGAAACTCCCGATCAAACCTATATGCAATAGGCCTTGAGACTTGGATTTCAAGCCTCGAATAATACAGCGGAATATGAAGCACTATTACTCAGCCTCCGACTTGCAGCCAGTTTAGGAGTAACGCATCTCCACGTTTTCAACGATTTCCAGTTGGTCGTCAATCAAGTCACCAGTGTATACCAAACGCGGAAAGAATAATTGAAAGCGTATATGAAAAAGGCTAAGGAATTGATTAGCGGATTTCGGCAATGTGAAGTAACTCGGATCCCCGGGACCGAGAATACCAAGGCTGACATATTAGCAAAACTGGTCTCGACCGACGAAGACGACATACCCAGGTTAATTTCGATCGAATATGTGGCGAAGCCAAGTATCGAGGAACCGGCCAACTCGCCCATACACGTTATCGAGTCGGAACCCACCTGGCTCAACCCTATCGTACAATATCTCAACGAAGGGATTTTACCTCAAGACCGCATCGAGGTTTGACGACTAAAGACCCGAGCGTCGCGCTACACCATATTGACTGGGGTGCTATATAAGAAAGATTTTTACACTCCCCTACTGCGGTGTCTAAATCCCCTTGAAGCTGATTACGTGTTACGGGAGATACATGAAAGAATTTGCGGAAATCACTCGGGCCGACGATGCCTCGCACACAAAGTTTTACGTTAGGGATATTACTGGCCGACAATCCAAAAAGATGCCCGCAAGTTCGTCCAGAAATGTGACAAATGTTAGAGGTTCGCAATCATCCCTAGAAAACCACCGGAGGAGTTAACTCCCATGACCGGTCCTTGGCCCTTTGCACAGTGGAGAATCGACATTATTGGACCTCTCCCTATGGGGAAAGGCCAAACCAAGTTTGCAATCATGGCAGTGGATTACTTCACAAAGTGGGCCGAGTTAGAGCCCTTGGCAAAAATAACCAAACAGAAGATTACCGATTTCGTACGGAAAAACATCATCTGTCGGTTCGGGATACCTCGGGCCATTATCACTGACAATGGAAGACAGTTCGACAATAGACATTTTTCCAAAATGTATAGTAATCTCGGGATCCGAAATGTGTACGCTTCACCTCATCACCCTTAGACTAATGGGCAAGTCGAGGCTGTCAACAAAATCATCAAGTAGCATCTTCGAAAGAAGCTCGACCGAGCCAAGGGAGCGTGGGCCGAGGAACTCCTGAAAATACTGTGGGCCTACCGAACCACTGCACAAATTGCTATAGGGGAAACTCCTTTCTCCCTCAATCATGGCTCGGAAGCAATTACCCCGGTCGAGATTGGGATACATTCAGCCCGAGTCAATTCATACAACGAGCAAGATAATGAAGAACTCCTATCGCTCGAGCTCGACCTACTGGAAGAAAAAAGAGAAGAAGCTCGGTTGAGAACGATGGCTCGGCAGAGACAAGTAGCTTGGTTCTTTAACACCCGAGTCAAAACTAGGCGGTTCTGAGCCGGGGACATGGTACTCCGGAGAACGTTCCCAAATACAAAAGAAGTTGGTGCAGGCACACTGGGACCCAATTGGGAAGGACCCTAAGTCGTCTGAAGTGCCATCCGACCTGGAACTTATTAGTTGGAAAGCCTAAACGGACAGTTACTGCCTCATCTCTGGAACGCCGAGCATCTCAAAATCTATTATCCTTAGGTCGATCGTGAAAGAGCGCAAAAGAATGAGATGATATGTAAGCCAGATCGATTCAATAAAACCAAAAATTCTCATTCATCACTTCATTGTTTTACATCGGGTTACATCATACTCTACTCCAGTTACATCGGAAAAGAAAGAATAAAAACGATTCCGACAAAAGAAGTAATTTCTCTCGGTTGCAGTAAACTATTCTTGATTCAGTCTAGGAAGGTGATTGGCATGAGAAGTTGATGATGGTACCAAAAATGAAGGGAAGCCCAACACTGTACTAGTGTGAGTGCCAAAAATGAAGTACGGTCACTGATCCTCGGCCGGAGGTACTTCCGAAGCAATCCCAGAGACCTCAGCCTCTGCAGCAGCAGGAGCCTCTTCACCGACAGTAGCATCGGTATGACCAGCCACAGCAACCTCGACCTCTGGACTACCTTCCCCGAATGTAGAGAGATCAAGGTTAGGGAAGGCAGCCCTCATTTTCAGGACGCAGGTCCTGTACCGACCCTGATACAGGCGATCTCTCTCTTCCCCGAACTCTTGAGAGTCGAGAAAGGCTTATACGGCCCGTTCCTCGGCTTCTTTGGCCTGTTCAGCTTCCTCTTCAGCCTGCTGGATAAGCATTGCGGCCTCAGCCTTGGCCCAAGCTAAGGTGCCTTTGCAAGCACCATGGACTTGACGAAGATGCCAATATTCTTCATCGGTCTTCATTAGAAGCAACGTCAGACGGGCACTCTCGGCCTTCGCAACCTCAAGGGCTCCCTTCGCTTCCTCAGCTGCCTTTTTGGCGAGCGCCAGGTAACCAGTCACAACGCCGACCCCACTTTCAGCGGCCTCGCGGCGTCCCTCTGCCTCGGCTGCAAGCTTCTGAGCCGTAACTAGCTCCGAGCAAGCCTTGACCACACAGGGGGCCAACTGCAAGCGACAAACACCGAGTTAGGATAAGATTGTGAGACCAGGAATAACAGAAAAATGAAGGAAGGAAAGTTACTTCGAGAAGTACCTTCGCCGCATGGCCGAGGGTCTGCGTTGTGGGAGCATTATAAAGACTTGAAAAGTCTTTCTCGCTTCCGTGAGCAAGGGCGCAAGGGATCATCCCCGATATAACCTTCTGAAGGGGCAATGGCTCCTGCTGAGTCATCTCCCCTCTTGAAGATTCTCCACTCAGCCTTTCTCTCGCCTCGAGACCTCCTCGGCAGCGGATCTCGGCTCAGATGCCACAACCACTTCCTCCGCCCTATCGTCAAGATCAGAAAGCACGACCACAGTAGGTGCGGCCAGGGCAGATGAAGCTGAGACAGACGGCTCCTTTGTTTTTGGAGCTATCTTCGGCTGTTTCGAAGGCAGAATTCTTGATAAAAGCGCCAACCTATGAGGTGCCTTCACTTGAAAAATCGGCTTAAGGGCCAGTCGAGACTCGGCCATATCCGTGAAAGCTGGTTTAAGAATAGGCCGAGCTTCAGAAAGATCTGAGACAAAAACAAGATAAGTCAGATGAAGTTCAAAGAAGGTTAACAACAAGGAAAAAGTTACTTGATACAACCGAGTCTAAACCTGCAAGATGAAGTCGCTCAGGCTGCAGTAGCACCTTCTAGGACCGATCTTCCGGACTTAGCTTCCTCAGGTCCCTGATTCGAGCTAGGTCGTTGGCTTCGAGCTTCCCTCTCTTCTTTTGGATACCTACAAAGTATAAGTGAGTTAGAACCTGTGCTCTACGACGAAGAAAGACAGACAATGGTGTGTCGTATCACTTGCTTTCCGAAACGTCCCAGAGATCGAAGGTACAAAAGGCATAAACTTGGTCGTCTCCCAGCGACCACACGTCCAGAACCATCTTTCTTTCCAGTGCTTGTTAGAAGTTGGTGGGTCAGTGATAATAGAGCCGTCTTTGCCTCACCAGGCGCGCGGAAAGTAAAAGCCGGAAAAGTTTGGATTCGGCTGTACTTGATACAAGTAGAGAAATTCGTCGACCATCAGTGGGGGCTGTTCTAGTTCAGCCCACAACACCGCGCACCCGAACAAGTTCCTTCACCCGTTTGGGACTATTTGTCTGGGAGTAAGCCGGGCACGAGACAGGAAGTCTCGAGCAATGGGCTAAAGGAGTAATCGCAAGCCACACTGCATCGAGACTTGAAAAATTGTGACCATCTCGGCAAGAGGATGGTCAGGTAACTCATCCGGATGAGGAAGGCGAATAATAACCGAGTCCGGGACGTGATACCCGGCTCGGATTCAGTTTAGATCCGACTCAGTCAAAATTGAGGGAACGGGACCGCTCAGATCACCCTCGGCCCCCTCTCCTTCAGAAGACGTCTCAAAAGCCTGCACCGGCTGAGTTATGGGAGCCGACTCAGAGGCTCCCCCGGTGACTCCTATTTCTTCCTCATCTTCCTCATCCAATAAATCCATTGCAGGATTGGGTCTCCTCGGTCGGGTTACCAGAGACGACCCGACACGCGAAGGACCGGCCGGAGCGGGACACTCCACCTGTGGTCCGGCAGTCCTCTCCGAAAGGAAAGCAGCGTTAGCGTCAACAGCAATCTCCGCCAGCAAGGAGGGTGATTCCGCAATGTTCCAGAAACGCTACGTTTCACCCTCGTCGCCGAAAATTCCCTCCCGGGGGCTCTGTAAGTCGTGCATTGCCACTAATGTCAACAAAAAGGGAGGAAAAAACTCACCGGAGAAAGCAACGACGATTGAAAGGGAGACAACTGAAGAGAAAACGGCAAGGGTAGGAGCCCAACGCAAGGATGATAGGAAACGGAGAAGAAACAGTGAAAAAGAAGAAAGAAAGAAGATAAAAATGAGAAGCGGGAAAGGCAACGCCCCATTTTATAGTCTTGCCACGTGGCAGGGGTAATTAATGGGCAGACGAAACGATGCCTGCCTCGACTCCCTCGCTTGACACATGGCGCACGCTGACTGACAGCGGCAACGTTCTCGCTACGCGTCCAACTCCCATATGCAGGAAAGACGACTTTACGGCTGGCCGCTCGTGCGACCTCGGGTAACGAACTGTCACCTGTTAAGGACGACTCAAAGAGCATTAAATATCTCATCATGACCTCGGCTTCCAGAGCGAACCGACCTAAAAATTCATTACTCCTCAGTGCCGAGTGAGGCATAAGGAGTGAGGGGGGCTTACTGTTGGGAGAAAAATATGTTAAGTCCGGAAGCTTGGATAGGGAATGAGTCAACTGTGCTCACACTGTTCAAATCGTCCGAGGCAATAGTTACGGCCGAGACAGTAGTATACAAGGCCAACGGGCAAACAGAATAGGACGTTTAAGTTAACTCAGTGTATGAGCTAGCAATGCCCTCCTAAGCCCATTAAGGTCAAAAAGCTATAAGCCACCTGACTGACAGATAAAACCGACTCAACAAGTTAGTTTTGTTGGCCACGGGGTAAGGAAATATGATGGATGAAAATCAGGATTATTTCCACCCGATATAAGGCAGAAAGCTTATCCTCGATAGCCAGCCGAGATTCGTCCATTACATGAGTCGGAATCGGTCAAGCCGAGTGAGGGAGACGGTGTACATTTAAATACCGTCCCGAAAATCCAGAAAACGGATGTCCGATCCCGAAGATCTCGGGATCGGATGAAATCTGTTAAAGATATCAAATCTCCGAAGAGTCAGTGGGAGAATCCCTACATGGCAGGGCTTCCTCGCGCCTATAAGAATCCATCTTCATCATGGTGAAAGGTACGCAACAGAAAAACCCTAAAAGCCTTTGCCTTTATCCCCGATAACTGACTTAGGCCTCGGAGGTTCCCCTGCTTTAGCCAGGGTCCCCTTTGTGTGAAGGATTGCGCCGGTTAAAGACGACGGAGGCGACGAGTTCATCATCAAAAAAACACATCAACAATTCACACTCTGAAACTGAGTTTTAAAACCTTTGTCTGGCCTTGTGAACTAAATACTTGTGCCTTGGCTCGGCCTAGATTAGAGACTACTAGCTAAGAAACTAGGCCTGGGTCTTTGCAAAACTTGTTGAATAAGGATCTGGGTCAATAAGGTTAGGGGTGGCAGTGGGCCAGGCAGAGTTGGCCCTAGCACGGCCCTAACCCCGTTAGTAGAGTTGGGCACGGGACAACTCGACTCGTTTGACTTGTTCAGATCCGACTCGATCCAAACTGAGTTGCTGAGTCAATCTGAATCGAGTTGACTTCGTCCAATTTGAACTCAAACCGAGTCGAGTTCGAGTCACCCAGTAACTTGACTCGACTCAACCCAAAATCCAACTTGGTACTGACTCAACACACACACACACACACACACACACACACACACACACATATATCTAACTAGGTTTTGAGTTGATGGAGAGGTTGCAATTCTGGCAAGTGAATCTAGGTTTTGAATCATGATTTTAGCCCGTGAATACCCATTGCACCCGACCTGACTCGGTATTGTGACCGGGTCGGACTCGGTCCAAAGTAGTCCAGGCCGGACTTGGACCCAGATCGAGTTAGGCATGTTGGACTCGGTACTGAGTCGGGTCAAGTTCGGGTTAGGCCTATTTCAAAACCGGATCGAGTCAGGTCAGCCCTAACTCGGTCCGACTCGACTCGATGGCCCAGCTCTGCCCATTAGTCCTTGCCCTAGCTCGGCTGTAATCCCTTTAGCCCTCGCCCTAGTTCGGCCCTAGCTCTAATTGGGCAGAAAAGGCCCTGGCCTTGTGGCACTATAAGGAAGAGAATTAAGTCATGATCGAAGGTTTTTTAAGACATTTTTGGGAAATCCTCCAACTACAAATAAATCATGCATACGAGCAGGTTGGATCATTGAAACATGGTCTCGGATTCAATGATTGTCTTTAAACCACACATGTATGTTGAATGGGAACCATTAATTAATGTCTTTAAACCATAGCAATGGTGGTCCACTTAATGATTGGATTGGGCCAATGAGCCAGGCCATTAGTAGGGCTGTCAACGGGATGCGCTTAGGTTGGCCCAGGCCTGTCAAGGTCCAAAAAAAAAAATCCTGAGTCTCATCCGAGCCTGAGCCAAGCCACTGACTTTTGTGCAAAGATCTGGGCTAGCTGTTCATTAGGTATCACTCTCACGCATGATAGGCCAACTACATGAACAGTTCATTTCACGAAAAGGTGGGTCCCATGTACTCTTTTTTTTTTTTTTTGGCTGATCAAATTACTAGTCATCATCATCGCCATCGCCATCGAAATTCTTAGCATGCATAGCCATCATCATCATCATGGTTGTCCATAGTTACCCAGCTAATGATCAATTCGATCTGCGTTAGTACATAATTCATTGCATTTTCCACTAAATTAACATAATCCATGTATTTCAGGTTAACATGATCAAATTGGTCACAATCTTGAATGTGGGACTTTTTGGAGTTGTGATTGTTGTCGCCCTTTTCGCCATCCATGGAAGTGTCCGCCTTACAATGATTGGATTCATGTGTGCTGGCTTAACATTAGGCATGTATGGTTCGCCAATGACAGCAATGGTGAGTGACTTTGTCTTTCCCTAATCACTTCATTAAGTATGTCAGCTCATGCACTAATCTCACTTTATGCTGCATTTGGATACTCTATCGAATCGAATTGCAATAAGGAGTCCATTTTCACACCCATTATTGATAGATACAATTATCCTTTTTGGACTTCTGGTAATAGATAAGTATACATTCTTACTTCATTATATTACCAAAAGTAGAAAGAAAATAGGGTTAGCTTCTTTTATGGAGGTTGCTCTAATTGATCTAGACGAATTGAAATAAGACACGTCATCTTGCAATGATCCAGACTATTTATATGATATGCCTCACATTGTTTGATGGATAGGCAACGAAAACCAATTTATAATTGGATTATTTCAACCATTTGATAGTCTAGCTCTTTTGCTTTGAATATGGATGGTCACCAAAACTTTTGTATAATCAAAGGGTTGAAACTCTCAATCTAAGAGTTTTTTGGGAATCCCCTATCCAAGGGGAGCCCCATCACATAAGTAGTTTGGGTTGTTGGAAAAAGAAAAACCAAATCCCAACTACTAGAGTCCCAATGTATTCTAACAAGTGCTTCAAATAGATATGCTATGTAGCGTGTAGCTCACGCTACGTAGCATAGCTTAGCCCTAATGGCAGGTAACTGATGAAAATAACTTAAGCCATGTGTAGCCTAGGCTAGATGATAATTTGCATGCATTATACGCTATATAGACTATGGTACATGTTAATAGCTCAAATTACAAGTTATTTTTCCTTACAACATTAAAATCAATTTAACGTTTTCAATAATTTGTTATGTTTTTTATTTTTTATAAAAATTAGTTATTTTTTCAATGTCTTTAGTAAAATAATATAAGTAAAAATATTAAATTAGTTTTGCTGCTCTTTTTTTATTATTATTAACTTTATACTTGATCATTACCCTTTTTTATTACTTTAGGTTCTGTTTGGTTGCACCAGATATCATAAAATTTTGTTAAATTTCATTATTAATTAGTCTTAACTTGGAGTGGCATATCATGAAATTGGTGCAACAAAGCGCAACCTTGATTAAAAATCTATGAGTAGTGTGTCACTTAAACTACACGTGTATAGCTTACACCTCATGCTTTAGAGAAGCGAACACCACATTATACAATATTCACTATTTACAACATTGACCGTCCAATAAATGTCCATGAATTGTGAGCAGTGGCTATTTTTCATCTTGACCATCCAATAAATAGAATTGTTGGCTTATTTTTCATTTTTCAATCGTCCAATAAATCTACATCAATTCAATAGTCAAATGATCAAATAAGCTTAATTTTGGTTCATGATACATCTACACCGCTAGGTACCATAAGTTGGGTGGTTTGATTCGATTACTTGTATGCCACATGCACACCTGCTAAGTAACTTCTAAGTGCCTGCATATCATCCACGACACACTGCCAGAGTATCAAAGTTTTCCTCTACATATTGTGCATGTGTATCAACCATCACACTGCCAGAGTATCAAAGTTTTTTTTAATTGCAATTAAGGTTATTAAATTAGTTATTACAATTCAATTAGTGCATCCAAACGAAGTCTCAGTATCTGGAATACCCTAGATGGTTTTGTTTATAAGCATTGTATTAAGAGTGAGATTAATGGAGCTTTGTCCAAACAGAGAATGGTGATAGTGACAAAAAGCGTGGATTACATGCCTTTCTCTCTCTCCTTCTTCCTCTTCCTCAATGGTGCTGTTTGGACGGTTTATGCCATCCTTGTAAAAGACTACTTCGTTGGAGTAAGTTTCTATCTCAATTCTCACTAACCAAGATAGGAGGCGTAGAAAGATGCATACTTTATTGGTTCAAATTTCAGCAATGGTACAGGTGGGGCCCACCTTCCCGTAACTTAAAATGTTGGTGTGGTGGGGCCCACCATGGGCATGACACTGCAAGTGATTACATGCAGGCAAGGTATGGCACTTGTGCAGCACATCAGTACCATTAAAATGTTAGGTCTCATGAAGAAGATCATCTGGGACAAATCAGGCTCTTCTGATCATCAGGTGGGCCAAAACGTCGGGATCAGTGGACAACTGGTCTGACTCAACATTCAGCTGTGACCCACCTCGCGAGTTCATCAGCCTAGTTTTCAAGAAGGGTAATCTTTGTGGCAGGCCTACTTGCTTGTATGTGATCAGCTCGACACCATGGATGGGCCATGCCTTCATATCTTTTCTATTCAATGATCCTGCCTGCTCGATGATAATGAACTCTATATGCAATGGCCTACATTTAGTGGCGTCCCATTGACGATGGTCCCACATGTACCTTTTGGATCCCCAGGTGGGCTCCGCCTATATGGTTTGCTAAACCGAACATTGCATATTTTCTCGTTTTAGTTGAACTGCTTGCTGGTCTTCAGCATAGTTTTGCTCCCTATAGGTGAGGGTTCGATTCTTTTTCTTGGCTTTTTCCGATATACGTGGTTGTGGGTGATTGCGTGTATCCGCAGGGATTAGTCTCACTTCAAAAAAGAAGTGGGGACACCCTGTGTCTTCAAAAAAAAAAAACAGCTCATTTGTGGGCATCTAGCCATGCATCAGGCAGGATTGTATAGATAACCGGTTCAAAAATCTTGCCAGGCTACTCATCAGGTAGCACGCAGCATGACCTAGCTGAGTTGGCCGGCACAATCTTTGGACCAGGCCATCAACACTTCTGGACCAACATGCAATTAGCAGCTGATCGAGAAGTGGATTGCAACCATGCAATTTGAGATGGGCTCGACCATGACCTAATTGGCCGATGCAGCCCTGGTTGAGTTACCCAACATGAACCTAAGCCCAGCCTTGTATATATCATATGTGCATATAAGTATGCAGGCGTGCATGATATGGACGTAAAATCATGCCTTGCATGGAAAATAAGGTTCATGCATGATTAGAATCATCTATGCATAGAATTATTCCACGCAATGTAGTTCTATTATTGGAACAATCAATAATAGAAAATCTGGTTCATGACCCAAATTAACCTGGCCCCACATGCTAAGTGGCTCAATATTCCAAATTACCTATGTCGTGGACTTTGTGTCGATGTTATATAATAGTTAGATGTTTGATTTTATGTATTAGTTTTCTAATCACAGGTATTAACCTGACCTAACCCTTTTTAACCGAACTCAGTATTCAATATCTGGATTTGAATTAAGAGTCGAACTAAAGACTCTCAAGGTTAGGTTGCACCCTTATTGAGATTGATCGGGAATGGGTGGTACAGGTACCGAACGCAATTGGCTTTGTCATGGGATCTGCACAGCTGGCCATCTACACTGTTTATAGAGGCAAGAGGTCTACAACTAAAACAAGCCATGAGAAGGAAGAAGAAGAAGGATCGGCCCACCTCGTCAAAGATCTAGAAATGCAGTTACATCATGAAAATGAAGCAGCAGCTGATACGAGTAGAATCCTTGACAAAGGATGGAGTCTCCCCAAAACAAGCGTTTCACGTCAGCTCAGCTTCCAAAAGATCGTCAAATCGCTTTCCTTGACTTAGTATGAGCTGCACTCCAGCTGGGCCCACCAAGATGACGTGGAAAACGGAGAGGCCAGATCTGACCGTTGATGATGAGTGTAGGGATGTGCGGGGAAATGGTAGGTATTAGACCCACGCTGCAAAGTGGATCAGACCGTTCATCTTGTGGAGTTCACCATGGATGGCTTATAATTCAGAAGTCACACCAGTCAATAAATCGTAGACATCCGTTTTAAAAGGTTGACAATGGGATGGCTGTGATTGTCTGATCAATATGCTTCTTTTAATATGGTCCATCCACGAAGGGGCCCACAGGATGGCCAGTCTTGATGGTACGTCTTCCCTCTGCCACGTGGACGATAAGAGGTAGGTTGTATAGAAACGTCTATGCAACCGCATCTATTCAACCGCCGTCCACGTAGCATGCATGTAACCAATCCAGATTGTCCAAAATGGGGGCCCACTGTATATGGGGTATAGCTCAAAAATCATCTCGCACATCCATCAGTGGACCTCCACCCTAAATATGGTTGCGTGTACAGGAATAGCCAGTACTCCTCCGGTGTAACTACTATCTACCATCTTAGCCGTCCAATCAGTTAATAGATTCGTGCCCTTAAAATGTCAACTGCAGCCATTTATTTTTAACTTCTATCATCCTCATGTGGGCCACTAATTCGACTGGAAGGATGGACCCATCGATGCGGATTAGGATGTTTATCCAGAGGGCGGATTGCCTACTGAGAAAACTGTGGGGTCCATCGTGTTGTATTTTCTTATCCACGCTGTCCATCCATTTTATCAGCTCATTTTGGAGCATGAACCCAAAATTGAAGAATATCCAAAGGTCAGGTGGACCACACCAAAGGAAACAACGAGGATAATATTGTCAAGCGTTCAAACGTTCCCAGGGCCCACAGATTTTTATTTTTATTTTTTTTGTCAACCAACCTTTTCATAAGGTCACGTCTGCGTGGATGTAGTGAAAACGAGAAAATCAGCTTGATTCAAAACATCTTTGGCGCCTGAGAAGTTTTCAACCGTACGCGTTCAATCCCGACCGTTTCCTCTCCGTGGGTCCCACCATGGATGTATGTCTTATCCGTGCCGTCTATATGTTTTTCCATCTCATTTTATGGCGTGAGTCCAAATTTGAAATATATAAAAATCTCAAGTGGACCACACCGTAGGAAACAGTGGGATAATGATGTCCACCGTTGAAACTTTCCTAAGGGCCTGCGGTTATGTTTATTTGTTATCCAACCTGCTTATAAGGTCACACAAACGGACGCGGATTGGCTACTCCCCCTGACACCAGCCAATGGCTGGTGGTCGGTGCTCCGTCACCCACCATGATGTATGTGCTTCATCCATGCCGTCCATCTATTATTACGGATCATTTTACAGCATGAGACCAAAAATGAGTTATATCCCAATCTTAAGTGGGCCACATTACATGAAATAGTGTTGAATTAGCGTCGACCATTAAGAAACATTATGTGGCCAAAAAAGTTTCGGATCAAGATGATTTTTGTTTTTTCCCTTCATCTGGGCCTCTATTACCTAATCAACATATTAGATGTGAAATAAACAGTACAGTGGGCCTTGGGAGGATTTTAATGATAGATATCCAACCACTATTGCTTTCATGTGGTGTGGTCCACCTGAGATTTATATACCTCTCATTTTTGGGACCAAGCCATAAAATGATCTATAAAAATGTATGAACGGAATGGATGAAACACATACATCATTGTGGGGCCCACGGAGCACCGACCACCAGCCCCGGGGCTGGTGTCAGGGGGAGTAGCCAATCCGTTTCCCACACAAACATGGATTAAGGGAAAACACTACATCTTGATTCAAAACTTCTATGCCACCGAGAAGTTTTCAACGGTAGGCATTTAATTCACACTGTTTCTTGTGCTGTGGACCTATGGTCGATATGCCTCCATTTTGAGCCCTTAAATGTGATAATAAAGTAGATGGACGGCATGGATTAGACACATACATCACGGTGGGCCCATAGTTTACTACTTCACGTTTGTCCATCCAAAACAGGCCCACCCATTCTGCCCATCTCCATACACGTGGCATTGAGAATTGCGAAGATGGCCAGGTACGTTCCTCCACGGTTTCCTAGGGCACCAAAACACCCCTCATCCGAGAAAATGAGAAAAGATTTGACACTCTGGCAGTCTGATAGATGATACGCAGGCAGGCAGAAATCACTTTTAGAATTTGCGTTCATAGAAAACTAAGTAATTCAAATTAAATCATCCACATTACGGGTCCCAGTTAAGATGTGTGATTAACTAAAAATTAAGAACATTTTATGATCTGACTATTGGATTGGTGGACATTCATTTTGACGGTTAAAAATGAGAATATCCAATGGTCCTATTTCAATGAACAAGTATTCACAAATCAGGGGCTAGAATTGTTCAACCAATCTGACTTTGGGGTCACGAATTTAATAACGTAGCTTCCACCGTTTAGTCTGTTTAATTTGAGTGAATTTATGCCACGTGCACAATTTCTAAGTGCCTGTGTATCAGGCAACATACTCTAACCGAGTATCAAATTACTCCCCCGTATAAAAGTAACTTTCTCCCGCCTTCCCCTGAAAGTTCGCCGTCTCGCTTGGACGATTTCTTCGATTTACGAAGTCAGTCCGGTGATTACCGCCTACGGGAAACGGTTTTTGTTTGAGAAACGATGAAGAACAGGCACTGTTTGTGACTTTCATATACAACCCCGTATTTTCTCTAACGTATCATTTATGTGGGAAATCTAAGCCGTTGAATTAATGACATAAAACATGAAGGTTTGTATCTTATCAATTTATTGGGAGATACAGAAGTATAATTTTCAAACCATCAGCTACCCATTGATTTCAATGGTGTGGATGAAACAAAATTTAAATCATTCCGATTTCGTCTTGGATGAATTTAACGGTGATTAAAAAATTTTAAATGGACTGGATTTTCAATATAAATACCACGTTGGTAGGAAGGCAGTGCTGTATATGAAAGTTAACATACAATGGCTGTACGTACTTGACTTCGTCCGACGTAACGGTTCGCGCCAACTCCACCGACGTGGTATGTAGATGGACTTCGAAGAGCCGAAAAGTCAAGTGCGGACCGGTGAGGATACGGTGCGGCCTCCGCCTTACCGAGAAGACGGTGCTGCCCTTACCGTGAGGCCCACTTTGATGTATTTATTCTGCATTTATGCCGTCCATCTTCATTTTACGATTATTTTATGATATGAACCCAAAAATGAAGCAGATTAAGTGTCACGTCTTAAACTCGATACTCGAGTTGGCCAGGTTCGAACCCAAATTCCAAGATTGTGAGTTGTGCTTAAACAAAATATACATCGCAACCTACATTATTTTCATGCATTTTTAAAACAATCAGAGCAACTAAAATTATAATAATTATTGTCATTAAAAAGCGTCCAGTAATTAATTCTTGAATATTTAATTACATTGATAAAATAATAATAATAATAATAAAATGCATTGAATTTTAATAAATCTTTATATAAAACAATAGGAAAAGTCTTCAATCTTACTCTATCAGTTGTTCATGTACAAACCCTATAAAATAATTTATACGGGTGTGAGCGCGACAGCTCGTAAGGTCAAATGATTCCCAAAATTGAACATTAGCACGAATACAACTTGATAGAATAAATAGAATCAATTGAATCGGCATTTTCCATGACAACAATAACACTTTATGTTTCATAATAACAAAATAAGATAATACAGTCATCTAAAATCCTTTTTAGTTCAATCCATGGCAAAGCACCCATGTGTGTTCATCATTTTAGAGAATGACCATCGGCAGAGCACCGGTGTCGATCCTTTTAGGGAATGACCCTCGGTAGAGCACCTGGTTAATAGAATTTTAGAACAAATATTCAGGGCAGAGCACCCATGTGTGCATATCTTTTAGGGAATCACCCAGGGCAGAGCACTCATGTTGATCCTTTCGGATATGACCCTGGGCAGAGCATCCATACCATGCCAATCCTTTCGGGAATGACCCTGGGCAGAGCACCCATAAACAAATAACATAATAATCCTTTCAGAGCAGAGCACCCGTAAATTGAAATGCATTCATCATCATGTAATAATTATAATCTAAGTATGCCACGATAATAAAATAAAGTCAATTAATAACTCAAATAAATTATCTCTAGAATACGCAACCAAGAAATCAAATAAAATAATATGCAACTAATGACAATGATCAAATAAATTTAATACATAATAAATAATCAACTTAATGTATATGTCAACCTAAAATTTTCAACAAAGAATATCACCTACCTGATTTAGTGTGACAGATCCCATGTATAGCTGGATTAGACGAGAAGATGTAAGATCGATACAAATGCGGTCCATTCGGTCCAGTTAGATCAAGTTCAACTCAATTCAACATAACGTCACTTGGTGAGCATTTTTACATGAAATGCTAGAGATCTCTACAGGAAAACACACATACTAATTATACTTCCATTATCCTAAAATTTATATATTCTAAACTTGAATCCAACTACATCAACACATCAACTCGCTAAGTCAACTTGGTGAGTCAACTCAATGAGTCAAGCCTTATGAACTACAACTATGAATTGATTCCTAAATAGAAAACTTAGGAGGAAAGCTTATTTGATAGATGGCATATATGGGTTGGATTTCAACCTTGAAACCGATGCAGATAGATAATACAGATCCAAGAGAACTTTCAGTGTAACTTTGATCGACATGAGAATGGTAGGCTTTAATGACGATTTTCTGTTCTCGGCATATTTCGATGTAGCAATCTATCTAGATAGCATGGATTCATCCTGTGAAGCTTTTAAATGGTTAAAAATAAGCTATATACCCATTTTGTTGGTGGTTACATGGTTGAAGAGTTCTCAATTTTCTTACGTCGAAGAAGCGGAGAGAACATGAGAAGTGGTGTTTTCTGATTGCTAGAAACGGGAGAAATCACTGGAAATTAAAGGTCCATTGAATGGAGTTTGTTGAAGAAGATACAATGGCTAAGATTTGTGAGATGGGTTATACACAAACCACTGTGTTGTGGAAGAAGTACCAGCTTTTTCAGCCATGAAAGACGTTGTAACTGCAAGGAGTTGCGAACAGAATATGAAATGAAAGTTTAGGTGGGGTTTTCCATGAAGTCTTATGGGAATCAAAGCTGATCACGAGGTTTGTAATATCCCCATACAATGTGAGCTCAAAAGTAAGGCAGATTCGTTGATCAGGTGGGCCGCATAAGAGGTTTTAGAGCAAGGGACCGAAACAGATAAGGTTTTATGAGATTTCCATTTGGATGGACGGTCCAGATTTAGAAGGTGGGCCCTAAATGATGGATGGTGCTAGCCTCATATGGGTACGGGGTCTCACTGTGTGAAACGGAAAAGGAGGAAGAAGAGAAAAAATTTCAGGCGATTGTCTCAAGTGGTGACGTGTTGAGGCATGTCACTTAAAATATATTTTTTTTCAATTACACAGTGGGCCCCACAGTGATGACGTGATGAATCCACTCCACTCATCAGTTTCATTCAGACATGTTAGGATATGGGCCAAAAAATGAGATAGATCCGAAGCTCCAGTGGGCCACACTATAGGAAATGATAGGATTTAGTTTCCACTGTTTACAAAAAAAAAAAAAGGTTGTTACATCCAGTTCTCAAGCGGACAACACCATAGGAAAGAGTGATTATTGTCCACTTCTGGGCCACAAAAGTTTTGGATCAAGATGATATATGTTTATTCCCTTCATCCAGGTATATGTGACCTTATCAACAGGTTGGATGACAAATAAACATTACAAAAACATCACGGTGGGTCCTATGTAGTTTTTAATGGTAGGGCATTCAATCACCACTGTTTTCTATAGTATGGTCCTCCTAGTTTTATTTTTGGTCTCATTCCCTAAAATGGTTTGGAATAGCAGATAAACGACGTGGATGTAAAATACATACATTAAGGTAGGCATATACGACAGTACTATTAATGCTCGTTTATTATCCTCTTTCTTAATTGAGGACCAATGGGGCGCCCTTACTTCAGCATACCATACCAAACAGCTAATACATAGACCCTGCTTTCGATGACCCATGCACGTAAATACATGTGATTGGAAGGATTCTAACCCTCCAATTAGGGGTGTACACCGAATCGAACCGATTTCGAGCTGGGCTTGACTCGGCTCAGTTAGTAAATACACCCACCTCGTGTTCTGCTCGGCTCGGTGACCAAGCAATCATGTCAGCTCAACTCAGCTCGGTCAGCCGATCGGACCAGTTTGAGCCAAGTTCGAGTTAAAGTTTTCGAGTTCGAGTTTTCGAGCCAAGTTGGTGTAACGCCCCGAAAATCGGCACCCAAGTACAGAGACCCTGATTACGAGTTCCCGGGTGTTAACCCAATGAGAATGCACATGTGACCTTATTCAGATTTACATTCATTCCGCACACGGATAATGGATAATCAGAGTAATGCAATTCACTTAGCGGATCCAAAGTGCGGTAGAGATAACAAAAGATTCAGAATAGTAGAGCTAAACAATCAAACATACAATTTTAATGGTGGTGATCGCCTAAAATGGGAATTATACAAGCCACAATATACATACCAAAGATGGTTAAAGTGTAAAGCTTTCAGTTTATGCCCAATTCTCCAAAACATAACTAGTACCTGCGTCAATAATACTCCTGGTTAGTGTTTTAAAACACTGTCTCAAGTGGGAGTGAGTAGCTAACTCAGTGGTTGGTGTTTTAAACAACCTAATATAAACATACCAGTCTGAGGTCTCACTAGTACCTGCATCAATAATACTCCTGGTTGGTGTTTTAAAACACTGTCCCAAGTGGGAGTGAGTAGCTAACTCAGTGGTTCCATTAGTTCTAAGTTACACATGTTATCGACACAATCAGCGTAGTTAATGATAAACAAGAAATCAAACAATTCCTAAATACTCTTATTAAATGTGCATATGGAGATATGACATGATGCATGCCCTTTCCAAATAACACTCTTTCACATGCGACTTTGATCACCTAATTCGCAAATGACAACACTTCCTCAACATGCGACTTCAACGCATGTTTCGCCATATTCTAAACTAATGCGATGCGATGAATGATCATGTTAGCCAAGTAATTATTAAGTTCAATTCATCCAGCATATTGGCGAAGTTATGATACCGACGTTATATTATAAGTCCTTATCTGGATCACGTGGTTTGTTGCCGCGCGCAGCGACTTCTTACTAGTGTCCCTTGATCTAAATTTAGGTGTCACCCATTTATCTCACAAATCAACAATTTCAAAGGTATTGTATGATACCTAAATGTATGAGGATTAACCCGGTATAGGTCGTCACCCAAATCGAGTATGATCACTCAGTTCCGAGGTTGTAACAGCCCACAGCACGCAGCCCCGACCAACTGGATTGCTATTTTCGAAGCCCGACCGATCCCACACACAGACTCGGATGACAACCAACGCTCGGATCACAGCCCGGATGAACAGTGGCTGGGGTGTTATAGAGGTGTGGGCTTATCACATTAAATCAAATCAATACAAAGGAAATGGCTCATCACCCAATTTCATTCACGCTCGATCGTTCGAACGATACTCTGGCACGGAACCTTCAGCCAAGTAATTTGATGGGGGCCGTTCAAACAATGATTTATCACTGGTCACTATGGGAGGCTCGTCACTCCATCATAGGCCGTCAGCTCGAACACGGTGTCGTATACCACCATGTCCGGCTCATGAGTCTAAATTGCTCATTGGTCACTATGGGGAGGCTCGTCACCCCAGCATAGGCCGACAGCTCGGACACGGTATCTCACACCACCATGCCCGGCTTATGAGTCTTAGTGGGATCGTATCGCACTAACGTTTATGAATGGACACATCCATTGAGAACGGGGTATCCTAAATTCCATTTAGTCGTGTGATACATTGTGAACATGCATGATCAGTTGGCTAGTGGACTAATTTGATTGACATGGGAGAACTACGACACAACCAGCATTGGGTGCAAGCAGCCCGTGTAGTCTAGCTACTGTCGGTCATCCGTGTTCAACCTGGGTCGATCGAACAAGCCTAGGGTGGTCGCCTTGACTTGGACCACCCCTTGATTTGAGTGATTTACTGACTGACCCAACATCTTAGCAATATTAAGTGTTTTTATGGACTAAACTTTATATTAACAATTATAGCGTAAATTTTACTACGTAACCACTTACGCATTTCATCGAACACATGAGCATCCATAGGGTATTACATTCATTAAAACATTAAATCAAACATGTGGGCATGCATAAAGTAATACAAACACTTAGGCAATAAATCAAGTATGTGAACATTGACAAATCAACACATTCTACTACTTAGACATTTCATCGAACATGTGAGCATCTATATCCAACCAATAACATATAATACAATCAAACATAAAATATGAACATGCTAGCTATTACAACTCATTCAATACAAGACATCATTAACTAAGACCCTTAAGGCTCGATAAATGGAAACCTAGAAATAATAGTCCGCACCTTTGCAATTATTCGTCCAACTTAGAGCATCCAAGGTTGGGGTTTTAAGAAAAAATACAAATTCTTAATCAAATAAAAGAAATCTTAAGTAAGATTCATAAAATCTAACAAGAGATAATTTAAACATGAGGTAGGAATCATTTATTACCTCTGATCATGCACAAGGGTGGATTCGACAAAGGAAAAAGGTAATAGCTTAGGTTGTGTCAAATGGATTCCGATGCAAGCAAACAACAAGGACCTCACTCTCTTTCTCTTTCTCCCTCTCTTTCTTCCTCCCTTTCTCTCTTTCTCTCCAATTTTTATGAAAAATTCGTATGAGGAGAGGGGGTGTGGAACGAATGGGTATTTATAGTGCCAGATGTGGTGCAAATGGCCCTAAGACCTATGTTTTCATTATACTAGCCCTATGGGAGTTTGTTTCTAACCTTTGGAGTCCATTATAGGGTGTAAGGATCAATATACACCGTAGCATAGTTGACCCTAATAATGATCTATGTATGGATATGATCAACCCACCATTTGGATGCGTCAATCAACAGTTATGATTAGAAGTCTATTTAACGGTCACCGATGGTCGATCAGGGCCATGGCTATACGGATATGAGCAGGAAAATATCATCAACTCATGCCTCGAGTTTGGTTGTGATTTAATGGTCGAAAAGCCACAACTTCACGAAAGAGCGGAATATCTATTTCACTTAAGGGCTTGTTTAATTCACTGGTAAATGCAGTGTCAACGTATCATGATTATTTCCTCGTGTATTTACCGCACTCTTCCCTATATCTGATTTGACCGCTTACTTTTTTGACGCAAAAATTGAAAAAGTTGTAAAATATTTGTGGGTCCCACCATGATGCATGTTGCTTATCCACGCTATTCATCCATTATGGCAGATGAATTTATGGCATGAGCCAAAAAATGAGGCATATTAGAAGCTCAAGTGGACCATGCCACAAAAAAAAGTGGATCATATGTTTACCGTTAAAAACTTCTCAGGGCCACTGTTTCTTTTGATGTGGGCCACATGAGTGTTGGATCTACCTCAATTTTTGGTTCATGTCTCAAAATGTTGTGGTACAACGGATGGACAGAACAAATATGTCATATCCATCATCGCGAGGTCCAAAAATTTAAACTAACACTTTTAAACCGATTTTCAAGGCAGAAATTCTCAAGGATTTTCAAACGGGCGAAATGGTAATAATTATCCATTTACCGTGTATTTACACCCACATTCAAAAATCAAACAGGCCCTAAGTTTCGTATTTCGACCCAGGGGATTCGCGAGTTGCAAGCACTTAGTTTCCGGCCCAAGTCGAGCCGTTCTTGGCACTTTCTTGGTACCCACGATGAGAGTTAAGCCCAGTGAGACGGATATTATCCTATAGTTTCGGAACTAGTAGCCCACTAACGAGCGGTCTAAAGCTCGTTTGGATAATCAATGCATTTCCGAAATGAATTAAGCAGCTAGATTTCTCATGGGCAATGATTAGGATTTGGATTAACTATGTTCATAGTGTGGCCTATTCGCAATTAGTGAAAATGGCGATTCAATCATAATCACTTTAAACCGTTGGTTCGTAGGCTAAATAGATAATTGGATCACCTTGGTTTGTTAATTAAGATCTGACCCCTAGTTGTCTTGTCTTTGGGTAGATCTTTAATTTAGTTGTGGTCGTCTCGATTATCAGTGATAGGTCAGCTAGATTTGGGCCCTATGTGAACAAATCACGAGGCTAAACTCCATACTTAAGTGATCGGGCAGGTTTATTGGCTTTCTACGGTTGATTTATTGAATTTGTGCAGTTCTTTACCGGTACCGCCCATGTTTAGGCTCACTTCAAACGTCAAGGGCCAATAAGCGACAATGTGGGATAATAATATCAAAAATTTTCACGAATTTTTGTAAATTCAAAATATCGAAAATCCATGACGTTATAGTTTGACTTATAGTTTTAGGGTCAGTTTGGGCGGTGGGATTAGAAGGGATTAGGTGGGATGGGATTAAAAACAAACATAATTATTGCTCATGGCAGGGGTTGTCCCCTGTTACCATGGGATAAAATTAATGCCCTGCTTTGTTGATAATACGGTGGTACATTGAATGAATATACTCACCATCATTTGAAATTATTGAGAATAACACGCGTGTGTTATATCTAAACTGTTCATTTGTTTCGTAACCTCGTTTTATGGCATGGACCTAAAAATGAGATAGATCCAAAACTTATGTAGCACCAAAGAAGTTTTTAATGGTAAGTATTCAATCCCCGTTGTTTTCTATGGTGGGGTCCACTTGAGCATTAAATTTACCTGATTTTTTGGCCCATGCTCGAAAATAATCTCTATAAATGAGTAGATGGTGTGGATATAGCCCACACATCATGTTGGGACCTACACAACTTTCCAAACATTGAGTGAAATTGGCACGGACCCAATGTAATTTCATTTGATGTAATTCCAAGCATTTCCATTCTTCCCAAACATGGAGTGGAAGTGGCACAGGACCAGATGAATCCCATCCCCACCGAATCCCTTCTAATCTGACTGCCCAAACTGACCCTTAGAGTTTTCAAGTTATTGAATTTAGGTAACAGCCGAGCAGCAAACGACCGAGCAGGGCTGGGACCACTGGACAGCGCAGGGCGATGGACGAGAAGCCAAGCTGGGCGATGGACAAGTAATCAAGCAGGGCGACAACGAAGGGCTGGTCGTAGGGTTGCTGGTCGAGCAGAGAGAGAGAGAGGCTAGGGTCGTTGGTCGAGCAGAGAGAGAGAGAGAGAGAGAGAGAGAGAGAGAGAGAGAGAGAGAGACTATGATAGCTGGTCGAGCAGAGAGAGGCTAGGGTTGTTGGTTGGGCGGGCAGAGTTTGTTTTTAAATAAAAGGAAAAGGATAAAGTAGGAATTTATGGCTTTTAAAAAAAAAAAAAATTATACTACATGACCTAGTCAAGCCGATTTTGAGCTATACATCGAACCGAGTCGAGCTTGAACCAGCTCAAACTCGGCTAAAAAAAAATAATAATAAAATTGGAGCTCTAAAAACCAGCTCGACTTGGATCGAACTTAGTTTTGAACCGAGCCAAATCAAGCTTTTTCGAGCCGAGTTAAGCGTGTTGACCGAGCTTACTCGGTTCGTGTACACCCCTACCTCCGATAGACGATAAAAATATATATAAGAAACTCTAGGAGACTTTTAGGGCCTATTTGATTTTTGAGGAAAGAGGTAATTACCTGGTAAATAAGTAATAATTAATTATCAAGTAATTACTGCATCGTTTCTTATGCCGACGTTGACTGCTTAACTTTTCGGCGTTGAAACCAAGGATGGTTGCCAAATGAATACATGTTCTATTGTGATGTACATGATGTATTAACACCGTTCATCCTATATATCAGCCTCATTTAGGCCATGAACCCAAAAATGAGGCACATCCAAAGTTACACTGGACCACACTACAGGAAACGATGGAAATTGGATGCTTGCTGTATAAAAATTTATGTGGCCCTCAGATGTTTTGGATGAAGCTGATATTTGCGTTTACCTCTTATCAATGTTTTTTATGACTTCATAAACAGATTAGATGATAAATAAACATTAATGTGGGCCTAATAAACAAAATAATTTTCAATGGTGGACGTTTAAGGCCATTGTTTCCTATGGTATGGGCCACATGAGCATTGCATTTGTCTCAATTTTGGACTTAGGCCCTAAAATCTTCCGATAAAACAGATGGATGGTGTGGATATGTCATGCACATCACAGTAGGGTCCATAAATGTAAGTCAGATTTTTTGGACTAATTTTCTATAAGAAAATGCATTTGCAATTTCAAACGCGTGAAAAAGGTAATAATGACCATTTTCAATGGTATTTCCATTATGGACAAAAATCAAACACCCCCTTAGTGCATGGGCCATCCAAGTTGAGACCCGTCCCATCAACGATTTAATCATTAAACCATGCCCTTTGAATCAGATCCACGCACCGAAAATGGGGCTGACGATTTGGACGGTCCGTATTGACGTATATGCAGATGAGTTGCCACCATTCCATATATAGTGTTATACACTTTTGTCAAAAGACTCAAAACTACCCTTGTGACCCCGAACCTACGTCAGAAGTACTCTATTCATTCAGGGACATTTTAGTCAACTAAGGTCACTTTCTATCTGCGTTCTTCTCTCTGCGTTGGCTCGCCCGCCCGACCTAACTTTAAACCGCTTACGCGTAAATGTCACGATTACCCTTCCAAATCATTAGGCAAATACACGAAGCATTTTTCCTTCTATAGGGTTATTTTAGTCAATGAAAATCTACTCCCTTACTTCTAATAAACCTCCATTTTCTTTCCCTCTTTTAGAAAAAAGACTCTCTCTCTCTAACATCTCCTTTCCCTTCCTAACTTCAAGCCACTCATTGTTCTTGAAATTCATTCCAATGACCAATATGCCCTTCAACGTCATGTCGACAACCATGATTTTTCAGGGACATTTTAGTAAAGCAAGCAACTATTTCCATAATCTTTCCTGCGATATCTCTACCGTCCACCTAACCTAAAACCACTCATCCCCGGGGAATGATTGCATACGTCCGGATGTATACAAGCTCCCATACGTTTGAGCTTCTGTGTGGCCCACCGTGGTATTTATGTATAATCCAAACCGTTCATCGTGTACATCGTCTCATTTTCACCGTAAAACCAGGCCGATCTAAAACTCCTTTGAGAAATACCACAGGAACAATGTAAAATCACGCCTAAAAGTTCTAAACTCACTTGATGTAGACACATGAGTAATGAAATATCCTGATTTTTTGGAGTGTCCCTTCATCCTGGTGGGGCACGTCTGGTTCCTGGATTGGATGGCATATAGACAGTATCCTCCCAATCGTTCCCTTTGGTTTGGCTAATCTGAGTTATTGATTCAGCTGATTTTTTGGAAGTGGATATAAAATGGGATGGTCCATCTCATGGACGGTCTGGATGAAATAGAAAATCACATTATGGCCTAATCAATTTGAACGTATGCGATCGTTTTTCATTCCCTTATTTACGAAGGAAGGGGAGCCGTTAGAGAGGTTAGAGAATAGAGAGTAGAGACTCTCGTAGGGTACGATGGTCGACGCATATGCACCAGTAATTTGTGATCATGACATACTTATAACTCAATCTAAACCGTTAAAATTGTGGGAAGCTCTTTAGATATATCATTACCATAAAATTATATACGATCGTGACCTCTAATTATAGACTTTTACATAAATCCGACCATTGGATACTTTTCATTTTAACCATCCAGTTTTCCAATTAAGATTTTGATTTAGTATTTATGAGCCATTAAAGTCAGGATACGATTTGGACGGTTTGATTTGAATCGATTTATGGAAAGTGTACAATTTTGGAGTGCATGCGTATGAACTATCACATCCTGCCAGAGTACCAAATCTTTCTTATGGGTAGACTCCTGAGATAGTTAACCACCATTTTTTAAATTTTTAAAATGGTGGTGACACATACTCCTTAAATGTGGCAATTATATAGGTCAATCCAGATCATCGAAACTGTAGGTCACTTGTGGATGGATTGTGTACCTAGAATCAATCTGATTTAGAGATTCTAACCATCCAACCGTTGAAATTAAACAATAAAGTGTTCTAACCATGAGTTATTTGTCTTATACCCCCTACTCATCTGTCTTACATATTATTTTAGGGTATAAGCCCAAAATTAAAGCAAGTCCAGAGCTCAAGTGGTCCACACTATAGATGAAATTGTGAATTGAACAACTATCATTGAAATCTTAATGGGGATAAAAGGTCTTGGATGAAGCTAACAGAAAAAAGAAGAAATGAGGTCACACATACATTGGGGTGTACTAACAAGCTAACCAAAAAAAAGAAAAAAAAGAGGTCACACATACATTGGGGTGTACTAACAAGCTAAAAAAAAAAAAAAAGAGGTCACACATACAAGGATAAGTAACTTATTTTAGCTGAATGAGTTTAGTTTATCATCAGTTATAAGTAACAATTTTACTTTAAATTAATTAATTATTTCAATTAATGTTTTTTTCTCTTTTGTAATTTTCATAAATTGTTAAAGAGAGGCATCAAAGGAAAAAAAATAGATGAGAAGTTGATAAGTATTTGTTTATCGAATATACTTATTTGCTTAAAAGTAGAAAATAAAATAAGTTACTTAAAGCATATCTCATGTAACCTAAGATCCAGCATATGGTAAAAAATGAGATGCAGATTGCCTACTAAACATAGGGAGCTATTGGACAATGCTTTGAAGGCCCTATCATAATATATTTGTTTTATCTATGCCTCTATATATTTTTTCACATCAATTTAAGCTATAATCCCAAAAATGAAAAAGATCCAAATATCAAGTGAACAACATCATAAGAAAACAATGGTGATTGAATGCTCACCATTAGAAACTTCCTAAAGCCCACTGTATTGTTTATTTTCCATCTAACCTGTTAGTTAGGTTACATAACTCTGGATGAAGGGAAAAAAACAAATATCAGCTGCATTCAAAACCTTTGTAGCCTATATAGTTTTTAATGGTGGACCTTCAATTCCTGTGGTGTGGTCCACATGAGATTTGGATCTGCCTTATTTTTGGGCCTATACCTTAAAAAGATCTAGAAAAATGAATGAACAGCATAGATGAAACGATACATCATGGTGGGGCCCACAGACCACCT
This sequence comes from Magnolia changhungtana, assembly GCA_030180095.1. Taxonomy (NCBI): domain Eukaryota; kingdom Viridiplantae; phylum Streptophyta; class Magnoliopsida; order Magnoliales; family Magnoliaceae; genus Magnolia; species Magnolia changhungtana. Next base: position 2,233,014 of record JASAUF010000098.1, read on the forward strand.
GTCAGTAGCTGGCGGCCACTGAAAGCGTCAGTAGGCAATCCGCCTACCATTACCATATGACCTTCCATTGCAAACACAACCATGTGTCTCATGAGATTCGGGCAGAAAGAAACTGCGTAGGCCACTCAAGATCCCACTTGCTAGCAGCCCAATCGTCAGGTGGGTCCCGCTGTTAACATGAGCTGGCCTACAATCAGTCCGTTTAACTCAAATGGACTAGACAAGGGGGATTAAACTCTTACCGTTGAAAACTTCTTGTGGGCCACAGAAGTTTTGAATGGAGTTGATATTTGTGTTTTATCTTCATCTAGGTATATGTAACTTTATGAATAGTTTGGATGGCCAATAAACAACACGATGGGCCCTAGAAAAGTTTCAACGGTGAGAATCATTATGACCACTGATTCCTGTGGTGTGGTCCATGTGATCCTTGTATACGCCTTTTTTTAAAAATTCATATACTAAAATGATACCAAAAAATGGATGGACAGTGTGGATAAGACCCATACATCACGGTGGCCACTCAAAGCTCTTGCCCGTTCCCAGCTGGAGACAGGCGGGGGTAGGACGCAATCCGCGTCCCTTGGGCAGGCAGGATTCCACGTGCCAATCCTGATGAACGGCCAGTTTCTTACACGCGCGTGCTTCAGGGAGAACTTGAAGAAGTGAATTGCTACAAACGTGTGCCAATATTCCAGTGGATCACCTAAATCATGGCCCGGGGGTAAAAACCAGGTTTTTCACTCATCAGGTGGGGCGCATGATGGAGTTAAACCATTAATTATCCTTTCTGACTGTCTATTTTTCTCAAATTGGAGTTGACTTCTTGATCAGTAGACCTGCTTGGTTTACTGGTAAAGTAGTATTAAAGGTTGGATCTTCCTAACCAACGGCGCGGATCTTTCACATGCATCCCTCTAGAGGCAGTGTGCCGCGGCACATCTCTTCAATTTATCTACTCGCGAGAACCGCCTTAACTTGATCAAAAAATATTTATTAGGGTGTAAATGGCCCAGTCTCCGGCCTGGAAAATCAGAATTTCGAACATGAACGACCGAAAGCCCGGAACAAAACAGTTCAAATCCCGGGCCACGACCTACCCAGGCCCGGCCCTTTGACAGTCCAAATTGTCCAACTCTCCTCCATTAAACGTGTTACCTGGGTAACACGTTCTCCACCGGTAAACGTGTTACCTGGGTAACACGCTAATGGGTGTTGCCCTGACCGTGGGGCCCACCTTAATTTATATGTTATATATCCACGCCGTCTATCAGTTTTTCCAGATCATTTTAGAGCATGGTCCAAAAAATGAAGTATATTAAAATATCAAGTGGAGCACACAGTAGGGATTGAATGCCTGCCGTTAAAAACTTTTTTGTTGGACACAAACACAAAAGTTTTGGATCAAGCTGATATTTGTGTTTTACCTTCATCCAGGCCTGTATGACCTTATCAAAACATTGGATGACAAATAATCATTATAGTGGGCTCTAGGAAGTTTTTAATGGTAGTCGTTCAATTACCACTATTTCCTGTGGTGTGATCCATTTGAGATTTAGATCTACTTCATTTTTCTGACAATGGCCTAAAATGAGCTGAAAAAATTGATGAACGGCATAGATATAAATCACATACATCAAGGTGGGCCCCACGGTCAGGGCAATACCCACTAATGTGTTACCGGGTAACACCTAATCTACTCCTCCAGTATACCGTATACGTGGCAGAGTGAATCGTTATTAGGGCCATCCACTTTGATCTAGTCTTCCTGCGGTGGATGGAAAATTGATCAAAACAAACATAGACGGTATGATCCCATCCGTCCAATCATTGTCCCACGGTATAACACGAAAATGACGGATGGGAAGTAATGGCGTTGGAGTGAAGAAAGCTGATGGCTAGAATTGTACGATAAGTAGACGGTATAACACGGCATGCCTTTTGAAAACACAAACTACCCCTGACAGGTCACCCTAAGTAGACTGTCCGATTTTTTTATTCCCCTCCCACATGTACTGTGGCCAACTTTCTGGAAGTGGATTGACTAGTGTACCACACACCACCGAGGTAGCTGGTGTGTTGACGTCACCAAGTTTTGTGGGTCCCATCACGAGGTATGTGTTATATCCAAACCGTCCATCCATTTGAAGAGCTCGTCCCTAAGCCTTGAGCTGAAAAATAAGACAGATCGAAAGATAAAATGGACCACACTGCAAAAAGCAACGGAGGATTGATCATCTACCATTGAAACCCTTATGAGGTCACAGAAGTTTGGGATCAATATGACAATTGTTTTCTTTTCTCTTCGTGAGGTTTTTTGACCTTATGAATACATTGGATGGCAAATAAACGTTAGGGTGGACCCTATGGATTTTTAAACATTTTAAAACCGTTCGTGCAACTCAAGAGGCGGGTGTCAGCGCTGGACTTCGCACGGGAAACGGATCGGCTACTCACCCTGCCACTAGCCAATGGCCAATGGTCGGTGCTATGTGGGCCCCACCATGATGTGTTTGTTTCATCCTTGCCGTCCACCCATTTTTCCATATCATTTTATTGTGTAAGACTAAAAATGAGGTTGATCCAAATCTCAGGTAGACTGCACAGTGTTGATTGAACACCCACCATTACGAACTTCTTGAGACCACAAAATATATATATATATATATATATATATATATATATATATATATATATATATATATATATAAAAGGTACAATGCGCTCAAGCTTATTTTAAGGCCCCATGAGGTCGAGCTGTGTGGGCCCTACCGTGATGCGTTTCGAACATCGACTCCATCAGTTAGATGCACCATTCCATCGTGAGCCTAGGTCTCAAAAATCAAGTCAATCTATGACTTGTGTGGGCCACACCACATACAGAAGTGGGGAGGGACTGTGCACCATTAAAACATTCATAACCATTTTTGAGGGCCCATCGAGATGTAGTTTGAAAATCCAAACCATCCATTATGTGTGTCCCACTTGAATGAGGGTTTAGACTAAGTTTCAAGCGCATGCAAAACTCATGTGGGCCCCACCAAGTGCTTTTATATGTTTTAATGGTGTCTTCACATAATTTTAGATGGTATGACCCACCTGAGTTCCGTATACGGCTAATTTTTGAGATATCCCATAATTTAAAGGGTACCCATCAAATGCATGGTGTTGATGGTCAAAACACATCACGGTAAGGCCCACACAACTTAACCTCACGAGAGCTTATAGAGTGCATTTTACCTTTTCCCATATATATATATATATATATATATATATATATATATATATATATATATATATATAGCATATCTTCACATGATTTTAGATGGTATAGCCCACCTGAGTTCCGTATACGATTGATTTTTGGGATATCCTATAATTTAAAGGGTATCCATCAAATACACGGTGTTGATGGTCCAAACACATTACTTTAGGGCCCACACAACTCGACCTCACAGGATCTTATAGTTAGCTCAAGCGCATTGTACCTTTTCCCATATATATATATATATATATATATATATATATATATATATATATATTATGTGTGTGGGAAAAGGTACAATGTGCTGGAGCTAATTTTAACGTCCTATGAGGTTGAGCTGTGTGGGCCCCACCGTGATGTGTTTCGACCATCAACACCGTGCGTTTGATGGGTCCCCTTTAAATTATGAGATATCCCAAAAATTAGCCGTATAAAGAACTCAGGTGGGCTATACCATCTAAAATCATGTGAAGACATGTCAAAAATATATAAAAGCACTTGGTGGGGCTCACCTGAGTTTTGAATACTGCTGAAACTTGGTCTGAACCCTCGTCCAAGTGGGACACACATAATGGATGGGATGAATTTGTAAACCACATCTCGGTGGGCCCAAAAAACATCCCATGAATGTTTTGATGGTGCACGGCCCCTCTCCACTTTTGTATGTGGTGTGGCCCACATAAGTCACGAATTGTCTTGATTTTTGAGACCTAGGCCCACGATGGAATGGTACATCTGACTAATGGGGTAGATATTTGAAACGCATCACGGTGGAGTCCACACAACTCGACCTCATGTGACGTTAAAATAAGCTCCAGCGCATTGTACCTTTTCCATATATATATATATATATGGCCTAATCAACATGTTTGATTTCAAATAACCATTACAGTGTGTTGGGAAGGGGTGGACATTCAATCCTAATGTTTTCCCCTAGTGTGGTTTACCTGAATTTTAGATCTACTTCATTTTTGGGATCAAGCACTAAAATTATTTTTCAAAATGGATGTACAGCGTAGATAAAACACATACATTATGGTGGGGTCCACATAGCACCGACCACTAGCCACTGTCTGATTGCAGCGTCACTATATATATATATATATATATATGGCCTAATCAACATGTTTGATGTCAAATAACCATTACAGTGTGTTGGGAAGTTTTTAAGGGTGGACATTCAATCACTAATGTTTTCCCCTAGTGTGGTTTACCTGAGTTTTAGATCTACTTCATTTTTGGGATCAAGCACTAAAATTATTTTTCAAAATGGATGTACAGCGTAGATAAAACACATACATTATGGTGGGGTCCACATAGCACCGACCACTAGCCACTGTCTGATTGCAGCGTCACTAGCCAAACGACTTCCCGCACCTTCGCACGACACATGCCCACTCCAGCTAAGTCGGTGGTGTGTGGTACACCAGCCAATCCACTTCCCTATTTTCCTGTTCTACCCTACACATGTGCCCTTTTGTCTGAGAGAAAAACATTGATACTCTGGCAGAGCATGACGATGATAGGCAGGCTCTGACAAATTATAAATTGCATTTGTTGCATAGAAGTCAAATTAACCTTTTCAAGTTATGGGTCCCACATTAGATATATCATCAAATTATGGGTCCCACTTTTCAAATTAGGCAGGCATTGTCCCACTTTTCAAATTATGGGTCCTACCATTTGTGGGCATTTATTGGATGGTTAAAATAAAATAAAAATCAAATGATTTCCTATTAACAAACAAGCGTCCATGAATTAGAATTTAGGATTTTTTTTTTCAAATAATCTTATTTTGAGACCTTTAGCCATTATAATGTATAACAGCTAGATTTTATTTTGAGACCTTTAGCCATTACAATGTTTAACAGCTAGATTTCGGCTACTATCTGTTATACATACAAATAGCGTCATAGGCTGCTGCAGCTAACTTCTACTTCAAACCCCATCTAGACGGTCCATTTATTACTTAACCGTGATGGCATACTTCATGCACCAAGAGCCACATGGGTGGAAGTTTCATGAGATCCACCCAGTCCACCAGGTCCATTGTTATGTGAGAACTTAATCCGCTCCCCTTCGAAAAAAAAAAAAAAAAAAAAGACTTAATAGGCATGAAATCTATCCTCATCTATCAGTTCCACTCGTTATTGTTTGGCCTTGATCCAAAAAATAAGGCTGATTCAACACTTAAGCAGGCCATCTCATGAAATTGTATTTATAGATTTTCATGTTTAATTAAGTTGTAGAACTTGTGTTTTAGATTTACTGACTTTTCAATAATTCTTTTATCCTAACTATACAAGTAAGGTAAATGGATTGGATGGGATATAAAAACCACGATGAGCCTTGCAAAGAACTAAGGGCGGGCCTACCTAAGTTTTGGATGGTCATGGCTTTTAGATTACTAGGTGAATATGTTGTTTGAAACATGAGAATAGGTGGTATGAAATTGCATTGGGTCCAATATAAATTCCATATGATGTATAGCAACTATAGGAAAGATTGCATAAATCTAAGCATCATATATATCATCTCGTACTAATAAGAGATTTGGCAAGATTTTAATGAATTTCAAAATCCATTACATCCGTGAGCCCTAAGTTAATGTACATGTTTTATTAGGGCTCTCAATGGGTTGAACCTAGGTTAATTTCGGCTTGAGTTTTGATTTGTTTAAGGTCAATGGCTTATTTAAAATTTTGATTTTGGTTGCTCAAGCTTAGCCCGTTGTCAACCCCATGTTTTATCCACGTCATCCATTCATATGTATCTTTAATGTGATAATCGAGTTACATATGAATATAGGTGACCAACATCAGTTGTGAAATTTGATTTGTTGTTTATAATTTTATGGTCTATTAAATGTAAGTTTCATTTCATACAATGTTTTTCCTAAGGGGCTGTTTGATTTTTAATTCCTCCCCGTAAAAACACTGAAATAAGTAATTATTACTTGCTCCGCCTGTTTGAAATTAGTCGTGAATTACGTTTCAAAAATCGGTCCATATAATCCTGTTATTACTGATTTAAATATGTGGGCCCCACCATGATGTATGTGAGTTATCCACACCATCCATCCTTTTAAAAATTACATTTTAAGGCATAAGCCCAAAAATGAAGAAAATCAAAAGCTCAAGTGGACCACACCTTAGGAAACAATGATCATTAAGATGTCAATGGTTGAAAGTTGTTTTCTCCCCTGGGCCCACATTGATGTTTATTTGTCATCCAACCTGTTCATAAGGTAACACAGTTATGGATAAAGTGGACTCAGTTTGATTTAAAACTTATAGGGTCCTCAAGAAACTTTCAATGGTAGGAGTTCAATTCCCATGGTTTCCTGTGGTGTGGTCCACTTGATCTTCGGATTTACCTCATTTTTCGGCTCCTGCCTTACAATGAGTTGGCTAAAGGGATGGGCGGTGTGGATAAGACACAAACATCATGGTGGGCCCCACGATTTAATATTTCTCTCCTCAGGTGACGTGAGGAGTGATATAAATGAATGGTGGCGATCAACATCACCTCGGAAATGTAGCCGAAAATACAAGGGTAAATAATTATTATCAATTTACCCTAAATTACCTCAGTAATTAGAAAATCAAACTGGCCCTAAATGAAGAATTTGATCCCAAGCATTGGATAGTTACAATACCATGGTATTTTCAAATATATAATTACTGTGTTAATTCCACAAAATGCAATTCAATACCATCTAATCTGTGTTCTAGGATATAATGGTATTGAATCCGAACATATGATTAAATGGTATTGAATTACATTAGGAGCCCTTGGATAAAAGTAAATGATAGTAAATGGAGAGAATTAGGAGTAAATGAAGGTAAATGATATTTAAAATAGGTTTAGATTAAAGTAAATGCATGTAAATAAAATGAAATAAAAATGGAAGTAAACTAAGGGGCTATTTGATTTTCTATTTACAACAGTAATTCAAGGTAAATGGGTAATAATTCTTTACCTTTATATTTCCGGTTGGATTTCCAACATGATATTGACAACCACCTTTCATTTATAACACTCCTCATGTCACCCGAGGAGAAAAATGTTAAATTGTGGGGCTCACTATAATGTATGTATTTTATCCACATCGTCTATACCTTTTAGGGCATGAGCTGAAAAATGAGGTAGATTCAAAGCTCAAGTGGACCACGCCACAGGAAACAATGGGAATTGAACTCCTACCATTGACAGCTTCTTGAGGACCCCAAAAGTTTTGGGTCAAGCTGATATTTTTGTTTCCCCTTTATCCATGACTGTGTGACTCTATGAATAGGTTGGACAACAAATAAACATCAACGTGGGCCCTAGGGAGAAAACAACTTTCAATTGTTGATGTCTTTATGATCATTGTTTCTTAAGGTGTGGTCCACTTGAGCTTTTGATTTTCCTCATTTTTGATCTCATGTATTAAAATGTTTTGTTAAAAGGGATGGGATGGTGTGGATAACTCACATATATCATGATGGGGCCCACATTTTAATCACTAATATCAGGGTTTTTATGGACCGATTTTCTAAATGTAATTCCTGACGAATTTCAAACAGGTAGAGTAAGTAATAATTACTTATTTCCATGTATTTACCACGGAAATTAAAAATCAAATAACCCTCCCAGTATTTACCAAGGAAATTAAAAATCAAACAAACCCTAAATGAAATCCTCCGTAATAAAGGATTTGGAAGTAAATGAGGTGAAATACCTTTTGGAGCTCCCTTGAATAGTTGTGCGAGTAAACAAAGGTGGTGCTACGCACATGTCCACCATACACATGACATGCTAATTGTTATGGGTGAAACTAGACTGGAGTAACTCGAATGAGACAAAATACAAAGCATCGAGAGGGAGATGAGCTCGCCTCGATTGCAAAGTAAGACCTTCATGGACAACTATAGCACCGACTGCCAACAACGACCTCGGCCTCAGCTAGCGTCTTTTTATCGCAACAAGCAAACAACCTTAAGGACCGACCCGACCTTGAAGGTGAACCCCAACCGTGATAAAGAGTTTAGCTCGGTCCGCGGGACCTTGACCAACCCAACCTAAAGGTTTTCTTCGGCCATCTACCTCGATCTCCTTGGAAGACGACCTCCACATAGGTCATCTTCAACCTCCTCGGATGCCGACTACCGGGGGACGACGCCTCCATATTCAGAAAGGATTAACTTTCGGGATCCTCGACAAGAACCATGTTGCAGAGAGATTCCTTGCGCGATACGCGCTTACGTGATAAACTCACTACCATATGCGGAAGAGGCTTGAGAAAATTATAAATAAGACCTTTATGCATAGTAAAAGGTACGCACAAAAAAAAAAAAAAAACACTAGTCCTAATAGACACGGAGTGCGTGATTTAACTTTGGCATCGGAGAGTCCCATATGATAGTCAGGGTTCCTGTTGTTATTTGGTTTTGTAGGTACACGATGGTTTAGGAAAGACAAGTAGATCTTAACATCAACACTAATGATGCTCCAAAACCATTTAAATACTGGGTACATCACCAATATCACACCAATTAAATAATTCAAACCGTATAAAAGTTGGTCATTTAAATAGACAGTTAAAAAGCATTGACAAGTTACTTGTTTGTGATTCTTATGTTTGTAGCTCATCTGATGCTCAAGATTCTATTTTGACTAAATTATATACTTCAATGAATTTATTACCATCAATCTATTAAATATCACATATATATACTAATTTCAAATATTAAAGCTGATTTAAGATATTATGTATTTTTTGGTAAATATATTGAAAAATTGTAATGCATTTTAAATCTTACCATTTACTTTATCCAAACCAAATATGTGGATTTTAAATGCATTTTATTTACTCCCATCTAAACAAATGCCGAGTGAGTCATTTACTCTCAATTCATTTATCTCCAATTTCAATTCCCATTTACCTCATATCACAAGCTCCCAGTGAAGCCCTTAGGTGGAATTATCACCATTATCATGCAATAATTACATGTCTAAAAATACTATGGTATTTTGATAGTCCAATTTCATGCTAGGTATTAAATCATTCTTTTAGGAAAAATGTAGTACATTACAGGATCAAATTCACAATTGATGATGCTCAATTATATACATAAGTAATTTGATTATCATATATGAAGGGTGCATATATTAGATGACACGAATAAAATACATGCATAAACATGAGCCCCATAGATGTAGTGGATTAGGAAATCTCTCTAATTAAGATAAGATGATATAATACCTTCCTTTCCATCATTTCCTAACACCAGTTTAAATTTATATTTAATCAAATGTAACTCCATACCACCTAATTTCACCTAATCCCAACTTTCAAATAAACCCTTGTTATTCAAACTTCAGGCGTATCTCACAATATGGTTAATGTCAAATAAATATTATAGTGGGCCTAAGAAGTTTTTAACGGTGGACGTCCAATCAACTTGAGATTTGGATATTGGGTCATTTGCCTAAAAGGAGGTAGCAAAAGGAGGTAGCAAAATGAATGGGCGACCTTTGATAAGACATATATAATGGTGGTTGGTTGACGTTTGTGTCACCAGACAAACGGTCGGTCAGATATATCAGCTATATCCAAGACTTTCGTGGCCCATATGATATTTTAATGGCAGTCATTTAATCCCTGCTGTGTGGTCCACTTGAGAATTATCTCTACCTTATTTTTGGGATATTGCACTAAAATGAGATGTAAAAACTGATGGACGGCGTGGATATCAGCACATACATCAAGGTGAGCCCACGGTCAGGAAAACACCCACATACGTGTTACCCGGGTAAGTACCTACGCGAGAAACGCAAGCTGTTTCCTCATCATCAGTGGCATTTTGGTCAACAAAAATCCAACTCATCTCCCATAAGCCGCCTTCCTCTTCACCTCCTCCGGTTTTCTCTCCCCCCCACAAGATCTCCTCCGCCCCTAACGGATTCCGTCAACCCAGATGCCAGTCTAACCTCTCCGTTCCGTCACCATGCAGCAGTCCTCAAAAAATCGCCGAAAAGTCGCCCCCGTCACCTCCGACACCCCCGATTCCTCGGACAAGCAAGACCACCACCACCTCTCCTCGGCTATCTGCAACGGCGAGGACCTTGGACCCTTCGTACGGAAAGCCTTCGCCTCCGGCCACCCAGAGACCCTCCTCCACAACCTCCGCCACTTCTCCCGCTCCAAGGAATCCGAGATCGAAGATCTCTGCCGGGCCCATTACCAGGACTTCATCCTAGCCGTCGATGATCTCCGATCCCTCCTCTCTGACGTTGACTCCCTCAAATCGTCCCTCTCACACTCCAATTCCCTTCTTCAGTCCGTCGCCGGTCCTCTCCTTTCGTCCCTCGACGCCTTCATCGAGGCTCGCAGCATCGCCCGCAATGCTACCCTTGCTTTAGATGCCGTCCGATTCTGCGCTCGCCTCACCGAGCTCTGCTCTCGCGCCAACGCTCACCTCACGTCGGGCCAGTTCTATCTCGCTCTGAAGTGCGTCGATGCAATCGAGCGCGATGCTGACAAGACGCCGTCTTCAGCGCTGCGGCGGATGCTCGAGAAGCAGGTCCCGGCGATCCGGGCCCACGTCGAGCGGCAGACGAGTAAAGAGTTCGGCGATTGGCTGGTCCAGATCCGCGTCGTGAGCCGCAACCTCGGGCAATTGGCGATCGGGCAGGCGTCATCGGCTCGCCAGCGGGAGGAGGAGCTCCGGATCAAGCAGAGGCAAGCGGAAGAGCAGAGCCGTCTCAGCCTCCGCGACTGCGTTTACACCTTGCACGCGGACGACGATGATGATGAGGACGAGGATGCGGCTGGCGATGATGATAAGGATAAGTACGGACGGCTGGGATTCGATCTGACGCCTCTCTACCGGGCCTACCACATCCATCAAACTCTAGGCCTCCAGGACCGGTTCAAGCAGTACTACTTTGAGAACCGGAAGCTGCAACTGACGTCGGATTTCCAGGTATCTTCCATGACACCATTCCTCGAATCGCACCAGACGTTTTTCGCTCAAATCGCTGGATTTTTCATCGTCGAGGACCGGATTCTGCGGACTGGCGGTAGTTTGATCTCGAAGATTGAGGTTGAGAACCTGTGGGAGACTGCTGTGAGCAAGATGTGTTCTGTCCTAGAAGATCAGTTCTCGAGGATGCAGACCGCGAACCATCTGCTGTTGATCAAGGACTATGTAAGCCTGCTCGGTGTAACGCTGCGGCGGTATGGGTACCCTGTCGATGCTTTGCTGGATGTGCTGAGCAAGCACCGGGACAAGTACCATGAGCTTCTGCTGTCAGATTGCCGGAAGCAGATTGCGGAAGTGGTTTCGGCTGATAAGTTTGAGCAGATGCTAATGAAGAAGGAATACGAGTATTCGATGAATGTGCTGTCGTTCCAGATACAGACGTCTGATATCGTGCCAGCGTTCCCTTATGTAGCCTCATTCTCATCTACAGTCCCGGATTGCTGCCGGATTGTGCGGTCGTTTATCGAGGATTCTGTTAGTTTCATGTCATATGGGGGGCAGTTAGATTTCTATGATGTCGTGAAGAAGTACTTGGACCGGCTATTAGGGGAAGTCTTGGATGGTGCTCTGTTGAAGCTTATTGGATCATCTGTACACGGTGTGTCCCAAGCGATGCAGGTGGCGGCAAATATGACGGTTTTAGAACGGGCCTGCGATTTCTTCTTCAAGCATGCGGCACAGCTGTCAGGGATTCCTTTGCGGATGGCGGAGCGGGGCAGGCGGCAGTTTCCGCTCAAGAATGCCCGCGACGTAGCTGAGGAGCACCTCGCTGCACTGCTCCAGGCAAAGGTCGACGAGTTCATGGTGCTGACGGAGAGCGTGAATTGGATGGCTGATGAGCCCCTGCAGAATGGGAATGAGTATGCGAATGAGGTGATCATCTATTTGGAGACATTGGTTTCGACTGCGCAGCAGATATTGCCAGTTCAATTGCTCAAGCGGGTTCTACACAGCATCCTCTCTCATATATCAGAGAAGATCGTGGGAATCTTTCTTGGGGATTCTGTTAAGAGGTTTAATGGGAATGCTGTTATGGGGTTCGACGTTGATCTACGGCTGCTTGAATCGTTCGCGGAAAACCAATCTCATCTGTTTGCGGATTCAGAAGCTGATGCAAACCAGTTGAAGCAGGCATTTGCGGAGGCAAGGCAATTGATCAACCTGCTTATGAGCAATCATCCAGAGAATTTCCTCAATCCAGTGATTAGGGAAAAGAGTTACAATGCTTTGGATTATAGGAAGGTGGTGGTGATTTCTGAGAAGTTCCGGGATTCTTCGGATAGGCTGTTTGGGAGCTTTGGGGGAAGGGGGTTGAAGCAGAATCCAAAGAAGAAATCTCTAGATGCTTTGATAAAGAGACTCAAGGATGTGAGCTGAATAGTGCATGTAAGAGATCTTCATTTCCTTCTATATCTCGCTATGGTTTAATTTGGCTTATTGGTTTGTTTTCTTTGTTGTGGTCATTGATCAATTGCTAACTTAGCTTACAAAGTTTCCTCTTTCAGTCGTTGTCTCATTGTTTCTCAGTCATTGCTAATCCCATTGTGTATCCATCCTGCTGTCGTCTTCGTTTGTTTGGTATATTGAATTCATTCTAGCCTTCACTATAGGAAAATCTGTTATCTATCCTTTTGTGGATGTAATAAACTTAGTATGATGATTGAATGAGCAGGCACTTCACTTGAATTGATTATTTTCTTGGACACAAATGCATCTTCACCATGATATTTGTCTCTTTTGTCATTCGGCTTTGCCATGGAAACGATGATCTTGGATGTGCAGGCACTTGAGTTGATTCAGTTGTTTATCAAAAACCAATGTAACATTGCCATGATATGTCTCTCTACTCATTTAGCTGCTGCTGCTTCTTCTTCTTGTTTTTTTTTTTTGAAGGCAATGGTAATTTTATTGAAAACGAGCACCAAGATATCTGTGTCTTTCTACTCATTTAGCTGTTTCTTCTTCTTCTTCTTCTTCTTTTTGATGGCAATGGTAATTTTATTGAAAAAGAGCGCCAAGATGGCACAAAAGCATATTACTTCACCCTACTAGAAACCTACTTCACAACATTGCTCTTGTTTTGAAAGCATCTTCCATTCCTTTCCCCCAAATCACCCACAGGACAACCAACAAACTCATCCTCCATCCCACGCCATAAGAAGACCCCCAATTGAGAATAACATTGACCAATACACATTGAAGCTCCTTAGAAGGCCATGCCACATCTGCCGCGTGAATAGGCAATGAATAAAAAGATGATCGACTAATTTGGCACTCATAATGCACATGAGACATGTTAGAGACAATCATTGACCTTTTTAAAGATGATGAATGGTCAAGACCCTTCTCCTTCCCACTAACCACACGAAGGCCATGACCTCCATTAAACCACACTTGCTGCGTCTGCCATTCACATCATCCCACCACGAAGCTCGAATTATATAATAAAAGTAGCAAACCAAGAAGTGCCCCAAATTTTCTTTTAGTCAGACCATCATATCCGAGTCCCCACTCACCGGGCAGCATAATTGGAGGCGATCTAGGAGCAAGATATACTCCACCTTGTTGTCAAGGAGGTACCTTTAGTAAGGGGGTGATCAAACTACTGCCTCTTCACAACAAGGGAAGCATTTTGCAATTGGAACACTGCGATCTGAAGAGAGGCGAGCTATCCTCAGAATGCATTTTCCAAGGAGATTTCCTTGGCCCAAAAATCCTCCCAAAATATGATCTTCTCTCCATTGCCCAAAGAGAATCCGATGCCCTTAATAAACTTCGGATTCACAAAGATTGCTCCTTTCCATATTACAGATGTCCTTTAGAAAGAAGAATCCCTTTTCTACCAACCCCCATTGTGGAGCCCATACTTGCTAGCTATAGAAAGAAGAATCACTTGTCTACCAACCCCCATCGTGGCGCCCATACTTGCTAGCTATAGAAAGAAGAATCACTTGTCTACCAACCCCCATCGTGGTGCCCATACTTGCTAGCTATTATCTCTCTTTGCAAGACACCTTCTTCCACCCCAAATCTCCCTAGCCACTTTCCCAGCAATGCGAGGTTCATAGGCTCCAAGTCCCTGATGCCTACTCATTGAGCTTCTCACTTGCTGTTTTCTAAATTCATGTCATGTTTTGAGTTGTTGAATTTCTCACCCTTCATTCAAGTCGTAAACTCTTGTCCATCAAGCTTCTTTCCCAATTACAATGTTTCCTACATTAATCGCATACACATAGGCAGGCAGTGAGATACCATCCATATCATTTTGTGTGCTAACTTGTCAAATGTGTATGACATCTAAGCCATGCAAAAGGTAGGACCCACCTTGAAGATCCCCTAGCGCAGAAGGTCGATCCAATCATCAAGCTGGCCACACATGTACATGCAAAGAATCAGAATAGTCCTGGAAAAAATGGCATTTCTAGGCAAGTGGTGGTAAGGATATGGGAAGATCTGAAGGATTTGTGGAAAGAGGTTATTGTCAGGGATTATGGCAAGTCAGATGGGGTTGGCATCCCAAATTACCCAATTGCAGGTCGGCACCCATCTTGTGGAGTGCAATTAGCAATCTTGGAAGGAATGAGCGTGACCCAACATGGATGCCTCTCAAATAAGCTATGTGCTATATTTGATGAAAGTGTTCGATTCCTAATCAAGATAGGAGATATGATGTGATTTTTGAGACATAAGTGGATGGCGGATTCTCCTTTAGTAAAGTACTTTTTATCTATGTAAAGTGTCTTTCACTTTTGGAGACAAAAGTGAAGGATTCTACAAGTTTTAGGGTGGCTTGATTGTATGGAAGACCAATTTATGAAGGAATCTAAAGGATGAAGAAGCAGAGGTGTTTGGAAACCTCCTTACGCTCTTACTGAAGTTTTCATTGATATTAACATGAGGACACAAAATATTTGGACTAGGTCGGTTTACAATGGGTTCTCCTTTGAGTCTCTTTCAAGCCTTATGTCCTTCTGTTAGAGTGACCTTCCCATTAGTGGAATTATGAAGGATTGGCTCCTAAGATTCAAGTGTTCGCATGATTGGCCACGAGGCCCACACCAATAAAAATTAATGTTTGATGGTTTGAGAAACTGAAATGGTAGTGGTTTCCCTCCTTGCTTTCTTTGCTGAAACAAGGAGATGGTGTACCATATGCTTCTTCTTTGTTTGTTAGTCCAATCTATGTGGACTCGCCTCTTTGCTTTCTTTGGCATTAGTTGAGCCATGAATGCTTCTCTTAAAGAGGTGATTGGGGGTTGGACGATCAATATGTAAGGACTGCTAGGTGATATCTGGAGAGAGTTTGACCACACAACATAGGTTAATGGTTATGGACATTAAGAAAGAAAAAAGTGAATGAAATTTATAGGTGTCCAAAAACTAGATGGTAGAATTTAAAAGGAGAGAAGATAGTATTCTTCATAAATGAGGGAAGAAGGAAATTGGAATGTTGAGGAAGAAATAAACATTATGTGGAATGAGACGGCTAAGTGCATTAGGAAAGTGGTAAAAGATATTTAGGAGTAACTAGGTAGAAAAGCAAATCATATAAGGGAACTTGGTGTTGGAATGGTAATGTATAAAAATCTACTAACTAGAAAAGTGCATGTTTCAAGGCCTAGCAAAGGACTAGAAACATTGAAAATTTTGAACAATATAGAAATGCCAAAAAAGTTGCTAAGAAAGTAGTAACTAAAGCTAAATTAATGATTTTTTACAATATATTTGGGACAAGAAGGGGAGAATTTTATTTAAACATGCAAAAATGGGAGAGAGGAAGAGTTAGGGACCTAGATCATAAAAGCGATGACCAGAGGGTATTAGTCAAGGACAATTAGATCAATGAAAGGTGGAGAAACTATTTTCAGAACTTGTTAAATGGCAATCACTCTGAGAGCATGGATAGAAGGAAACATAAACCCAAATGATGTTGGAGTCCATGGATACTTTCCTAGGATTAGTATGTCAGAAGTGAAAGAAGTTTTGAGAAAGAGGAAAAATGGAAAAGGCCCTTGGACTAAATGATATACCAAACATTGTTTTAAATAGCGTGTTGCTTACGCTACATGACACTTCTATTTTTTTTATTATTTTTATTATTTTTTTTAATGGGAAAAATATGATAAACGGTAAGAAAATAAGGAAAAAAACAAATATAAAAAGGCCTTAAAGATGATTCATTTTTTTCAAGTATTAGCATGTTCGAACAAGTTATTAATTATCATTGATCAAAAGCCATTCCACGTATATCTACTGAATCAAATAATTACATCAAGAACTTTCTAAGCAAACCACTTTAACTAATACATGTCTAATTGAAACCATAAGTCGCAAGTATGAAAAGAAATAAAAATCTCACAGGTTAAAAGTATTAAGTATGATACAAGTGTCACATTCTTTAACATTAGATACAAAGAAAACGTAAAATAAATAAAATAATAAAAAATACGTTGTAGCATACACTACGATTATGCTATTTAGTATGCTACATAGCATATGCTACCGCTATGCTATGAGTGCTATTTGAAACATTAATACCAATAAATGTTTGAAAGTGTGAGGGGGATGCTTGATTTCTTTGGTTGACAAAGTTAACTAGATTGTAATATCAAAGAAATGCTAGACAAATGGAGAAAAAGTACAGTGGTAGAGCTGCACTAACTGTCGTGCGGTTAAACTTATGAACCATACTATGAAACTTTCGGAAAGAGTGATTGAGCATTGACTAAGGCATGAGAGGAATGTATCGGAAAATCAGTTTGGTTTCATGTTAGGGAGGTCTACCACAAAAGCGATTTTCTTACCTAGACAATTGATGGAGAAATATAGGGAGAGGAGGAAGGATCTCTCCATATGGTCTTTATTGATTTAGAGAAAGCTTATGAAAGCATCCCTAGAGAGTTGATATGGTGGGTGTTGGGAGAGAGGAGTATCAAGAGGATATATTGACTTGATGAGGTATGAGGGAGCAATAACAAGTTTGATGACCACTAGTGGAGAGACAAGTGAGTTTCCAATTACTGTAGGCTTGCACCAGGGTTCGGCATTGAGCCTATACCTTTTTGCATTGGTTATGGGCGAGCAAACGAGGCATTCGCAGGAAGAAGTCCCATGGTGTATGTTGTTTGCCGACAACAATTTTGATTAACAAGACAAAGGAGGGTGTAAACACAAAGCTAGATTTATGGAGAGGTGCTTTGGAATCTAAAGGATGTAAGATCAGTTGGGCTAAAATAGAGTATATGGGGTGTAATTTTAGTACCAATAGGAGTGGGAACAAAGTATTAGTGAAGATTGTTGGCCAAGAGGTTTCACAAAATAACCACTTCTGATATCTTTTGTCGATAATTCATGAGAGTCGAGAGATTGAGAAGGATGTTGCCCATTGAATTCAAGTGGGGCGGAAGAAATGGAATGTGCTATGGAGTTTTAAGTGATTGTTGTGTACCACTCATACTAAAAGGGAAATTTATAGGATGTCTGGAAGACCAACCATGCTTTACGGGATAGAATGATGGGTAGTAGGGAACAACATGTCTATAGGATGAGTGTAGCTGAAATGAAGTTGTTGAGATGGATGAGTGGCAAGACCCGGAAGGATAGAATTAGAGATGAATACATTTGGGGGAATTTAGGGGTAGCACCAATAGGTAACAAGATGAGGAAAAGTAGACTTGGATGGTCATGTGGAATGGAGCCAAGACTGCACTGGTTAGGAGTGAGTTGGTACAAGTTGAAGGCTCTGAAAGGGCAGGAGGAAGGCCCAAAAGGTCGTGGGTAGAGGCAGTAAGAAAAGACTTGATGACCTATGGTCTAACTAAAGTTATGGCCCTGGATAAACTGGAATGGTGGTAAAGGATTCATGTAGCCGACCCCAATTAGCTGGCTTAAGGCTTAGATGACGATGATGATGATTGGAGGTTGGACAAATGATCTTTTAATCATCAAGGGAGGATTCTTTGGAAGATACCTTACACTGTTATGTGGGGTCTGTGGAAGGAAAGAAATTGCAGGATCTTCAATAATGGTGTTTCTTCCTTCACTCCATTAAGAGTAGAGTCACCTCTATGATCATTTATTGGGAGCTTGTAAATCCAGAATTCCAGGGTTGAACTTGTCTGTCTGGAATTTTGGGGTAGATTCCATGGAAACCTAATGGAGCGGAATGAAGAATTTAAGGACATGTTTTCTTTGAAGATGCTGTTGCTTTATGGGAACTGTCTCCCGCTCTTTTCAAGCTTAAATTACAATTTCTCTATGGGAAACCATGCTCTTTTGAGAATATTCTTCATTTTTAAAAAAAACTACAGCTGATTCAAGGTAGACATTGTGGTCCCTGTGATGATTGGACCAGATTGATTTTTAATTTTTAATTTTTTACTGAGGTGATCTTCATGATTGGCCCACCTTTTGCACAGCTTGGATGTTGCGTAAGTGACATGCTGACAAGTCTGGTAGGTTCAGACAGTATTTTACTGTCCACCAGGTAGGGCTGGCAATGGGCGAGGCCTGGGCCAGTCACATCAATATTTTGAAAAGCCCTGGCCTGGTAAACATGGCCCAATCAATTCAAAATCCGGCCTAAGGCCCACCCATTGCCAGGTCTACAATGAGGGTCTGATGTGACCAGAATCAAAAGAATATAAACTAGTGCAAGTGAAGATCAATGTTAGAGATTTTGAGACCCAATCATCTTGTGATGGCTGTGGCATGTGTAACTCCTTGTCCCTCATTTGGGATGGATGTCGTGTGGATTGTGCTCACACTGTCTTCACTGTTCCCTTGCCGTCTCGTTAACAGCATGTGATCCGCCATCTTCCTGTCCTGCATCCTCTCTCGTTGGATTGATGATGGCCTCTCTTTTGTGCGGAACATGTAGGCATTGGTGAACCCACAATACTGGACAGGGTTATCGCACAACCGCAGATGGCTGAATAAAACAAAGCAAACTTACATTGGAACAACATCATGGCATACTGATTCTGTTTGATGTGGTCCCAATGAACAAGTCACCAGGTAGTGGTGATTAGTCCACATGGATTCTTCATCCACCTAGGCAATTTGTGAGGGTTTTGGTTCGAAGCTCCAGTTGGTTGACCTCCTCTGTGGCACATAACAGAATGATGTGTATGAACAGCACTTGTGTGTGGCTGCTGCGACAACTTGTTGAATCTTTGATGCCGTCTCTACCCCTTTGTCTTCATTTTCCTTGGTGGTATCATCTTTGGCTCTTCACAGTAGTTGAGGAATTTACATGGGCATAATGGTTGGAAAATGGCTACTACCTGGAGACTTAAAGCAAGAAACATTACCACACTCTCTCTGTGAGTCCTCTATTATGCAGACATTACCAGGAGTCTCCATGACTTTATGGCACAACCTGTTAGTTATCTTAGGAGCATGCAGGTTATTTTGAGCCCATGGTATGGTTGCATGAGGTGGAGTGCCACAGGAAGAAAGAACGAAAGAAAGCACATTGATGTAGGATACTATGGCAAAGATTACTGTCACAAGGACTCCTTATTCCTGAATTATCAAAAGATTGCTGTCACAAGGACTCCTTATTCCTGAATTATCAAAAGATTGCTGTCTTGTTGGGTGTATTGGAGTTCCATGTAGGAAAAACTGTTTACAGTGTATAATTGTTTATTTATTTGTATGGTTGTTTTCCACATCATCTTTTGCTGAGTGGGTTGCCATGCATTCATCAAATCACGGTATAGTTTATTCAAGCTTGCCTGTGGATGTAGAAGCTGTTATGTGGTTGTCCATAGGGGAGTTGTTATGGGGTCTTGTTCATCAGCAAATGCATGCTTCTCTTACGACAGGTATTACATGTTTGCTGATGGGCAGGATGTTATAATTCCTCATCCATGGGGTTCCAAACTAGGGAACTGGTGGTTTTGGACATACGTGGAAGTCCTCATATGAGCAGGCAACTTGGCTTTGGAAGCATTCGTTGTTGCCAAACAAGAAATTTTGAAGATTAGTTATGAGGTGACTTTAGGTGCTATAGGGTTATGGGAGATTTCTCGGGTAATTCGTACATGCAAGCGTGGAATAGTGAGAGGAAAATCATGATAGCCTAAGGTTGGTGGGGCCATAAGACCCTATGTTACATTGGTAACATTTGCTTGTTCTCTCACTAAGGAGACATCAACTACAAGAAAGATCATGGCTAGAAGTGTACCAGAGTTTGATCACTAGATCTAATACCTTTTGTTTTATAAATGGTTTGTTTTTGGTTTCATTCATTGTTCAAAATATCCCTGATATTGTCCATATCTCCAGCTCGACAATACCGATAACACTGATAGCGATACTGATAACACTCCAGTTATTGGCGATTTATCGTTGAGTATCGCCAATGTATTGATATCGCCGATATTTTTTACTATGTAAATTCCAGGTGTTGCTTGTATTGCCAATGCATTGATATTGCCAATATTTTGGGCTGTTTAAATTCCAGGTGTTGCTTGTATCGCTAGTGTATTGGCAATATTTCGATACTATCGCTAATGCATCAATATCACCAAAATCTGTTTATCGAAAAAAATAAAATAAAATTCATTTATAAAAACTTTTATGGGCGCATGGTTGTATGCAAGGTGTCTGTATCAGTATGTTGCCCTCTAAAACCGATACGATCTGGGCGTGAAACGGCGATCTGGGGCGAACGGCTCAGAAATAAGCAAAAATTTTTTGCCAAAAAATATGAAAAATATGGATTAAATCCGGAATATTCTAAGCATTCCAAATATGCATTCATTTATAAATTAGAACATGTTTATGGTGGTGTAATGGTCCACTCTTTGGTGAGAAGTTGTATCGGACTGTCTGATGAATTTATGAACCAGATAACCTGAATTTGACTACAAAATTCATATATTTTGTTTTCTAATTATCTACTATCAATGATAGATATATTAGAATGAATGTAATATGAAAATACCTTACATTTAGGTCTTTGCAATTATTTTTGAGGGCCAAATTCATGTTTAAATAGAAAAAAAATATAAAATGACACCCCAAATATGTAAAATACACATTAACATGTTCTACTATGATTAACACATCATATGGCATCATTAAAACAACAAAAGAATCATTAAAAAATGATTTTTCGAATTTTCAAAAAAAGGGGCAAAATAAATGCGTAAATAGAAAAAATATAAATAAAATAAATAAAATGGCACCCCAAATATGTAAAATGCACATTAACATGTTCTACTATGATTAACACATCATATGACATCATTAAAAGAACAAAAGAATCATTAAAAAATGATTTTTCGAATTTTCAAAAAAAGGGCCAAAATAAATGCGTAAATAGAAAAAAATATAAAACAAAATATAAAATGGCACCCCAAATCTGTAAAATGCACATTAACATGTTCTACTATGATTAACACATCGTATGGCATCATTAAAACAGCAAAACACCTATTAAAATTGATTTTTCGAATTTTAAAAAAAGAGGCCAAAATTCATGCGTAAATAGAAAAAAATATAAAAATATATATAAAATGGCACCCCAAATATGTAAAATGCACATTAACATGTTCTACTATGATTAACACATCATATGACATCATTAAAACAACAAAAGAATCATTAAAAAATGATTTTTCGAATTTTCAAAAAAAGGGCCAAAATAAATGCGTAAATAGAAAAAAAATATTAAAAAAATATAAAATGGCACCCCAAATCTGTAAAATGCACATTAACATGTTCTACTATGATGAACACATCATATGGCATGATTAAAACAACAAAACAACTATTACAAATTGATTTTTCGAATTTTAAAAAAAGGGGCCAAAATTCATGCGTAAATAGAAAAAAATATTAAAAAAATATAAAATGGCACCCCAAATCTGTAAAATGCACATTAACATGTTCTACTATGATTAACACATCATATGACATAATTAAAACAGCGAAAGAATCATTAAAAATTGATTTTTCAAATTTTCAAAAAAAGGGCCAAAATAAATGCGTAAATAGAAAAAAATATAAAAAATTATATAAAATGGCACCCCAAATCTGTAAAATGCACATTAACATATTCTACTATGATTAACACATCATATGGCATGATTAATACAGCAAAACAACAATTAAAAAAAAGTTACCATTATTCGGCCGATACGGGTACAAAAAACAGTAACGGCCGATACGACCCCGAATCGGGTCTCAGCCGTCACCGTTACCGTTACGTATCGGCCGATATGGCCGATACGTAACCGATTTGGCATTCCTTGGTTGTATGCAGTGTTCAATTTGTTGACAAAAATGTCATGATATTATTGGTGTTGCAGCATGGGCGATATTGAGAGCACAATCTTTCATTTTCTTTCTAGTTGTCGATTATTTCTTGGCGAAATATCATGTGTTGCCGATATTTCGATATTTTGAAATATCAATGGATGTTTGGATGGTTGGATGAGATCGTTGGATGGATATAATAGTTGGACTGATTTCTTACAATAACACGTGCTTTTAGGCCCCCATTAAATGGAAACTTATTATGTATGCATTTTTTTTGCAAAATTTTTATTCCTAAATATGCAAATATGTGTATTTTAGCATATTGTGAAGTTTCACTGAAAATTTCCACCATTCTCTCCATGTTTCCCTGCATTTCTGGTTATCGGCGATATTATCAACAATATCGGTTGCTGTATCCCTGGCCAGCCAAACTTGTAGTGATACTGATACTTTGAACAATGGTTTCACTTCGAGCTTCCCAAGCAGAAAGCTGGCTCATGTTTGAAAGTAGGAGGAAACGGGCCTTTAAATGCAGTAAACCCCAAGTCGCAGCCCTCATCCTCACTCTTTCCTTCTTGATCACTTGGGTCTTCACTAATAGAATGGAGAAGAATTCCGTGGCCAACCCACTCAACAGCCTCCATGAGCAGGTTTATCTTTTTTAGTTGAACAAATGGAACCACTAGCCCTGTTGGGGATGTTTGCTAGCCCATCTCTAGCATCTCCAGTGTCCAATGTGGAAATCATCTTTGAGTGATCGGAACATCCGATCTAGCGTGTCACTAGGTAGATGGGCCTCATCCCAAAAATTCTGGTGATTGGGATCCTTGCAATGGCTGTGCAAGAAGTGCATATAAAAGGTGAATTTTTTTCTTCTTCTGGCGCGGGTGCTAGATTGTTGGAAATGGGAAGATTTACTCAGTGGCAAAGTCAAATTTCAAGAACCATTGTACCAAGGTGCTACTGCTTTGGATTTGCACTTTGGACTTTTGTTTCCTCTCTTTCTTTCTGAGCTTTTTCGCTTGCTAATATCTTTAAACAGGCTCTTTCCTACTTCACTTGAACCCTTCCCACCACTTCTCATGCTTTGTGAAACGGAGGGCTAAATTATGTGTTGGAAGAATAAATTTTTGGGCCCTATGACTTGTATACCTGTAGGGTTCGAGCCTGTAGCTCAATAGGAGACTTGGCGTGTTTCATCACTGAGATCTAGAGTTCAAGGCCAGCTTAACTAAAGAAAAAAACATCTACTTTTCCTTCATATTGGCATATTTGCACCCTAGCACATGTCTGGGACTATGCCTAAACCCCAAAATCTATCAAAAAAGGGCAAAAGAAAGAAAGATGAGAGGGAAACCCTGAAATGAGATATTATACATTGTTTAAGTATGGTAAGCATCAGCTTGTCAGCATGAAATTGCAGCATGCACTTTTAATAACTCCCCATCTTATGAAGAGTATTTGGGATTTACTTCCAGCGGTTTCTAAGTTGTTCCCCTATACACAAGCTGTGCCTGCAGGACCTTACCTAGTGTATGCCGAAAGGGAATATAGCCTCTTGATGTTCAGAAAAATCGATTTGCAGGAGATAGTGAAACCACCCAGTTTCTTGTTTTGAACTGCTTGGAGTAACTTCATTATGATCGACAGTTTATAATGGTTTTGGATGCACTGATTTTGGCAAGCTACACCTTCCTTGGCCTACACATCCAATGACTGAGTTAGCCTCTCCACACCAGCCCAAAATCCACTGGCAATGGCAATATTTTTGAAAAAGTTTTTTCTTTCCTTCTTTCATTCTTTTTGTTTTTAACGTTTTTTTTTTTTTTTTTAACTTTTATTTTATTTTATTTTATTTAAGAAATTATTTTTTGTTTTTAACATAGCCACCTTTAATGGGGATACTCTCTAATCGAGGCAAGTCGGGGGATGGCCTACCCTTGTATTCTGATTATTCTTTATCATCCCTTCGGGTGTATCAGTTTGTCTGCCCTTTTGAATTTATTTCCCTTTTTTCCTTCAATGAATTTTAGTTACCTTTCAGAAGGAAAAAAAGAAAAGAAAAGAAAAGAAAAAAAACAGCATTCTTCCATAGGGCTGGACACTTCCAGAGACCCAAGCTATGGCATTCTTCAGTCCACCTTCCAATCTTCAATGGTTTCAGTGTGCATGGTTTTAGAACTCATGGACACAAACTTGAAACCTAGCCAACTCAAGGGACATTCGTAGTCTAAGTCAGACTTGGTTTTAGGTGCATTTGGCTGCTGCACCAAATACCATGAAATTTCATGATATTTTGGTGCAACCAAACGCTCCCTTGGAAAAAGGGTTGATTATTCAATGCAATAACAAAAGATTTCATTTTTCCAGTTTTGCTGCATCCATATGTTAATTTAAAAACTGTGGAGAATGTCAGGTGCAGTGAATGCTTGGCAACCTAACCATGCACATATGTTATTTGTAAACATAAGCTTTTACTGAGTCGGGTCTTCCAGTCGATCCAACCAACTGAACATTGAGTTGAGTCAAGAGTGTTGATATCTATTTATATATAGCTACATGCATTGAGGATGTAAGATTGGACAGTCTGTATATAATTTCAACATTAGTCATTGTCTCTAGTCCATAAAAATGCAGCTTCTTGTTTGTAAATTTTGAATAACCACAGGTTGCAAAAGTTTCAGTGCTTCGAGTGGGCCTTTTCTTTTTGCCTTTGTTGATGCACAAAAACAATCGAAACATGCGTCTGAATGGCCTCGGAATCACAAAAGTACAAGTGAAGGATCTTGTTATGATCTGGGAATCATCACAGGCTATGATCAAAACAAGTCATGATATGCAGAATACAGGTTGGTATTGTTTTTTATTTTTATTTTTATTTTATTATTATACCTTTAACCTGTAGTTGTCTTTCAAAATAAAAATAAAAATATGGGTATAGACTCCAATGTGGGTTCACCACTAGAGTATCAGATTGTGATGACTTACAGGAAGTGCAGTTGGTGTACGTGCACTCAGACAAAATCACGCTCTCGGACCCAAAATTCACATGGATTGTGCGTTCTTAACCGTCTGATTTTGTCTGTCAAATTTGGACCATGGATTATTTGGGCTGTTATTTTGATAGTCTGGATTAGTGCAAGCGCTGTGGATTAATTGCTACGGTTTAGTAATTTGTGACAAACATGCATTGGAGTCTAGCCTAAGCAGATTGTATGGAAATTGCCTTTTATATTTATATAATTGGTGTATCTCTCTGTCGCCTTTTTGGTTTCACATGGGCATGATTTGAAAATTCAAATATCTGGGCTGTGTGGACCATTTTAATATTGTTTTAATGGGCTATGCTGACCATGGTTGTTTATTACATGGATTAGCTTTATGAAATCTTTTATGAGACTGCTGATGTGTATGGAATGATGTCACGCGATGAGATCCACCCCGTCCGTCAGGTGCGTCATCATGTGTTTGGACTGGGGCCCAACAATCAGGCCGGTTTGACGTAGGTGGGCCACATCATGGGAAACAGTTGAAGATGGGAAGTCCCATCATTAAAAAAATTTCAAATTGTGTTAGTGGTCCACCTTGTGGATATGCCATCTAATCCACTCGTATGACGCACCACACCAAGATGGATGGATTCTCTGAAGATAAAAGACATTTCCAGACTCATGTGGGCCACACAACATGATTTTATTGGTTTAGGCATGATTTTACGCCGTTCCCTATGGTGTGGCCCACCTAAGTCTTGGATTTGAGTGAACTTTAGGATCCATGGTGAAAATGTGATGGCAAACCTGATGGACAGGGTGGATCTGATGGATGAATGTTCCATGTAGCGGTCAGTTAGCACAAGTCAGGCCCTTGGTGTGCCTATGCAAGTCACACTAGCGCGGTCCTGACCTTAAATCCTTGCCTTCTACTATTGGCGTTGCCTTGTGGGGGTACAATTTCATAAATGGACACTCGATTTAAATTACGAAAATTGAGTTGTTGACGGACGGCTGGGGGGCCCTCATTCTTTTCAACTTGTCAACCGTCATAACATCTAGCCCGTCCAAAAGGTTGGCCCCATTAGGAAGAACACCTGATGGAAATTTTAGGCTGATCCACTCATTATTTTAGACACACCGTTGAGAGAGAGAGAGAGAGAGAGAGAGAGAGAGAGAGAGAGAGAGAGAGAACAAAGTGGTATAACCGTACATCTTATTTGAAGTACACGTGGCCCACTTTATGAGTGGAGCGGATTAAGTGCGGCCCGGGCCTTACTGTTGGGCCCACCTTGATGTATGTATTCTATATCCAAGTCGTCCATCTGTTTTGTGGGATCATTTTAGGGCATAGACCTAAAAATGAAGCAGATCCAAATCTCAGGTGGACCACACTGTGGGAAACAGTGGTGATTGAACATCCCACTATTAAAAAACTCCTGGGCCCTCCTGTAATATTTATTTTCTATTCATCCTGTTGATTAGGTCACACAAAGCTAGATGAAGGGGAAAAAATAAAAATTACTATCTCAATCTGAAACTTTTCTGGCCAACATGTTTTTAATGGTCAATCACTACTATTTCTTTTGGTGTGGTCCACATGAGAATTAGACGTACTTCATTTTTGGTATCATGCCCTAACGATATGGGCCACCACACCCTCTTGGGTGAGGTCGGAGTCGTATGTCATTCGCACGTTCTAGATCCTGTATGCATGTGCCACTTTGGTACGTGGAATATGTATTTGCCACCTTGGCCCCTATCTACCATTGAGCTAGATAGGCTCAGACCCATGACGACCAAGGGGTCTTGGATTTGGGAGTGACCTCTCCAGTACCCAGGTCCTACAATGACGTATGTGTTTTATCCATGCTTTAACTTCCATTTTAGGGCATTTGCCTAAAACTGACCAGATCTAAATTTGAGGTGGACCACACCACAGAAAACAGTGGTAATTGAACGCCCACCGGTATAAACCTTCTGGGGCTACAAAAGTTTTAAGCTGTCATTTACGTTTTCTCTTCATCCATGTCTGTGTGATTTAATCAACATGTTGTACGGCGAATAAACATTTCAGTAGGCGCTATGAATTTTTTAATGGTATGATTATTTCCTGTAATGTGGTCCACCTGATATTTGGATATGCTCTATAGCATACTGAGTAAACTCTGTGAGGCCGACTGTGATGTATGCGTCGTCCATTCGTTTAACTAATTCATTTTTAGTGCATGAGCCCAAAATTGAAGCATATCGAATAGCGACGCTGAACGCCTACCATCCATTTTTGTGTGACCTTACCTTAACTTTGGGGTCAGAAGGTTTAAATGGTGGACGTCATCATCTTTATTGTTTCCAGCGGTTTAGTCTGCTTGAGGTTTGGATGCTTTTCAATTTCGGGCTCATAAGCATCATTGAGAGGTCCACAGCACGGAGGGGTCGCTACCCTGGACCCAGCTTCGGTGGATCCCTGACTGTGGGGCCCATCTTGATGTATTTTTATTATATCCATGCCGTTGATCCGTTTCAGCAGATCATTTTAGGGAGCGAGCCCAAAATTTATGCACATTCAAATATCATGAGGACCACACCACAGGAAACAGTGGTGATTGACCATTAAAAACTCATTGTGGGTTACAAAATTTTTGGATCAAAACTGATGTTTGTGTTGTCACTTCATCCACGTCTCTAAAACCTTATCAACAGGTTGGATGGCAAATACACATTCTGGTGGGTCCCATGAAGTTTTTAATGGTAGGGGTTTAATCACCACCGTCTCCTGTGGTGTGGTCTACCTGAGACTTGGATCTGATACGATTTTGGGTTTGTGCCCCAGAATGAGCTGGCGAAATGGATGGATGGCGTGGATATACGAAAAAGAAAATATACATGACGGTGGGCCCACTACCGAACCCGAGTCTATAAGCAGCAGCTTGAGGGGACGTGGACGATCTAGTGATCTACTGACCTCACCGGGATGAGGGGAGATGTTATGGTAGAACAGAAAGAAGGGAGTTTGGTGGAGCTAGCTCTCTTGAGAACACTTTGCTGGGTGATACATCAATCGGAGCCGTCCATCTAGTGAATCCTCTCATAGATGGCATGTATTTTAAAAATCACGGCTGTTTGACGATCCCACCTATCACTTTTCTTCAGTTCCCTAGACAGAATCATCACGTCAAGGTGGGCCCCACGGTAAGGGCCGCACCTAATCCGCTCCCACCGCGGGTTCTCCATCTCAGATTGCATAGATTACGTGCTCTGTACGGTCGAGAAATGCTGAGAAACTCGCACGAGTGCACTTGGCCTCACACGTGTAGTAGAGGCGAAGGTACGTGATATCAGATCCACTCATCATGCGATCCATAAAATATAGATCCGTGTCTAAAAAATAAATTCGACATCGTCAGTAGGTGGGCAAAACAAATGAACAGTAACGAGAGACTTAAAACAACGGTCCAATTTCGGTGTCGCCATCTGGCCAACACGAGAATCGGGCTGTCCTAATATTTGAAGCATAACATCTGATGAGAGCAAATCGCCTGATGAATGGCTCAGATATCACATAGCTGAGCAGCTCCCACCTCAGTGCACTTAAGGCCCAGCTAGATGAAGGGTTCTCAATGGCTATTGGGTCTTACAAATGGAATATTTTAAATAGGCCTGACCCAGTAACAGCCCTGGCTTAATGGGATGGGTTGGGCTTGGGCAAAAAATGCCAGACATTTGAGTAAATGAGTTGGGCTTGAGTTGAACCTATATCCGACCCGACTGTATTGTCAATCAAGGAATGGACGAGATGATCCAATCATGGCCGACTTAAAACCTGAAACAAAATAAAGAAAAAAGGTTTAGATAATTTGAGTTGGAGTTGCCTCTTCATTTCCAACGTGGAACTTCCCCAGTCTTAGATGTGGGGCCTATAGGTGGTGTATGCAAGCCATTGATCTGATAGCTCTGTCACGGATGAACCATTCATAAAATATACTCTCCGTTGGTCAACTCTAACCCTCCAATCTTTGCCGTGCATTGCAGATCAAACCACATTCAATGGAACATATATATATATATATATATATATATATATATATATATATATATATATATATATATATATATATATATATATGGGAAAAGGTTCTATACGGTTGAGCTCATGGGAACTCCCCATGAGGTCGAGCTTGTGGGCCACACCACGTACAAAAGTTGAGAGGGGTTATCATCCATTAAAAAATTCATAATAATTTGTTGGGCCCACTGAGATGTGGTTCACAAATCCAGCCCACCCATTATGTGTGTCCCACTTGGATGAGGGTTCAGACCAGGTACAGACACATCCAAATTTCAGGTGGGCCCCACCAAGTACTTTTATATGTTTTAGGCATGTCTTCACATTATTTTAGATGATATGGGCCACCTGAGTTCCGTAAACGGCTGATTTTTGGGATATTCCATAATTCAAAGGAGATGCATCAAATGCACAATGTTGATGTTTGACATACATCATGGTGGGGCCCACACAACTCGACCTCATGGGAAGTTCCCATCAGCTTGATCACATAGAACCTATTTGGGTATATATATATATATATATATATATATATATATATATATATATATATATATATAGAAATGGTCTCCTGCGCACAAGGCTACACGGTGCTTAAAATCTTGGCACTGCAGTCATCTTTTGTAGACTCTCTCATTGTCACGGCTGCTGAATCTTGCCGATGAATATAATCCAACAGCTCTTATAAATGCTCGCATTTAAACACCGTGCGGCCTTGTGCGCAAGAAACCAGGACTCTCTCTCTCTCTCTCTCTCTCTCTCTCTCTCTCTATATACACACACACACACACACTAATGGTTCCGGCCAGATTGCTACTGAAGTGACATCACCAATTCTATGGCCCCACCATGATATATGTTTTGTATCCACGTGGCCCATTCATCTGGAGAGATCATTTTAGGGTACTATCCAAAGAATGAGTCACATCCAAAGCTCCAGTGGACCTCACCATAGAAAACAGTGGGGAGAGTGACGCCACCGTTAAAAACTTCTGAAGGCCACAAAAGTTTTCGATCAATCTTATATTTATATTTTCCCTTCTTTAATGTCTTTGTTAACTTTTGAACAGGTTGGATTTCGAAAAAACATTTTGGTGGGCCTTCGAAAAGTTTCTATGGCGGGCACCAATTTTCCCATTGTTTTCTATGGTGGGGTCCA
Source organism: Magnolia changhungtana (assembly GCA_030180095.1). Classification (NCBI taxonomy): domain Eukaryota; kingdom Viridiplantae; phylum Streptophyta; class Magnoliopsida; order Magnoliales; family Magnoliaceae; genus Magnolia; species Magnolia changhungtana. The sequence goes on from JASAUF010000098.1 coordinate 2,263,795, forward strand.
CTAAAGCTTTGGATCTGACTCATTCTCTGGCTTATGGCTTAAAATAATATCTCCAAATGGATGTACGTTGTGAATACAACACATACATAATAGTGGGGTCCACAAAACTTGGTGATGTCACTTCTAGTCTCGCTACTCAACCGTATCTAATCCGCGTTCCCTTTGTCCAGTCCACTTCCCTATCCTCTTGAGAACTTAGATAGGGTGGGCCTTATAGTGATGCGTATGTGAAATCTACTCCGATCATTAGGTAACTGTTGGAAATTTAGCCCTAGGGCTAAGATAACAGGTTGATCTATAATTAAGGTGGGCTACACTAAAGGAAACAATGGGAGAAGGGATGCATATCATTGCATTTTTACATGGTCCATCGTACTTTTTACACTATATATATATATATATATGTATATATGTATATATATATATATATATATATATATATATATATATGTATATATATATATATATGTATATATATATAGTGGGAAATGGTACTATGACCTCATGGGAACTTCTCACGGGGTCGAGCTTTGTGGACCCACCGTGATGTGTGTCGAACATCAACACTGTGCATTTGATAGGTCCCCTTTAAACTATGAGATATGCTAAAAATCAGCTGGATAAGGAACTCAAGTGGGCCATACCATTTAAAATTATGTGAAGACATGCCTAATATATATATATATATATATATATATATATATATAAGCATTTGGTGGAGACCACTTGAGTTGTGGATGCATCTGAAACTTGGTCTGACCCCTTATCTAAGTGGGACACACACCATGAATATGAATAGGCTGGATTTGTGAACCACATTTCGGTTGGCCCAATAGATGATTACCAATGTTTTAATAGGAGGGTAATCCCTCTTCACTATTGTATGTGGTGTGGCTCAACCAAGTCATGGATTGACTTGATTTTTAAGCCCGTGACCCACCATGAAATAGTGCATCTGACGGATGGGGCCCACACACACACACATATATATAGTGTCTTAGGCATCCAAAAAACAACCCACTCTCTCTCTCTAAGCAGAAAACAAAGCACTTGCTATTAAAATTTCTGAAGTTTTGTAGCTCAAAATATTTGCCCTATGATCTTGACATCTCTCTTCACCTCCTTTTATGACTTTATTGTGATAATATCAATGCTAGCCATGCATATAACAAACAATATCATATTGTACGAATAGGCTAAGCATATTAAGCGAGAGACTATTACTTCGTTCGTGATTTGATAGATAAGTTCTTTATCCATCACATATGTACCATCCGCAAATCAACTTGCAGAGGCCTTTATGGACCTCATCGTTTATTTTTCGATCTAGGAATAATTTTATTTTATTTACTTTATTTTTATTATTACTATTGTAATTATATGCACGTGTACAAAACATCAGATTGTAGGTGTTTTGTAATTGCATGGGCAACCATATCATGAATAGCTTTCTATACTTTACTTATATATAGAGTACTCATCTAGAATTAAAGCATTGAATAAGGCAGATATAATTAATTTAGAAACCTCGCCAGGGTTTTGGGTTAAGGCTTCTAAATCATCCTTCTTAGGTACCATATTGAAGATTGAATGAATAATGATTGATAAACATATAAACATTTGTGATAACTAGTCCCAATGTTTTGATGGTGCTGACTTCTAATGATGTGTATCATTGGAGTGCTATTCCCTTTAGGCTTCGCTGAAATGGAACAATTACGTTACGGCCATTGAACAAACTTGGTTGACGAACATGGTTTATGGGATGCTAATGTATTGGCTTATTGAGCATTTGACAAACTCACACCAACAAGTAAGAGGAAAGACCAAAGATTCAATGGGTATAATCTTTCAATTTGGGAGATTTTATGGGAAGAATCCATCCATGATGTGGCCATCAGAACAATGGCGTGGATAGATCACCAATAGACCCCACATGATGTGAGATGTAGCACTGATACATTCCTAGCATGGTTGGACCAAAAGAAGGTGAATCATAAATTAGCCATAACTTTTTATCCGCATATTGTTATGGGGCGCATAATCTATCAATATTTATTGCAACATACCATTTGGGGTGAACCGGCCCACATAGTGGGTTGCATATATACGTTTCATTAGAAAACGTGTGCTTTCAGCTCAAAATGAAATTTTAAGAAAATTATTATTATTATTTTTAGTAATTCTGTTTTTTGTAATATATATATATTTTTAAAGTTTTAGATTTTTTTTTAAAGAATACCTTATAATAACACTAGGACTCTTCTAGCAAAAGTTTATTTGGAATTTTTATGCTTTAGAATAATTTTATTATAATTAGAATTTTTATTAGAGTTAGAATTTTACTAACTTTTATAATTACGAATTTTGGTTTAGATTTTTTCTTTATTAATAGTGTAATAGAGACATATGGATTAGAAAATTATCAACAAATCAAATTTTAAATTTCTAGAATTTATTTATATTTTCTTATTTTCTGTCATGTATTCAAGGTATCTCCGCAAGGAGTTCAGGGAAGCTGCAGGGATTCATAGTACTTGTCCCCTTGAGGAAGATGGTAATCGGCCTCATGATTTCCATACCTACATCACTACATCTATTAACTAAATTATTAGAATGAATATGGAACTTGGCCTCGACTGATTTATTTTGTATGTCATGCTTTAAACGTGAGTTGGGTGGGTGTGGGTGGGGACCTCGACCCAATTAAAGTTGAATGGACCGGGTGAGGGTTCGAGTACCCATAGGTGGTGAAACCCTACTACGGGTGCGTGCGTGTGTAAATAATAATAATAATAATAATAATAATTATTATTATTATTATTTTAAGTGAGGGTTTGAGCTTTTATTGTGGACCTGTTTAGTAAATGGGTTAGAATCAGGTGGACCCAGACCCGGCCTAAACCGGGCCCATGGTCACCCTGACCCACACAGCTGTCATTGGTAGAAAATTCGTAATGTGGGTCTGGGAGGTCCATTATTTGGGAGCCCAAGAGATCACTTAAACTGTGGTCCATCCACGTGTAATGAATGGCTCCAATATAAAAATGGGTAAGAGGTGGCCCACTATGGAATAGGGCACAGGCCACCGTTGATCGTAACAATTCACGATCAATGGAGATTTTTTATTTTATTTTATTTGTTGAATGTGAATTGATATTTTATGATTTTAATTGTTTATTTTTTAACGTTTGTGATTGTTCCAAGTAGCGCATGCGGCGGTGGCCTATCCATGGCGGGCCCTACATCTTGGCTTGTTTCGATCACACTGTACGCGTGTCCCAGGCTACCAAGTCACTGTGGAGCACTATTTAACGTGCTCCCGTGGTGTATGTTGACGGGGGGAGCGGAATTGGTGTGGCCCGTGCCTCACCCAAGATGATACGGCCCTTACGGTGGGCCCACCTTGATGTATTTATTTTATATCCACGCCATCCATCTATTTTTTCAGATCATTTTAGGGCATGACTTAAAATATGAAATAGATCCAAATTTCAGCTGGACCATACCGTAGGTAACAGTGATGACTGACCATTAAAAACATCTTGTGGGCCAAAAAGTTTCGGATCAAGATGATATTTACTTTTTTCCCTTCATCCGGGTTCGTGTGAACTTATCAACAGTTTGGATGGAAGATAAACATTACAGAAACATTATGATAGGCCCTTGGATGGTTTTATGGTGTATGTTGAATCGCAACTGCTTCCTATAGCATGGTCTACCTGATATTTGTATCGGCTTCATTTTTACGATGATGCCTCAAAATGTTCTTTCAAAACAGATGGAGGGCATGGATGTATAATGTATGCAATGAATGAAGCCTCAAAATGTTTTTTCAAAACAGATGGAGGGCATGGATGTATAATGTATGCATCAAGGTGGGTCAATAGTCAAGGCCGCACCTAATCTGCTCCCATATTGACCGCGGATAGAGGTGTACACGAGTCGATCCAAGCCGAGCTTTGCCCAGCTCGTGTTCAACTTTGACTGCTCGAGTCTCAGCTCAACCTTCGAGCTCGGAACAGCAGCTCCTGCTCAGCTCGGTCGAGTTCGAGCCCGGCCAGTGGTCGCTAGTCGGATGGATTCCGCTACTCGGACGGCCGAAAAAAATGGAGAGAGTGGAGGATAGGACTCACTTTCGAAGAGAAGCTCGTCCGGACAGATGCTAGAAGAGGGAATGTTTAACAACCAATTTTTGTGGAAACTAACCCCACCGTCCGCTTGCATGTGGCTCACCTGAGTTTTGGATCAGCCACATTTTTTGCTTTACATCTTCTCTTGGCCAGGCCGAGATAATGGACGGAGTAGATTTATATTATCGTAGTGGGACCCACCATATCTTAAAAAAATAATAATAAAATAAAAATAAAAATTTTATAACTTCCGCACGCCGACTAAACCAGTTCCTCCATGATAATGGGCGTCGAACCCTCCTACTAAATGAAACCGTCCCATAATCTCCTCTCTTCCATTCCATTACGCACCCGTTTGTATTTTTAAAAAAAAGAAAAAAAGAAAAAAAGAGAGAGAGAGAGAGAGAGAGAGAGAGAGAGAGAGAGAGAGAGAGAAAGAAAGAAACGAAGGAATCAATCAAATCAAAATAGAGAGGGGGAGAGAGAGAGAGCTCTGTAAATTAAGAGAGAGAAATTAAGTGGGGTCGGATCATCAGACTTTTAAGGTAGGTGATCATATCCTGGAATTTATCATTTTCAGTTATTTAATATGCTTATTTAATCCAAAATTTTTTATAGGAATATTATTGTCAGTTAAATTTTTATGTAGGAAATCTTACTCATGTATGAATTTTCATTTTATATATTTCTAATATTTAATGCTGAAATTATATATATATATATATATATATATATATATATATATATATATATAATAAAATGAATTTACAAAATAAAATAAATAATTTATCTAAGTTTATATTTTAATTTATTTATTCTTAAATTTTTTTTGTTAAGATTAAAAATTAAATATGAATTATTTCTAAATTTTTAAAAAATCAATTAATATGAAAGTAAATTATTAAAAATAGATTAAATTCAAATTAATTTATGAATTTATTTAATTAGTAAATTTGAATTAATTTTAAAAATATTTTTAATTAATAAGTATGCTAGTTATTAAATTTAATCGTCTAAATTAATCCGAATTATATATATATATATATATATATATATATATATATATATATATATATATATATAAATTCAAGTTAAAAAGTAAACCAAAAATTTAAATTCCAATAATTTATAATACTTAGAATTAATTATATATATAAAATAATTTAAAATTTGAATGTAGAAAAAATAATAATAATATAATGGTATCCAACGTCCAAATTAATAACTTTCTTAAACTTATTAAATTTAGATATAAAAATAAATAATAATAAAATCTTGAATTTAAATTTAAAATAATTAGATAATTTTTTTAAAAAAAGATAGATTAACTTAAATTATTAAATAATAATTTTTATTACATTATTAATGTTATCTTATAAAAATCAGTGTAATATTTTTATTTCTGTAAAAAGTAAAATTAAAATTTTAATTGTAAAATTTTAAAGAGTTAATTAAATTAAATTTAAATGAACTAAGTTTAAGAAAATTTTCAAAATTTTGAAATTAAAACTAAAATTTCTTATACACTATTTCACAGAAATTTCTAAATTAAATAATAGTAAAATAATATTTTATTTAAGTATTTGAATTATTAAAGTTTCAACAAATTTTAAATATAGAATTATTAATTAGAATTATATTGTTGATATTTTGATTGTGAAATAATTATTCATCTTACATGTATATCTACCATTCATTGAGCATTAATTTTAATATGTTGGATGTAATGTAAGCAAGTAGGGCAATCGTGTCCCTTGGGTGAAAGACTCTAAATTAGTAAGTAGGGCAATCGTGTCCCTTGGGTGAAAGACCCTAAATTAGTAAGTAGGGCAATCGTGTCCCTTGGATGAGAGACCCTAAAGCCAGCAAGTAGGGTAATTGTGTCCCTTGGGTGAAAGACCATAGAACACTGGATCCTTTGGTGTCTCCTTTATGTACGGCGTATGAGTACAATTATGTGCGCGGACATATGTCAGAGGTACAACTAGAGCAGTAGTCTGACCAGCTAACGTATAAATGGGTCCATCACCATGATGTACCAGTGCGTGGGCGTTAATGTAACGTAACCATCTATTTGGGTATGATGTTGTAAGAAATAATATAAATGTTATGAGTATTCATGAAAATATCACATGCATCGCAATTTCACAATTCTGTTGTTAAATTTCATTATTTGTATTCTATTTTCTTTTATTCTTATAAAATTTATACTATCTGAACATGTTAAATTTTGGGTATGATATGACCCTACTGGGCTGTTATGCTCATCCTAAAAAAAAATAAAAATGCACAGGTGTAAAACTAGAATACTACGAGCAGACGGGTCTCTACTATTAGCTTTATTTTTAGAAATTAGGTTTAGTTTTAATTCAATTCAGCTTTTTTTTTTCTTTGTTATTTAGGTTTACTTTATATTCAAATTTCGATGTAGAAAGGGAAACTATCAAAATAGTTGAATTTAATAAACTTTTCAGTTGTATTTTCTTTTAGATGACGTTGAATATTGATTGAATTTGATTGAATCAACTGGATTGTAATAAATGTCATTATATTATAACTCATGAACCTTGGGATTCGTGTCCTGAAGACCTTATTCGGGTACTCGAATTTCGGGGCGTGACAAGTTGGTATCAAAGACAGGTTAGATTAAAAATTGTGAACCTAGGGTTGTCTTTAGAATTAGTAACCCAAACATAAATCCTTTTGCTTTTATGATAGGAAAAATAGAAATATAAATTTAGGGATCATTACATTATGTTGACATTATCTTATTTAGACTTAACATTGAACTAATAACCCAAATCTAGACCCTATGAAATTTTTAAGAATTTTTAGCATACTACGTTAAATTGGACAGCAATAGTAAGCAGAAAATACTTAACTTTCAAAAGTCATAACTAATTAATTAAAACTCTTTTTAAGTTGATTCAAAATCTCAGTCGTAGATTAACAAGTGTAGTTTCAGTAAAAAATAATTTTAAAATATAAATATAGGGTTATCCTTTATCAATATTAAGTTATGTGTATACTAGTCAGAAATCATTTGTTTCTGAACAGACCTAATTATCCGAATTTTAGAAATTTCTGTAGACTTTGTATTAAACTGAAATTTTATAGAATTATAATATACTCATATATGTATCATCGTAAAAAGTTTTAGATCAATCCAATACTTATAAGTATCAGAAACATTAGTGGGAATAGTATCCTAAGAATCTGAATTTTCTGCACTACAACGTTGATACATGTCACTGCCTGAATTCTCTTAATCTTCATGTGTTATTCTTTTATATCATCAAATCTTTCTTGCAATCCAATAATTTTTTCATGCTCATAGAGACCTTAAATAGTATGCACTCCATTAATGATACTTAGAATTCAATTTAGTTGTTACAACCTACTTTAGTTGTCACACACTAAGCTTACATGTTTAATTAATCGTAGATTATGGCGGATCAAAACATTGATATTGGAGCCACATCAGAAGCTCCTGGTCCTGATACCACTGAAAATGGGTTACGTATGGGTGAAATTATTAGGGCCATAGGTGATCTTACGGCTTTTGTGGGCTATTAGATAAGACAAACTCAAGCGTAAGGTCAAACCCAAACTGTTCACGTAGCTAACGAAGGGATAGGAACTTTCTTAGAAAGGTTCAAAAGACAAAGACCGCTTGTATTTAAGAGTGGACCTGACCTATCTGAGGCCGAGGTATGAAAGAAACAGATTGATAAGATATTCATAATTATGAAGTGCGATGAATACCAGAAAGCAGAATTGGTTATTTACATGCTTGAAGGGGATGCGAATCATTGGTACGACTCAGTCGTTAGGATGAACCCGAGAGTTAAAGTCTGGACCTGGGCGTAGTTTTGTGAGAAGTTTGATGATAAATACTTTCCTTTGTATGTGAAAAATCAAAAGGCAAGAGAATTCATGAAATTAGAGCAGGGTGATTTGACAGTGCGCCAGTATGATGCTAAGTTCATGGAGCTATCGTGATTTACAACTTTTCTGGTATCCGATAAAACTCGTAAGGCACAAAATTTTGAGGAAGGTTTGAGAGCATCTATTCATAGCCGATTAGCCCCTTTCGTACAGAAGACCTATGCGGAAGTGTTGGAACGTGCCTTAGCAGTGGAGAAAGACATCAACGAATATTGGAAGAATTGTGATCAGAGAAAGGACATAAGGAGTGGTGCTAGAACTGCTACACATATATCTCCAACACAACAAGATACAGCTAAGAGACAGAGAACAACATCGACATCGATGGCCAGACCGACGATAGCACTTCCTGCACCACGATTTTCTGAATTTTGTTATAATTGTGGACTCTAGGGCCATACTTCTCATTTTTGTTCTAGACCACAACGCACTCAGTATCCACAAAGGTTAGGACCTTCACATCAGTCTTTCAGGCCTCCCCAGCAACAGACGCCGCCGTCTATGTCACAACGACCTTCACTACATCCTTCTGCCTCACAGCCTTCCTCGAGACAACCTTAGCCATATGCACAGATCCCGCTACAGTCATACTCGAGGCCACCACAGCAAGGACCTTCATCGGTATATTAGAGACCACCTCAGCAGTACCAGCAGTCGAGGCAGGGAGTTCAGGCACCATGACCACAAGCTCAAGGCCGAGTCTACACCCTATTATAGTTAGGAGATGACACAGTGCAGCCGTACGAGAACTTGGCGCAACAATAGGAGGGCTCAATTCAAAGTTATGATATTCCAACACAGTCTAATGATGGAGCGACCCAAACTTATGATGATGCCGCACCCTTATATGAGGATTCAGCACCGCCAACAGATGACATTGTTCAGCTTAATATCGAGGCTAGCAGCGATGTAGTCGAAGGTACCATCGTCATTTATTCATCATTAGCTAGAGCGTTATTTGACTCTGGAGCATCGCATTCATTTATTTCTTACTGCCTTTTATGCTCGCTTGAGTTATCTCTTACTCCCTTAGATAAAAAGGTTAACGGTAGTAGACCCCATTGGTAATTCAGTGAACCTAAGTCAGATTTATAAATCATGTCCGATCATTATCGAGAACGTAAATTTACTAGCTAATCTCATAGTTATACAGATGCGAGAATATGATATTATATTGGGGATGGATTGGTTATCTTTATATCGGGCAAAAATCGATTATTTTAGGAAGATGGTCATATTAAATATTGTTGGGCGAGCACCATTACAATTCCATGGGATGTGAAGGAAGGGAATACTGGTTAGTTTGTCAGCCATCTCGGAAGTTGAACCTCAAGGAGTAGAACAAATTTCGATTGTTAATGAATTTTCAGAAGTATTTTAAGATATTTCTGGATTACCGCCAAAGAGAGATGTTGATTTCACAATCAATCTGGTACCTGAGACTGCACCAATCTCCAGATCACCATACCGTATGACACCTGTTGAATTGAGAGAATTAAGGGAGCAACTTCAGCAGCTACAAGACCAAGGCTTCATTAAGGCTAGTACGTCGCCGTGGGGTGGACCGGTATTATTTGTAAGAAAGAAGGATGAGTCTTTGAGGCTATGCATCGATTACCGTTAACTTAATAATGCGACTATCAAAAACAAGTACCCGCTGCTGAGAATAAATGATTTATTCAATCAGTTGAAGGGAGCTAAATATTTTTCAAAGATAGACCTACGGTCTAGATATCATTAGTTGAGAATTAGAGATGAAGATGTACCCAAGACTGCCTTTAGGACTCGGTATGGCCATTATGAATTTCTAGTGATGCCCTTCGGACTAACAAACGCTCCAGCAGTATTTATAGACCTCGTAAACAGGGTCTTCAAACCGTATTTGGACCGATTCGTGATAGTGTTCATATATGATATTTTAATTTACTCTAAGAAGCAAGAGGATCATGCTGAACACTTTCGAATAGCTCTTCAGACTCTAAAGGACAATCAGTTGTATGCCAAAGCTTCAAAATTTGACTTTTGGAATAATGAAGTAAAGTTTTAGGACATGTGGTATCGAAAAAAGGAGTGTCAGTAGATCCATCGAAAGTCGAAGCAGTGTTAAATTGGGAGCAGTCCACCAATGTGACAGAAGTACGCAGTTTTCTCGGATTAGCTGGTTATTATAGAAGGCTCATTGAGGGATTCTCTAAGATAATAAGGTCGTTGACTAACTTGACCAAGAAGGGACCAAGAATGACACTTCTTTTAAATGGAATGAAAATTGCGAGCAGGCTTTCTCTGAATTGAAGAAGCGATTAAAGGAAACTCCAATATTTTCCTTACCAGCAGAAGGGGAAAGATTTGTGGTATATACTGATGCATCTTATCAAGGGTTGAGATGCGTGCTGATGTAAAGTTGTAAAGCAATAGCATTCGCGTCAAGGCAGTTGAAACCTCACGAGCAGAATTATCCCACTCATGACTTAGAGCCTGCTGCTGTAGTGTTTGTCTTAAAAATTTGGAGGCATTATCTTTATGATGAGCAGTTTGAACTGTAATCGTATCACAAAAGTTTAAAGTATCTTTTTGATCAAAATGACCTAAATATGCGGCAGAGGAGATAGATGGAATTCTTGAAGGATTATCATTTCGACATCTGCTATCATCCAGGTAAGGCAAATGTTGTAGTCGACGCGTTAAGCAGGAAGACGCGCAAGCTGGTGACGAGTTTAATGATTAAAGAATGGGAGATGCTTGATATAATTAAAGATTTTGAAGTCAGCCTTTGTATCGATGAACCTCGGGCTTATATCGGTAATTTAATGGTGCAGCCCACTCTGGTAAGTAATTTCTTAATTATCCATTTAGATTAACTATTTAATTCTTATATTAGGATATAGTTATTCAGGATTTTCTTTTCTAGGTGCGACGAATGATAGAAGCGCAGAAGAATGATGCATGGCTACAAGAGAAAATAACAGAAAAAGCGGGAAAGAACAATTTGGAGTGGCGAGTAGGCTCTGATGGTGGGGTCAGATTTCAAGGGAGGTTATGTGTTCCGGACAGATCTAAATTGAAGCAAGAAGTCTTAGATGAGGCGCGCCGTACAAAATTCAACATCCACCCAGGAGGAATCAAGATGTACCGTGATGTACGACGTCAATATTGGTGGAGTAATATGAAGAGGGAGATAGCCAACTACGTTGCAAGGCGTTTTACTTGTCAGTAAGTTAAAGCGGAGCATTAGAAGCCATCGAGACTTTTACAACTGTTACAGGTCACAGAGTGGAAGTGGGAGCATATATCGATGAATTTTATTGTCAGACTATCGAAAACAAGCCGTTATCTTGATACGATATGGGTGATTGTTGATAGGTTAACAAAGTTAGCAAACTTCTTTCCTATACGCATTTATTCATCCCTAGATGACTTAAGCATGCAGTATATCAAGGAAATCTTTAGACTTCATGGCATTCCTGTGTCCATAGTATTCGATCGAGACCCCAAGTTTACATCACGCTTTTGGATGAGTCTTCAAAAGGCATTAAGAATGACGCTAAACTACAGCACGACTTTTCATCCACAGATTGACGGACAAACGGAGCAGGTAAATCAAATCCTCGAAGACATGCTTCGCAGCTGTATTCTTGACTTCAAGGAAAATTGGGACGACCACCTTTATTTAGTAGAATTCGCCTACAACAATAGTTTCCAGTCTAGTAGTGGCATGACGTCATTCGAAGCTTTATACGGAAGACCTTGCAGATCACCAAATTGTTAGACCAAAGTGGGTGAAAGAACATCGTTGGGACCAGAACTAGTGCAAGAGACATTCGAGAAGATTGCTGTCATCAAAGAATGTTTACGTACCGCTCAGAGTCGCTAGAAGAGCTACGCCGACAATCACCGAAAGAACTTGGAGTTCGTCATAGAAGACCATGTGTTTTTGAAGGTATCCCCGATGAAAGGAGTTATACGATTTGGGAAGAAAGAAAAATTGGCACCATGCTACATTGGACCATTCGAGATCTTGCAGAGAGTGGGCCTTGTATCCTACAGATTAGCCTTACCTCCTCAACTTTTTGGCGTCCACGACGTATTTCATGTATCTATGCTTCGGAAGTACGAGAGAGATGCATCGCATATCATTGACTGGGAGTCGCTGAAAATCCAGGAGGACGTTTCATACGTAAAGCAATCGATTCGTATCCTCGACAGGAAGGAGCAAGTACTTCGAATAAGATCAATACCACTCGTGAAAGTTCAGTGGGGGCATCATGGCGAGGACGAAGCTTCGTGGGAGCGAGAGGATGAAATCTGAGATAAGTACCCTCATCTCTTCATATGATAGGTATGTTAAATTTCGAGGACGAAATTTTTGTTAAGGGGGGTAAAATGTAACAACCCATTTTTGTGGGAACTAACCCCATCGTCCGCTTGCATGTGGCCCACCTGAGTTTTGGATCAGCTTCATTTTTTACCTTACATCTTCTCTTGGATAGGCCGAGATAATGGACGGAGTAAATTTATATTATCGTAGTGAGACCCACCATATCTTTAAAAAATAATAATAAAATAAAATAAAAAATTAAGAATAGGATTCGTGTGTAATGGCAGAATAGGATTCGTGTAGCTGACCGCAAATTAAGCTGGGATAAGGCTTAGATGATGATGATCGTGCTGTTCAATATTATTTTAATAAATGCTATTCTCTTATTTGCTTCTTTGTGAGTGGCAATAATGACTCCCTATTCGTATTTTATTGCAAAATTTTAAGTACATCATGAAGGAGCTACAAGGGGCCATAATTATATCTTCTGCCTTACAAGCAATTATTGGGTATAGTGGGCTGATGGCAATCCTTCTGAGGTATGCTTCTCAACAGTCATTGGTCTGTGGTTGAACTTATGATGTTACTCTTTCATCACAAGTGTATTATATTTAATTTTGCTAGTGAGTTCAGTAGATTTTGGGAGCATCATGTAGAGATGAATGCATGTGAGCTATTGAACTCACTTGTGGTTGTTGTTGCCAGAGGGGCTGTAGCTGTCACCTGACCATGTTGTATTCAAATTCATTAAGGGGTCATTTGCCTCCCTAGAGTTTAAAAGGGCCCAAAGTTTCCAGGAAACAAAATCTCTGAGAAAGAGTCTGTTTTTCATGTTTGGGTTAGAGGAAAAAATTGACAGGAATTCTACTATGCAGGTACTATTTATATATAAAAAAAAAAGTTTTAAAAAAAAGCGACTGGTGGGAAGCAATCCCTTTCCTTGAAATTTGTAAGCCTGCCTGGTGACGAATAAAAAACGACACAATAGCTAGAGTCAGTTTCCAACAAAAATCGTTTCTAAGCATTTCCAGGGTCCCAAAGGTAGGAATTTACCCCCACTTAACAGATTCCATTTCCAGATGGGTTATAACCTAAATGTATTCTCACAACACATTTCTCCAAAGACTTGTGCATGAAGCCTTTCTCCTTTGAGAGTTTTCAATTCTTCTCTCATTAGCACTGACAAGTGAGCTTTCAAATACGGTTCATCAAGAGGAATTCCACAGAGAATCGTTAATATTTTTTTCCTTCTTTTTTGTTGTGAAGAGTAGTTTAATATATTGATTAAATGCTCAATTGGTGCAAAACTTGCTAATTGAATGAAGCAATCTTTTTATGAAACAGATTTTTGTTGAGTCAATCTTTTTATGAAACAGATTTTTGTTGAGTTTGATCTTATTCCACTAGCAAGTGTTTCCCTCGCAAAAGTTCATGTTGCTCACATGCATGATGGCAAAAAAGTTGTTGTAATGGTATTTTTTGGCGTTCTTCCATTTGCATAGGCAACTAAAGCTTCAAACTCCAAATTGGAAATCTCTATGGCATAAATTTGGAACTTTTCATATTAAAGGTTACATTTTCTATGGTGTCCTAATACTTTGTTTCTTTTTTTTTTTAAATTAATTAATTAATTATTTATTTTTGCGTCAAGTGTGAAGAAGTAAGTTGATAAAGTAATAATTTTTTTTTATAAAAAAGTTTATAAAGTAATAGTACTTATGGGAAAAGGAGATGAGAAAATAACTGTAGACCTATGGCTACGGATTATAACCGTAGCCAAATTGTCGATAATATCGACATATGATAGATAATATCGAGCACAAGTCATCGATAATATCGAGATATGATAAATAGTATCGATAACTAACATAATAACTGTGGACCTATTGCTACGGTCAGTGGGACCCTATAGCTACGGATTATAACCATAGCGATAATCGTAGCTTCGATATATCAAAAGCCTTTCGATATTATCGAAAAAGTCCAAAACTGTCCAACGAGTTTTCCTAAAAAATTCTGCAATTTTGGATACACTATCGCTACGGATTATAACCGTAGCAATAACCGTAGTTAGACTACGCGGGCGTCAGTGCTGGCCGTCTGTTTTTTTGTTTTTTTTGTTTTTTTTTGTTGTCTTACTTTTGTAGGTCTCATCATGAGGTCGGTGTTATATCCAAACCGTCCATATATTTGGCTAGCTCATATTAAGGCTTGAGACGAAAAATAAGATAGATCTAACTATCAAGTGGACCACACTGTAAAAGGCGGTGGGGAATTAAACGTCTACCATTGAAAACCTTTTAGGGGTTACAGAAGTTTTGGATCATATGAAATTTGTTTTTCCTCTTCATCCAGGTCTTTGTGACCCTATGAATGAACTTAGACGGGGAGGATTTCTCACAAACATCACAATGGGCCCCCTAAAGTTTTCTAATGGTTGACGCTCATTCAACACTGTTTCCTGTAATGTGGTACACTTGAGATTTGGATATATCTCATTTTTCGTCTCATATCATAAAATGATGTGGAAAAATATTTGGACGGCATGGATGAAAAGCATACATCATGGTGGGGCCCACAGACCACCCTCCATCTGCCATTGGCCGGTGGTAGGGGAGTACCCAATCCGTTCCTTGAACGGAGGGGTATTTTGATCTTCAAATTCACTGTCCGTACGAGCAGGTCTAAGTTGCAAAGCAAAGTTTGTATTGTTTCATAAAAACAGCGGAATAAAAGGTGGGGTCCACAGTCCTAAATTTCCCTAATAAATACATTATCATAAAAGCTCTTAACTTTTGATCTCGTTTTAAGCATTACTATAATACGATACCATCACCTAGATCAGTGGTGTGTGGTACACCAACAAATCCACTTTCAAAAATAAGTCATATTCAAAGCTTGTGGACGACACCACAAATAACACTGGGACAATGATTATCACCCTTAAAATATTATTCAGGCTAATATAACATTTATTTTTCATTCAATTTGTTCATATCGTCATATAGAACTGGATGAAGATGAAAAACAAATATCATATTGATCCAAAACTTCCGTAACCACGGAAGGGTTTCAGTGTGGATGTTCAATCCCCTACTATTTTATGTAGTGTGGCACACTTGATCATAGGACATTTTTCATTTTTCGGTTAAAGCCATATGAAGAGCTCGCCAAATGGCCGAATGGTTGTGATATGAAACATTCATCATGATTACACCTATAGAAGTTGGTGACGTCAACACATCAGCCAGCTCGGTGGTGTGTGGTACACCAGCCAATCTATTTATATTTGAACCGTACATCGCTAACCAACACGTTTTTCAGCTCGACGCAACCTACTTCCCTTCAGCTATCAAAGTCAACAGCCGGCGCAGTTCGGTGGATTCCCGTATAAATCGAGGTGAGTAGAATCCCTAACCGTCGGATCGATTTTGTTTTATGTTTCTTATATCCACGTCGTTCATCGGTTTTGAAAGCTCATTTTAGAGTATAAGCATAAAACTAAGCTAAATTCAAATTTAGGCGGACCATAATATATGAAACAGTGGTAACCGACTATTAAAAATTTCTCATAGCCACAACAGTTTTAGATCAAGATGATATTCGTGCGATCTCTTAATCCAGGTCTTTGTGACCTCATCAACAGGTTGGATGAAAATAAACATTCCATCATTCCCATGAAGTTTTTAATGGTGGGGATTCAATCATCATTGTTTCGTGTGATATGGTTCACCTAAGATTTGGATCTGCTTCATTTTTTAACTTATGTCCTGGAATGAACTTTAATAATGGATTGTGTGGATGTAGGTCACATACATCACAGTGGGCCCAGAGTTAGAGATCGATCCACCGATAACGCGATACAGCGAAACCGCACCCTCCAAAAGCTGCTCATTTTCTGAGAAATTTACGACTGTACGACCCATTTATGGCCCATTTTCCCTTGTGATAATACGCCCCAGCTGTACGGACGCCTTTCCAAAGGTCGAAAATGCCCCTGCTTTTTCCTCCAAACGGATCGGCTGGTGCTCGAGAAGACCAGCGTTGACGCTCCTCGAGCTCCTCCGAACGGTTCAAAAGAGATCAACGTTACATGGGCCCCACAGTTATGTATTTATTATATCCACAACGTTCATCCATATTTTGAGATAATTTCGAAGCATTATGCAAAAGAAAAAAAATCATATCTAGAGAGCAACTGGACCACACCACAAAGAGCAACAGAAAATTGCTTTTCACCGTTGAAACTTTCGTAGGGCCCACCATAACATTTATATTCCATCCAATCTATTCATAAGGTCACAAAGACCGGGATGAAGAGGAAAAAAAAATTTAATAATGATCCAAAACTTCTGTAACCACTAAAAGGGTTTCAATGGTAGACGTTCAATTCCCCACTGCCATTTAAAGTGTGGTCCACTTGATAGTTAGATCTGTCTTATTTTCCATCTCAAGCATTAATATGAGCTCTCCAAATAGATGGACGATTTGGATATGACATAGACCTCATGATGGGACCTAAAAAAATAAAGATTTGACGTTGAAAAAAAAATCTGAATTTTATTTTATTTGATACAGATTTTTAGCTACGGATTATAACTATAGCTAAATTAACCAAAATCCGTAGCCAAAGAGGCCTGTCTAGAGTAGGCGCGCCAAGCTAGCAGCCCCCCGTGCCACTCGCTGACCTATCTGGCGGAGCCGCGCCGATTTGACGGGGCCACGCCCAGCTGGGGTCCCTATGGCTGCAGATTATAGCCGTAGCCATTGACCGTAGTGCAGTTTTTTAAAGTTTTTTTTTTTATTACATGGAAAACTTTATTCTACAAATAATTTTCTCTAACACATGTTTATATAAATATGTATATATAAGCATATAAAATTATTTTTTCCCCTTTTCATTTCTTTCTTTATTCATTTGACAAGAATATCTTCTAAACTAAAATTAGTTACTTGATGTACCCTATATGATTTTGGGGTAGGAGAAGCTACTTTAGCCAACCAACCTAGTTATTTTCCAAGATTCCATCAGGTCGATGGTCGAAAATCCATTTCATTCACTTAGCGGTCAATTTCATTCATAACCGTGAAGTGAAGGGGCATAACTGTGAAATGCGCCAGAAATGACCGTGAGTAAGGCAAATGGACCGTGAAATGCGCGGAAATGACCGTGAAGTGAAGGGGCATGACCGTGAAATGTGTCGAAATGCCCGTGAATCAACACGGAATCGGCGGAAATGACCATGATATGTATGGAAATGACCGTGAAGTGAAGCGATTAGACCGCAAAATGCGCGAAAATGACTGTGAAGTGAAGGGGCATGACCGTGAAATGTGCCGAAATGAACGTGAATCAACACAGAAGAGGCGGCAATGACCATGATATGCATGAAAATGACCGTGAAGTGTAGTGATTGGACCGTGAAATGCATGAAAATGACCGTGAAGTGAAGGGGCGTGACCGTGAAATGCGTCGAAATGACCGTGAATCAACACGGAATAGGCGGGATCAGGATTGGGTTTGGGTTTGGGTTTTCAAGTTTAGGTTTACGTTTAGGTTAGGGAGTTGAGATTAGGATTAGGTGTAGGTTTAGGTTTAGGGATTTGAGAATACGTTCAGGTTATAGGTTTTAGGTTATAGGTTTAGGTTAAGGTTTTAGGTTTAGGTTTAGGTTTAGGTTTAGGTTTAGGTTATAGGTTATAGATTTAAGTTTAGGTTATAGGTTTAGGGATTTAAGAATAGGTTTAGATTATAGGTTATAGGTTATAGGTTAAGGTTTAGGTTTAGGTTATAGATTATAGGTTATAGATTTAGGTAATTAAGAGTAAGTTAAGGTTTAGGTTTAGGTTATAGGTTACAGGGTATAGGTTTAGGTTTGGGTTTAGGTTATAGGTTATACGTTTAGGTTATAGGTTAAAGGTTTAGGTTTAGGTTATAGGTTAAAGGTTTAGGTTTTGGGATTTGAGAATAGGTTTAGGTTAAGGTTATAAGTTTAGGTTAAAGGTTTAGGTTAATGTTATAGGTTTAGGTTTAGGTTTAGGTTATAGGTTTAGGTTATAAGTATAGGTTTAGGTTAGGTTGTAGGTTAAGGTTTAGGGAATTGAGTTTAGGTTATATGTTTAGGTTATAGGTTATAGGTTTAAGTTAAGGTTTAGGTTGTAGTTATAGGTTTTGGGATTTGAGAATAGATTTAGGTTATAAGAACAGGTTTAGGTTTAGGAATTTGGGTTCGGGTTCGAGATTATGTTCGGGTTTAGGTTATAGGTTTATGTTAAGGTTTAGGTTTAGGTTATAGGTTTTGGGATTTGAGAATAGGTTTAGGTTAGGGGATAGATTAAGGTTTAGGGAAATAACTGTGAAGTAAAGGGGCATGACCATGAAATGCGTCGAAATGACCGTGAATCAACACTGAATAGACGGGAATGACCATGATATGCATGGAAATGATTGTGAAGTGAGGCGATTGGACCGCGAAATGTGCAAAAGTGACCGTGAAGTGAAGACGCGGGACCGCGAAATGCGTCGAAATCATCGTGAATCAAGACGGAATATGTGGGAATGATCGTGATATGCATGAAAATGTGGGCGGAGTGAAGCGATTGGACCGCGAAATGCACGGAAGTGACCGTGAAGTAAAGACCCGGGACCGCGAAATGCGTCAAAATGACCGTGAATCAACACGGAATATACGGGAATAATCGTGATATATATGGAAATGGGGGTGAAGTGAAGTGATTGGACCCCGAAATGCAAGGAAGTGACCGTGAAGTGAAGACGCGGGACCACGAAATGAGTCGAAATCACCGTGAACCAGCACGGAATATGCGGAAATGATCGTGATATGCATGAAAATGGGGGTGAAGTGAAGCGATTGGACCGCGAAATGCACAGAAGTGACCGTGAAGTGAAGACACGGGACCGCTAAATGCGTCAAAATGACCGTGAATCAACACGGAATATGTGGGAATGACCGTTATATACATGGAAATGGGGGTGAAGTAAAGCGATTGAACCGCGAAATGCACGGAAGTGACCGTGATGTGAAGATGCGGGACCGCGAAATGGGTCAAAATCACCGTGAATCAACACGGAATATGCGGGAATGATCGTGATATGCATGAAAATGGGGGTGAAGTAAAGCGTTTGGAACGCGAAATGCATGGAAGTGATCGTGAAGTGAAGACGCGGGACCGCGAAATGCGTCAAAATCACCGTGAATCAACACGGAATATGCGAGAATGATCGTGATATACATGAAAATGGGGTGAAGTGAAGCGATTGGACCGCGAAATGCACGCGGCCAATACACGGTCATTTCCGTGCATTTCACTTCACAGTCACTTCCGTGTATTTTGCAGTCCAATCGCTTCACTTCACCCCCATTTTCATGCATATCACGGTCATTCCCGCATATTCCGTGTTGATTCACAGTGATTTCGACGCATTTCACGGTCCCGGGTCTTCACGTCACGGTCACTTTCATGCATTTCGTTGTCCAATCACTTCACTTCACCCCCATTTTCATGCATATTATGGTCATTCTCGTATATTCCGTGTTGATTCATGGTCATTTTGACACATTTTGCAGTCCCGCGTCTTCACTTCACGGTCACTTTAGTGCATTTCGCGGTTCAATCGCTTCACTTCACCCCAATTTCCATGTATATCACGGTCATTCCCGCATATTCCGTGTTGATTCATGGTCATTTCGACGCATTTCGCGGTCCCGCGTCTTCACGTCACAGTCACTTCCGTGCATTTCACAGTCCAATCGCTTCACTTCACCCCAATTTCTATGCATATCATGGTCATTCCCACATATTTCATGTTGATTCACGATCATTTCGACGCATTTTGCGGTCCAGCGTCTTCACTTCACGGTCACTTTCGTGCATTTCGCGATCCAATCGCTTCACTTCACCCCATTTCCATGCATATCATGATCATTCTTGTATATTTCGTGTTGATTCACGGTGATTTCGACTCATTTCGCGGTCCTTCGTCTTCACTTCACGGTCACTTCCATGCATTTCGCGGTCCAATTGCTTCACTTCACCCCCATTTCCATGCATATCACGATCATTCCTACATATTCCATGTTGATTCACGGTCATTTTGACGCATTTCACGGTCTCGCGTCTTCACTGCATGGTCACTTTCGTGTATTTCACGGTCCAATCGCTTCACTTCACCCCAATTTCCATGCATATCACGATCATTCCCGCATATTCTGTGTTGATTCACAGTAATTTCGACGCATTTTGCAGTCCCGCGTCTTCACTTCACGGTCACTTCCGTGCATTTCGCGGTCCAATCACTTCACTTCACCCCCATTTCCATGCATATCACGATCATTCCCGCATATTCCGTGTTGATTCACGGTCATTTCGACACATTTTGCGGTCCCGCGTTTTCACTTCATGGTCACTTCCGTGCATTTCGTGGTCCAATCGCTTCACTTCGCCTCCATTTCCATGCAATCATGGTCATTCCCGCATATTCCGTGTTGATTTACGGTCATTTCGACGCATTTCGCGGTCCCGCGTCTTTACTTCACGGTCACTTCCGTGCATTTCGCGGTCCAATCGCTTCACTTCGCCCACATTTTCATGCATATCACGATCATTCCCGCATATTCCGTCTTGATTCACGATGATTTCGACGCATTTCGCGGTCCCGCGTCTTCACTTCACGGTCACTTTTGCACATTTCGCGGTCCAATCGCCTCACTTCACAATTATTTCCATGCATTTAACGGTCATTCCCGCCTATTTCGTGTTGATTCACGGTCATTTCGACGCATTTCATGGTCATGCCCCTTCACTTCACGGTCATTTCCCTAAACCTTAATCTATACCTTAACCTAAACCTATTCTCAAATCCCAAAACCTATAACCTAAACCTAAACCTTAACATAAACCCATAACCTATAACCTAAACCCGAACATAATCCCGAACCCGAACCCGAATTCCTAAATCTAAACCTATACTTATAACCTAAATCTATTCTCAAATCCCAAAACCTATAACTACAACCTAAACCTTAACCTAAACCTATAACCTATAACCTAAACATATAACCTAAACTCAATTCCCTAAACCTTAACCTACAACCTAACCTAAACCTATACTTATAACCTAAACCTATTCTCAAATCTAAACCTATAACTTAAACCTAAACCTATAACATTAACCCAAACCTTTAACCTAAACTTATAACCTTAACCTAAACCTATTCTCAAATCCCAAAACCTAAACCTTTAACTTATAACCTAAACCTAAACCTTTAACCTATAACCTAAACGTATAACCTATAACCTAAACCCAAACCTAAACCTATACCATGTAACCTATAACTTAAACCTAAACCTTAACTTATTCTCAATTACCTAAATCTATAACCTATAATCTATAACCTAAACCTTAGCCTAAACCTAAACCTAAACCTTAACCTATAACCTAAACCTTAACCTATAACCTATAACCTATAATCTAAACCTATTCTTAAATCCCTAAACCTATAACCTAAACTTAAATCTATAACCTATAACCTAAACCCAAACCTAAACTTAAACACGAACCTAAACCTTAACCTATAACCTAAACCTAAACCTAAACCTAAACCTAAACCTATAACCTATAACCTAAAACCTAAAACCTGAACGTATTCTCAAATCCCTACACCTAATCCTAATCTCAACTCCCTAACCTAAACGTAAACCTAAACTTGAAAACCCAAACCTAAACCCGATCCTGATCCCGCCTATTCCGTGTTGATTCACGGTCATTTCGACGCATTTCACGGTCACGCCCCTTCACTTCACGGTCATTTCCATGCATTTCACAGTCCAATCACTACACTTCACGGTCATTTCCATGCATATCACGGTCATTGCCGCCTCTTCCGTGTTGATTCACGGTCATTTCGGCGCATTTCACGGTCATGCCCCTTCACTTCACGGTCATTTCCGCGCATTTCGCGGTCTAATCGCTTCACTTCACGGTCATTTCCATGCATATCATGGTCATTCCCGCCTATTCCGTGTTGATTCACGGTCATTTCGACACATTTCACGGTCATGCCCCTTCACTTGATGGTCATTTCCATGCATTTTGCGGTTCAATCGCTTCACTTTACGGTCATTTCCATGCATATCACGGTCATTCCCACCAATTTCGTGTTGATTCACGGTCATTTCGACGTATTTCACGGTCATGCCCCTTCACTTCACGGTCATTTCTGCGCATTTCACGATCCATTCGCCTCACTTCACGCTCATTTCCATGCACTTCACGGTCATTTCCAGCGCATTTCACAGTCATGCCCCTTCACTTCACGGTCCTGAATGAAATTGACCGCCAAGTGAATGAAATGGATTTTTGACCATCGAACTGATGGAATCTTGGAAAATAACCAGGTTGGTTGGCTAAAGTAGCTTCTCCTGACATCACCATCATTACCTTTAAGGTCTGTTTGGCCAAACCAATCCCACGGTATTAGGAGGAATGGGATCGCGAGATCCCGGGATATGCATGATGAGCCAAACAGACCTTGTGAACTTGTCCTGGGATATAAGCAATCCCATGGATCTTAAAACAATCCATTGACATCACCATCATTACCTTAAAATTAATCCCGTCCCTTAGTTGGAAGGAGTGGAAGGTAAAATCCCAGGATATGCCTGACATGCCAAACAGACCTATTGAACTTGTTCCGGGATATAGCAATCCCATGGATCTTAAACCAATCCACTGACACCACCATCATTACCTTAGGGCCCGTTTGGCCAGGCGGATTGGAAGGGATTGGATGGTATTGGAAGGGATGGGAAGTTAAATCTGGGATTGGCCAGGCGTGCCAAACAGACCGGGTGATCTAATCCTGGGATATAGCAATACCATGGATATTAAGACAATCCACTGACAACACCATCATTACCTTTAAATCCCATATAATCCACCCTAATCCGTTCAAAATTGCCTGGGACGTGTTTGGTTCAAGGGATTGGAAGGGATGGGAAGGTTTAACCCCGAGATTGGCCCAGCATGCCAAACAGACTTGATATAGCAATCCTCGGATATAGCAATCCCATGGATCTTAAGACAATCCACTGACAACACCATCATTGCCTTGAAATCCATGCCATCCACCCTACTACCATTCAATCCCTTCCAATCCACCCGTCCAAACGGGCCCTTAAAATCCATCCCATCCCTCCTAATCCCATGGGATTCGCCCTGCCAAACAGGCCCTTAAATCCCATCCAATTCACCCTAATCCCTTCAAAAATGCCTGAGACGTGTTTGGTTCGGGGGATTGAAAGGGATTGGAAGGTTTAATCCCGGTCGTGAAGTGAAGCGAATTGACTTTGAAATGCGTGGAAATGACCGTAAAGTGAAGGGGCATGACCGTGAAATGCACCGAAATGACCGTGAATTAACACGGAATAGGAGGGAATGACCGTGATTTCCATGCATATCACGGTCATTCCCGCCTATTCCGTGTTGATTCACGGTCATTTCGACGCATTTCACGGTCATGCCCCTTCACTTCACGGTCGTTTCCATGCATTTCACGGTCAATTTGCTTCACTTCACGGTCATTTTCATGCATTTCACAGTCATTCCCGCCTATTTCGTGTTGATTCACAGTCATTTCGACACATTTCATGGTGAAGTGTAGCGATTGGACCGTGAAATGCGCCGAAATGACCGTGAAGTGAAGGGGCATGACCGTGAAATGCACCGAAATGACCGTGAATCAACACGGAATAGGCAGGAATGACCGTGATATGCATGGAAATGACCGTGAAGTGAGCCGATTGGACCGTGAAATGCACGAAAATGACCGTAAAGTGAAGGGACATGACTGTGCAATACGCCGAAATGACCTTGAATCAACACGGAATAAGCGGGAATGATCGTGAAATGCATGGAAATGACCGTGAAGTGAAGCGAATTGACCATGAAATGCATGGAAATGACCGTGAAGTGAAGGGAATTGACCGTGAAATGCGCCGAAATGACCGTGAATCAACACGGAATAGACGGGAATGACCGTGATTTCCATGCATATCACAGTCATTCCCGCTTATTCTGTGTTGATTCACGGTCATTTCGATGCATTTCACGGTCATGCCCCTTCTTTAATTTTCCCCGGACATTGATAGGAACGAGCTGAGAATTGAGTGATTAGATGGTCGAAATCATCATCCTAGGCCGAACAAGTCAATACCGGGCTGGGATTGATAATTCTGACCCATTCCGGAATAAAGACTCAAGGGTGAAGAGAAATTCACCAAGAATAGTATAATTGAGAATAAGGGGAACTTTGACCATTAACTGGGATGAATCTCATGAAACCAATAATCCCATTGCATAGTTCAGCTTCCCCTACCCCAAAATCATATATGGCACGTCCCGGGAGACCTCACTGGCACCCGGGAAATCGCAAAACAAGGAAGTCCCAGGTAGGACTTCGGCGTGCCCACTCCCAACCCTCCAGCGACTCGGCGTGCCCACGCTCGACCGGCGTGCCCGCGCCCAACCCTCCAGGGACTCGACGTGCCTACGCACGACAGGCGTGCCCACGCCGGAATTTCTTGCAAAAATCGATCAACTTTAAAAATTCATATCTCATTCGTTACAACTCCGATTTAGGTGATTCAAAAGTTAGAGTGAGGCTTGATGAGTCTAGTTTTATATAAAATAAGCAAAAATAAAAATAAAAATAAAAATTATAATATAGCTAAAATTAAGCTGTTCTATCAACTGTCCAAAATTTTTTGATTTCGGACAGTTGTTACTCCTAAAATTTTTATAATTTATTTACAACTCCAAACGATATGAAATTTTGTGAGATGACTTAAAACTTGATGATAAATTATCATAAAAATTTTAAAAATAATTCATTTACTGAAAGTATAATAAAACTTATAGGAAATAGAAATATTTTGTAATCATACGAAAAAAAAAACTTGGTCCTCCTCCCTTTGCAACCTGCATACGTGTGGGGCCTATTTTTTTTGGCATTTCAAGTGCCCAAAAACATTCATCCCTCTTCTCTCACTCCCTTTCATTCCTTCTATAATCCTAGAGAGAGAGACCTCCCACTCTCCCATCCTCAAACCCAAACCTCAAAGGTTCCTTCCTCCTTCACATTTCTTCACCTTCTTAACTCACCTCCTCTTCCTCATTTCCCAACCATCTTCCACTCCATCCCTTTCAACACTCAATCACATCTCCCCTCTTCCATTCTCAATCAAATCCCAACTTCACATTTTGCTTTACATCGCCCACAATCCTTTCTCAAGCATTTTTCAAATCCCAAATCGCAAAACCTTTCCTCCATTCATCCCACTCCATCACTTCCAAAACCCATTCATAAGACATCCATCCCCAAATCCATTTCAAACCCTCATTCTCCAAATCTCACTTCTTTAAACCCATTCCATTCTCATTTCACGGTCCCACGTCTTCACTTCACGGTCACTTCGGTGCATTTCGCGGTCCAATCGCTTCACTTCACCCCTATTTCCATGCATATCACGGTCATTCCCACATATTCCGTATTGATTCACGGTCATTTCGACACATTTCGCGGTCCCGCGTCTTCACTTCACAGCCACTTCCGTGTATTTCGCGGTCTAATCGCTTCACTTCACCCCCATTTCCATGCATATCACGGTCATTCCCACATATTCCGTGTTGATTCACAGTCATTTCGACGCATTTTACGGTCCCGCGTCTTTACTTCACGGTCACTTCCGCGCATTTCGCAGTCCAATCGCTTCACTTCGCCCCCATTTCCATGCATATCACGGTCATTCCCGCATATTCCGTGTTGATTCACGGTCATTTCGATGCATTTCACGGTCATGACCCTTCACTTCACGATCATTTTTGCGTATTTTGTAGTCCAATCGCTTCACTTCGCGGTCATTTCCATGCATATCACAGTCATTCCCGCCTATTCCGTGTTGATTCACGATTATTTCAATGCATTTCACGGTCATTCCCCTTCACTTTATGGTTGTTTCCCTAAACCTATACTTATAACCTAAACCTATTCTCAAATCCCAAAACCTATAACCTAAACCTAAATCTTAACATAAACCTATAACCTATAACCTAAACTGAAACCTATAACCTAAACCCGAATATAAACCCGAACTCGAATTCCTAAACCTAAACCTATACTTATAACCTAAACATTTTCTCAAATTCCAAAACCTATAACTACAACCTAAACCTATAACCTATAACCTAAACATATTACCTAAACTCAATTCCCTAAACCTTAACCTAAACTTATAACCTATAACCTAAACATATAACCTAAACTTAATTCCCTAAACCTTAACCTCCAACCTAACCTAAACCTATACTTATAACCTATAATCTATAACCTAAACCTTAGCTTAAACCTAAACCTTAACCTATAGCCTATAACCTATAATCTAAACCTATTCTTAAATCCCTAAACCTATAACCTATAACCTAAACCCAAACCTAAACCTATAACCTTAACCTAAACCTATAACATAAACCTAAACCTTAACCTATAACCTAAACCTAAACCTATAACCTAAATCCACTGACACCACCATCATTACCTTAAAATCCATCCCATCCCTCCTAATCCCATGGGATTCACCCGGCCAAACAGGCCCTTAAATCCCATCCAATCCACCTTAATCCCTTCAAAAATGCCTGGGACGTGTTTGGTTCGGGGGATTGAAAGGGATTGGAAGGTTTAATCCTCGGATTGGCTAGGCATGCCAAACAGACCTGATATAGCAATCCTGGGGTATAGCAATCCCATAGATCTTGCACCAATCCAATGACGCAACTATTATTACCTTGAAATCCATGCAATCCACTCTAATACCATCCAATCCCATCCAATCTGCCCGGCCAAACAGGCCCATAGGGTACATCAAGTAACTAATTTTAGTTTAGAAGATATTCTTGTCAAATGAATAAAGAAAGAAATGAAAAAAGAGAAAAAAATTTATATGCTTATATATAAATATTTATATAAATATGTGTGAAGTGTGCGTGAATCAACACGGAATCGGCGGGAATGACCGTGAAATGCGATGAAATGACCGTGAATCAACACGGAATTGGCGGGAATGACCGTGATATGCATGGAAATGACCGTGAAGTGAGGTGAATGGACCGTGAAATGCGCGCAAATGACCGTGAAGTGAAGGAGCATGACCGTGAAATGCGCGCAAATAACCGTGAATCAACACGGAATCGGCGGGAATGACCGTGAAATGCATCGAAATGACCGTGAAGTGATTCGATTGGAACGTGAAATGCGCGGAAATGACCATGAAGTGAAGGGGCATGATTGTGAAATGCGCCGAAATGACCGTGAATCAACACGAAATCGGCGGGAATGACCGTGAAATGTATGGAAATGAGCGTGAAGTGAGGCGAATGGATTGTGAAATGCGCAGAAATGACCGTGAAGTGAAAGGGCATGACCGTGAAATGCGTTGAAATGACTGTGAATCAACACGGAATAGGTGGGAATGACCGTGATATGTATGGAAATGAGCGTGAAGTGAGGCGAATGGACCGTGAAATGTGCAGAAATGACTGTGAAGTGAAGAGGCATGGTCGTGAAATGCGTTGAAATGACCGTGAATCAACATGAAATAGGCGGGAATGACCGTGAAATGCATGGAAATGGCCGTGAAGTGAAGAAAATTGACCGTGAAATGCTTGGAAATGGCCGTGAAGTGAAGTGAATTGACCATGAAGTGCGTTGAAATGACCGTGAATGTAAACGGAATTGAAGGATATAACCGTGAAATGCATGGAAATGGCCGTGAAGTGAAGAGAATTGCTTGTGAAATTCTTGAAAATGACCGTGAAGTGAAGGGAATTAACTGTGAAATGCATCGAAATGACCGTGAATCAAAACGGAATTGCAGGGATTCACGGTCATTCCCGCCTATTCCGTGTTGATTCACGATCACGACCCTTCACTTCACGGTCATTTCCGCACATTTCACGGTCCAATCGCTACACTTCACGATCATTTCCATGCATATCACGGTCATTCCCGCCTATTCCGTGTTAATTCACGGTCATTTCGACGCATTCCACGGTCATGCTCCTTCACTTCACGGTCATTTTCGTGCATTTCACGGTCCAATCGCTACACTTCATGGTCATTTCCATGCATTTCACGGTCATTCTCGTCTATTCTGTGTTAATTCACGGTCATTTCGACGCATTAAACGGTCATGCCCCTTCACTTCACGGTAATTTCCGCGCATTTCATGGTCCAATCGCTACACTTCACCATGAAATGCGTCGAAATGATCGTGAATAAACACGGAATAGGTGGGAATGACCGTGAAATGCATGGAAATGACCGTTAAGTGAAGCGAATTGACCGTAAAATGTGCGAAAATGACCGTGAAGTGAAGGGGCATGACCGTGAAATGCGTCGAAATGACCCTGAATCAACACAGAATAGGCGGGAATGACTGTGATATGCATGGAAATCACGGTCATTCCCGTCTATTCCGTGTTGATTCACTGTCATTTCGACGCATTTCACGGTCAATTCCCTTCACTTTACGGTCATTTCCATGCATTTCACGGTCAATTCGCTTCACTTCATGGTCATTTCCATGAATATCACGGTCATTCCCACCTATTCCGTGTTGATTCACGGTCATTTCAGCGTATTTTACGGTCATGCCCCTTCACTTCACGGTCATTTTCGCGCATTTCACGGTCCAATCTTTACACTTCACGGTCATTTCCATGCATATCACGGTCATTCCCGCTTATTTCGTGTTAATTCACGGTCATGCCCCTTCACTTCACGGTCATTTCCGTGCATTTCACGGTCCAATCGCTACACTTCACAGTCATTTCCATGCATTTCACGGTCATTCTCGTCTATTCTGTGTTGATTCACGGTCATTTCGACGCATTAAACGGTCATGCCCCTTCACTTTACAGTAATTTCCGCGCATTTCACGGTCCAATCGCTACACTTCACTATGAAATGCGTCGAAATGGTCATGAATCAACATGGAATAGGTGGGAATGACCGTGAAATGCATGGAAATGACCGTGAAGTGAAGCGAATTGACCGTGAAATGCGCGGAAATAACCGTGAAGTGAAGGGGCATGACCGTAAAATGCGTCGAAATGACCCTGAATCAACACGGAATAAGAGGGAATGACCATGATATGCATGGAAATCACGGTCATTCCCGTCTATTCCGTGTTGATTCACAGTCATTTCGGTGCATTTCACGGTCAATTCCCTTCACTTCACGGTCATTTCCATGCATTTCACGGTCAATTCGCTTCACTTCATGGTCATTTCCATGCATATCACGATCATTCCCACTTATTCCGTGTTGATTCACGGTCATTTCGGCGCATTTCACAGTCATGCCCCTTCACTTCATGGTCATTTCCGCGTATTTCATGGTCCAATCGCTACACTTCACGGTCATTTCCATGCATATCACGGTCATTCCCGCCTATTCCGTGTTAATTCACGGTCATTTTGACGTATTTCACGGTCATGCCCCTTCACTTCACGGTCATTTCCGTGCATTTCACGGTCCAATCGCTACACTTCACGGTCATTTCCATGCATTTCACGGTCATTCTCGTCTATTCTGTGTTGATTCAAGGTCATTTCGACGCATTAAACGATCATGCCCCTTCACTTCACGGTAATTTCCGCGCATTTCACGGTCCAATCGCTACACTTCACCATGAAATGCGTCGAAATGATCGTGAATCAACACAGAATAGGCGGGAATGACCGTGAAATGCATGGAAATGACCGTCAAGTGAAGCGAATTGACCGTGAAATGCGTCGAAATGATCGTGAATCAACACAGAATAGGCGAGAATGACCGTGAAATGCATGGAAATGACCGTGAAGTGAAGCGAATTGACCGTGAAATGCGCGGAAATGACTGTGAAGTGAAGGGGCATAACCGTGAAATGCGTCGAAATGACCCTGAATCAACACGGAATAGGCGGGAGTGACTGTGATATGCATGGAAATCACGGTCATTCTCGTCTATTCCATGTTTATTCACGGTCATTTCGGCGCATTTCACGGTCAATTCCCTTCACTTCACGGTCATTTTCATGCATTTCACGGTCAATTCGCTTCACTTCATGGTCATTTCCATGCATATCACGGTCATTCCCACATATTCCGTGTTGATTCACGGTCATTTCGGCACATTTTACGGTCATGCCCCTTCACTTCATGGTCATTTCCGCGCATTTCACGGTCTAATCGCTACACTTCACCGTGAAATGCGTCAAAATGACCATGAATCAACACGGAATAGGCGGGAATGACCGTGAAATGCATGGAAATGACCGTGAAGTGAAGCGAATTGACCGTGAAATGCGTGGAAATGACCGTGAAGTGAAGGGAATTGACCGTGAAATGCATGGAAATGACCGTGAATCAAAACAGAATCATCAGGATTGATCGTGAAATACATAAAAATGATTATGAAGTGTAGCGAATTGACCGTGAAATGCATGGAAATGACCGTGAAGTAAAGGGAATTGACTGTGAAATGCATGGAAATGACCGTGAAGTAAAGAAAATTGACCGTGAAATGCATAGAAATGATCGTGAATCAAAACGTAATCGCCGGGATTGACAGTGAAATGCATGAAAATGGCCATGAAGTGAAGCGCATTGACCGTGAAATACATGGAAATGACCGTGAAGTGAAGAGAATTGACCGTGAAATGAATGGAAATGACCGTGAATCAAAACGGAATCGCCGGGATTGACCGTGAAATGCATGTAATTGATTGCGAAGTAAATGAAATGAGCGAAATTGACCGTGAACTGATTGAAATTGACCGTGAAGTGAATGAAATGGATTTTCGACCATCGACCTGATGGAATCTTGAAAAATAACCAGGTTGGTTGGTTAAATTAGCTTCTCCTACCCCAAAATTATATACGGTACGTCAAGTAACTAATTTTGGTTTAGAAGATATTCTTGTTAAATGAAAAAAGAAAGAAATGAAAAAAAATGTGAGAAATTTTTTTTTATATGCTTATATATACATATTTATATAAATATGTATTAGAGAAAATTGTAGGTAGAATGAAGTTCTCCATGTAAAAAATTAAAAAATAAATTAATATATATATATATATATATATTCATAGATTGGCACAGACTACAGTTTTGGCTACGGTTATAATCCGTAGCTATAGGGGTCATCAGATGGGCGTGGCCATGCCAGATCGGCGCGCCCCTGCCGAATAGGGCAGCGAGTGGCACGGGCACCGTAGTTCGGCGCGCCCACCCCGGACAAACCCCCTTGGCTACGGATTATGGTAGGTATTATGGTAGGTATGGCTACGGTTATAATCTGTAGCCAAATATTTGTATCCAAAAAAATAAAAATCTGTTTTTCTTTTTTTTTTTTCCTTCTTTTTTCTTTTTCTTTTTAACATCAAATCGAATCTTTATTGTTTTTTTGGGTCCCATCATGAGGTCTATGTTATATCCAAACCGTACATCTGTTTGGCGAGCTCATAATAAGGCTTGAGACGGAAAATAAGACAGATCTAACTATCAAGTAGACCACACTTTAAAACGCAGTGGGGAAATGAACGTCTACCATTGAAACCCTTTAGGGGTTACAGAAGTTTTGGATCATTATGAAATTTGTTTTTCCTCTTCATCCAGGTCATTGTGACCTTATGAATAGATTGGATGGAAAGATAAATGTTATGGTGGGCCCTACAAAAGTTTCAACGGTGAAAATCAATTTTCTGCTGCTCTGTGGTGTGGTCCAGTTGATCTTTGGATATGATTTTCTTTTTTGGGATAATGCTCCAAAATGATCTCGAAATACGGATGAACGTTGTGGATATAATAAAGACATAACTGTGGGGCCCATGTAACGTTGATCTATTTTGAACCGTTCGTACAACTCGGAGTTCGACGAGCGTGAGCGCTCGTCTTCCCACTTGAAGGAAAAAGCAGGGGCATTTTCGACCTTTGGAAAGGTGTCCGTACAGCTGGGGCTTATTCTTGCAGGGTAAAGTAAGGTGGGCATAGTCTCGTAAATGGGCCATAAATGAGTCGTACAGTCGCAAATTTGTCCTTTCTGTACGTGGACGTGGATTAGGTGCGGCTCCGGACTCAACCAACGCGGTGCGGCCCTTACGATAGGGACACACAAATTAATGTATGTATTCTATATCTACACCGTCCATCCATTTTTCAGATAATTTTAAAGCATTAGCCTGAAAATGAAGTCAGATCTAAATCTTAGGTGAGCCATGACATAGATAATAATAGTGATTGCACACTCCATTAAAAACTTGGTAGGGACTACCTTAAATATTTTCATAATGTTTCCATCAAGTCGGTCAATAAGGTCATACTACATTGGATGAAGACAAAAAATTAAATATTATATTGATCTAAAATGTCCGTGGCCATGGGAAGTTTTTTATGTTGAAAATGAATTTTCCTAAGCTAATGGACAAATAGAGTAGATATAGAAGGTGAGCACGTGGGCTATGGCAAGTGAGGCAACATAACATGGAGTGTGTGTACTGACGTGGTGTGAGCTAACAAGCTAACCAAAAAAGAAAAAGAAAAAAGTGAGGCAGGTAAATGCCTTATCAACTCCCAAGTGAGGTAGGGGCAACAGCTTATTGGGCTCCAGCCTGGTGTGTGTGTGTGTGTGAAATATTAATGTTGTCTATTGGCTTTTTCCTATCATTTTAGGAGATGGTAAAAAATATGATGCAGTTCCAAATCTTAGATGAACTGGATAATAGAGATTGAACTCTATTAAAAACTTCCCAAGGATTGCAAAAGCTTTAGATTAAGTTGTTTATTCATGTTTGATGAATGTCAAGTAGAGATTGGATGACAAGTAAACATTACAATAGGTGGAGGAAGTTTTTAATGGCATGGCTTCAATTACAATATTTGGATAAGTTGAATTTTGTTTAAAACCTGTAGCTAGGTAATCATGTATAATAGAACAATTGAAATGGTAAATCTTTTAAAAATAATCAAATGACATATAAAATATTCATTTAAGATAGTTCTTTGGAATAGGTCCAACTTAATAAAACTTGTAACCAATCCTTACTCTAAATAAGTAATCTGGTGGGCTATAGAAGCGCGCTCACTAATTCAATTTCCCATTAAGTAGTATTTATAGACAACTAGCTAATTTTTTCTAAGGCTTGAGATAATATCAGCTATTGGAATTAAAAATCTCATTTTACTATGAATAAATACTTTTGATTTATGCCAATGAGATATATTTATGGGTTTCTCAAATATTGTACACGATTTAATAGCATCTCAACTATGGGAGGTTTCAACCCTAAAAGAGAAAGAGAGAAGAGAAAACCTTAATCAAAGGTTCTTTTTCTCCTTTCATTTTGAGTCCCTGTACAGCTGTTGAGAGGTCCACAACTTCACGTACTTAGAAAGTAAATAAAAATTTTAAAAAAAAGTTATTGGTTGAAATTTCTTTATCTCTAATCCAAAATGCCCATACAAATGCAACTTATAATCGAATTACCTGTAATTAAAATTTTCACTTAAAAACTTTATGCTCATCCAAACGGCTCCTAAGTGTTTTTCCCATAGTGTAGTTGACCTAAGATCTTCTCATTTTTTAGACCATGCCCTAAAATGATATGATAAAACGGATTAACCGCTATCCCGATAAACAACACAATCATCAATTGGGCCCACGTTCAGGGCCCCATCGACTCAGCTGTTACCAACATACCCCTGCCTCACCTAATCCGCGCTCTAAATACAGATGCTTCATCTAAAAGCAATCTCCAACGTGGATGGTCCTGAT
This sequence comes from Magnolia changhungtana, assembly GCA_030180095.1. Lineage (NCBI taxonomy): Eukaryota > Viridiplantae > Streptophyta > Magnoliopsida > Magnoliales > Magnoliaceae > Magnolia > Magnolia changhungtana. The sequence goes on from JASAUF010000098.1 coordinate 2,298,083, forward strand.
TGCCTCGCTTTAGGGATGAATCACCACAGTTTATTGGTGGTTAACTATCAGCCTACTTTACTGCGTTATCTATTTTGACCGGAAGGGATATGGAGCGGGTGCTACCCCGCCTGTTCCAACCTCGGTACATGCAGGGCTCTCTGAGGGCCCCACCGTGATTTATGGGTTTTATCTGCACCGTCCATACAGTTTTACATATTATTATAAGTACATAATTAAAAAAAAAGGAAGATCCTATGCTTGAATTGACCACACCACAGGAACCAACAATGATAATAACGCCTAGCATTGAAACCTTCTTAGGCAAACCGTTATGTTTATTTTCCATCCAACCTGTTCATAACGTCACACAGACCTTAATGCAGACTTTAATGAATGGAAAACTAATATATCAGCTTGATCTAAATCTTTGTGGCCTCCAATAATTTTTCAACGGTACAAGTTTAATCCCCATGTGTGGTCTACTTATAAATTCGATCCGTCTCATTTTGTTTCTTATACAATATAATGATATAAAACAATATATGGACGGTGTAGATAAAACAATTAAATCACAGAGGGCCCCTCACATCCCTGCTGTGCCGATGTTGGCACCGGCCGGGGTAGTACCGAATCCGCGTCTGACTGGCAGATGCGCTCGTGAATGACTGTCTACCACGTGGGCTATGGTGGTAGTTAGCTATCCATGCAGCTGTCCTTGCTGCTGCAAATTTCCGCCAGTGTCTTCTAGCCGTACACGTGGCAAATATTGTAATCGGAACTGTTTCGGTTGGCTACCACGTGGATAGGCCATATTTTAACAACCAATGCGATTGGACTGTCTTAGCCATTTGGCTAAGTGATCTGCAAAATTAACGGTTTGGATGCTAAGATCTGTCTAATCAATTATTTTTTCTATTATAGTCCATTAATACTGTTTTCCACGAGATCAACGGTCTGGATCAGAATAAATTTCCAACCTCTGCCTTGAGGAGAGACCTGTATATAAATTTTCTACGCAGCGTCCTGTACAATAGCATTCGTGTGGAAACTCAAAATTTATTACCGTGCTAGTTCACCACCGTTTCTTAAGTCGTGATGTCTCATTAATCTTCCCCCGAGCATACATGAAAGCAATTGATACCGTCGAAATGGATCACCTCCAATTTTCCCTATTCAACTATCGAAGTACGATGGTTAATATCGCCCAATCACATTCATTTCTGGTAACACCCCGCCCGTCTCTACCCACGAACGGTCAGTTCTGTGGGCAGCCCAGATGTATCTGTATATCCACGCCGCCCATCCCTTCTCTTATATAATTTAAGTTATGTGCACAAAAATGAGGTAGATCCAACGCTCAAGTGAACCACACCAAATAATAAGCTTCGTTGCATTAAGTACCAAGTTGCATTAAATGCAACAGTCATCTTTGTTGTGATCCACTTGAGAGCATTGAATCTGTCTCATTTTTGTATACAGATATTTAAATGATACGAGAGAAGGGATGAACGGTGTAGATAAATAGATAAATTACGGTGGTCGCTCCTAAAGAACTGGCCATTCGTGGCTAGAGACGGGCGGCGGTTGGACGCAATCCGCGTCCCGGATCACCGCAACTTAAAAATGGTGGTATACAATCATCCTAGTGTAGAAGTTCCCTTGAACGCGGGTTAGGTGCGGTTGGCCACACCACCCGGCGGCGTTGCGGTGATGTCTTGGAGGCCGTGGGACCCACTTGATGTATTTTTATAATATCCACACCGTCCATTCATTTTCTCGTACCATTTTATGCTATGAGCCAAAAAACGAAGCAGATTCGAAGCTTAAGTGGACCATACCACAGGAAACAGTGGGAAAAATAACACGATCAGTTGAAACCTTTCTAGGGCCTATCGTAATGTTTATTTTCCATCCAACCTGTTGATAAGTTCACAAAGACGTAGATGAAGGGAAAATACAAATATCAGCTTGATCCAAAACTTCCCTGGCCCCCAAAAAGTTTTTAATGGTGACCATTCAATAACCTCTGTTTCCTATGGTGTGGTCTATTTTTCACTTCGAATCTGCTTCAGTTTTTAGTTTAAGCCTAAATAATCTGAAAAAAACGGATGGACGGTGTGGATACAAAAAAAATACATCATGGTGGGCCCCACAAAACCCAACACATCACAACACGACTGGGGGTGGTATGTGCAACACCACCTTATCCGCGTCCCCACTATATAATGAAAGAGCAGATCAAAACAGAAACAGAGCTTAGAGAGAGAGAGAGAGAGAGAGGGAGAGAGAGATGGGCATGTCTACCATGCCAAAATCCAAGGTTGTAGCAGCCATTCTCTTCATTTGGGTGGTCAGCATATCAGCATCTGTGGACGTTTCGTCAGTGGCCACAGACACTCCAACGGCCTATGAAGTCCTACAGGAGTATGATTTCCCTATAGGACTACTCCCAAAGGGGGTAACGGGCTATGATCTTGATAGAAGCACTGGCAAGTTCTCAGCCTACCTTAATGGGAGTTGCAGCTTCAGTTTAGAAGGATCGTACCAGCTGAAATACAAATCTACCATTAAAGGTACTATCTCAAAGGACAAGCTTACAAACCTCAGTGGTGTTAGTGTCAAGGTCCTCTTCTTCTGGGTCAACATCATCGAGGTTACTCGGAGCGGCGACGAGCTTGATTTCTCTGTTGGGATCCTCTCTGCCAGCTTCCCCATTTCGAATTTCCTCCAGTGCCCGCAGTGCGGCTGCGGATTGGATTGCCTCACTCTCCGCCGCGAACAGGGCCCGCTAGCGGCACGCCAAGTAAGGACTGGTAGACTTATTGATTTCTCTTAGAAATTGTAATGGAATTTGAAGTTGAGTACTATTTTCCAGTTTGATTGATGAAATTATTAAAATGGTATTAGTATGATTCCTCTTAGAACTGTTAATGGAATTTGATGTTGAATATTAGTTTCTGGTTAAATGGTATTTAGTAGTATCTTGATTGGGTTCGGTTGAGGAGACGTAATCAAGCCCATTTTGGTCTTGTGGTGTTTTGAATTGATTTTTTTTTTTTTTTTTTTTTTTTTTTTTTAATTTTAAAACCCCTAATGGATTTGTGTTTTTGGGGGTTTTTCAAAAATCATGATTTGGTATGGAAATGTGATTTATTTGTGGGCTTTCTGGTTAATATCTGTTTGTGGGCTTTCTGGTTCAAAAATTATGATTTGGTATGTGGGCTTTCTGGTTCAAAAATCATGATTTGGTATGTGGGCTTTCTGGTTCAAAAATCATGATTTGGTATGGAAATGCGATCTCTCTCTCTCTCTCTCTCTCTCTCTCTCTCTCTCTCTCTCTCTCTCTCTCTCTCTCTCTCTCTCTCTCTCTCTCTCTCTCCGCTTCCGACAGAAGAAAATGGACAATGGAGTTGAGTTTGTAATTGAGTTGGATGCTTGGTTCCATTTTTCTCTCGATGGCTTTGGCCTTGATTATTATTAATTAAGGGTGCAACTGTTTGCACCAAATTTCATTATTAAACAGTCTAAATTGGTGCGGAATATCATGAAATTTCATGATATTTGGTGCAACCAAACACACCAATTTCATGATATTGGTGCAACCAAACTCACCCTCAGAAGGAGAGTTTGATGCTCACAACATTTTGAGCCAAACCCCAGTTCACATTGCATGGTTGGATACGTTTTCGCAGACACCGACTCATCCCCCACTTGGTAAAATAGGCACTAGAAAGCTGACTCAACGAAAACTAATTGGGTTGGTTTTCGTTGGGTTTCTTTGATTCGACCAAAAGAGCAGGTGTGAAAACCCATTTTGCAGAAGTGCATCCAAACAGCCCTGAGTGTCATCGTTCGGATGTTGGTTATTAGCAAATTACATAAATCACATTATTTAGGAATGTGATTAGGCAGATTAATAAAAACAGCATGTAAGAGCAACAGAATGATGTAATTAGGGTGGTTAACATCCTACAATTAAATAGTTTTCAAAAAGGACTGCCTTGTAGCATGTGATAACTCTTTTGATAATGGAGGTCATCCTTGTTCATCACAGCAGAAAGTGCATGACGCAGCTTCCATGTTTGTTGTTTTGACTGTGTGAGTGTTTGTTTAAAGTTTCCACTACATAAAACTCAACTAATGGCATCGAAGCAATGCCATTTTCTATAGGAAGATTCTAGGGCTAGACTGAGGACAGTGAGTTTAAATCAAAAGAAAATGTTCATACATCTTCAGTTGCAGATTTCTTCAACTTAATGGATATATTTGTGATGATCCTAATGTCTAAGCAAGTGAAACAACACATGGCTGCAACATCTGGATATGGAGTTGAGCCTCCATCATAGTGGTTTATACAAATTTTATTTTGCCCAGCCTCAGTCTGGCCCATTGACAGCACTTGTTACAAAATTGCAATCATAAGTTCAATATCAGATGGGCCATCAACAAGTGATCAGGAGGAATTAGGTCAGGCAGTCTTTACGGGTTGATCATTTCAGCTTCTTGTTTTTATGTCTTCTATGTCAAAAATTTCAAAATACTCAATTTCAAATCGCAAGATATTGAGATCTCCATATTCTGCAGCAGATCCTGACCAACCTATGGAATTAGGACTATGCTAATCTTTCAGTCTTCCATCTTTCTACACTTGTGCAATCAGTTCTTCAAATTCTTCAATTGTTTTGGAAGAGAGAATAAGAGTTTAGTAATGAGTATTCATTTTTCACCGGAGTAATGCTGCTTGCAGCAGTGCATCTGCAGACACCAAGGACTGACAACCCTACACGTGCTAATGTGGCAGACATGCCTGCTCGTCAGGTGGGCCCTGCCTTTAACATGCCATGTGCCAGTGCCCCAAGAATCAGACCTATTTTTTCGTTAGGTGGGCCACACGTGCATTGGATGTGGACTGTCGGTTATCTTTTTTTTAACCATCAATTCTTCATTATTTTGCATGCCTGACCAAATCGACAAAAAATTACAGTTGTTTCTGTTGGTGGGCCTGTCTCGTACATGTGTTGTACCTGGTGGATTTATTAGTCATATGACCCAAAAGTAGGTTACTAATTCCTCGTTTTACTATTCTTTGTTTGAGTAATTATATGCCTTTTCTTCATCAAATTTCGGGTTAGGTTTCTTTTGAGATTCGTTATCAACATTCGACCAAGCAAATTTATTATAATTGTACTGCTCTCCCTAATGTTTTTTGTTCTTGGGCTGTTGGTGATCTTCTTGATAAAACGGCAAGAATTGTTTGGAGCAGTTAAGATGGCATCCGATCCTATTCAGGCCGTCAGCTGTCTATATAGAACTTGGTCCAGATACATGATCCTACTTGACTGATGCAAATGGTCTAATTTGAGATTTTGATGTTTCATCAATGGATTAGACTTTTTATTTTTCTATGCCATTTGCCGAATTTTTCGCCTCTTATCAGGCAATCCACGTTGCAATAGGCGGGCTATTTTTGTCCGTATTGTACTTGGATTGCAAGCACTAGTCTGGCATTGTTTTGGAGTTTTGAAATGGCAGTGGCGCCTTCTTGGCCTGTATTGTGGACAATAAACCACATCTATAGAGTGTGTTTTTTATAGGGCCATTGATTTACTCTAAGAAATGTTATTTTCTGATAGTTTTAAAAGCTTGCAGATTAATTACAATTTTTTTTTAATGAAAAACAGATTTTTTTTTTTTTTTTTTCTTCTGATAATTTGTGGACTGTTTGTATTTCTACCACAAATTCTTTGAAATAATTTAGATACTATTTATGAAAAAGTGGACCCTAAAATGTTGCTTCATCATTCTCTTGTATAAATGCTTTTATTTTTCCAAAATAAATGCATTTTTTCATAAATGTTTACTTAGACAAAATAGATGTGGTTCCTCTCCTGTCTTTAGAATTGCAACAAACAGCATTCTTGATCTTTCTTTTAAAAAAAATAAAAAAAAATTGTGGGTTACAAAAAGGATGGGAAATAGGCCTGACCGGGCCGTCCACGAACCCACTGGTTTTTAGTAAGTACCTGGTGTGGCCATAGTTCCAAAACTTGCGACTCGGCCTGATTTGTCTCAACACTGGAGTAACAACACTTATAACCAGCAGGGCTATCATGTTTGCTGCTGTTAGTTTTTTGCTTTTTATATCTATTGAGCAATTATAATTATTTTTAATATCTATTCTTAATTTTGTATTTTTCATTGTCATCTAAGCCCTATCCCAATTAACTGGGAACCGCTGGCTACATGAATCCTGTTCTGCTATTCCACTCAATCAGGGCCATACCTTCAGTTAGACTATAGCTCATCAAGTCTATTTATTTGGAATCTCATTTTGTTGAAAGCCTTGGCATATGAGTTTGATACTAGCTGCCCTAATGCAACCCTCCTTTATTTGGGCCAAGGACCGGTAGTGAGAGCATAAAACTCTAAGAGATGCAATGTTATAGACTATCATATAGGTTGATTGCAAACAAGTGATATCTAATTGAATTTTAGTATTTTTAATTTTTAATTATAGATTATTGCATTGGGTTGAGTTGAGACTCCGGTCAACTCAATGGGCTGAACATCCAGTCAACTCGAGTTTTCCGGCCTGGAAGGTGTGGTTGACAGTGAAGCAAGTCAGGTTAAACTTTTAACCATGTCCAGCTAACTTTTATTTTTTACTTTTTAAACACACCACATGGGCACTTGAATTCATGATCTTAGTATTGAAATATGCTTGGTCTACCGCTGAGCCATGGGTTTTTTTTTTTTTTTGGATTAGTTTGTTAGTGCACACCCACGTCAGTACACACACTCCATGTTAGCCACCCCCACTAGGGATCGATACCAAGACCTCAAGTGTTGAAATGAGGTATTTCCACTCAGTCTGCCAGTTGAGCTATGGATCTGGGTGTTGCTGAGCCATGGGTTGAAACCATTTCAGCCCAACTAATCATGAGGTATAAAAGTTGGGTCTAGGTCCAACCCACCAAACCCCAGCTTAGTCCAAAATGGGCCAGACTCAGGCCCTGTCAGCTGAGCCCTGCTCATTTGCCGCCATGGAATTAGTTAGAACAACCTTGCGTCCATACGTTTCATGGAAAATGAGGTGGTTTGGTGGATTCGTGTGGTGGACTGGTCTTATCCATTGCGGATTAAGTGTTACCCGGGTAACACATGAGTAGGTGTTACCCTGACCGTGGGGCCCACCTTGATGAATGAGTAATATATCCACGCGGTTCATGCATTTTTCGACATCATTTTAGGACATGGTCCCAAAAATCTCAGGTGGACAACACTGCAGGAAACAGTGGTGATAGAATTCCCACCATTAAAAACTACCTGACCCCACCTAGGGTCCACTGTAATGTTTATTTGCCATCCCACCTGTTCATAAGGTCAATACAAAGATCAACTTGATCCAAAACTTTTATGGCTCACAATATATATTTTTTTAATGATCAATCACGACAGTTTTCAGTGGTGTGGTCCACCTGCGATTTGGATCTGCTTAAGTTTTGTGATCAAGTCCTAAAATGAGGTGGAAAAACGGATGGACAACGTGGATATACAACACATTAATCAAGATGGGTCATACGGTCGGGGTAACTCGTTAACACTCAGGGATTATCTTTGACCCCGGGCACAGATATATTCCTGTGCCCCGGGTTGCGTGGAGCCCACAGATGTCCGTGACAAATCCACTCCGTCCATCTGTTTTGCAAGACCACAATAGGATAAATCTAAAAATTAGGCAGATGCAAAACTCATGTGAGCCATGCCACACGAAACAGTGGGGATTGAACGGCTGAGGTTTACAGAAGTTTTATATCAGGATGATATTCGTGTCTCCAGTTTATCTGAGTGGTAATAACCCTACGAACTGTTTGGATGGCATATAAACATCGTGGTCAGGTCCAGTAAGGTTTCATTTCCCGCTGTTTCGTTTGGTGTAGCCCACCTGAGTTTTGGATCTTCCTAATCTTTGGTTTACCGTCCTATGGCAGTCTTTCAAAACAGATGGACGGAGTGGACTTATCAGGACATCGCTGTGAGCCCCACACAGTCCCCGCCACAGGTATCTTAGTTAAAGATGATGTTTCTAAATCCAGACGTGTCACAATTGTTGGAAATTGCTATAAAAATTTCAGATTGGTTTTAGGAGCCATCTCGACAGCCTTTTCTTTCATGCCAACGTATCACGTATAGAATATCCAATCCATACAAAAGGTGGGCCGCACCATGATCATGAGCTGATATGAAAAGTAGTCTGATCCACTCATTTGTTGGACAACAAAGTCAAAATCTATGGACAGCCAATGGAGTGTCTCAGTTTCCTGCTGTGGCCCACCCAATGAGTGGAGGGGAGTAAAGGCTAAAAAACAGCTCCATTTGTGAATCAAATAGTCCATATGAATGGAAAAAGTATATATATAGACTATTCATCTCCAAATTGTTTCTATTAGTGTAGCCCATGTGAATAATGTACGGACGTGTATGATTTTTAGGTCACAAGCTTAATATTTGTGTGGAATTTAATGATTGGAGTGGATTTCATATAATTGTCATGGTGGGCCCTATAAAAATCAAGAGTGAGTATATCTTTCCAAATTCTTTTCTTTGGTGTGGCTTTCTAGAATCACATCTCAGACTGATTTTCTTTAATCTCTGGCCTAGTATAAGATTAAATATTTAATGTTCGGATTGGATTTTAAACATCACACTAGGGGTGTACATCTGACCAAACCGAGTCAAACTGGGCTTAGCCCGGCCTAGCCCAGTCACCACCCAAACTAGCCCGAACCCGGTCACCGGGACAACTTGTCCAACCCGAACCCGGCCCGGTCAGCAATATGGCGAGTTCGGGCTAGTTTCGGACCCACGATTTGGATGGCCTTGATTTTTTGACTCTGCTCCGCTACTCCATGGGAAGGGCTTTGACAGGTAACTTGAACGGCCTTGATTTTTAGAATGGGCTTTTGTCATAGGTTTTTGGGACTTTGCTCCATCTACAAAGGGACCCATGATTTGGACGGCTTGGATTGCTATAAATGGTTAGGGTAACTGATATGGGGGGGGGGACGAGTCTGTCTCATGAGGTCGAGCTGTGTGGGCCCCACCGTGATGCGTTTCGAACATCTACCCCATCAGTCAGATGAACTATTCCATCGTGGGCCTAGGTCTCAAAAATCAAGTCAATCCGTGACTTGTGTGGGCCACACCACATACAGAAGTAGAGAGGGGCCGTGCACCATTAAAACATTCATAACCATTTTTGAGGGCCCACCGAGATGTGGTTTACAAATCCAGCCCATCCATTATGTGTGTCCCACTTGAATGAGGGTTCAGACCAAGTTTCAGGCGCATGAAAAACTCAGGTGGGCCCCACCAAGTGCTTTTATATGTTTTAACGGTGTTTTCACGTAAGTTTAGATGGTATGGCCCACCTGAGTTCCGTATACGGCTGATTTTTGAGATATCCCATAATTTAAAGGGGACCCATCAAATGCACGGTGTTGATGGTCGACATGCATCACGGTGGGACCCACACAGCTAGACCTCACGGGAGCTTATCGTCAACTTGAGCGCATAGTACCTTTTCCCTATATATATATATATATATATATATATATATATATATATATATATATATATATATAGGGAAAAGGTACTATGCGCTCGAGCGTAAAGCGGTCTCCATGAGGTCGAGCTGGGGTGGGCCCCACCGTGATGCCGTTTGAACATCTACCCCCTCAGTCGGATGCACCATCCCTAGAAGGGCCCACACGGTTAAAAATGACGTCCATCCGAGACTTTCGTGGGCCACACCACGTCCAGAAGTGGAGAGGGGCTGTGCACCATTCAAACATTCAAAACCACTTGTGGCCCCCTTTCGAGACATTTTTTGATGATCAACACCGTCCATCATGTGTGTCCCACTTGGATGTAATTTTATACCACTTTTCAGGTGGTATCCAAATCTCAGGTGGACCCCACCAAATGATTTTACATGTTTTCACGTGTATACTTATGTTTTCAGAAGGTATGGCCCACTTGAGTTCTGTGGACGGTCGATTTCCAGCCGTGTGGGTCCCAGTTGGAGCGGTGCATCTGGTGGACAGTGTGGATCTTCGAAAGGAATCACGGTGGGGCCCACCCCAGCTCGACCTCCTGGATGACCGCTTTACGCTCGAGCGCATAGTACCTTTTCCCATATATATATATATATATAAAAGCCGAGACGGGCCAGGTCGAGTCGGGTTTCTGGCCTAACTGGAATCTATTCGAACTCGGCCCAAATTCAATTTCGGGCCGAAGAAAATGGCCCGTCCCGACCCGAACTCAGTTCCGGGTCCCGCCGAGTCGAGCTTTTTCGGACCGAGTCGAGCAAGTTAATTAGGCTAGCCCGGTTCGTTTACAGCCCTACATCACACTGGATCACATAAAAAGTAGAGTAGCATCCCATCCAATTTGCCTAAATAATTTATGTAGAGTTGGAGAGGGTTGGACTTATTTTTAGTAGGGCTTAAGTGATGCATATGCAAAATACACTCAAACCATTAAATGTGTAATCTCATTTTTATGCTCCAAAATACACTCAAACCGTTAAAGGTGGTGGAATGATAATTATTTCCATTAATGAGGTGCCTTTTAGAAAAAGGTACTGGAATGTAAATAGTTTTTTGTAAACATTTTTAATTTAAAGCACAGCAGCTTGACTCACACGCTTTCTTGAGTCTTAGTTGACTCGGACAATTCCGATTTCCCAAAAAGTCGCACGTGCTTATCTTTTCCCAAAAAGTCTAGTTTTTCACTGATATTTAATATTTAAGGAGTATAAATAATGTCGAGTTTTACTGACACAACGGAGTTTTATCTTAGTTTTTGTTGGACGCGGATTTTCTGCCAAAGCCTTTGGCAAGAACGCTGGTAGCCTAGGTGGGGCCCACCATGATGTTTGTGAGAAATCCAAGATGTCCAATCTTTTTGTGAGCTCATTTTTGGATATGGTATCAGAAATGATGCAGATCTAAGACTCGAGTGGACCACACAAAAGGAAAGGGATTCAACATCCACCATTAAAACATTCGTATGGCCACAAAATTTGTGGGTAACGTTTTGTGTTTTTAGTTCATTCAATTGTGAATGACCTTATAAACGGTTTGGATGGTATATAAACATCAAGGTGCAGCTTAGAAAGGTTTCAACCGTAGGCATTTCTTCCCCACTGTTTCTCCTATAAGGGGACGGAGTAAATTTATCACAAGCATCATGGGTGGGCCCTAAGTTCCCATGCAGGAAACTACCTGCTAAAGTCTTTCTTAGTAAATCGGTGTCAATTTATTTTATTTTATGGAGTTTTGTGGATGTTTTTTAAAGTAGAGTTTTGACTGAGTCACGGCCCAATCGAGTTTGGCAGAGTCTTGATCAAACCCCATCTCTGACTTTGAATATATATATTTTTTTATTCTTTCAATTTTTAAACTATGGTCTAAATAGAAATTGGCCCATCACCATCCCTAACCATCCATATAAAGGACCATGTTTAGGGTGCCATAATCCATCCTTGGTGGTGCTCACTTGCCAAACGGATGGCTTGCTAGGGTTGTATACAAGTCAAGCCAGCTCGAAAAGCTGCTGTGTGAGTGTGTGTACGTATAATAGAAAAAAAATAAAAACAAAACAAAAGCTAGCTCAAAAAACTTGCTCAGCTCAACTTGATCTAGCTCAGCTTAACTTAGCTTGAACGACTACTTGAGGTGAGCAAAGCTTTATATGATTCATCTCGTTTTGAAAACGAGTCGACTTTGATCGTAGTGGATCTTGACTCGACTCGAACTCAATTCAGCTATATATATATATATATATATATATATATATATATATAGACACACACACACATAGAAACGCTCACCTATGAACCAGTTCGTACGTACTACGTACGAACTTTTTTTGAGAACCTACCATACGTGATGGGGATCCAAAATCTGAACTGTTCATGTGAAGCAGCACCTCATGAAACCCCCCAGGCTTAAGTTTTACTTTGATCTAAAACTTTGATGGGCTATGAAAAGTGAAAACAATTTCCTCCCTTGATTTGCATTTCTCTTTGCTATGGCCCACCAGAATTTTAGATCGGGGTGAAAATTTGTCACATGGGGTTTCATGAGATTCCGAATCACATGGACCGTTCAGATTAGACACCCATGGCACGTGTGCAAAGGTGCGCACGTGCGTAGGTGCGCAGGGGAGCATGACTATATATATATATATATATATATATATATATATATATATATATATATATATATATATATATATATATATATATATAAGAAATGCTCACACACTGGACCGTGAGTTTTGGTCCAACTAGTTGGGCATTTAATGTTAATAAATACTGGATTCGGAAATTTATTTTAAAAATGAAAATGACTAACCGACTTTGATTGGCCCCGCCATGGTATTAATGGGAAATCCACCCCAATCATCACATGATTCACCTCACGCTGGACCCATGGTCTGAAAATCAGCTTCATTTGTGGTTAAGGTGGACCACGCGACTAAAAACAGAATACGGGAAGAGCTTATCCTCCAAATCATCTTTCTTGGCATGGCCCAGTTGAATCATGTATAGGCATGATTTCTTGGCATCAAGCCTAACGTTTTGTATGGTATATAATGGTTAGAGTGAATTTCCAAGGCCTAACCGGGTGGGCCCTGTAAAAATCAAGGGTCAACGCCTTTCTCAAATGTTTCCATTTAGTATGGCCTACTTTATTCACGAATTAGCTTAGATTTTTTTTTTCCTGTGAGCGCAACATGGGATTAAACATATAATGATCGAAGCGGATCTCACACACATATCACAGCGGCACTGTTTAAAGATGAAAGGTTGAAGTCGGTGAGGCACTTGTTGGTTCCGAGAAAATTGGTACATTACCGAGAATGGACGGGATTAGATAAGGTGTTACCCGAGTAACATACCAATAGGTGCTTCCTTAACTGTGGGACCCACTTTGATATATTTGTTGTATATCCATGCCGTCCATCAGTTTTAACAAATCATTTATTGGATGGTCCCAAAAATTAAATAGATCCACCTATCAAGTGAGCCCCACCACAGGAAATAGTGAACATTGAACGCCCATCATTAAAACCATAGTGTTTATTTTCCATCCAACATCCAGCTTATTCATAAGGTCACGCAGACCTGGATTAAGAATATATATATATATATATAAAACAAGTTTTCAATGGTGGGGTTTAATCCTCACTATTTTCTGTAGCGTGGTCTACTTTAGCTTTGGATTTCTCTCAGTTTTGGTCTCATGCCCTAAGAATGTTATGATAAAATAGATGGATGGTGATGTAGCTTTGCCACATCAACGCATTGGGCTGTATGTTCCCCGCCTTGCTATCCGAGTCTTTTTTGGAACCAACGCACACCTTTCATCTTTTGATGTGGCCCACCATAATGTTTACATGAGATCCACTCCTTTCATTATATGTATAATTTCATATTAGACCTAAAGCTAAGAAATCACGTTGATTTGTAATTCAAGTGGACCATAGAAAGGGAAACAATTTGGAAGATAAGCTTTTCCAGGGTGCTATTTTCTACTGTGTGGTCCACTTTATTTATGGATTCATCTGATTTTTTGCCCCTATGATCATTATGGGGCGACTCATCTGATGGTTGGTGTGAATTTCATTTTAACTCCACCATGGGTCCCACTCAAGCCATCAAGTCCTTTTCCTCTAGAAAACAACTCTCCCCAAAACAAATTTATTTGCATTAATTACACGGTCCAACTAATTGTGTGTGAGCATCTCTCTCTCTCTCTCTCTCTCTCTCTCTCTCTCTCTCTCTCTCTCTCTCTCTCTCTCTCTCTCTCTCTATATATATATATATATATATATATATATATATATATAATTTAAAACTTAAATCCAACCTATATGTCCATTTCTTACTATTTCTCTTCCTTACCCAACTTGCCATGCCCAAGCTTCACAATTTTTCTCTTTCTCGGCAATTAATTGAATATTTGATCTAAGGGTCAGTTCGGGCAGTGGAATTAGAAGGGATTAGGTGGGATGGGATTCATCTGGTCCTGTGCCATTTCCACTCTATGTTTGGGGAGAATAGAAAAGCTTGGAATTACAATAAATGGAATTGAATCGGTCCGTGCCAATTTCACTCAATGTTTGGGAAGTTGTGTAGGTCCCAACATGATGTGTGGGCTATATCCACACCGTCCACCCATTTATCGAGATTATTTTAGAGCATGGGCCAAAAAATCAGGTAAATCTAAAGCTCAAGTGGACCCCACCATAGAAAGCAACAAGGATTGAATACTTACCGTTGAAAACTTCTTTGGGGCTACATAAGTTTTGGATTTACTTCATTTTTAGGCCCATGCCATAAAATTAGGTTACAAAACAATTGAACGGTCTAGATATAACACATGTGCGTTATTCTCAGTAATTTTTAATGATAGTGGGTATATCCATTCAATGTACCACTGTATTATCAACAAAGCATGGCATTAATTTTATCGCATGGCAACCGGGACAAGGGAAAAGCCCTGCCATGGGTAATAATTATGTTTTTTGAATCCCATCTCGCCTAATCCCTTCTAATCCCACTACCCAAACTGACCCTAGGGCCCTGTTTGGGCAACAGGATTAGAAGGGATTAAGTGGGATTGGATTCATCTGGTCCCGTGCCAATTCCACTCCATGTTGGGCAAAGCTTGGAATTAGATCGGATGGAATTACATTGGGTCCCATGCCAATTTCACTCAATGCTAGCAAGTTGTGTAGGTCCCACCCTGATGTGTGGGCTATATCCACACCGTCCACCCATTTTTTGAGATTATTTTAGAACATGGGCCAAAAATCAGGTAATTCTAAAGCTCAAGTGGACCCACCACTGAAAGCAATGGGGATTAAATACTTACCGTGGAAAACTTCTTTGGGGCCACATAAGTTTTGGATCTACCTCATTTTTCGGCCCATACCATAAAATGAGGTTACAAAACAAATGAACGGTTTAGATATAATACATATGTGTTATTATGGTAATTTCAAATGATGGTGGGTATATCCATTCAATGTACCACCGTATTACCAACAAAGCAGAGCATTAATCTAATCCCATGGAATCAGGGGATCCCTGCCATGGGTAATAATGATGTTGTTTTTAATACAATCCCACCTAATCCCTTCTAATCCAGTTGCCCAAACAGGGCCTAAGAGTTGGGTCGAATGTGAGTTGGGTTAGTTGGGTCAAGTGGCTAGGTTGGATTGGGTGGTTGGGTTAAATGGGGTGCGAGTTGGTTCGGGTTATTTTTGAATCGGATGCAAGTTAGGTGTTGGTTTAGGTCGGGTTGGAAGGAGGCTTGACTCGAGGTAAGCTTGCCTTGACTCAATCCATTAGCTCACTTCAAGCTCTACTCCAAATGTTTGGCAGACCGGCCAAATTCCAGGGATAATCTCGAGGTTGAGTTCGAGGAGAGCATAGAAGAGTCAAGCCAAGCTTGGCCTACCTCAACTGGACTCAGCTCAATGTTCAGCCCTATGGATTGCTGCCCACGTGTGGTGGGAATTATAAGAAGCGGCTCATGAAAACGCAGTCTATGTAACTGAAACCATCTCGTAGGATGGGTATTCGCTAGGTGATCCTAACCATTCAATTTGTGGGGTCTAAATGAAAGGTAAAAAGTAACGAGCAATGATTCACATTCAACGTGTAAAAATAAGAGTTCACGGTCAAGATGTACTGATTCATTCAGAATTCACACAGTCAAGATGTGATGATTCTTTCTTTGGTTCGTGTAGAACTGATGACCCACAAATGGAAGCAGATGACAGATGTGTAGGTCAGTGTTGGGTCCCTCCTCATGTGGAGGTGGGACCCACATGTGCGTACTTAAGTGGTTTTTATTTACAACGTGTGAGGGTATTTTTATCTTTTTAGGCATTTTTTTTTTTAAAGCAAAAAAAAAGGAGAGAGTGAGTTATTTATTTATTTTTGGATTCAGTGATCCAAACCGTTCAATGTGCATTGTGTTATTTTTGCTTTTTTTTTGGTCGTTTATTAAAAGGCCAGAAATCAAAAGGTTTATTTGTCTAATTGAGGAAGAAGAGACCTAGATTATCCACGTCAAACCAGATCATACCAACGGTTTGGATTGCCGAACCACGGTCCCCACTTGTCAGAATTCACAGGTACTTGAGTAACTAGGTATTCCAAACTCTGTGGGCCCACCGTGATGTATATGTCTTATCCACGCCGTCCATCCATTGTATCAACTCATTTTAGGGCATGAGCCCAAAATTAAAGCATATCCAAAGCTCGAGTGAACCACACCACAGAAAACAGTAGGGATAATGACCACCGTTGAAACCTTCCTAGGGCCCACAGTGATGTTTATTTATCATCCAACCTTTTCATAAGGTCACACAGACATGGATGAATGGAAAACACAAATATCACCTTGTTCTAAAACTTCTGTGGCCCCCAAGAAGTCTTCAACGGTATTAGTTCAATTCCCACTGTTTCCTGTGTTGTGGTCCACTTGATCCTTGGATATGCTTCAATTTCGGGTTCATGCCTTAAAATGAGGTCGAAAAATGGATGGACGGCATGGATAATACACATACATCACAGTGGGCCCCACATCCTTTACTCAGATACGCAATCGGCCCTCGAATTCAAAGCACGAGTGGTACAAATTCTCGGCCAGATGACTCAATTGAGTTGACTCAGACAAGTCCGGCCGAGCTCTCCCTGGATTATGCGAATCGCAGTGTCAAACAGGATTGTGTCGAACCAAATCCGAGTTGACTCGAACGAGTCTTAAAACCAGTGCAGGTAGTGGAACGCTTCTGGAGAAAAGATGGAAACTGAAAAGGGCAGAAAAGGGAGAATAAATACTCAAACATTCCTATTTCATAAAAAAATCGCACGATCAAAATTTCATCGAAGACATCGTACGTGTACATGAAGAATCCTAGTGCGTAAAAAGAAGTAAAATGACAAAAATATCCTCGTCAGGTATATAAATTAATGTTGGTGAGATTTGAATTTCTGGTTCAAGAGCAAGTCTCGCAGATCGGCCGCGTCGACTTCTACAACTCGGTTGCCGGGTCTGTAGTAACCCGTAACCGGGTCGGGCACCCAAGAAGAAGAAGTGTCGGGTCCTCCGTCTTTGATCAAGCTCATCGCCACCTTCTTCGTATCTTCTACTTGCTTTGAAATCCCTCTCCCCACGCTCCATGTCCCCGTCGAATATCCACGTCTGTATTTCAAAATTAAAAAATAAAATTGAGAAATTGATATTTATACCCACCGTTTTTAACATTTAAAACCTTCATATCCACTTTTGGTAATAAAATAGTGCTAGTTTGTGTGCTACGGAATTCCCGAAAGTCGAGTGCAAAAAAAGAAAATCCTCGGTGGTGGGTGGAGATTGTTAGATGGGTCAGGGCTAAAATGCGCCGGCGTATCTTAGAATTGTCAGGTATGTACCATCTAGAATGCGCGGAGGCGGATATTGGACCCCAAACAAAGTATTCCAAAATTCGAATCATCACGTCATGCGATTCTTACCTCGTGAGAGCGAGAGTGACGCCATCGGCAATAGCAGCAAGAAGATTAGCCTTCGAGAAAGAGCGAGCCATTTCAACGGCTGAGATTGTAGAATGACAAAGAAGCTATTTCTCTGTCTCTCGTGGAAAAACGGAAGAAGATTGTAGAGAAAAGAGAAGGGGCGCTGCGTTTATATAGCGATAGAAAGGGAAAGAGAGAGGAAAGCCGTCAAAATAGCCGTCTATGCTGGAACCTGCTACCGACTTACGCGACGTTCGGAGAACCTAACCGCGTTCGCTCTTTTCGAAGAAACGCTGCGAGTTCACCACAGCTTTTAAGGAGGACGAATTGGACGCGGATTTCCTGCGAAAGCCTTTCGCAGGAACTTCCTGCGCAAAGATGATGGGTGGGCCTACCACCATGTTTGTAGTAAATATACTCCGTTCATCCGTTTGGAGAGCTCATTTTAGGACAAGTGACCAAAAATGAGATAGATCCAAAACCCAAGTGGGCCACATCAGAGGAGACAGTGAGGATTCACTGAGAACCGTTGAAACATTTTTATGACCATAAAGCTTTTTTTACAGGTTAATTTTTTATATTTTCATTTCATCTATGTGCTAATGACCTTATAAACGGTTTGGATGGTATATAAACATCAAGGTAGGTCTCAGGAAAGTTTCAACGGTAGGTATTTCTTTTCCCAATTTTCCCTCTGGTGTGGCGCAATTTAATTTTGGATCCACCTCATTTTTGGTGGCTTCTCCTAAAATGAGTTCTCCAAACGGATGAACGGAGTATATTTCCTACCAGCATGGTGGTGGCCCCACCCATCATCCTTGCGCAGGAAGTTCTTGCGAAAGGCTTTGCAGGAAATCCGCGTGGGGACGAATTTGGTTCCGTGGCATCGTGATGGCCGCTCAGAAATTGTACCTACTATTGTACCATAATCTTGACCGTTATTGGGAAAACTGGTTGGAGAAGATGCTTGCTATGACAAGGAAAAGATTGGAGAAGATGCTTGCTATGACAAGGATAAGATGATAAATCATGGGTTGAGAAGAATTCAAAAGTAGACCGGTAACATATAGCCATCCATGCATGAGGCCAACCTAAATAATTGACTTAGTTATGGAAGCCAATCAAGTAGCTGAGTGTCATTTAAGAGGCTGTTGAAGTGGTTGATAGTCACTTAAGAGGTCAATCAAATAGTCGATAGTCATCTATTAAATCATAAGAAGCATTCAAAACTAACTAGCAACTATCAAAATATGCGAAACATTCAAATGAATTCGATTTCACCGAAACAGAGAGTTTCATACTAACCCAATCAGGTCTAATATATCTTTTAATTACCCGTTATATACATTCGTTTCTCCCAATCAATTAGATTTTTTAGTGTAGTCATTTATTTTTATGTTTTTCTACCATTTATAATTCTTAGTATAATATGTAGCGTTAATTAAGTTGTTGATAATTTTAGTTGTTATTTAGATCTATGCTTATTCGTTGGATTCAGTTTTTCATTTAGAAATGTGTTTTCTAGTTGCTCTTTGTGGCTAATTATAAAGTTTTCTTTCTTGCTCTTCTCCTATCTTTATTGAAAATTCATTTCATACGGAAGTCAAGTATATAATTTATTATCAGTGGACCCTCTTAATATCCCTTGATTTTTTATTTTTTATTTACTACTCTACAAGTGGTTGAACAGGTGACTAATATCATTAAATCTCTATCATACCCTATATATTTTGACTATCTCAATTCTTAGGGCCACAGTTGTTCGGTGTAAATCGAACTGTAAATTTAATTTTGGAATGCCCCACTTATTACGTGACAGAAATTGTAAATGGAAGTAGAACACCTAGCATATATTTATTTCATTCAAATCAAACCGTTCAAATCGTGTCCTGATGGCCATCTAACGCACCAACGGTCAATACTCAACAAAGAATTTTTCTTTAGGTGGAAAGAGGGTCGTTGCATGGGTCCATTTTGCGGTTATGACCCATCTACACTGCATATGGCATCTGGGCTAGCTAATAATTTGGACGATTCAACTTTCTTTGTTGATAAGATATTTCAATATGAAAAATACTATTTGGAGTTAAGAAAAGGACAGTGAAATTGCATCACTTCAGAACACAGTCGGTCGAGGGAAGGGCTTACTATTTGGATGGTATGGATTGTCTTAAATGAATGCCAAGTGAGCATTATCAGAGACACCACAACTTGGAATGTGGTGGTAAACTATCAAGCTGGCGTTTTCCTTCCTCAGACCAGTCGTCAATTGCGGGGAAATTGAATAAAATATTGAAACGTGGGAGCACCCAAAATAGCTGTCCGTGAAATATCCACCGTGTGTATATAGTCCAACCTTCGTTTGTACAGTGGGCCCCAACGGGAATGTGCACCGCGCTAAAATTGGATGGATTCGACAATAAAACAGAAATGTCCATATCTAGATGGTTTTGGATCTTTGGACCGATGACAATTATGCAGTGTTGGCCCCATCCGCACTGAAATTTACTTGCCATCCATAAAGACATGGATGAAAGGAAAACCTAAATATAAATTTGATTAAAAAAAAAAAACTTCTATGACCCTTTTTCAACGGGACGCTCAATTCACACCGTTTCCTCTAGTGTGGTCAATTCAAGCCTTGAATATGATTCATATTTTTTTCCGGAGCACTAAAATTATCAGGTCAAATGGATGGACGGAGGTGATTAAATACATAAATCATGATGAACCTCACATAGTTTACTTCGTACGCAATCCCCTTCCGTTGCTTATGAATCCAAACGGTTATTCGGATGAACTAAAAACACAAATATCAGCCGTGACCCGTCAAATATTTCAATTGTTGACGTTCAATCCTCAAGATTGAGTCTTATTTGATCAGTTTTGGCCTCATGTTCTAAAATGATCTCGCAAAACGGATGGAGGGAGTGGATTTCTGGGGCTCCCAGCGCAGGAACTTCGGTTTTCCCAGGAAATCCGCTTCCGTTATTAGCGAAACCGAAAATGTGGTTACGTGGCGTTTCTGATCTGCCTCAGCCAAATTATCAAGCTGGCCTGGCCACACGTGTATGTTGAACTAGCCCATGGTCATTTTTATTTATGACCGTCCAACTTTTTCGTTCTCACGTAGCCCACCCGATTTATGGTCCAGGGGTTTCCATGTTGGCCACACCTTATGCACGGCTCAGATCTGGCACAAATCCCATGTTTGGCAAGTGTGCGGCAAGCCACCTCCTCTATCTCTCCTCGTGCGAACCGCAGCACTGCCAAAGCGTGACTAATTGACTATCCATCCACGCGGGCACTCACCACCAGAGGAACGTGGTATCCATGTATTTGAATCAAGACCGTCCATTTTTTTATTTTTTATTTTTTTTGTGGGCTTACCGTGGGACTAATGGATGGTTCGGTCACAAACAAATGTACATGGATTAGGTGACAAGTGTCCATAAGGCAGGGGCAGTAAAGATTCTACGATTATATACCACATACAATCGCGCCCATGATTTGGACCTTTTGGATTGATCTGCATGTTTTACGTCTACAGATTACAACAATCCAAACTGTTTATAAGATGTAGTACCTTGACATTGAATGACTGAATCTAGGAAATCTCAAAGATGATTTTGAAACCTAAAAAATGAGTTCTGGTTTAAGACGGTGGCTTTTGAATTTTAGCTTTGTGTATTTATCTATGATTTTCCCGTGCGGCCGTCTGCCTCTTGGGCTATCATCCAAAATAAATAAATAAAATAATAACCACCCACTTATTCTAGATAAATTCATACAGCTGCTTTGGTGACTTTGACTAACGGCTTCTTAATAGAGATCTTCTGTTATACCCTAAAATGATAGTTATATCTGCTGGGGATTTGTGTTGCGGAATCACACAGATCTAGATCTAGGATAGCAATCCAATGACACCAAACAATTACAATAAAACACACAAATTTAACGTGGAAAATTCTTGCGGAAAAAAACCACGTCACAAAGCGACAGAATTCCACTATAAAAGCATAAATTACAAAGAGAGAGGAGTTACTCGATTCGAACAACCTCGAATCTCACCCTTGCTACACCCTTTATAAACCTTAAAACACTTTTAGGAACCCTTGGAACCCGTTTAAAAAGCTTTAGCACCCTTAAAATAGCCCTAGGGACCCCTATTTATAGTTTAGGAAACTCCTCTTCCACACCTCTGCGAAACCGCCTCAAATTTATGCAGTCCGCAAAAAATCCGCACTGTATCTGCATAACCCTCAACTAGTCGAAGGAGGGCTTCGACCGGTCGAGCAGCACGGAAGAACAAAACACAAAGCCGTTGGACTTCGAGTCGAGCAGGCCTCGACTAGTCGAGCAGCCCCTTCAACCGATCGAGTAGCCCAGAGACAGATTTAAGACATCTATTTTCTACAATCTCCCCATGTCTTCAATCTTTTACCGTGTAGTTCTCTAACCTCTTCTCTTATCTTTGTATCACATCATAACTTCTCGTGCACACTCCGTCCTTTTTCGCCATCTTCAAGCCCAGAAAAGTTGCACAGAACTTGAACTTCTCTGTAGGAACGATCTAGGTGAGCATGTCTGCCGGATCAGAATCTACGTGTCTAACCACCTTTGCTTCTGTCTTCTCAAAAGTAAAGACGCAGTTTTCTTACCATCTCACCGCTACCCAATATTGCTTACCAGGGTATTTGCTTACAACATTGATAGCCTGTGAAATAATCGGTCTAATCTAGACTATAGCATGCACTGCCAACCGCATTCGAATAAGGCTCATGAGATATATCCTACTTTTCCTCATCTGTTTTGGGACATGTCCTGAGAAAAACTTAAGGAGATACGGGTAGGGAACGCTCTCCGACTTTGCCTGGTCCATCACATCCTTGATCAATACCTACCCAAGGTATTCTGCCTAAGATAACTAAAGCCTACTTCTCTTTCAGTCTTAATGCAGAGAACCATCTTTGCAGCCCCCCAATCATTCATCTTGAACATCCCACTTAACCGAGTCTTCAGTATATTGATATCAGACATGTCATAATTGACAATCTACATGTCATCAACATACAATACTCAACCCACCATGAAGGAATCAAACTTTATATCACTGCATAGGCGACAGGTCGTACCACAACCTCCCGCAAACTTTTTCTCAGCCCCCTTTAACTTCGAACCGCTCTAGTTGCTTCATGTAGATCTGCACTTCTAATTTCCTATATAGAAGTGCAGACTCCACATCCATTCTTCCAGCTCAAGATCACATTGGCCAATCAGTGCTAATCACGAATCTAATAGACACCTGATATACCATCGACGCAAATATTTCTGAGAAGCCGATCCATTCTCTCTAAGCATAACCCTTCACTACCAACCTCGCTCTGTATATATGTTGTATCCTCCTGAAGATCCACCTGCATCCAATCGCTTTCCGACCCACTGGAAGCTCCACCAGCTCCCATGTGTCGGTCTGGTACAACGAGTCCATCACATCACCCATAATCACCTTTCACTTTTCATCACCAGGCTCACCTAGAGCCATTTGAATAGTAGATGGATCCCTTGCGATGTTGGAGTCATCCATGTACCTCGCTGATATCCTGCGATTATGTTATATAATTCTTCTCACAGGTGGCTGCTCCACCTACTCTGTATCTCTGTCCGCGCGTCTCAGCCTTCCTGCCCTACCCGCTGATGTGGCCATGCCCAAATGTCACACACGTGTAGAGGTGGAATCCGCTACATCCACTATAGCTCCACCTTTTGAAGTGTTCTCGATTAACCTATACATGTTACCGAATCATTACGCTTTCATGATTACCTGTGCCCCCTTAGATACCTTAAGAGCACCACTGTCAATACCTATAAACTTGCAGCCCATTGCCTCAAGTACACTAAGAGAAATAGGATTCTTCTTCATGTCAAAAACATGCCTCACCCCAGTTAGGGTACACTCCACCCCATCAACCATCTTGATGTGCACTGAACCAACAACCACAACATTACAGGCAAAGCCATTGTCCATAAACACCTGTCCACCATCTCACTCCCTGTAACTGGTGAACTAACTCCGATGAGGAGTCATGTGAAGAGATGCCCCTGTGTCTAGCATCCACTCGTCCTTACAATCATCATATGGCCGTCTGATCGTACACACAGACAAAACATCACCATCACATTTACTCGATCCATCTAACGTGGCAGCATTGGCCTCCCGTTGGAAGCCTCGGAATCTTCTCTCTTAGATTTAGGATTTGTACAATCCTTCTTCACATGTCCTTCCATCCCACGATTCCAGTACTTTACATTTCCTGTACCCTTGCCATTGGATGTGGATCTAGAACTTGAAGAACCCGTACCTTGTTCAGAATTCCTACCCCTTATAAGCAGTGCATCAGAAGATATCCCCATGTCGACGTTAAACTTTCTCATATCCTTCCCATGAAGGGCTGAGATAACGATGTCGACACTCAGAGTTTTATTTATGGTGCACATTATGTCCTTGAATGACTCATACGACACCAGAAGAGAATTCAATAACATGCATGCTTGTTCTTCATCTTTCATCACTTTCTCCATATCTAGTAATTTGCAAACCATTTATTAAAGTTGCTGATGTGAGCCACTAGATCTCCACCATCTGTCATCTTGAAGTTATACCATTGTTGCTTCAAGTGTAGGCGATTTTCAGAGGATTTTTTTGCATAGACATCCTCTAACTTCGCCCACAACTTAGCCACAGTTTTCTCCCTCATGACATTGTAGAGAACCTTATCGGTGAGACATAAACGGATCGATGATAAGGCCTTCTTATCAAGAGTATTTCATTCATCATCAGTCATAGTAGACTTTCGCTCCTCAAGAGCACCATCTTCGACTTGCTTAATTAAAGAACTGATCATCTTAATCTTCCATAACTCAAAATTATTTTTCCCTTAGTACTTCTCAATCTAACGCATTTACGCCTCACCCTTACCACGCCATGTCTATCCCACGTCTCATCGCTTCTATATTCAATGATGACCGTGATGTCCTTGTGTATAAAATCATCTCCCATCCATCTCAACGACTGCGTGAAAGAAATCGAAAGTAAAAGGAAACGATACAGAGAAAGAAAATATATAGTTAAACGAGAGATTAGAGGATATTAGGAAGAAGGAAAGGCGATCTCAACCATTCATATACATCCGGTGTCCAAATCAACCGTTGAGGTGAGTGCACGGGTCGTTTACCCATTGTCTTGATGTCGGGCCCATCAAATGGACTCTATCTTGACGTATATATTGATATTCATGTTATTTTTCCATTTTGCCAGAAGGTGGGACCCACCTGTCCATGCTACTCAGCGTGGCCAATATATGGTCCACCTAAATGTGCATATTATTCGTATATATGGGTTCCATAGTGGTGGAAGTTCATTCGATGGCTGGAATTCCAACAGAACTTGGCATAAGTTAGGAATCGAAATTGGGGTGCCACGGAGGCAGTTGGCACCAGATTCGGTTTACAACGAATGAGCGCCGAAAATCGAATTTGGGGTGTGACATAAGTTGGTATCAGAGCATAACTTGGGAATACCTGTTAATGACATCACATATCTATTATGACCTTCGATTTGCTACCTTTCACAACGTGATTATTGTGAACTTAGAATCATTAGGATCTTTGGTTTTAAACGGCTTCAAAAATTACTTTTAGACATCCCAGTTTGCAAACTTAGTCTAAATCAGCATTCCCATTTGAGAATGTAGAAATTTCTGAACATATCTCCTTGACGAGCTGGTTTAGGTTGTGGAGAAATTTCAAGGATGAAATTTTTTGTTAGGGGGGTAGAGTTGTGAGACCCGTATCCTAATTAACCTTCTGTAGCTTGACTATCGGTGTCGGCTTACGTTTGAATGGACCAAATTAACGAGTTTCGATCAGTTGTTATGTTTTAGTGTCGTAATGACCCGAAATCTATACCTTAGCGATCACACGAACATGGTAATTCCAATGCCATGTGGCACGCCCCATTTTGACGGCCAGATCGAAAGATGTGTGCCCCATTAGAATCAACAGATGGCACGCATCGTGCATGTGCGAACATGTGATGTGGGGCCCACTTAATATAAAATATATAGAATAGTAAAAAGTCACTTTCAATTATAAAAAATATATATCTAACGCATTTATGCCTCACCATTACCGTGCCATGCCTATCCCACGTCTTGGCTCGGCCACTAGCTGACCTTAGCTCAAACTCAGCTCGGCTGAGTCCTTGAGCCTGACTGGCCAGCTTGGCTCGGTTCGGTCAGCATCTCGAGCCAATTCGAACTGAGTTCGAGCCAAGATCAACCCAAGTTCACCATTGCAGCATTTTCACAAACACCTAGACTGCACCTTTAAAATCTCATTATATTTGAGACAACGACAATAGTTTTATAGGTATTTTATCAAACACCTTCTAAGAAACATAAAAATCAAGAGAAAAAAAAAAAGGTGTTGGTTTCATATACATAACTTCCTTGCCACCAGCCACACTTCTTTGAGTCATTTAATCAAACACTTGGTGAGCAACATCAATATCAAAGTAACCGAGTTACCGAACTCGTTCGATCCAAGTTCGATTCGAGCTGGGTTCGATCCGAGTCGAGTTGAGCTGGGGCCAGCTCAAACTCGGCTCGAACTCATTTTCGAGCTCAAAAAATCAGCTCGACTTGGCTCGAACTCAACTTCGAACTGAGTCAAATCGAGCTTTTTCAAGTCGAGTCAAGCGAGCTAACCGAGCTAGCTCGGTTCATGTACACCTCTACTCATCGCCTCTATATCCAACGATGACCATGTCGTCCTCGTGTATAAAATCATTTCTCGTCCATCTCAACGACTGCGTGAAAGAAATCAAAAGGAAAAAAGAACGATACAGAGAAAGAAAATATACTGTTAAATGAGAGATTAGAGAAGATTAAGAAGAAGGAAAGGGGATCTCAACCGTTCATATACATCCGGTGTCCAAATCAACCATTGAGGTGAGTGCAAGGGTCGTTTACCCATTGTTTTGATGTTGGGCCCATCAAATGGACTCCATCTTAATGTATCTATTGATATTCATGTCATTTTTCCATTTTACCAGAAGGTAGGACCCACCTGTCCATGCTACCCAGCGTGGCCAATGTATGGTCCACCTAAATGTGCATATTATTTGTATATATGGGTTCCATAGTGGTGGAAGTTCCTTCGATGGCTGGAATTCCAACGGAACTTGGCGTAAGCTAGGAATCGAAATTGGGGTGCGACGAAGGTTGTTAGCACTGAATTTGGTTTACGGCGAATGAGCGCCGGAAATCGGATTTGGGGCGTGACGGTCGTTGCATACATTGATTGTGGCACTTGTATCATACCACTAACCGATGACTTTCTCTTGAACTATGTTCACTTCCATGACCATTGCTACGATATCATCGTCTACTTCATTAGCATCTTTCTTAGAATTTTTTCAGTCCATACAGACTTGAGCAAAATGTTTGCTCTTGCCACAAACATAACAAGGACCCTTATATTTACCATTTTTTTTTCTTTAGGGTTTTCTTGAATTTCCCCTAATTTTTGTTGGGTTTTACAGAATCAGTCTTCTCAGAGTTATTATTCCAAGATGGTTGTTATACTGTATTCACATTGGATGAGGATGCACCATTAGTGTCATAGTTACGAGATTCTTCCTCGATATGAAGATGTTTTTGGATTTGTTCCAAAGTGAACTCTTCTGATTTATGCAACGGCTTCTTCCTGTAGTCTTTCTAGCTCGGAGGTAATTTAGCTATAATAACTCTGACTTGAAAAGATTCAAGTAAGTTAATTCTTAGTGCATTTATTTTATTTATATTTAACTGTAATTCATGAATTAGGGCTAGTAGAGGCTTATTATCTACCATTGTGAAATTGAAGTACCTAGCGAATAGAAATTTATGTGTTCCTTCTTTTTCGACCATGTACTTGTATTCTAGTGTATTCCAAATTTCTTTTGCTGAAGTTGTTCTTATGTACAGATCATACAGCCAATCAGAAAGAGCATTGAGAATATGACCGCGACACAGCAGTTCCGCTTGTTGTCGTTTAATTCTGGCAGCGATCTGTTCTGGAGTGTCGTGGTCGGTTGCTTCTGGTAAAGGCTGAAAATTGGGGTCCAAAATGTACAATATCTTCAAGGAAGTGAGAAGAAACTTGAACTTGTCTTACTACCTGGTGAAGTTTATATCGTCGAATCGATCTAGTCTGATCAGATACTAGTTCATCAGTTTGACTTATGTAATACTTTCGGTATTCATAATCAAGTTTTAAAAATATTGAAAAATTTATATTGGAAAATTGAAAATAAAAAATATTGAAATTAACACTAAGAAGCTTGATATGCCCACTTCTTGATTGTTGATGGGTTGCTTCTAAGATAAGACAAGCAATCTCGTTAATATCTTACATGCAACAATCACGAAAGAATCTACCAAGGAACTCAGTTAATGGTGTTGATCTTTTGGCAAATTTGTTGAATGGTCTAACTAATTGACTCAAACAATGTTGGTTTTTATCAATTTTTAAAATATTGCCTAAATGCATATTGGTTCATCGCCATCCCTAACCATTCATATAAAGGACCCCACGTTTATGGTACCCTAATCCAATCCCTGGTGATGCCACTTGCTAAACGGATGGCCTCGATTGCTGCCCACGTGTGGTAAGAAAGATATTAAGCCGCTTATGAAAATGCAGTCTATGTAACTGAAGCCATCTGCCAGGAGAGATATTCGCCAGCTGATCCTAACCATCCAATTCATGGCCACCAAATGGAAGGTAAAAAGTAACGAGCAATGGTCCACATTCAACACGTAAAAATCGGAATTCACGGTCAAGATGTAATGATGCATTCTTAAGTTGTGGTTGATACACAACCGCTGGCCCACAAATGGAACCATATGGCAGATGTACTGTAAGTTGTTAGGACATTTTATACAGTGGACCACCTTTCCCGAGGTCCACTTTCTGATAATCATAATCATACGTGATTTTTGAGATAAGGCCCATCCACGTGGTGCCCCACCAGATCAACCGTTTTGATCAACATGCGCTACACCATGGCCGTTGCCTTTTCACATGATTAGGCAATGGCATCCACTCATTAGGATGGACGGCAACAGTCTGTATTTGGTGTGGCCCACCTAATACGTGGATTAATGGCATCCGGTCATCCCGTAGGTAATATTTATGGTGCACAACCGACTTTTGCATGGTTATCATTGTTTTAAGACTCGGTTATTTAGACCGTGACTCGTTCCTTTCTAACTCGAGTTGTACTCGACTGAGTCGGGGTGAATCGGTTGTGTGGGATCGAGTTAATGCCTATTATCAGTCCTAAGTCGATAGGGTTCATGATTCAGTGATCGAAACTGTTGAATGTGCATTGTCGTTATGATGTAGAGTGGGTCGCATACAATTTCATGGCAAGATGAACCAGAAAGGGCCCGATCGAAGACGGAAGTGATCCAGACCGTCAGAACCTTAAAAATGGCATGTCTCGTAAACATATATGATTCAGAGATTCCATCAGATGGACCGTCGTAATTCCAACTATTCATCCGCTGGGCAATGGACTCATTTTAGGGCATAATCCTAAAATAAAAGCATATCCAAAAGCTCAAGTGAACCGCACCACATGAAACAGTGGGGTTAATTACCACCATTGAAACCATCCCGGGCCCACAGTGATGTTTGTTTATTTATCATCCAACCTGTTCATAAGGTCACACAAACATGGCTGAATGGAAAACACAAATATCACCTTGTTCCAAAACTCCTGTGGTCCACAAGAAGTCCTCAACGGTAGGAGTTCACTTCCCACTGTTTCCTGTTCTGTGGTCTGCTCGATCTTTGGATATGCTTCGATTTTGGGTTCATGCCTTAAAATGATCTGAAAAAATGGATGGACGGCATGGATAATACACATACATCACAGTGGGCCCCACATCGGCAATCGGCCCTCGAATTCAAAACACGAGTGGTACAAATTCTCGGCCATATGCGAATCGCAGTGTCAAACAGGATCGTGTCGAACCAAATCTGAGTTGACTCGGACGAGTCTTAAAACCAGTGCAAGTAGTGGAACGTTTCTGGAGAAAAGATGGACACTGAAAAAGGGCAGAAAAGGGAGAATAAAAACTCAAACATTCCTATTTCATAAAAAAAATCGCACGATCAAAATTTCATGGAAGACATCATACGTGTACATGAAGAATCCTGGCGCGTAAAAAGAAGTAAAATGACAAAAATATCCTCGTCAGGTTCATAAATTACTGTTGGTGAGATTTGAATTTCTGGTTCAAGAGCAACTCTCGCAGATCGGCCGCGTCGGCTTCTACAACTCGGTTGCCGGGTCTGTAGTAACCCGTAACCGGGTCGGGCACCCAAGAAGAAGAAGTGTCGGGTCCTCCGTCTTTGATCAAGCTCATCGCCACCTTCTTCGTATCTTCTACTTGCTTTGAAATCCCTCTCCCCACGCTCCATGTTCCCGTCGAATATCCACGTCTGTATTTCAAAATTAAAAAATAAAATTGAGAAATTGATATTTACACCCACCGTTTTCAACATCTACAACCTTCATATCTACTTTTGGTAATAAAACAGTGCTGGTTTGTATGCTACGGAATTTCGGAAAGTCGGGGGCAAAAAAAGGAGAATCCTCCTGTGGTGGGTGGAGATTGTTAGATGGGTCATCGCTGAAATGCGCCGGGCGCAGCTTATAGACTCCACGAGATGATTGAGGGCAATCAGAAGAAAAGAAGCGTGCTCAAAATAAACCCGGATCACGTGCCAGCATAGGACACGTGCGAAAGGACCATACCATTCATCCAGTGGTCCCCACTGAGGACATGCCCTTGCCCAAAAATCAATCCGGTCCAATCATCACATGTCACACATTTTTGTTTTATGGAACGTGGACCAGATCCGACGGTTGATTTTCCTCGTGTGTGTGGCCAAGCTGATGAGTGGGCCAGATAAAAATGTAGTGGTGATTCGCGCGAGGATAAATTGTGAGGTGAATCGCCAGGTAGTGGCCAATCATTAGGTGGGGCCCACATGAAATATTGGTCAATCCACCAATCAGGCCGTTCATTCCGGTATGAGAATAATAGACGGTTTAGAAAGGAAACCACTGACGGCCTATATTCAACACCCAAGTATGCCACACGTGGGAGGAATGTTCATATAGTCCCATCTGGCACATGGCTTGAACTCTCACACGTGTGCACGAGTGGAACGATTCATCTCTTCAATCTCTCGGCCAGGATCATCCTCTCGTGTGTGTGGGAAATCTCCCCTGGCACAAACCACCACCGCTTTCCAGTTCCACCCCCCGCCGGCGCATCTTAGAATTGTCAGGTATGTACCATCTAGAATGCGCGGAGGCAGATATTGGACCCCAAACAAAGTATTCCAAAATTCGAATCATCACGTCATGAGATTCTTACCTCGTGAGAGCGAGAGTGACGCCATCGGCAATAGTAGCGAAAAGATTAGCGTTCGAGAAAGAGCGAGCCATTTCAACGGCTGAGAGTGTAGAAAGACGGAAGCTATCTCTCTCTCTCTCTCTCTCTCTCTCTCTCTCTCTCGTGGAAAAACGGAAGAAGATTGTGGAGAAAAGAGAAGGGGTGCTGCATTTATATAGCGAGAGAAAGGGAAAGAGAGAAGGAAGCCGTCCAAATAGCCATCTATGCAGGAACCTTCTACCGACTAACGCGCGTTCGGCGAACCTAACGGCGTTCGCCCTTTTCGTTGAAACCAGGCTGCGAGTTCACCACAGCTTTTGAGGACGAATTTGGTTCAAGGCAGCGTAATGGCCGTTCAGAAATTGTACCTAGTGTTGTATCATAATCTTAACTGTTATTGGGAAATCTAGTTGCACAGGACGCATGTTATGACAAGGAAAAGATACCTTAGAATAAATATCTAAGCATATTAGAAAAATGATAAAATAACAAGGCACAAAGAAGTTAAAGAATTGAGAAGAATTCAAAAGTAAACTAAGCAAAAGATAGTCATGTATGAGGTCAACCTAAGTGACTGATAGTCATTATGGAAGCCGATCAAGTAGTAGAGTGTCATTTAAGAGGTCGATCAAGTGGTTAATAGTCACCTAAGAGATCAATCAAGTAGTTGATAGTCACCTAGAAAGTCGATCAAATAATTAAAAGTCATCTAAAAGGTCAACTAAACAACTGAGTAAAATGTGATTGAGTTAACAAAGAAGTATAAAGTGATTATTAAGATAAATGACAAGTTTAAAAAGAAGTTTTTAGAAAGTCATATGATGCTGAAACAGTTACAACAACTATTAAATCATGAGAAGCATTCGAAGCCATATCATGCTGAAACGATTATATCTATTAACTATCAGAATATGCGAAGCATTCAAATGAATTCGATTTCAACGAAATAGAGTTTCATACCAACACAATCAAACCTAAAATATATTTTAATTACCCGTCATTTACATTCTCTTAATCAATTACATTTTTTAGTGTAGCCCTTTTTTTTAATGCTATTTACATTTTTTAGTATAATATACCGCGTTAATCAAGTCGTTGATAATTTTAGTTGCAATTTAGGTCTATACTTATACGTTGGATTCAGTTTTCTATATAGAAATGTATTTTATAGCTGCTTTTCGAGATCGATTATAAGTATTTTTTTTTTTTCTATTTTTCTTCTATTTTTATTGAAAATTCATTTTATACGGAAGTCAAATATATAACTTATTATTAGTGGATGAACCCTACCACTATAATATTGGTTGATTTTTTTTTTATTATTTTTTTTAACATACAGTGGGAGTGGTTGAATAGGTAACTGATATCATTCAATCGATATGACCCATCTACACTGTCAAATACTATGTATTTTGACTATCTCAATTCTGAAGGCCATAGTTGTTCAATTTAAATTAAACCGCAAATTTAATTTTGGTATGCCCCAGTTATTACGTGGCAGAAATTGTAAATGGAACTAGAATACGTAGCATATATTTATTTCAATCAAATCAAAACGTTCAAATCGTGTCCTGATGGCCATATAATGAACCAACGGTGGATACTCAACAAAGAATTTTTCTTTAGGTGGAAAGAGGGTCGTTGCATGGGTCCATTTTGCGGTTATGACCCATCTACACTGCATATGGCATCTGGGCTATTAATTTGGACGATTCAAACTTTCTTTGTTGATAAGATATTTCAATAAGAAAAATACTAACTGGAGTTAAGAAAAGGACAGTGAAATAGCATCACGTCAGAACACAGTCGGTCGAGGGAAGGGCTTACTATTTGGATGGTATGGATTTTCTTAAATGAATGCCAAGTGTGCATTATCAGAGACACCACAACTTGGAATATGGTGGTAAACTATCAAGTTGGCGTCTTCCTTCCGCATACCAGCCGTCAATTGCGCGGAAATTGAATAAAATATTGAAACGTGGGAGCACCCAAAATAGCGGTCCGTGAAATCTCCGCCGCGTGTATATAGTCCAACCCTCGTTTGTACGGTGGGCCCCGACGGGAATGTGCACCGCGCTAAAATTGGATGGATTCGACAATAAAACAGAAATGTCCATATCTAGATGGTTTGGATCTTTGGACCGATGACAATTATGTAGAGTTGGCCCCATCCACGGATGGGAGGTAGATGAATGGTTCTGATCTTCTGGCCCATTTTAACACTGCGTTAGGGGTGGTCGGTGCTATGCGGGCCCATTGGAAACGGATTGGCTACTCCCCTGCCATCGGCCAATGGCTGGTGGTTGGTGATCTGCGGGCCCCACCATATTATATTTGTTTCATCCATGCCGTCTATCTATTTTTCTAGATCATTTTAAGGTACGAGACCAAAAACGCGTATATCCCAATCTCAAGTAGACCACATTACAGTAAACAGTGTTGAATGAGTGTCGGCCATTAAAAACTTTTTAGAGCCCATAAAAGTTTTGGATCAAGATGGTCTTTATTTTTTCCCTTCATCTAGGTATGTATGACCTAATCAACAGATTGGATGTCAAATAAACAGTACAGGGAGCCTTAGGAGTATCTTAATGTGGATATCCAATCACTATTATTTTACTTTGGTGTGGTCAACCTGAGATTTATATCCCTCTCGTTTTTGGGTTCAAGCACTCAAATGATCTTTAAAAATGGATAAATGACATGGATGAAACACATACATCATGATAGCTCCACAGAGCACCGACTACCAGCCACCGAGCAAGTGGCAAGTAGAGCTGGGCATCGGACCAAGTCGGATCGGATTGGGTCCAACTCGATCCGATCCGAAATCTCAATGGGCTGACCCGAACTCGATCCGATCCGAGAACGAGTTCGAGTCGCCTGACCCGAACCGATCCAAAATGTACATGTCCTTATCCGATCCAAGTCCGACTCGGTCAGGAAAATCGAGTCGGATCGGATTGAGCATTGTTCGGATCGACCCAGATATCAAGAGAAAAATAACAAAAGAAGTAACAGACGATCAACGTGTGAAGCAAAGGTGTCTTCTTAACTCCAAATTAAAAGTCTGAAGAAGAAAGACCAGAGAATTTTCAACATGCTACCCTCTGTCCTCGTGTTTTTTTTTTTTTTGTTCCACATGAATCACACGTGCCAATTGATAACACTTGTGCGAGATCTGATCTTTCCATCTGGTTGGAAGTAATGTTTATATCCTCTTATTAAAAAGAAAAGGTCATTTTTCTCCTCATATGACCGACAATTCTAGAAACCTCTAGAAATCTCCAAAATATTTGGAATTTCAAATCACAAAAGCAGAAAAAAAAAAAAAAAAAAAAAAAAAAAAAAAACAACCTCAGGATATTGCAAATCCAAGAAGAAAGAGTTCTACAACGAAAGAAAAAATGCAGAGATACAATTGAAAGCAGTAAATAGAGATGGAATTGAAAACAAGAAATGCAAAATTCCATTACAAAAGAATATAGATTTCTAATAGAATAGGGAAGACATACCTCTGAAGATTTTCTCAGATTCTCTCAATTCCGGAAAAGGAAGAGAATAGCCATTTGAAAAGAAGAAAAAGAAAAAGAGATGAGAGTAATTTGAAATACTCTGGCTGCGGATGACACTTGATACGAATGCACTTGGAAAATGGTACACTTGAAAACCTGCAAAGGTACCGGGTGTAAATTTCATACTGTGTAGGTAGTTTTTTAAAAATTTCCCCACGGTGAAAGAACTGTCAGAGATTGTTTTATAAGATAAGGTGGAGACAGAGGAACCGTAATATACTAGACCCATCTAGACAAAAGGACAGGTGGAGTTATATGAAAATCGGGTTTGTCCATATGTAGGTTCCTATCATGGACGGTTTATATATAAAAAAAATCAATACTATTAAATAATCCTGTCCATCAAATCTGTTAACACTAGATTAACAGTGGATAAGAAGAAAACGTAAGTCAAGTATGCAGTGGGAATCCCATAAATTAACGTCGAGATGTATATAACGAAACCTAAGGGCGGATGTTGGGGAGAGAGAAACGGTTTGAAGTTGCAGAAGAGATCTCGTAATGAGATTACACCTGTACATTATTTAATGCATGGATTCGGGATGCGGATTGCGTCCTACCCCCGCCCGTCTCTAGCCCCAAACGGGCAGATCTGCGGGTGGGCCCACTGTGATGCATCCGTTTATCCAAGCCGTCCATCCCTTTTTTGTTATCATTTTAAGGCATAAATATAAAAACGAGGCACATTCAACAATTAAGTGGACCACACCAAAGATTACTCTTACGTTTAATGCAACTGTCATTTAATGCCTTATGCCTTAAATGTAACCGCGCTTGTTATTTGGCGTGGTCAACTTAATTGTAGGATCTGCCTCATTTTTGTATTCATGCCTTAAAATTATAAGAGAAAAGAGATGGACGACTGGGATAAACAAATACACAATGGTGAGCCCACCCACAAAATTGCCCATTCGGGGCAGAGAAGGGTGGGGTAGGACGCAATCCGCGTCCATGGATTCGGTGGCCATCGAGTACCCTCCTTATTAGAGCTGGGCATCGGACCAAGTCGGATCGAATTGGGTCCAACTCGATCCGATCCGAAATCTTAATGGGCTGACCCGAACTCGATCCGATCCGGGAACGAGTTCGGGTCGCCTGACCCGAACCGATCCGAAATGTACATATCCTAATTCGATCCGAGTCCGACTTGGTCAGGAAAACCGAGTCAGATCGGATTGAGCATTGTTCGGATTGACCTA
Organism: Magnolia changhungtana; assembly: GCA_030180095.1. Lineage (NCBI taxonomy): Eukaryota > Viridiplantae > Streptophyta > Magnoliopsida > Magnoliales > Magnoliaceae > Magnolia > Magnolia changhungtana. Next base: position 2,333,961 of record JASAUF010000098.1, read on the forward strand.
GATATCAAGAGAAAATTGACAAAAGAAGTAACAAGCGATCGATGCATGAAGAAAATGTGTCTTCTTAACTCCAAACCAGAAGTCTGAAGAAGAAAGACCAGGGAATTTTCAACATGCTACCCTCTGTCCTTTTTTTTTTTTTTTTTTTTTTTGTTCCACACAAATCACACGTGCCAACTGATAACACTTGTGCGAGATCTGATCTTTCCATCTGGTTGGAAGTAATGTTTATATCCTTTGATTAAAAAGAAAAGGTCATTTTTCTCCTAGTATGATCGACAATTCCAGAAACCTCTAGAAATCTACAAAATATTTGAAATTTCAATTCACAAAAGCAGAGAAAAAAAACTAGGGATATTGCAAATCCAAGAAGAAAGAGTTCTACAACGAAAGAGAAAATGCAGAGATACAATTGAAAGCAGTAAACAGATATGGAATTGAAAACAGGAAATGCAAAATTCCATTACAAAAGAATATAGATTTCCAGTAGAATAGGGAATACATACCTCTGAAGATTTTCTCAGATTCTCTCAATTCTGGAAATGGAAGAGAATAGCCATTTGAAAAGAAGAAAAAGAAAAAGAGATGAGAGTTATTTGAAATACTCTGGTTGCGGATGACACTTTATACGAATGCACTAGGAAAATGGTACACTTGAAAACCTGGAAAAGGTACCGAGTGTAAATTTCATAATGTGTAGGTAGTTTTTTTAAAAATTCCCCACGGCGAAAGAACTGTCAGAGATGGTTTTATATGATAAGGTGGAGACAGAGGAACCGTAATATAGTAGACCCATCTAGCCAAAAGGACAGGTGGAGTTATATGAAAATCAGGTTTGCCCATATGTAGGTTCCTATCATGGACGGTTTATATATAAAAAAATCAATACTATTAAATAATCCTGTCCATCAAATCTGTCGACACTAGATTAACGGTGGATAAGAAGAAAACGTAAGTCAAGTATGCAGTGGGAATCCCATAAATTAACGTCGAGATGTATAGAACGAAACCTAAGGGCGGATGTTGGGGAGAGAGAAACGGTTTGAAGTTGCAAAAGAGATCTCATAATGAGATTAAACCTGTATATTATTTAATGCATGGATTCAGGATGCGGATTGCGTCTTACCCCCGCCTGTCTCTAGCCTCGAACGGGCAAAGACCAAAGAATTTTCAACATGCTACCCTCTGTCCTCGTGTTTTTTTTTTTTTTTTGTTCCACACGAATAACATGTTCTAACTGATAACACTTGTGCAAGATCTGATCTTTCCATCTAGTTGGAAGTAATGTTTATATCCTCTTATTAAAAAGAAAAGGTCATTTTTCTCCTCGTATGACTGACAATTCCAGAAACCTCTAGAAATCTACAAAATATTTGGAATTTCAATTCACAAAAGAAAAAAAAAAAAAAAAAAAACTGGGGATATTGCAAATCCAAGAAGAAAGAGTTTTACGAAAATGCAGAGATACAATTGAAAGCAGTAAACAAAGATAGAATTGAAAACAGGAAATGCAAAATTCCGTTACAAAAGAATATAGATTTCCAATAGAATAGGGAATACATACCTCTGAAGATTTTCTCAGATTCTCTCAATTCTGGAAAAGGAAGAGAATAGCCATTTGAAAAGAAGAAAAAGAAAAATAGATGAGAGTTATTTGAAATACTCTGGCTGTAGATGACACTTGATACGAATGCACTTGGAAATTGGTACACTTGAAAACCTGGAAAGGTACCGAGTGTAAATTTCATACTGTGTAGGTAGTTTTTTAAAAATTTCCCCACGGTGAAAGAACTGTCAAAGATTGTTTTATATGGTAAGGTGGAGACAGAGGAACCATAATATAGTAGACCCATCTTGCCAAAAGGACAGGCGGAGTTATATGAAAATCAGGTTTGTCCATATGTAGGTTCCTATCATGGATGGTTTATATATATAAAAAAATCAATACTATTAAATAATCCTGTCCATCAAATCTGTTGACACTAGATTAACGGTGGATAAGAAGAAAACGTAAGTCAAGTATGCAGTGGGAATCCCATAAATTAACTTCGAGATGTATAGAACGGAACCTAAGGGTGGATGTTGGGGAGAGAGAAACGGTTTGAAGTTGCAGAAGAGATCTCATAATGAGATTACACCTGTATATTATTGACGCAGGGATGAACATGATGAGGATAAATACTCTAAATCCACGGAGCTTCTCTGGACTCCTCACAGAGACTTCTCGAATCCACGAGGAAAGAAAGCAGAAAATAGAAATAAATTCTAATAAAATTCGAAACTGATTAATTAATTAATAAAAACGAGTTCACAACCCTTTAAATAGGGGTATCAAGCAATGGGAAAGAAATCAGAATCAAACTACAACTAGAACTCCTAGAATCTGCGACTTACTATAAATAGTAAACTTACTATTTATAGACGGTCGTGATGTCTACTAGTGCGCAAGGTTTTCGGCCAAAAATAGTAAGTGTCCTATTTGGCTTCACCAAACCGTTCTCCTAATTATTCTAAGCTCTTTTCACGTTGGGCGCAACTCATAAAGCCAGACGGATGAAGAGTTATAAGCAAACTAAAACTTACTATTTATAGTAAAAACGAAATTAAAGCAGGGAAACGACCATCGATCCAGGGGTTTTCGCAATTCCGGGCATCGCAACCCGGCGTAGCGGGGTTGGTTGGCTAAAGTAGCTTTTTCTACCCCAAAATCATATATTTTACGTCAGCTAACTCATTCCGGATTGTGAGATACACCTGATCTAAGGTCCGACGGTCCGGATCACTTCTGTTGTCGACCGGGCCTTTTCTGATCCATCTTGGCCATGAAACTGTCCGCGACCCACTCTACATTAGTCCCCTCCACTTCAAAAGAACTCGTCCTTGAGTTCTCATCCTGCGCTGGTTCATGATACTCGGTCAGGTCCGCGACGTTGAAAGTCCGTGAGATCGTCATGTCGTCGGGAAGATCAACAACATAAGCGTTGTCATTGATCTTTCAAATGATTGGGACAGGTCCAATCTTCTTATTTTTCAACTTGTTGTACGTCCTGGTCGGAAATCTCTCTTTGCGCAGATGGACCATAACTCGGTCGCCCACCTCGAACACTTTTTGTCACCGGTGCTTGTCCGCTTGTTCCTTGTACTCCTCGTTCGAGGAATGTAGCTTGGTCTGCACTTCCGCATGAATGCCCATGATTTTATCTGTCATATGTTCTGCTGCAATGCTCGTGCCTAGGTGCTTGGGCAGAGGGACCAAGTCAAGCGTGTGGCGAGGCACTCGTCCATAGATAATCTGAAACGGTGATTTTCCTGTCGAGCGGTTCACCATGTTGTTGAACGCAAACTCTGCTTGAGACAAGACCAAATTCCACTGCTTCGGTTTTTCTCCTGAAATACAGCGAAGGAGGTTTCCCAACGTGCGATTCACAACTTCGGTCTGCCCATCAGTCTGTAGGTGGTAAGCACTGCCGAATTGAAATCGTGTATCGAATCGAGTCCACAAAGCCCGCCAAAAGTGGCTAATGAACTTTGTGTCACGATCAGAAGTAATGGTCTTAGGGACCCCGTGTAGCCGTACGACCTCCCTGAAGAATAGATTCGCCACGTGTGTTGCATCGAGGTCTTCTTGCATGGGATAAAGTGCGCCATCTTGGAGAAACGATCTACCACCACGAACACCGAATCCATGCCGCGTTGTGTTCGTGGGAGACCAAGCACGAAGTCCATTGATAAATCCTCCCAAGGACCGTCAGGCACAGGTAACGGGGTGTAGAGGCCCGTATTCTGAGATTGTCCCTTGGAGGTCTGACAAACATGACAACGTTGTACGGCTTTTCCCACATCACGTACTAATTGCGGCCAGTAATACCGCTCTTCCACAAGAGCTCGCGTCTTGTCTCGCCCAAGGTGTCCACCGAGGCCACCTCCATGTAGCTCCTGAATAATCTGCTCCCTTAGAGAACTTTGGGGGATGCACAATCGATTTCCTTTGAAGAGAAAATCGTCCTGTATATGAAGGTCACTGGGGTGACCTTCTTGGCACTTCACCCAAGAATCTTTGAAGTCCTCATCCTCGGCATACAGCTCCTTGAGACAGTCGAAGCCGACCACCTTGTTGCGCATCATAACAAGTAGTGATGCACGACGACTAAGTGTATCAGCCACCTTATTCTGCTGCCCTGACTTGTGCTTCAGAACGAACGTAAATATTAATAAACTTTAATGCTTGATGGTCAGTGTAAAGAACAAACTCTCTTTGAATCAGATAATGCCGCCAATGTCGCAGCACCTGAATAACTGCGTACAACTCAAGCTCATAAGTCGACCACTTCTTTCGGGCTTTGCTGAGCTTCTCACTGTAGAAGGCTACCGGCCTGCCTTCCTGTGATAATACTCTCCCAATTCCGACGTATGAAGCGTCACACTCAACTTCAAACAATTTGTCAAAATTAGGAAGCACCAAGACCGGTGTTGTAGACAAATGATGCTTAATTTCATGAAAGCTCTTGTCAGCTTTATCGGTCCACTGAAACGGTCCTTTTTTCATGCAATCTGTTATAGGCGCGACTATGGTGCTAAAATCTCGCACAAATCGACGATAGAAAGTCGCCAACCCGTGAAAACTCCTCACCTCATGAATGTTCGTCGGGATCGACCATTCCCTAATAGCTCGCACCTTTTCATCGTCCACACGAATGCCTGTGGACGTTACAACAAACCCTAGGAACAACAGGCTGTCAGTTAAAAAACTACACTTCTTCAAGTTGAGGTACAACTTGTTAATTTGTAGGACCTGTAGCACCTGCCTGAGATGTTTCCTGTGCTCCGCCTCATCCTGGCTATATATCAATATGTCATCAAAATATACTACCACAAATCGGCCAGTAAACGGTTTTAACACTTGATTCATCAAACGCATAAAAGTACTTGGTGCGTTCGATAGGCCGAAAGGCATGACCAGCCACTCATACAACCCTTCCTTAGTCTTGAATGCCGTTTTCCACTCATCACCGGGTCGGATACGAATCTGATGGTACCCGCTCCTCAGATCTAGTTTAGAGAATACCTTGGCCCCTTCTAGCATATCGAGCATGTCGTCCAACCGTGGTATTGGGAACCGATATTTGATGGTGATTTTGTCGATTGCCCGGCTGTCGACACACATACGCCAACTCCCATTTTTTTTTGCGTTAATAATGCTGGTACGGCACATGGACTCATGCTCTCTCTCAAGAGACCCTTACGGATCAATTCCTCCACTTGCCCCTGAAGTATCTCGCACTCCTTCGGACTCATCCGATAATGAGGGCGGTTGGGCAGGCTAGCCCCAGGGACGAGGTCTATGTGATGTTGGATGTCCCTCATGGGGGGCAATCCATCAGGTAAATCCTCAGGCCAGACTTCTTTGAATTCGTTTAGCAACAGTCTTAAACTTGGAGGGATGTTTGAGGGTTCTTCTTCCTCGCCCTTCACCACTACGGCGTACACCTCGCCGGTTTCCTTGGATTCCTCCATGAAATCCCGAATGGTTAAGAGGGAACTCCCCTCCACTTTAGAAGCTTCAGGGTGGTTCTCTGGTGCCATAGGGGCAAGGATTATTTTTCGACTATCCTTGACGAATACGTAGACATTGTCTCGTCCCCGATGGGTCGCATCACGGTCTGACTGCCAGGGTCGACCGAGTAGCATATGGCAAGCTTCCATGTCGACCACGTCACAAAGTATCTGATCCTTATAATTTTTACCAATTGAAAATGAGATAGTGCATTGTTCAGTTACCTTGGTCTCATTCACCTTTTTTATCCAGCCAATTGAGTACGGGGAAGGATGTTTCATCGTTGGTAGCCGCAACTTGTCCACCATCACTCTTGAGACAATGTTCTCGCTACTACCACTGTCTATGATCACATCACAGACCTTTCCGTTGACAGTGCACCGAGTACGAAATATATTGTGTCGCTGTGGATGTAATTCCTTTCATGGGGTATACAGTAATCGCCTCACAACTAAAAATTCGCCACGATCCTCACCCGTCATTTCATCGCCACCTGCTATTTCTTTAGTGGTTTGTTCATGCTCGTCATAGCCATGATCTTCTTCTGCGGCCTCATCTTCAATGCCCCCTTCGTTTATAGTCAAGTGTGCTGCGGGACGTTGAGGACAAGTATTTGATAAGTAGCCTGGCTGGCCACAGCGGTAACAATTGTTCGACCTTGGCTGAGCATAAGGATTTGGAATCCTACTCGAGCCCGATGTTGTGGGTGCTGCACGTTGAGGTCTGGATGAGCCGCTCCCCGTATCATGGTTTGCGGTTATAGGAGGTTGAGGACGTTCTCCTACTGGATCTTTTCTTCGTGCCGGCACTAGATCCTGTGTGGGACCCGTCATGGGGGGTCGAGTTGAAGGATAGGGACGAGCAGGAACTCTTGCAAGTTGTGTTTCTGCCCTACCCGCCAATTGAACTGCTTCATCCACGGTCCCGACTGGGTACATCTGAACTCGGTCCTGAATTGTCGGTCGCAACCCACCTATAAATCGTGCTACCTTCTGTGATTCAGATTCTGACAAATCGTTTCGTGTAGCCAACCGCTGGAATTCTTTAGTGTAATCTGTGACAGTTCGGTTTCCTTGTCGGTAATTTTGGTATTGCTGGAATAATATCTGCTCATAATCACTGGGAAGAAATCGTGATCGAAGTAGACGTCTCATCCGTGGCCATGATAAGATGGGCGCCTTGTTCTGGCGGGCTCGTGAGAGTTGTAATTGTTCCCACCATGCAGAAGCACCAGATTTTAACTTAAACGCTACCAATTTTACCCTTTTATGATCTGGCACGTCCATATAATCAAAATATCTCTCTACTTCGGCTAGCCAATCGAGGAAATCTTCTATACGTAATAAACCATTAAAACTAGGAAGTTCAGCCTTACCTCGATAGTCTCTTTCGGCACGATCTAGGTAATCGCCTCCATGGATTGGTCGTCGGACAAAACCCTCATTAAGGTCCTCGTCGCTAGAACTTGAATCATCTGGTGTAGCCCTACGGTTTGCCACTGGTAGTGCTCTACGAAAATCGGGGTTGCGTCGTACAACAACCATGGGTGGTGGAGCAACCATAGGTGGTGGAGCACCACCTAGGGCTCGGGGCGGAAGTAGCGCATCCGCAATACGGTCGAGGGTTGCCTGCAGCCCTTGCATGGTCAACTGACTCTCCCGGTGGAAAGCTTCCATTCTTTCCGAAAGATAACGAATCCCTGGATCACCGTCCACAGGATTTTGATTCATACCTTCGTTGTTTGCCATCGGCCCGATAGGAATCCTCGCTTTGATACCAATTGACGCAGGGATGAACGTGATGAGGATAAATACTTCGAATCCACGGAGCTTCTCCGGACTCCTCACAGAGACTTCTCGAATCCACGAGGAAAGAAAGCAGAAAATAGAAATAAATTCTAATAAAATTCGAAACTGATTAATTAATTAATAAAAACGAGTTCACAACCCTTTTAATAGGGGTATCAAGCAATGGGAAAGAAATCAGAATCAAACTACAACTAGAACTCCTAGAATCCGCAACTTACTATAAACAGTAAACTTACTATTTATAGACGGTCGTGATGTCTACTAGTGCGCAAGGTTTTCGGCCAAAAATAGTAAGTGTCCTATTTTGCTTCACCAAACCGTTCTCCTAATTATTCTAAGCTCTTTTCACGTTGGGCGCAACTTCTAAAGCCCGACGGATGAAGAGTTATAAGCAAACTAAAACTTACTATTTATAGTAAAAACGAAATTAAAGCAGGGAATGACCATCGATCCAGGGGTTTTTCGCAATTCCGGGCGTTGCAACCCAGCATAACGGGGTTGGTTGGCTAAAGTAGCTCGTTCTACCCCAAAATCATATATTTTACGTCAACTAACTCATTCCGGATTGTGAGATACACCTGATCTAAGGTCCAACGGTCCAGATCACTTCTGTCGTCGACCGGGCCTTTTCTGATCCATCTTGGCCGTGAAACTGTCCGCGACCCACTCTACATCAATTATTTAATGGAATTGCAGCCTACACGCCACAACAAAATAGAATTGCAGAACGGAAAAACCGTACCATTCTCAACATGACAAGGACCATACTAAAGGAGAAAAGTCTACCGAAGAATTTCTGGGCAGAGGCATTGCATATACTGCCTATCTGCGCAATAGGTGTCCGACCAAGAGTGTCAGATTCAAGACACCGCAGGAAGCATGGAGTGGATATAAGCCATGTGTGGTGCACCTAAGGATCTTTGGGTATGTCGCCTACGCTCAAGTTCCAGAAGCAAGAAGAAAGAAGCTTGATAATCGTGGTGAGAAGTGCATCTTCATCGGCTACAGTGAAGAGTCAAAGGCGTACAAACTCTACAACCCACTAACCAATAAAGTGGCGGTGAGTAGAGATGTAGTATTTTGCGAGGAAAAAGCCTGGAAATGGAACGAGGAAGATTCGGCCAAAGGAAATCAGGTCGAGGCCGAAGAAAATGAAGAAGAGAGGCATGTGAATCAGGAGTAGACACCCACATCACCCCCTTCGGATCGCAGAGTCCAGGAATGCGTTCCATCTCCCCTGGAAGTACTTCATCAAATCAAAATTCAGCCAACATGTCTTCGTCCAGTTCTCCCTCACTCATGGCTCCGATCAAAATGAGAAGCCTCGATGACATATATGCAGGAACTGAGGAAGTAAATTTATTATATCTGTATGCTGATCACGAGCCTCTTACATTTGAAGAGGCCGTGAATGAAGAATGTTGGAGAATGACTATGGAAGAAGAGATCCATGCTATCGAGAAGAATCACACATGGGAGCTGATCTCATTCCCTAAAGGCCAGAGGACCATTGGTCTTAAATGGGTATACAAAATCAAGCGAAATGCTGATGGTGAGATCGATCGCTACAAGGCAAGGCTCGTAGTAAAGGGCTACAAATAGAAGTATGGGGTGGACTATGAAGAAGTCTTTGCTCCTGTTGCTCGCCTTGACATTGTGAGGATGATTATCTCCCTTGCAGTCCATCACAGTTGGATGATCTACCAACTAGATGTGAAATCTTCATTCCTGAATGGAATTCTGGAAGAAGAGGTTTATGTTGACCAGCCTGAAGGCTTTGTTATGCAAGGGGAGGAACACAAGGTGTATCGACTGAAGAAAGCCCTTTATGGGTTGAAGCAAGCTCCCGTGCTTGGAATGCACGTATCGACAACTATCTTCAAGAGAACGGCTTCGCCCAATGTCCATATGAGCATACAGTTTACATCAAGAAGAATGCTCATGGTGATATGCTTATAGCATGCATGTATGTTGATGATTTGCTATTTACAGGAAACAGCCAACCGATGTTTGATGAATTCAAGAAAGTCATGTTTAAGGAGTTCAAGATGACCGACGAAGGTCTGATGTCCTTTTTTCTGGGCATTGAAGTGAAGCAACAACATGGTGGCATCTATATATCTTAGAAGAAGTATGCCAAGGAATTGCTTGAAAAGTTCAAGATGGCCGATTGCAATGCCGTAAACACGCCTTTAGCAACAGGCTTAAAACTGACAAAGGACGAAGAAGGAAGAAGCGTTGACTCGACTATGTTCAAGAGTCTGATTGGAAGCCTAAGGTACCTCACAATCACAAGGCCGGATATCGTCTACAGTGTTGGGCTTCTAAGTAGGTACATGAAAGCAGCAAAAGAATCACACTGGCTAGTCGCGAAAAGAATTCACATGGAACTCAAAGAAGGAAAGTGTTGTTGTTTTGTCCACATGTGAAGCAGATTACGTGGCAGTATCATCCACGGTCTGTGAGGTGATTTGGTTGAGAAACCTGCTAAAGGAGCTAAAGCATCCACATGAAGAATCCACAGTCATATATGTGGATAACAAGTCGGCAATCGAGCTAGCCAAAAATCCAGTGTAACATGGAAGGAGCAAGCACATCGATACTAGGTATCACTTCTTAAGAGATCAAGTAAAGCAGAAAATAGTGAAATTGGAGTATTGTCATACTACTGAACATGTGACATATATTTTCACCAAGGCACTATCGATAGATGCATTCAGACGACTAAGATCGATAATTGGAATGAAGCCGGTTTTGGTTTGGAGAGGAGTGTTGGAACGTCCAAACCAAATGGACGGTTACGTTAAAATTTTCACATTTTCTACATGTGGCTGGTGGATTTCCAAACGTTGGAAACTGCTAGAATAAATGTAGTTAATGAGAGCATATTAGGTATTTCACATAAGTAGCAGTGACTATATAAGGAGGTGTTGTGCTGCACGTTCAACATAGAAAATAAAAAAACAAAAAAAAACAAAAAAAAAAAAAAAAAAAAAAAAAAATCAAGCTTGGAAGCTTTTTTAGTAGAGAGAGCTTTTGTATTTTTTTATTTCCTTATTGTACAAGTGTTTGAATTATCTCCCAAGGCTTCATAAAGCCAACAGTTAGTAGGGACTCGGGCGTTACGGCCGAGTCAACTCGGTTGAGTCATCTGGCCGAGGATTCGTACCACTCATGTTTTGAATTTGAGGGCCGATTGGGTATCTGAGTAAAAGATTTGGGGCCCACCGTGATGTATGTACATCATCCATGCCGTCCAACCATTTTTTCAGATCATTTTAAGGCATGAGCCCAGAATCGAAGCATATCCAAAGATCAACCATTTTTTCAGATCATTTTAAGGCATGAGCCCAGAATCGAAAACATCACGCTGGGATTCAACGGTGGCCAGTAAACACCCATGTCAGTACACACACTCCATGATAGCCACCCCCACTAGGGATCGATACCAAGACCTCAAGTGTTGAAACGAGGTATCTCCACTCAGTCTGCCAGTTGAGCTATCATCTTTTTTTGTTTTTTTTATACTGTTTTCTGTGGTGTGGTTCACTCGAGCTTTGTATATGCTTTAATTTTGGGCTCATGCCCTAAAATGAATTGATACAATGGATGGACGGCGTGGATAAGACATATAAATCACGGTGGGCCCCACAGAGTTTGAAATACTGAGTTACTCAAGTACCTGTGAATTCTGACAAGTGGGGACCATGGTTCGGCAATCCAAACCGTTGGTATGATCTAGTTTGACGTGGATAAGCTAGGTCTCTTGATTTCTGGCCTTTTAATAAACGGCCAAAAAAAGCAAAAATAACACAATGCACATTGAACGGTTTGGATCACTGAATCAAATCCATTATCGCTTCTTTTATTATCTCTTCTTATTTCTTCTCTTTTTCTCTAAAAAAGAAAAACCGTAAAGGCATGAGTTCTATACCAACCAAAGAAAGAATCATCACATCCTGACCGTGAATTCTGCATGAATCAGTACATCGTGACCGTGAACTCTTATTTTTACCCGTTGAACGTGGATCATTGCTCGTTACTTTTTACCTTTCATTTAGCGGCCACACATTGGATGGGTAGGATCACCTAACGATTAACCATCCTACGAGATGGCTTCAGTTACATAGACTGCGTTTTCATAAGTGGCTTATTTATTATAATTCCCACCACACGTGAGCAGCAATCGATAGGGCTGTACATCAGGCTTAGTCGAGTTGAGGTGGGCCAAGCTTGGCTTGACTATTCTATGCTCTCCTCGAGCTCGACCTTGAGCTTATTATTGGAGCTTGGCTTGTTTGACAAACTTTCGAATAAAGCTCTAGGTGAGCTAGTGGATCGAGTCTAGAAGAGCTTACCTCGAGTCGAGTCGAGCCTACTCTCAACCCGATCCAACCCAACATCCAACCTGCACCCGACCTAACCTAACCACTTGACTCAACCCAACTCCCAGATCAAATATTCAATTAATCACTGAGAGAAAGAGACTGTGGAGCTCAGGCGCAGCGAGTAGGGTAAAAAAGAGAAATGGTAATAAATGGACAGACAGATAAGATTTAATTTTTAAATTTTTTTATGATCGAACTTGACTCATTTTCAAAACGAGTTCGAGTCGAGTCAAGATCCATTATGATCGAACTCAACTCATTTTCAAAACGAGTTCAGTCATATGAAGCTTGGCTCACCTCGAGGCACCGTTCAAGCCGAGTAAACCGAGATAGATCGAGCTGAGCCGAGCGAGCTTTTCGAGCTAGCTTTTTTTTTTTTACATGTACACACACTCCCATACACTCACGCTCTAGCTTTTCGAGCTAGCTTGGCTCGTGTACAGCCTTAGCGATCGAGGCCATCGATCCGTTTGACAAGTGAGCACCACCAAGGATGGATTATGGCACCATACACATGCTCCTTTATATATATGGATGGTTAGGGATGGTGATGGGCCAATTTCTATTTAGACCATGGTTTAAAATTTGAAAGAAAAAAAATAAATCAAGTTATAGATGAAGTTTCATCAAGACTCAGCCTAACTCGATTTGGCCGTGACTCAGTCAAAAGACTCCAAACTCTACTTCAAAAAACATTCACAAAACTTAATAAAATAAAATAAAAAATAAAATAAACTGACAACGATTTCCTAGGAAAGACTTTTGCAGGTGGGGTGCGAACTTAGGGCCCACCCATGATGCTTGTGAGAAATTTAGTCCATCCAACCATTTTTTTAAACTTATTTTAACACAAAAGACCAAAAATGAGTTAGACCCAAAGACTTAAATGTGCCTTATAGGAGAAACGGTGGGGAAGAAATGCCTAATGTTGAAACCTTTCTAAGCTGAACCTTGATGTTTATATACCATCCAAACCGTTTATAAGGTCATTCACAATTGAATGAACTGAAAACACAAAACGTTGGCCACAAATTTTGTGGCCATATGAATGTTTTAATGGTGGATGTTGAATGCCTTTCCTTTTTGTGGTCCACTCGAGCCTTAGATCTAGATCATTTCTGATACCATATCCAAAAATGAGCTCGCAAAAAGGATGGACATCTTGGATTTCTCACAAACATCTTGGTAGGCCCCACCTAGGCTACCAACGTTCTTGCCAAAGGCTTTGGCAGGAAATCCGCGTCCAACAAAAACTAAGATAAAACTCCGTTGGGTCAGTAAAACTCGACATTATTTATACTCCTTAAATTAAATATCATTGAAAAACTAGACTTTTTGGAAAAAGAAAAGCGCGTGCGACTTTTTGGGAAATCAGAATTGTCGTAGTCAACTAAGACTCAAGAATGCGTGTGAGTCAAGCTGCTGTGCTTTAAAATAAAAATGTTTACAAAAAACTACTTACATTCCAGTACCTTTTTCAAAAAGGCACCTCATTAATGAAAATAATTATCATTCCACCACCTTTAATGGTTCGAGTGTATTTTTTAGCATAAAAATGAGATTACACATTTAATAGCTGGAGGGTATTTTGCATATGCATCACTTAAGCCCTACCAAAAATAAGTCCAATCCTCTCCAACTGTACAGAAATTATTTAGGCAAATTGGATGGGATGCTACTCTACTTTTTATGTGATCACGTGTGATGTTTAAAATCCAATCCGAACATTAAATATTTAATCTTATATTAGGCCAAAGATTAAAGAAAATCAGTCTGAGATGTGATTCTAGAAAGCCACACCAAAGAAAAGAATTTGGAAAGATATACTCACTCTTGATTTTTATAGGGCCCACCATGGTAATTATATGAAATCCACTCCAATCATTAAATTCCACACAAATATTAAGCTTGTGACCTAAAAATCATACACGTCCGTACATTATTCACATGGGCTACACTAATAGAAACAATTTGGAGATGAATAGTCTATATATATACTTTTTCCATTCATATGGACTATTTCATTAACAAATGGAGCTGTTTTTTAGCCTTTACTCCCATCCACTCATTGGGTGGACCACAGCAGGAAACTGAGCCACTCCATTAGCTGTCCATAGATTTTGACTTTGTTGTCCAACAAATGAGTGGATCAGACTACTTTTCATACCAGCTCATGATCATGGTGCGGCCCACCTTTTGTATGGATTGAATATTCTATACGTGATACGTTGGCATGAAAGAAAAAGCTGTCGAGATGGCTCCTAAAACCAATCTGAAAATTTTATAGCAATTTCCAACAATTGTGACACGTCTGGATTTAGAAACATCATCTTTAACTAAGATACCTGTGCCGGGGCCGTGTGGGGCTCACAGAGATGTCCTGATAAATCCACTCCGTCCATTGTTTTGAAAGACTGCGATAGGATTATCATTCTGGAGACACGAATATCATCCTGATATAAAACTTCTGTCAACCTCAGCCGTTCAATCCCCACTGTTTCGTGTGGCATGGCTCACATAAGTTTTGCATCTGCCTAATTTTTAGATTTGTCCTATTGTGGTCTTGCAAAACAGATGGACGGAGTGGATTTGTCACGGACATCTGTGGGCTCCACACAACCCGGGGCACAAGAATATATCTGTGCCCGGGGTCAAAGATAATCCCTGAGTGTTAACGAGTTACCCTGACCGTACGACCCATCTTGATTAATGTGTTGTATATCCACGCTGTCCATCCATTTTTCCATCTCATTTTAGGACTTGATCACAAAACTTAAGTAGATCCAAATCGCAGGTGGACCACACCACTGAAAACTGTGGTGATTGATCGTTAAAAAATTTATTGTGAGCCATAAAAGTTTTGGATCAAGTTTATCTTTGCATTGGCCTTATGAACAGGTGGGATGGCAAATAAACATTACAGTGGCCAGGTAGTTTTTAATGGTGGGAATTCAATCACCACTGTTTCCTGTGGTGTTGTCCACCTGAGATTTGGATCTGCTTAATTTTTGGGACCATGTCCTAAAATGATGTCGAAAGATGTATGAACGGCGTGGATATATTACTCATTCATCAAGGTGGGCCCCACAGTCAGGGTAAATACCTAGTAATGTGTTACCCGGGTAACACTTTATCCGCAATGGATAAGACGTGTCCACCAAACCACCTCATTTTCCATGAAACGTATGGACGCAAGGTTGTTCTAACTAATTCCATGGCGGCAAACGGGCAGGGCTCAGCTGACGGGGCCTGAGGGTTTGGTGGGTTGGACCTAGACCCAACTTTTATACCTCATAATTAGTTGCGCATGGCTCAGCGGTAGACAGCATATTTCAATATTAAGATCATGAATTCAAGTGCCTATGTGGCGTGTTTAAAAAGTAAAAAATAAAAGTTAGCTGGACATGGTTAAAAGTTTAACTTGACTTGCCTCACTGTCAACCACACCTTCCAGGCCGGGTCAACGGTTCGAGTACCCATGGTGGTGAAATCCCACGGCGTGTGTGTGTGGGGTGTGTGCGTGTGGCGTGTGTGTGTGGGGGTGTGTGCGCGTGTGTTAAAAAAAAAAAAAAACCACACCTTTGAAGCCGGAAAACTCGAGTTGACTGGATGTTCAGCCCGTTGAGCTGACCGGAGTCTCAACTCAACCCAATGCAATAATCTATAATTAAAAATTAAAAATACTAAAATTCAATTAGATATCACTTATTTGCAATCAATCTATATGATAGCCTATATAACATTGCATCTCTTAGAGTTTTATGCTCTCACTACCGGTCCTTGGTCCAAATAAAAGAGGGTTGCATTAGGGCAGCTAGTATCAAACTCATATGCCACGAACAAAGTGAGATTCCAAACAAACAGACTTGATGAGCTATAGTCTAACTGAAGGTATGGCCTGATTGAATGGAATAGCAAAACAGGATTCATGTAGCCAGCGGTTCCCGGTTAATTGGGATATATTATGTTGGGGAGATAATTCAAACACTTGTCCAAGAAGGAAATTAAAAAAAAAAAAAAAACACAAAAGCTCTCTGTATTGAAAAAGCTTTCAAGCTTGATTTTTTATTTATTTTTTTTTCTATTATTTATGTTGAACGTGTAGCACAACACCTCCTTATATAGTCACTGCTACTTATGTGAAATACTTAATATGCCCTCATTAACTACATTTATTCTAACAGTTTCCAACTTTTGGAAATCCACCAGCCACATGTGAAAAATGTGAAAATTCTAACGTAACCGTCCATTTGGTCTGGACGTTCCAACACTATCTGAGACAAGTCCAGCCGAGCTTTCCCTGGATTATGCGAATTGCAGTGTCAAACAGGATCGTGTCAAACCAAATCCGAGGTGACTCGGAGGAATCTTAAAACCAATGCAGGTAGTGGAACGTTTCTGGAGAAAAGATGGACACTGAAAAGGGCAGAAAAGGGATAATAAATACTCAACATTCCTATTTCATGAAAAAATCGCACGATCAAAATTTCATGGAAGACATCGTAGGTGTACATGAAGAATCCTAGTGCGTAAAAAGAAGTAAAATGACAAAAATATCCTCGTCAGGTACATAAATTACTGTTGGTGAGATTTGAATTTCTGGTTCAAGAGCAACTCTCGCAGATCGGCCGCGTCGACTTCTACAACTCGGTTGCCGGGTCTGTAGTAACCCGTAACCGGGTCGGGCACCCAAGAAGAAGAAGTGTCGGGTCCTCCGTCTTTGATCAAGCTCATCGCCACCTTCTTCGTATCTTCTACTTGCTTTGAAATCCCTCTCCCCACGCTCCATGTTCCCGTCGAATATCCACGTCTGTATTTCAAAATTAAAAAATAAAATTAAGAAATTGATATTTACACCCACCATTTTTAATATCTACAACCTTCATATCTACTTTTGGTAATAAAATAGTGCTAATTTGTGTGCTACCGAATTCCGGAAAGTCGAGGGCAAAAAAAGAAAATCCTCAGTGGTGGGTGGAGATTGTTAGATGGGTCATTGCTAAAATGCGCCGGGCGCAGCTTATAGACTCCACGAGTGATTGAGGGCAATCTGAAGAAAAGAAGCGTGCCCAAAATAAAGCCGGATCACGTGCCAGCGTAGGACACGTGCGAAAGGACCATGCCAATCAATCCGGTCCAATCATCACATGGCACAAATTAAGATGATGAGTGGGCCAGATAGAACGTAGTGGTGATTCGTGCGAGGATAAATTGTGAGGTGAATAG
The DNA here is from genome assembly GCA_030180095.1 of Magnolia changhungtana. Taxonomy (NCBI): domain Eukaryota; kingdom Viridiplantae; phylum Streptophyta; class Magnoliopsida; order Magnoliales; family Magnoliaceae; genus Magnolia; species Magnolia changhungtana. The sequence continues at coordinate 2,350,937 of JASAUF010000098.1, forward strand.
TCAGGTAGTGGCCAATCATTAGGTAGGGCCCACATGAAATATTGGTCAATCCACCAATCAGGCCGTTTATTCCTGTACGAGAATAATAGACGGTTTAGAAAAGAAACCACTGACGGCCTATATGCCCCACGTGTGAGGAATGTTCGTATAGTCCCATCTGGCACATGGCTCGAGCTCTCACACGTGTGGACGAGTGGAACGATTCATCTCTTCAATCTCTCGGCCAAGATCATCCTCTCGTGGGTGTGGGAAATCTCCCCTGGCACAAACCACCACTGCTTTCCAGTTCCACCCCCCGCCGGCGCATCATAGAATTGTCAGGTATGTACCATCTAGAATGCGCTGAAACGGATATTGGGCCCCAACCAAAGTATTTCAAATTTCGAATCATCACATCATACGATTCTTACCTCGTGAGAGCGAGAGTGACGCCATCGGCAATAGCAGCGAGAAGATTAGCATTCGGGAAAGAGCGGGCCATTTCAACGGCTGAGATTGTAGAAAGACAAAGAAGCTATTTCTCTCTCTCTCGTGGAAAAACAGAAGAAGATTGTAGAGAAAAGAGAAGGGGCGCTGCGTTTATATAGCGAGAGAAAGGGAAAGAGAGAGGGAAGCCGTCCAAATAGCCATCCACATGCAGGAAGCTTCTACCGACTTACGCACGTTCGGCGAACCTTTTCGTTGAAACCAGGCTGCGAGTTCACCACAGCTTTTAAGGAGGACGAATTTGGTTCATTGCAGCGTGATGGCCGTTCAGAAATTGTACCTAGTGTTGTACCATAATCTTGACCGATAGTGGGAAATCTAGCTGGAGAGGACGGTGTTATGACAAGGAGAAGATACTTTAGGATAAACATCTAAGGCATGGAGACCTTAGAGAATTGAGAAGAGTTCAAAAGCAAACTAAGCAAAAGATATTCATGCATGAGGTCAACCTAAGTGACTAATAGTCATTATGAAAGCTGATCAAGTAGTAGAGTGTCATTTGAGAGGTCGATCAAGTGGTTGATAGTTACTTAAGAGATCAATCAAGTAGTCGATAGTCACCTAAAAAGTCGATCAAACAGTTAAGAGTCATCTAAAAGATCAACTAAATAACTGAGTAAAATGTGATGGAGTTAACAAGGAAGTCTAAAGTGATTATTAGGATAAGTGACAAGTTTAAAAACAAGTCTTCAGAAGGCCATGTGGTGCTGAAACAATTATAACAACTATTAAATTAGGATAAGCATTCGAAGCCATGTAGTGCTAAAATGATTATATTTATCAACTATCAAAATATGCGAAGCGTTCAAATGAATTCGATTTCAACGAAACAGAGAGTTTCATACTAACCCAATCAAACCTAATATATATTTTAATTACCAGTCATTTACATTCATTTCTCTTAATCAATTACATTTTTTAGTATAGCCTTTTAATTTTTTTTATACTATTTACATTTTTTAGTATAATATATAGCGTTAATCAAGTCGTTGATAATTTTAGTTATAATTTAGATTTATGCCTATACGTTGGATTCAATTCTCTATATAGAAATGTATTTTTATAGCTGCTTTTCGAGATCGACTATAAGTATTATTTTTTTTTTCTTCTATTTTTTATTGAAAATTCATTTTGTACGGAAGTTAAATATGTAACTTATTATTAGCAGACGAACCCTACTCTTATAATATCGCTTGATTTATTTTATTTTATTCTTTAACAGACGGCCGAAGTAGTTGAATAGGTGACTGATATTATTAAATCTCTATCATATACTATCAATTTTGACTATCTCAATTCTTAGCGCCACAGTTGTTCGGTGTAAATCGAACAACAAATTTAATTTTGGAATGCCCCACTTATTATGTGACAGAAATTATAAATGGAACTACAACACCTAGCATGTATTTATTTCAATCAAATCAAACCGTTCAAATCGTGTCCTGATGGCCATCTAACGAACCAACGGTGGATGCTCAACAAAGAATTTTTCTTTAGGTGGAAAGAGGGTCATTGCATGGGTCCATTTTGCGGTTATGATCCATCTACACTGCATATGGCATCTGGGCTATTAATTTGGACGATTCAAACTTTCTTTGTTGATAAGATATTTCAATAAGAAAAATACTAATTAGAGTTAAGAAAAGGACAGTGAAATTGCATCACGTCAAAACACAGTCGGTCGAGGGAAGGGCTTACTATTTGGATGGTATGGATTTTCTTTAATGAATGCCAACCAAGTGTGCATTATCAGAGACACCACAACTTGGAATATGGTGGTAAACTATCAAGCTGGCGTTTTCCTTCCGCAGACCAGTCGTCAATTGCGCGGAAATTGAATAAAATATTGAAACGTGGGAGCACCCAAAATAGCGGTCCGTGAAATCTCCACCGCGTGTATATAGTCCAACCCTCGTTTGTACGGTGGGCCCCGACGGTAATGTGCACCGCGCTAAAATTGGATGGATTCGACAATCAAACAGAAATGTCCATATCTAGATGGTTTGGATCTTTGGACCGATGACAATTATGTAGAGTTGGCCTCATCCGCGGATGGTTGGTAGATGAATGGTTCTGATCTTCTGGCCGATTTTAACACTGCGTTAGGGGTGGTCGGTGCTATGCGGGCCCATTGGAAACGGATTGGCTACTCCCCTGCCATCGGCAAATGGCTGGTGGTCGGTGATCTGCGGGCCCCACCATATTATATTTGTTTCATCCATGCCGTTCATCTATTTTTCTAGATCATTTTAGGCTATGAGACCAGAAGCGACGTATATCCCAATCTCAAGTAGACCACATTACAGTAAACAGTGTTGAATGAGTGTCGCCCATTAAAAACTTTTTGGAGCCTGTAAAAGTTTTGGATCAAGGTGATCTTTATTTTTTCCCTTCATCTAGGTATGTATGACCTAATCAACAGATTGGATGTCAAATAAACAGTACAATGAGCCTTAGGAGTATTTTAATGTGGATATCCAATGAGAAATTTGCGAGAATACGACCCATTTATGGCCCATTTAGGAGGCTGAGCCCACCTCATTTTCCCTTGCGAGAATACGCCCCAGCTGTACGGACGCCTTTCCAAAGGTCGAAAATGCCCCTGCTTTTTCCTCCAAGCGGATCGGCTGGTGCTCGAAGACCAGCGTTGACGCTCCTCGAACTCCTACGATCGGTTCAAAAGAGATCAACGTTACATGGGCCCCACAGTTATGTATTTATTATATCCACAGCGGTCATCCATATTTCGAGATCATTTCGGAACATTATCCAAAAAAAAAATCATATCCAGAGAGCAACTGGACCACACCACAAAGAGCAGCAGAAAATTGATTTTCACCGTTGAAACTTTTATAGGGCCCACCATAACATTTATATTCCATCCAATCTATTCATAAGGTCACAAATACCTGGTTGAAGAGGAAAATTTTTTTAAATAATGATCCAAAACTTCCGTAACCATTAAAAGGGTTTAAATGGTAGACGTTCAATTCCCCACTGCCATTTAAAGTGTGGTCCACTTGATAGTTAGATCTGTCTTATTTTCCATCTCAAGCATTAATATGAGCTCGTCAAATAGATGGATGGTTTGGATATAATATAGACCTCATGATGGGACCCAAAAAAAATAAAAATTTGACATTGAAAAAAAAAATCTGAATTTTATTTTTTTTTATAGAGATTTTTAGCTACGGATTATAACCGTAGCTAAATCAACCAAAATCCGTAGCTAAAGAGGCATGTCCAGGGTGGGTGCGCCAAGCTAGCGGCCCCCCGCGCGGCCGCGCTACTCGCTGACCTATCCGGCGGGGCCACGGCCAGCGGAGGGTCCTATGGCTACGGATTATAGCCGTAGCCATTGACCGTAGTGCAATTTTTTTTAAGTTTTTTTTTTTTTTTTTTTTTTTTTTAACATGGAAAACTTTATTCTACCAATAATTTTCTCTAACATATATTTATATAAATATGTATATATAAGCGTATTTTTTTTTTTTCCTTTTTCATTTCTTTCTTTATTCATTTGAAAGAATATCTTCTAAACTAAAATTAGTTACTTCATGTACCCTATATGATTTTGGGGTAGGAGAAGCTACTTTAGCCAACCAACCTGGTTATTTTTCAAGATTCCATGGTCGATGGTTGAAAATCCATTTCATTCACTTAGCGGTCAATTTCATTCATGACCGTGAAGTGAAGGGGCATGACTATGAAATCGCGGAAAATGACCGTGAAGTGCATGGAAATGAGCGTGAAGTGAGGTGAATGGACCGTGAAATGCGTGAAATAACCGTGAAATGAAGGGGCATGACCGTGAAATGTCCGAAATGACCGTGAATCAACACGGAATCGACGGGAATGACCATGATATGCATGGAAATGACCGTAAAGTGAAGCGATTGATGCCATGAAATGCACGGAAATGACCGTGAAGTGAAGGGGCATGACCGTGAAATGCGTCGAAATGATTTGAATCAACACGGAATAGGCGGGAATGACCGTGATATGCATGAAAATGACCGTGAAGTGAAGCAATTAGACCGCGAAATGTGCGGAAATGACCATGAAGTGAAGGGGGCATGACCGTGAAATGAGCCGAAATGACCGTGAATCAACACGGAAGAGGCGGCAATGACCGTGATATGCATGGAAATGACCGTGAAGTGTAGTGATTAGACCAAGAAATGCATGGAAATGACCGTGAAGTGAAGGGGGCGTGACCGTGAAATGCGTCGAAATGACCGTGAATCGACACGGAATAGGTGGGATCAGGATTGGGTTTAGGTTTGGGTTTTCAAGTTTAGGTTTACGTTTAGGTTAAGGAGTTGAGATTAGGATTAGGTGTAGGTTTAGGATTAGGGATTTGAGAATACGTTCAGGTTTTAGGTTATAGGTTATAGCTTTAGGTTAAGGTTAAGGTTTAGGTTATAGGTTAAGGTTTAGGTTTAGGTTTAGGCTAAGGTTTAGGTTATAGATTATAGGTTATAGATTTAGGTAATTGAGAATAAGTTAAGGTTTAGGTTTAGGTTATAGGTTACAGGGTTTAGGTTATAGGTTATACGTTTAGGTTATAAGTTAAAGGTTTAGGTTTAGGGATTTGAGAATCGGTTTAGGTTAAGGTTATAAGTTTAGGTTAAAGGTTTAGGTTAATGTTATAGGTTTAGGTTTAAGTTTAGGTTATAGGTTTAGATTTGAGAATAGGTTTAGGTTATAAGTATAGGTTTAGGTTAGGTTGTAGGTTAAGGTTTAGGGAATTGAGTTTCGGTGATATGTTTAGGTTATAGGTTATAGGTTTAGGTTGTAGTTATAGGTTTTGGGATTTGAGAATAGATTTAGGTTATAAGCATAGGTTTAGGTTTAGGAATTCGGGTTCGGGTTCGGGTTTATGTTCGGATTTAGGTTATAGGTTATAGGTTTATGTTAAGGTTTAGGTTTAGGTTATAGATTTTGGGATTTGAGAATGGGTTTAGGTTTAAGTTAGGGTGTAGATTAAGGTTTAGGGAAATGACCGTGAAGTGAAGGGGCATGACCGTGAATCATTTCTGAATAGCGGGAATGACCGTGATATGCATGGAAATGATTGTGAAGTGAGGCGATTGGACCGCGAAATATGCGGAGGCCCGACCGTGAAGTGAAGACGCGGATGCGAAATGCGTCGAAATCACCGTGAATCAGGACGGAATATGCGGGAATGATCGTGATACGCATGGAAATGGGGGTGAAGTGAATCGATTGGACCGTGAAATGCACAGAAGTGACCGTGAAGTGAAGACGTGGGACCGTGAAATGCGTCGAAATGACCGTGAATCAACACAAAATATGCGGGAATGACCGTGATAAGCATGAAAATGGGGGTGAAGTGAAGCGATTGGACCGCGAAATACGCAGAAGTGATCGTGAAGTGAAGACGCGGGACCGTGAAATGCATCGAAATGACCGTGAATCAACACGGAATATGTGGGAATGACCGTGATTTGCATGGAAATGGGGGTAAAGTGAAGCAATTGGACCGCGAAATGTGCAGAAGTGACCGTGAAGTGAAGACGCGGGACCGTGAAGTGCGTCGAAATGACCGTGAATCAACACGGAATATGCGGGAATGACTGTAATATACATGGAAATGAGGGTGAAGTGAAGAGATTGGACCATGAAAATCGCGGAAGTGACCGTTAAGTGAAGACGCGGGACCGTGAAGTGCGTCGAAATGACCATGAATCAACACGGAATATGCGGGAATAACTGTGATATGCATGAAAATGGGGGTGAAGTGAAGCGATTGGACCGTAAAATACCCGGAAGTGACCGTGAAGTGAAGACGCGGGACCGTGAAGTGCGTTGAAATGACCGTGAATCAACACGGAATATGTGGGAATGACCGTGATATGCATGGAAATGGGGGTGAAGTGAAGCGATTGGGCCAGTAAAATCTTGTGAAGTGACCATGAAGTGAAGACGCGGGACCGTGAAGTGCGTCGAAATGACCGTGAATCAACACGGAATATGCGGGAATAACCGTGATATGCATGAAAATCGGGGTGAAGTGAAGCAATTGGACCGTAAAATGCGCGTAAGTGACGGTGAAGTGAAGACGCGGGACCGTGAAGTGCGTTGAAATGACCGTGAATCAACACGGAATATGTAGGAATGACCGTGATATACATGGAAATGGGGGTGAAGTGAAGCGATTGGGACCGAGTAAAATCTTGTGAAGTGATATGCGAAGTGAAGAAGTGAAGCAGCGGGGCCGTGAAGTCGCGTCGAAATGACCGTGAATCAACACGGAATATGCGGGAATGACCGTGATATGCATGGAAATGGGGGTGAAGTGAAGCAATTAGATTGCAAAATTCACGGAAATGACTGTGAAGTGAAATGCACAGAAATGATCGTATATTGGCCGCATGCATTTCGCGGTCCAATCGCTTCACTTCACCCCCATTTCCATGCATATCACGATCATTCCCGCATATTCCGTGTTGATTCACGGTCATTTCGATGCATTTCATGGTCGCGTCTTCACTTCATGGTCACTTCGCGTGCATTTCATGGCCAATCGCTTCACTTCACCCCATTTTCATGGATATCACAATCATTCTCGCATATTCGTCGCGGTTGATTCACGGTCATTTTGACGCATTTCACGGATCGCGTCTTCACTTCACCGTCACTTTCGTGCATTTCACAATCCAATCGGTTCACTTCACCCCATTTCCATGCATATCACGCGGTCATTCCACTTCATATTCGTGTTGATTCACGGTCATTTCGACGCATTTCACGGCCCGTGTCTTCACTTCACGGTCACTTCCGTGCATTTTCATGGTCCAATCGCTTCACTTCACCCCCATTTCCATGTATATCATGATCATTCCGATATTCTCGTGTTGATTCACTATCATTTCGGCGCACTTCACGGTCAGCGTCTTCACTTCACGCGGTCACTTCGTGCATTTGCTCATGGCCAATCGCTTAACTTCACCCCCATTTCCATGCATATCACGGTCATTCCAAAGATATTCCGTGTTGATTTACGGTCATTCGGACGCGACTTCACGGCCCCGCGTCTTCACTTCACGGTCACTTCAGCAGCATTTTACGGCCCAATCGCTTCATTTCACCCCATTTTCATGCATATCACGGTTATTCCCGCATATTCCGTGTTGATTCATGGCGGTCATTTCGACGCACTTCACGGTCTCAGTGTCTTCACTTCACGGTCACTTCACGCGCAAGATTTTACGGTCCAATCTCTTCACTTCACCCCCATTTCCATGTATATCACGATCATTCCCGCATATTCCGTGTTGATTCACGGTCATTTCGACGCACTTCACGGTCCGCGTCTTCTTCTTCGCATCACTTCAGCGCATTTCGCGGTCAATTGCTTCACTTCACCCCATTTTCATGTATATACTGATCATTCCCGCATATTCGTGTTGATTCACGGTCATTTCGTCGCACTTCACGGTCCCGCGTCTTTACTTCACGGTCACTTTCGCGCATTTCGCGGTCCAATTGCTTCACTTCACCCCCATTTCCATGCAAATCATGGTCATTCCCGCATATTCCGTGTTGATTCACGGTCATTTCGACGCATTTCACGGTCCCGCGTCTTCACTTTACGATCACTTCCTCGCATTTCGCGGTCCAATCGCTTCACTTCACCCCCATTTTCATGCTTATCACGGTCATTCCCGCATATTTTGTGTTGATTCACGGTCATTTCGACGCATTTCACGGTCCCACGTCTTCACTTCACGGTCACTTCCGTGCATTTCGCGGTCCAATCGATTCACTTCACCCCCATTTCCATGCATATCACGATCATTCCCACCTATTTCGTTTTGATTCACGGTCATTTCGATGCATTTCACGGTCATGACCCTTCACGGTCACTTTCGCTCATTTCGCGATCCAATCGCCTCACTTCACAATCATTTCCCATGCATATCACGGTCATTCCCGCCTATTAGTGTTGATTCACTGATCATTTCGACGCATTTCACGGTCATACCCCCTTCACTTCACGGTCATTTCCCTAAACCTTAATCTACACCCTAACCTAAACCTATTCTCAAATCCCAAAATCTATAACTAAACCTATAACCTATAACCTAAACTGAAACCTGTAACCTAAACCGAAACCTATCTATAACCTAAACCCGAAGATAAACCTAAACCCGAACCCGAATTCCTTAACCTAAACCTATACTTATAACCTAAACCTATTCTCAAATCCCAGGACCTGATGGAATGAAATTGACGGCTAAGTGAATGAAATGAATTTTCAACCATCGACCTAATGGAATCTTAGAAAATAACCAGGTTGGTTGGTTAAATAGCTTCTCCTACCCCAAAATCATATAGGGCTTGTTTGGCCGCGTAAATTGGATGGAATTGGAAGATAGATCCTAAGATTTGCTAGGCGAGCCAAACAGACACGAGATCCTGATCTCGGGAGATAGCAATCCCGTGGATCTTAAGACAATCCATTGACATCACCATCATTACCTTTAGGGCTTGTTGGACGAACCAATCCCACGGTATTAGGAGGAATGGGATCGCGAGATCCCGGGATATGCATGATGAGCCAAACAGACCTTGTGAACTTGTCCCGGGATATAAGCAATCCCATGGATCTTAAAACAATCCACTGACATCACCATCATTACCTTAAAATTGATCCCATCCCTTAGTTGGAAGGAGTGGAAGGTAAAATCTCAGGATATGCCTGACGTGCCAAACAGACCCAGTGAACTTGTTCCGGGATATAGCAATCCCATGGATCTTAAACCAATCCACTGACACCACCATCATTACCTTAGGGCCCGTTTGGCCAGGCGGATTGGAAGGGATTTGATGGTATTAGAAGGGATTGGAAGTTAAATCCGGGATTGGCCGGTCATGCCGCATAGACAGGGTGGGTGGCCGGGCGTGCCAAACGGGCCCCTTAAAATCCATCCCATCCCTCCTGATCTCATGGGATTCGCCTGGCCAAACAGGCCCTTAAATCCCATCCAATTCACCCTAATCCCTTCAAAAATGCCTGAGACGTGTTTGGTTCGGGGGATTTTGAAAGGGATTGGAAGGTTTAATCCCGGAAGCGAATTGACTGTGAAATGCGCGGAAATGACCATGAAGTAAAGGGGCATGACCGTGAAATGCATCGAAATGACCGTGAATCAACACGGAATATGCGAGAATGACCGTGATATGTGTGGAAATGGGGGTGAAGTGAAGCAATTGGACCACGAAATACACGGAAGTGACCGTGAAGTGAAGACGCGGGACCGCGAAATGCGTCGAAATGACCGTGAATCAACACGGAATATGTGGGAATGACGGTGAAATGCATGGAAATGATCGTGAAATGAAGAGAAATGACCAGGAAATGCGTCGAAATGACCGTGAAGTGAAGGAGTATGACCGTGAAATGCGTTGAAATGACCATGAAGTGAAGGGGTATGATCGTGAAATGCGTCGAAATGACCGCGAATCAACACGGAATATGTGGGAATGACCGTGAAATGCATGGAAATGATCGTGAAATGAAGTGAATTGACCGTGAAATGCGCGAAAATGACCGTGAAGTGAAGGGGTATGACCGTGAAATGCGTCGAAATGACCGTGAATCAACACGGAATTGTTTGGTATGACCGTGAAATGCATGGGAATGATCATGGTTTGAAGCGAATTGACCGCGAAATGCATGCAAATGACCGTGAAGTGAAGGGAATTGACCGTGAAATGCCTCGAAATGATGAGTGAATCAACGGAATTGTTTGGTATGACCGTGAAATGCATGAGAATGATCATGGTTTGAAGCAAATTGATGCCATGAAATGCATGCAAATGACCGTGAAGTGAAGGGAATTGACCGTGAAATGCCTCGAAATGACCGTGAATCAACACGGAATTGTTTGGGATGACGGAAGTGAAATGCATGGGAATGATCATGGTTTGAAGCGAATTAATTGATCATGAAATGCAAGCAAATGACCGTAAATTGAAGGGAATTGACCGTGAAATACCTCGAAATGACCGTGAATCAACACGGAATTGTTTGGTATGACCGTGAAATGCATGGGAATGATCATGGTTTGAAGCGAATTGACAATGATGAAATGCATGCAAATGACCGTGAAGTGAAGGGAATTGACCGTGAAATGCGTCGAAATGATGTAGTGAATCAACACGGAATTGTTTGGTATGACCAGTAAAATGCATGGGAATGATCATGGTTAGAAGCGAATTGATTGCGAAATGCATGCAAATGACCGTGAAGTGAAGGGAATTGGACCGTGAAATGCGTCGAAATGACCGTGAATCAACACTGGAATTGTTTGGGATGACCGTGAAATGCATGGGAATGATCATGGTTTGAAGCGAATTGACCGCTGAAATGCATGCAAATGACCGTGAAGTGAAGGGAATTAATGAGTGAAATGCCTCGAAATGACCGTGAATCAACACGGAATTGTTTGGTATGACCGTGAAATGCATGAGAATGATCATGGTTTGAAGCAAATTGACCGCGAAATGCATGCAAATGACCGTGAAGTGAAGGGAATTGACCGTGAAATGCCTCGAAAAATGAGTGAATCAACACGGAATTGTTTGGGATATGACCGTGAAATGCATGGGAATGATCATGGTTTGAGCTTAATTGACCATGAAATGCAAGCAAATGACCGTAAATTGAAGGGAATTGACAGTGAAATACCTCGAAATGACCGTGAATCAACACGGAATTGTTTGGTATGACCAGTGAAATGCATGGGAATGATCATGGTTTGAAGCGAATTGACAAAGAAAATGCATGCAAATGGACCGTGAAGTGAAGGGAATTGACCGTGAAATGCGTCGAAATGACCGTGAATCAACACGGAATTGTTTGGTATGAATAGTAAAATGCATGGGAATGATCATGGTTAGAAGAAGAATTAATTTGCGAAATGCATGCAAATGACCGTGAAGTGAAGTGAAATTGACCAGTGAAATGCGTCGAAATGACCGTGAATCAACACTAATTGTTTGGGATGACCGTGAAATGCATGGGAATGATCATGGTTTGAAGCGAATTGACCGCGTGAAATGCATGCAAATGACCGTGAAGTGAAGGAAATTGACCAGTGAAATGCCTCGAAATGACCGTGAATCAACACGGAATTGTTTGGTATGACCGTGAAATGCATGAGAATGATCATGGTTTGAAGCAAATTGAGTGTGCATGCGAAATGCATGCAAATGATTTGTGAAGTGAAGGGAATTGACCGTGAAATGCCTCGAAATGACCGTGAATCAACACGTAATTGTTTGGGATGACCGTGAAATGCATGGGAATGATCATGGTTTGAAGCTTAATTGGCCGAAATGCAAGCAAATGACCGTGAAGTGAAGGGAATTGACCGTGAAATACCTCGAAATGACCGTGAATCAACACGGAATTGTTTGGTATGACTTAGTGAAATGCATGAGAATGATCATGGTTTGAAGCGAATTGACCGCGAAATGCATGCAAATGACCGTGAAGTGAAGGGAATTGACCGTGAAATGCGTCGAAATGACCGTGAATCAACACGGAATTGTTTGGGATGACCGTGAAATGCATGGGAATGATCATGGTTTGAAGCGAATTGACCGCAAAATGCATGCAAATGACCATGAAATGAAGGGAATTGACCGTGAAATGCCTCGAAATGACCGTGAATTAACACGGAATTGTTTTGGATAACCGTGAAATGCATGAGAATGATCATGGTTTGAAGCGAATTGACCGCGAAATGCATGGGAATGATCATGGATTGAATGAAATGGATTTTTTACCATCGACCTGATGGAATCTTGGAAAATAGCAAGGTTAGTTGGCTAAAGTAGCTTCTCCTACCCCAAAATCATATAGGGTACGTTAAGTAACTAATTTTGGTTTAGAAGATATTCTTGTTAAATGATTAAGGAAATAAATGAAAAAAAGAGAGAAAAAAAGTTTTATATGCTTATATATACCTATTTATATAAATATGTATTAAAGAAAATTGTAGGTAGAATAAATTTCTCCATGTAAAAAATAAATAATAAATAATAAATAATAAAAAATTCATAGAGTGGAGTTGAGTACAGTTATAGCTACGGTTATAATCCGTAGCGAAAGGAAAAGTTTTGAGGAAAACTCACTTGACAGTTCCCGACCATTTTCGATATATCGACGGTTTTTTTTTTTTTTTTTTTTTTTTTTTTTTTAATTTTTTTTTTTTGCTGTTGTAATCCCACCGCTTTTTGTGGGTCCTATTATGAGGTATGTGTTATATCCAAACCGTCCATATTTTTGGCGAACTCGTATTAAGGTTTGAGACGAAAAATAAGACAGATCTAGCTATCAAGTGGACCACACTGTTAAAGGTTGTGGATGATTGAACGTCTACCATTGAAAGCTTTTTAGGGGTCACGGAAGTTTTGGATCATTATGAAACTTGTTTTTCCTCTTCATCCTGGTCTTTGTGACCTTATGAATAGATTGGATGGAAAATAAATGTTACGGTGGGCCCTACAAAGTTTTTAACGGTGAAAATCAATTTTCTGCTGTTCTTTGTGGTGTGGTCCAGTTGATCTTTTGATATGATTTTTTTAATATAGATAATGGTCCGAAATGATCTCGAAATATGGATGAACGTTGTGGATATAATAAATACATAACTGTGGGGCCCATGTAACGTTGATCACTTTCGAACCGTTCGTACAACTCGGAGTTCGAGGAGCGTCAGCGCTCGTCTTCCCGCTTGAAGGAAAAGGCAGGGACATTTTCGACCTTTGGCAAGGCGTCCGTACAGCTGGGTCGTATTCTCGTAAAGGAAAATGAGGTGGGCCATAAATGGGTCGTATTCTCGCAAATTTCTCATATCCAATCACTATTATTTTCCTGTGGTCAACCTGAGATTTATATCCCTCTCGTTTTTGGGTTCAAGCACTCAAATGATCTTTAGGGCCCGTTTGGCCGGTTGGATTGGAAGGGATTAGATGGTAGTAGAAGGGATTGGATGGTGAATCCCGGGATTGGCCGGGCGTGCCAAACAGTGTAGGTGTCTGATCCAAATCCGATGGATCTTCAGGCAATCTACCGACAACACCATCATTACCTTTAAATTCCATCCAATCCATCCTAATCCGTTCAAATTAGCCTGCGACGTGTTTGGTTTGTGGGATTGGAAGGGATCGGAAGCTTTAATCTTCGCATTAGCCCGGCGTGCCAAAAGGACTGGATGTATCAATCCAGGGATATAGCAATCCCATGGATCTCACGACAATCTGCTGACAACACCATCATTACCTAGAAATCCACGCCATCTACCCTAATACCGTTCACTCCCTTCCAATCCACCTGGCCAAACGGGCCCTAAAAACATGGATAAATGGCAGGAATGAAACACATACATCATGGTAGCCCCACAGAGCACCGACTAGCACCCACTAGGCAAGTGGCATGGGAGTAGATAATCCGTTTCCGTGCCCCCATGTGAAATCGGATTGCGTGCTGTTACTCAGCAGGCTCTGATCGTAAACTTAGTTGGGCCCACCGCCAATGTATGTGTTTTATCCACGCCATTTATCCATTTTAAAGCTTATTTAATGGATTGAACCCAAAATTTAATAATATCAAGGCCTCAAAAACAGGGGTAATAATGATTTTCACCGTTGACACCTGTCTGGCCCCACAGTGATATTTACTTGCCATCCATAAAGACATGGTGAAAGGAAAACCTAAATATAAATTTGATTAAAAAAAAAATAAATTCTACGACCCTTTTTCCACGGGACGCCCAATTCACACTGTTTCCTGTAGTGTGGTCAGTTCAAGCCTTAAATATGTTTCATATTTTTATCTGGAGCACTAAAATTATCAGGTCAAATGGATGGACGGAGGTGATTAAATACATAAATCATGATGAACCTCACATAGTTTACTTCGTACGCAATCCCCTTCCGTTGCTTATGAATCCAAACGGTTATTCGGATGAACTAAAAACACAAATATCAGCCGTGACCCCTCAAATATTTCAATTGTTGACGTTCAATCCTCACGATTGAGTCTTATTTAATCAGTTTTGGCCTCATGTTCTAAAATTATCTCGCAAAACGTATGGACGGAGTGGATTTCTGAGGCTCCCAGCGCAGGAACTTCGGTTTTTCCAGGAAATCCGCTTCCGTTATTCGCGAAGACGAAAATGTGGTTACGTGGCGTTTCTGATCTGCCTCAGCCAAATTATCAAGCTGGCCTGGCCACACGTGTATGTTGAACTAACCCATGGTCATTTTTATTTATGACCGTCCAACTTTTTCGTTCTCGCGTGGCCCACCCGATTTATGGTCCAGGGGTTTCCATGTTGGCCACACCTTATGCACGGCTCAGATCTAGCACAAATCCCATGTTTGGCAAGTGTGCGGCAAGCCACCTCCTCTATCTCTCCACGTGCGAATCGCACCACTGCCAAAGCATGACTAATTGACTATCCATCCACGCGGGCACTCACCGCCAGAGGAACGTGGTATCCATGTATTTGAATCAAGATCGTCTATTAAATTTTTTTTTTTGTGGGCTTACTGTGGGACTGATGGATGGTTCGGTCACAAACAAATGTACATGGATTAGGTGACAAGTGTTCATAAGGCAGTGGCAGTGAAGATTGTGCGATTATATACCACATACAATCGGGCCCATGATTTGGACCTTTTGGATTGATCTGCATATTTTACCTATACAAATTACAACAATCTAAACTGTTTATAAGATGTAGTACCCTGACATTGAACGACAGAATCTAGGAAATCTCAAAGATGATTTTGAAACCTAAAAAATAAGTTCTGGTTTAAGATGGTGGCTTTTGAATTTTAGTTTTGTGTATTTGTCTATGATTTTCCCGTGCGGCCGTCTGCCTCTTGGGCTATCATCCAAAATAAATAAATAAAATAATAACCACCCACTTATGCTAGATAAATTCATACAGCTGCTTTGGTGACTCTGACTAACGGCTTCTTAATAGAGATCTTCTGTTATACCCTAAAATGATAGTTATATATACTGGGGATTTGTGTTGCGGAATCACATAGATCTAGATCTAGGATAGTAATCCAATGACACGAAACAATTACAATAAAACACACAGATTTAACGTGGAAAATTCTTGCGAAAAAAAACCACGTCACAAAGCGACAGATTCCACTATGAAAGCATAAATTACAAAGAGAGGAGTTACTCAATTCGAACAACCTCGAATCTCACCCTTGCTACACCCTTTATAAACCTTAAAACACTTTTAGGAACCCTTGGAACCCGTTTAGAAAGCTTTAGCATCCCTTAAAATAGCCCAAGAGACCCCTATTTATAGTTTAGGAAACTCCTCTTCCACACCTCTGCGAAACCGCCTCAAATTTATGCAGTCCGCAAAAAATCCGCGCTGTATCTGCATAACCCTCGACTAGTCGAAGGAGGGCTTCGACAGGTCGAGCAGCACGAAAGAACAAAACACAAAGCCGTTGGACTTCGAGTCGAGGAGGCCTCGACTAGTCGAGCAGCCCCTTCAACCGGTCGAGCAACCCAGAGACAGATTTAAGACATCTATTTTCTACAATCTCCCCATGTCTTCAATCTTTTACCGTGTAGTTCTCTAACCTCTTCTCTTATCTCTGTATTACATCATAACTTCTCGTGCACACTCCGTCCTTTTTCGCCATCTCCAAGCCCAGAAATGTTGCACAGAACTTAAACTTCTCTGTAGGAACGATCTAAGTGAGCATGTCTGCCGGATCAGAATCTACGTGCCTAACCACCTTTGCTCCTGTCTTCTCAAAAGTAAAGACGTAGTTTTCTTATCATCTCACCGCTACCCAATATTGCTTACCAGGGTATTTGCTTACAACATTGATAGCCTGTGAAATAACCGGTCTAATCTAGACTATAGCATGCACTGTCAACTGCATTCGAATAAGGCTCATGAGATATATCCTACTTTTCTTCATCTGTTTTGGAACATGTCCTGAGAAAAACTTGAGGAGAGACGCGTAGGGAACGCTCTCCGGCTTTGCCTGGTCCATCACATCCTTGATCAATCCTACCCAAGGTATTCTGTCTGAGATAACTAAAGCCTACTCCTCTTTCAGTCTCAATGCAGAGAACCATCTTTGCAGCCCCCCAATCATTCATCTTGAACATCCCACTTAACCGAGTCTTCAGTATATTGATATCAGACATGTCATAATTGGCGATCTACATGTCATCAACATGCAATACTCGACCCACCATGAAGGAATCAAACTTTATATCACTGCATAGGCGACAGGTCGTACCACAACCTCCCGCAAACTTTTTCTCAGCCCCCTTTAACTTCGAACCGCTCTAGTTGCTTCGTGTAGATCTACTCTTCTAATTTCCTATACAGAAGTGCAGACTCCACATCCATCCTTCCAACTCAAGATCACATTGGTCAATCAATGCTAATCATGAATCTAATAGACATCTGATATACTATCGGCGCAAATATTTCTGAGAAGCCGATCCATTCTCTCTAAGCATAACCCTTCACTACCAACTTCGCTCTGTATCTATGTTGTATCCTCCTGAAGATCCACCTGCATCCAATCGCTTTCCGACCTACTGGAAGCTCCACCAGCTCCCATGTATCGGTCTAGTACAACGAGTCCATCACATCACCCATAATCACCTTTCACTTTTCATCACCAAGCTCACCTAGAGTCATTTGAATAGTAGATGGATCCCTTGCGATGTTGGAGTCGTCCATGTACCTCGCCGATATCCTGCGATTATGTTATATGATTCTTCTCACAGGTGGCTGCTCCACCTACTCTGTATCTCTGTCCGCACGTCTCAGCCTTCCTGTCCTGCCGGCTGAAGTGGCCATGCCCAACATGTCACACATGTGCAGAGGTGGAATCCGCTACATCCACTATAGCTCCACCTTTTGAAGTGTTCTCGATTAAGCTATACATGTTACCGAATCATTACGTTTTCATGATTACCTGTGCCCCCTTAGATACCTTAAGAGCACCACCATCAATACCTATAAACTTGCAGCCCATTGCCTCAAGTACACTAAGAGAAATCGGATTCTTCTTCATGTCAAAAACATGCCTCACCCCAGTTAGGGTACACTCCACCCCATCAACCATCTTGATGTGCACTGAACTAACAACCACAACATTACAGGCAAAACCATTGTCCATAAACACCTGTCCACCATCTCACTCCCTGTAACTGGTGAACTAACTCCGATGAGGAGTCATGTGAAGAGATGCCCATGTGTCTAGCATCCACTCGTCCTTACAATCATCATATGGCCGTCTGATCGTACACACAGACAAAACATCACCATCACATTTACTCGATCCATCTAACGTGGCAGCATTGGCTTCTCTGTACGAAGCCTCAGAATCTTCTCTCTTAGATTTAGGATTTGTACAATCCTTCTTCACATGTCCTTCCACCCCACGATTCCAGCACTTTACATTTCATTTACCCTTGCCCTTGGATTTGGATCTAGAACTTGAAGAACCCGTACCTTGTTCAGAATTCCTACCCCTTCTAAGTAGTGCATCAGAAGATATCCCTATGTCGACGTTAAACTTTCTCATATCCTTCCCTTGAAGGGCTGAGATAACGATGTCGACACTCAGAGTTTTATTTATGGTGCACATTATGTCCTTGAATGACTCATACGACACCAGAAGAGAATTCAATAACATACATGCTTGTTCTTCATCTTTCATCACTTTCTCCATATCCAGCAATTTGCAAATCATTTATTAAAGTTGCTGATGTGAGCCTCTAGATCTCCACCATCTGTCATCTTGAAGTTATACCATTGTTGCTTCAAGTGTAGGCGATTTTCAGAGGATTTTTTTGCATAGACATCCTCTAACTTCGCCCACAACTTAGCCACAGTTTTCTCCCTCATGACATTGTAGAGAACCTTATCGGTGAGATATAAACGAATCGATGATAAGGCCTTCTTATCAAGAGTATTTCATTCATCATCAGTCATAGTAGATTTTCGCTCCTCAAGAGCACCATCTTCGTCTTGTTTAATTAAAGAACTGATCATCTTAATCTTACATAACTCAAAAATTTTTTTCCCTTAGTACTTCTCAATCTAACGCATTTACGCCTCACCCTTACCACGCCATGCCTATCCCACGTCTCATCGCCTCTATATTCAATGATGACCGTGATGTCCTCGTGTATAAAATCATCTCTCATCCATTTCAACGACTGCGTGAAAGAAATCGAAAGTAAAAGGAAACGATACAGAGAAAAAAAAAATATAGTTAAACGAGAGATTAGAGGATATTAGGAAGAAGGAAAGACGATCTCAACCATTCATATACATCCGGTGTCCAAATCAACCTTTGAGGTGAGTGCACGGGTCGTTTACCCATTGTCTTGATGTCGGACCCATCAAATGGACTCTATCTCAACTATATATTGATATTCATGTTATTTTTCCATTTTGCCAGAAGGTGGGACCCACCTGTCCATGCTACTCAGCGTGGCCAATATATGGTCCACCTAAATGTGCATATTATTCGTATATATGGGTTCCATAGTGGTGGAAGTTTATTCGATGGCTGGAATTCCAACAGAACTTGGCATAAGTTAGGAATCGAAATTGGGGTGCCACGGAGGCAGTTGGCACCGGATTCAGTTTACAACGAATGAGCGCCGAAAATCGGATTTGGGGTGTGACATAAGTTGGTATCAGAGCATAACTTGGGAATACCTGTTGATGACATCACATATCTATTATAACCTTCGATTTGCTACCTTTCACAACATGATTATTGTGAACTTAGAATCATTAGGATCTTTGGTTTTAAACGGCTTCACAAATTACTTTTAGACATCCCAGTTTGCAAACTTAGTCTAAATCAGCATTCCCATTTGAGAATGTAGAAATTTCTGAACATATCTCCTTGATGAGCTGGTTTAGGTTGTGGAGAAATTTCAAGGACGAAATTTTTTGTTAGGGGGGTAGAGTTGTGAGACCCGTATCCTAATTAACCTTATGTAAGTTTGACTTTCGGTGTCGGCCTACGTTTGAATGGACCAAATTAACGAGTTTCGATCGGTTGTTATGTTTTAGTGTCGTAATGACCCGAAATCTATACCTTAGCGATTACACGAACATGGTAATTCCAATGCCATGCGACACGCCCCATTTTGACGGCCAGATCGAAAGATGTGTGCCCCATTAGAATCAACGGATGGCACGCATCGTGCATGTGCGAACATGTGATGTGGGGCCCACTTAATATAAAATATATAGAATAGTAAAAAGTCACTTTCAATTATAAAAAATATATATATCTAACGCATTTACGCCTCACCATTACCGTGCCATGCCTATCCCACGTCTTGGCTCGGCCACTAGCTAACCTTAGCTCAAACTCGGCTCGGCTCAGTCCTCGAGCCTGACTGGCCAGCTTGGCTCGGTTCGGTCAGCATCTCGAGCCAATTCGAGCTGAGTTCGAGCCAAGATCAACCCGAGTTCACCATTGCAACATTTTCACAAACACCTAGGCTGCACCTTTAAAATCTCATTATATTTGAGACAACGACAATAGTTTTACAGGTCTTTTATCAAACACCTTCTAAGAAACATAAAAATCAAGAGAGAAAAAAGGGTGTTGGTTTCATATACATAACTTCCTTGCCACTAGCCACACTTCTTTGTGTCATTTAATCAAACACTTGGTGAGCAACATCAATATCAAAGTAACCGAGTCACTGAATTCGTTCGATCCGAGTTCGATTCGAGCTGGGTTCGATCCGAGTCGAGTTGAGCTGGGGCCAGCTCGAACTCGGCTCGAACTCATTTTCAAGCTAAAAAAATCAGCTCGACTTGGCTCGAACTCAACTTCGAACCGAGTCAAATTGAGCCTTTTCAAGTCGAGTCGAGCGAACTAACCGAGCTAGCTCGGTTCATGTACACCTCTACTCATCGCCTCTATATCTAACGATGACCATGTCGTCCTCGTGTATAAAATCATTTCTCGTCCATCTCAACGACTGCGTGAAAGAAATCAAATGGAAAAAAGAACGATACAGAGAAAGAAAATATACTGTTAAATGAGAGATTAGAGAAGATTAAGAAGAAGGAAAGGGGATCTCAACCGTTCATATACATCCGGTGTCTAAATCAACCATTGAGGTGAGTGCAAGGGTTCTTTACCCATTGTCTTGATGTCGGGCCCATCAAATGGACTCCATCTTGACGTATCTATTGATATTCATGTCATTTTTCCATTTTGCCAGAAGGTAGGACCCACCTGTCCATGCTACCCAGCGTGGCCAATGTATGGTCCACCTAAATGTGCATATTATTTGTATATATGGGTTCCATAGTGGTGGAAGTTCATTCAATGGCTGGAATTCCAACGGAACTTGGCGTAAGCTAGGAATCGAAATTGGGGTGCCACGAAGGTTGTTAGCACTGAATTCGGTTTACGGCGAATGAGCGCCGGAAATCGGATTTGGGGCGCGACAGTCATTGCATACATTGATTGTGGCACTTGTATCATACCACTAACCGATGACTTTCTCTTGAACTATGTTCACTTCCATGACCATTGCTACGATATCTTCGTCTACTTCATTAGCATCTTTCTTAGAATTTTTTCAGTCCATATAGACTTGAGCAAAATGTTTGCTCTTGCTACAAACATAGCAATGACCCTTATATTTACCATTTTTTTTTCTTTAGGGTTTTCTTGAATTTCCCCTAATCTTTGTTGGGTTTTACAGAATCAGTCTTCTCAGAGTTATTATTCCAGGATGGTTGTTATACTGTATTCACATTGGATGAGGATGCACCATTAGTGTCATGGTTACGAGATTCTTCCTCAATATGAAGATGTTTTTGGATTTGTTCCAAGGTGAACTCTTCTAATTTATGCAACGGCTTCTTCCTGTAGTCTTTCTAGGTCGGAGGTAATTTAGCTATAATAACTCTGACTTGAAAAGATTCAAGTAAGTTAATTCTTAGTGCATTTATTTTATTTATATTTAAATGTAATTCATGAATTAGGGCTAGTAGAGGCTTATTATCTACCATTGTGAAATTGAAGTACCTAGCGAATGGAAATTTATGTGTTCCTTCTTTTTCGACCATGTACTTGTATTCTAGTGCATTCCAAATTTCTTTTGCTGAAGTTGTTCTTATGTACAGATCATACAACCAATCAGAAAGAGCATTGCGAATATGACTGCGACACAACAGTTCCGCTTGTTGTCGTTTAATTCTAGCAGTGATCTATTCTGGAGTGTCGTGGTCGGTTGCTTCTGGTAAAGGCTGAAAATTGGGGTCCAAAATGTACAATATCTTCAAGGAAATGAGAAGAAACTTGAACTTGTCTTACTACCTGGTGAAGTTTATATCGTCGAATCGATCTAGTCTGATTAGATACTGGTTCATCAGTTTAACTTATGCAATACTTTCGGTATCCATAATCAAGCTTTAAAAATATTAAAAAATTTATATTGAAAAATTGAAAATAAAAAATATTGAAATTAACACCAGGCTAAAGCATATTCATATATGAATGTGGTGTCTTTAAAGCTTGATATGCCCACTTCTCGATTGTTGATGGGTTAAGGATAATTGCTTCTAAGATAAGACAAGCAGTCTCGTTAAGATCTTACATGCAACAATCACGAAAGAATCTACTAAGGAACTCACTTAATGGTGTTGATCTTTTGGCAAATTTGTTGAATGGTCTAACTAATTGACTCAAACAATGTTGGTTTTTATCAATTTTTAAAATATTGCCTAAATGCATATTGGTTCATCGCCATCCCTAACCATTCATATAAAGGACCCCACGTTTATGGTACCCTAATCCAATCCCTGGTGATGCCACTTGCTAAACGGATGGCCTCGATTGCTGCCCACGTGTGGTAAGAAAGATATTAAGCCGCTTATGAAAATGCAGTCTATGTAACTGAAGCCATCTACCAGGAGAGATATTCGCCAGCTGATCCTAGCCATCCAATTCATGGCCACCAAATGGAAGGTAAAAAGTAACGAGCAATGGTCCACGTTCAACACGTAAAAATCGGAATTCACGGTCAAGATGTAATGATGCATTCTTAAGTTGTGGTTGATACACAACCGCTGGCCCACAAATGGAACCATATGGCAGATGTACTGTAAGTTGTTAGGACATTTTATACAGTGGACCACCTTTCCCGAGGTCCACTTTCTGATAATCATAATCATACGTGATTTATGAGATAAGGCCCATCCACGTGGTGCCCCACCAGATCAACCGTTTTGATCAACATGCGCTACACCATGGCCGTTGCCTTTTCACATGATCAGGCAATGGCATCCACTCATTAGGATGGACGGCAACAGTCTGTATTTGGTGTGGCCCATCTAATACGTGGATTAATGGCATCCAGTCATCCCGTAGGTAATATTTATGGTGCACAACCGACTTTTGCATGGTTAGCATTGCTGGGAACACAATAGAGGGCTGGTATATCATGGTTTTAAGACTCGATCGGTTACTTAGACCGTGACTCGTTCTTTTCTAAGTCGAGTTGTACTCGACTGAGTTGGGGTGAATCGGTTGTGTGGGGTCGAGTCAATGCCTATTTTCAGTCCTCAGACGATAGGGTTCATGATTCAGTGATCCAAACCGTTGAATGTGCATTGTCATTGTTGATGCTATTCTCAGCTCGGCCCTTCTAGGAACTTGGGACCTGCACAAGTAGAAGGGAAAAGGTGACCCAGGCTTTACCAGGGGACCCTCTGATGCTTAAGTCAGAACATGGGTCTTTCCGTAAAGGTTTTTAAGGCAAGAGCTTTTGCCCCGTAGGGTTTCCTGTAATTAGAATAGATCTCAATCTCTTGGAATCCGTAATCGCTGATACTTCTAGATTTTCGGAGATCTTAACCTTATCTCTCAAGAATCTTGGGTAGAGTCCCAAAATTTTACTCGGTAATTTTCGGATATGAAGGGATATAGCTTGGCCAAGACAAGTTTTATAGCTAATTTCCGCCTACTCTATTAGCCGACTCAATCTTTGAATCAGACTAAAGTTCGGGTGGCTTTAGGGCCAACTGATCTTAGGTTGGCTGATATTAGGTTGGCTTGGGCTTTCCTCTGTGAGGCTTTTGATTGAGCCTTGAGGTGCACTTCCTCCCTTGGAGGCTTCGCTTCATGGTTCAGGACATTCATGCTTCGGTAAGGCTAAGCACCTCACGATCCGAGCTACATCTCTCCATCCAGTGTTTTATGGACTTTGGGCTTTATGCGGACTCGGCGTCCAACGAGTCCGAGTCATTACTTCACTGACTCTTCTGACCCTCAAGCCAGCTCAAGGACTTGTTATATTTTTTCCCAGCAGTCGTTATGATGTAGAGCGGGTCGCATACAATTTAATGGTTAAGATGAACCAAAAAAGGCCCGATCGAAGACGGAAGTGATCCAGACCGTCGGAACCTTAAAATGGCATGTCTCATAAACATATATGATTCGCGAGATTCCATCAGATGGACCGACGAAATTCCATCTATTCAGCTGTTGGGCTTTAAGAGTGGTTGAGCCAAATACGGCGAAAATCATAAGGTCATGTAGAAATCATGACCGTATGAGAGTTGTTGTTGTAGTTTGATTCTGAAACTTCTCCCGCTCGACCTCATTAGTCCCGCTTTTCTTGGCCGTTTATCCGAAGGCCATAAATCAAAAGGTTAATTTGTCTAATTGAGGAAGAAGATTCATAGCTTATCCACGTCAAAACACATCATACCAACGGTATGGATTGCTGGAACCATGGTCCCCACTGGTCAGAATTCAGAGTCACTAAGTAACTCGGTGTATTCTAAACTCCTGGGGGGCCGTGATGTATGTCTTATCCACGCCGTCCATCCGTAGCATGGACTCATTTTAGGGCATGATCCCAAGATAAAAGCATATCCAAAGCTCAAGTGAACCACACCACAGGAAACAGTGGGGTTAATTACCACCATTGAAACCATCCCGGGCCCACAGTGATGTTTGTTTATTTATCATCCAACCTGTTCAAAAGGTCACACAAACATGGATGAATGGAAAACACAAATATCACCCTGTTCCAAAACTTCTGTGGCCCACAAGAAGTCCTCAACGGTAGGAGTTCACTTCCCACTGTTTCCTGTTCTGTGGTCTACTTGATCTTTGGATATGCTTCGATTTTGGGCTCATGCCTTAAAATGATCTGAAAAAATGGATGGACGGCATGGATAATACACATACATCACATTGGGCCCCACATCCTTTACTCACATGCGCAATCGGCCCTCGAATTCAAAACACGAGTGGTACAAATTCTCGGCCATATGCGAATCGCAGTGTCAAACAGGATCGTGTCGAACCGAATCTGAGTTGACTCGGACGAGTCTTAAAACCAGTGCAAGTAGTGGAACGTTTCTGGAGAAAAGATGGAAACTGAAAAAGGGCAGAAAAGGGAGAATAAATACTCAAACATTCCTATTTCATAAAAAAAATCGCACGATCAAGTACGTGTACATGAAGAATCCTAGAGCGTAAAAAGAAGTAAAATGACAAAAATATCCTCGTCAGGTACATAAATTACTGTTGGTGAGATTTGAATTTCTGGTTCAAGAGCAACTCTCGCAGATCGGCCGCGTCGACTTCTACAACTCGGTTGCCGGGTCTGTAGTAACCCGTAACCGGGTCGGGCACCCAAGAAGAAGAAGTGTCGGGTCCTCCGTCTTTGATCAAGCTCATCGCCACCTTCTTCGTATCTTCTACTTGCTTTGAAATCCCTCTCCCCACGCTCCATGTTCCCGTCGAATATCCACGTCTGTATTTCAAAATTAAAAATTAAAATTGAGAAATTGATATTTACACCCACCGTTTTTAACATCTACAACCTTCATATCTACTTTTGTTAATAAAATAGTGCTGGTTTGTGTGCTACGGAATTCCGGAAAGTCGGGGGCAAAAAAGGAAAATCCTCTTGTGGTGGGTGGAGATTGTCAGATGGGTCATCGCTGAAATGCGCCGGGCGCAGCTTATAGACTCCACGAGATGATTGAGGGCAATCTGAAGAAAAGAAGCGTGCCCAAAATAAAGCCGGATCACGTGCCAGCATAGGACACGTGCGAAAGGACCATACCATTCATCTAGTCGTCCCCACTGAGGACATGCCCTTGCCCAAAAATCAATCCGGTCCAATCATCACATGTCACACATTTTTGTTTTATGGAACGTGGACCAGATCCGACGGTTGATTTTCCTCGCGTGTGTGGCCAAGCTGATGAGTGGGCCAGCTAGAATGTAGTGGTGATTATCGCGAGGAAAAATTGTGAGGTGAATCGCCAGGTAGTGGCCAATCATTAGGTGGGGCCGAATCAGGCCGTTCATTCCTGTACGAGAATAATAGACGGTTTAGAAAGGAAACCACTGACGGCCTATATTCAACACCCAAGTATGCCCCACGTGGGAGGAATGTTCATATAGTCCCATCTGGCACATGGCTCGAACTTCACACGTGTGCACGAGTGGAACGATTCATCTCTTCAATCTCTCGGCCAGGATCATCCTCTCGTGTGTGTGGGAAATCTCCCCTGGCACGAACCACCACCGCTTTCCAGTTCCACCTCGCGCCGGCGCATCATAGAATTGTCAGGTATGTACCATCTAGAATGCGCTGAAACGGATATTGGGGCCCAAACAAAGTATTTCAAATATCGAATCATCACATCATACGATTCTTACCTCGTGAGAGCGAGAGTGACGCCATCGGCAATAGCAGCGAGAAGATTAGCATTCGATATAGAGCGAGCCATTTCAACGGCTGAGATTGTAGAAAGACAAAGAAGCTATTTCTCTCTCTCTCGTATAAAAACGTAAGAAGATCGTGGAGAAAAGAGAAGGGACGCTGCGTTTATATAGCGAGAGAAAGGGAAAGGGAAAGGGAAAGAGAGAAGGAAGCCGTCAAAATAGCCGTCTATGCTGGAACCTTCTACCGTCTTACGGGACGTTCGGAGAGCCTAGGAGTGTTCGCCCTTTTGTAGAAACGACGCTGCGAGTTCACCACAGCTCTACGGAGGGCAAATATGGTTTTGTGGCACCTTGATGGCGGTTCAAAATTTGTACTACCATAATCATGCTTGTTATTGAGAAATTAAAAATATCAGAGAACACATGCTATAGCGAGAGAAAGATATTACAGAATAAAATTTTCAAAAATGTCGAGAGAAAAATGCTCGGAGCTTTTTACGAAATCACGTTCGAATTTATAATAAGACAGAGTAGTTAGAGAGTTGAGAGAAATTTAAAAGCGATCAAGTGGCTAAGGCAAACCAAGTGATCGATGGTCACTCAGGAGGTCAACCCAAGTGGTTGATAATCATTGAGGAGGCTAATGTAGTAATAGTTTTATTTAAGAGGTTGATCAAGCGGTCGATAATCATTTAAGAGACTAATTAAGTGGTCAATAGTCACATGCGAAGTTGATCAAATAGCTGAGAGTCATTAAAGAAGTTGATCAAACAGCTAAGTGAAACGCAGTCGAGTAAGCTAAAAAGTCTAGAATGATTATCAGAATAAGTGACAAGTTTCAAATGAAGTCTTCAAGGCCATGTGGTGTTGAAATAGTTACAACAATTATTAGATAGTGAGAAGCATTAAAAGCCATGTAGTGGTGAAACGATTACGACAACTATCAGAACATGTGAAGCATTCAGATGACTTCGATTTCAGTGAAACAAAGTGACGCAGGGGAGGACGTGAGGTCGAGCACTGTCTTCCTCAAGAGGATAACTATTCCGAATCCACGGAACTTCTCTGGACTCCTCACAGAAACTTTCTCGAATCCACAAGAAAATAGAGTAGAAAATAGAAATAAATTCTAATAAATTCGAAATAGATTAATCAATAAGTGATAATCTTCTAATGCGTCTCCTTACACTATTAATAAAGAAAAAATAAACTAAAATTCGTAATTACCAAAAATAGCAAAATTCTAACTCTAATAAAAATCTTAATTCTAATAAAACTCTTCTAAGGCCTAATTTCTAAAAATAAAAATTACAAATAAACTTTCTCTAGAAGAGTCCTAGTATAATTAAAAGTTATTTTTAAAAAGAAAGAAAATCTAAAACTCTAAAAATATTTTAAAAATCAGAATTACTAAAAATAGTAAAATTTTTCTAAAATTTCATTTTTGAGTTGAAAGCGTGCGTTTTCTGACGAAACGGACAGATGCGACCCACTTATGTGGGTCGGTTCACCTCGGATGGCCCGTTTCAGTAAAGATTGATAGGTTGTGCGCCCTGTAACGATACCCGGATCAAAAGTTATGGTCAATTTACGGTCCATCTTCTTTTGGCCCAACCATACTAGAAACGTATCTGTGACACGTTCTACATCACAAAGGGTCTTGTATCAAACTAATTAAACCCAATATATCTTTTAATTACCTATCATTTACATTTATTAGTATAATTATTATACTTTTCTCCCAATCAATTACGTTTTTTAATGTGATCCTCTACTTTTTGTCTACTATTTAAGTTCCTTAGTATAATATGTAACATTAATCAAATAGTTGATAATGTTAGCTATAATTTAAATCATTGCTTATACATTAGATTCACTTCTTCATTTAGTAATTTATTTTGCAGTTGCTCTTCGTTAATGATTGCAAGGTTTTCTTTTCTATTTTTATTTTTTTTAATCTGTATTGAAAAATCATTTCGTACGAAAGACAAATGTCGCTTGATCTTTTCTACATATCATTATAAGACGAACCCTACTATTTAAATATCGCTTGATCTTTTCTACATATTGTGCGAGTGATTAAATAGGCGACCGGTCTCATTCAACCTCGATCAAATGCTACGTATTTGCCTATCTCGATGCTTGGGCTTGCTCAATTTAAATTAAACTACAAATTCAATTTTGGCACACCTCACCTATTACATGATAGAAACCGTAAATGGAGCTACAACACCTATCATACATTTATTTCACTCAGATCAAGCGGTTCAGGTCATGCCCATCCTTTTCCTAACTCATGAACTGAAAATTACAATGAGCTCGAGTCCTAGTGGCCATCTAACGAACCAATGGTCAATACTCAACAAAGAATTTTTCTTTAGGCGGAAAGAGGGTCGTTGGATCAATACATTTTGCTGTTATGATCCATCTACGCTTCATTTGGCATCTGGGCTATCAATTAGGGCCGTTCAACTTTCTTTGTTGATAAGACATTTCAATATGAAAAATTATAATTGGAGTTAAGGACAGTGAAATTGCATCACTTCAGAACACAGTCCGTCGAGGGATGGGCTTACTATTTGGATGGTATGGATTGTCTTAAATGAATGCCATGTGTGTATTATTAGAGACATCACAACTTGGAATACGGTGGTAAACTATCAAGCTGGCGTTTTCATTCCGCAGACCAGTCGTCGATCGCCCGGTCAACGTGCTTTAGAAAATGGAGATTTCCTAGAAATGGAAATCTCCAATTCTCTCTTGCGCGGAAATCGAATAAAATATTGAAACGTGGGACCACCCAAAATAGTGGTCCGTGGAATCTCCACCGTGTATATAGTCCAGCCCTCGTTTGTACAGTGGGCCCCAACGGAAATGTGCACCATGCTAAAATTGGATGAATTCGACAATCACACAGAAAGGTCCATGTCTGGATGGTTTGGATCTTTCGACGGATGCCAATTATGCAGTGTTGGCCCCATCCATGGATGGGAGGTAGATGAATGGTTCTGATCTGCCGGCCCATTGAAACGGACGATTTCCTGCGAAAGCCTTCTGCAGGAAGTCCGGGAACTTAGGTGAGGCCCACTGTGATGTTTGTGAGAAATCCTCCCCTCCGTTTTTGTGAGATCATTTTATGATATGCTGTAAAAAATGAATGCAGAACCTGAGTGAGACCTACCAAAGGAAAATGTGGTTCGAGAAATTCCTACAGTTGAAACTTTCCTGGGTTTAACAATGATGTTTAGATGCCATCTATATCATTAATAGCGTCATTCGTAAAAAAATTTAGCATGAATCAAAGCTTCTATGCGCTACAAATATTTCAACTGTGGACATTTAATTATCACGTATTCAGCTCACCTTAGCTTTTGATACGGTTCATTTTTGGTAATTTGTGTTAAAATGAACTCACAAAACGGATGGACACGAAGGATTTCTCATAAACATCACAGTGGGCCTCACCTAAGCTCCCAGCACGGGAACTTTCTTCCATAGGCTTTCACAGGAAATCCGCGTCCCATTGAAACACTGCGTGAGTTGCTTATGAATCGAAACGGTTATTCGTGGATGGGACGCCGAACCTAAGTGGAGCCCACCGTGACATTTGTAAGAAATCCACCCGTCCATCCGTTTTTTTAAATCATTCCAAGACAAGAAGCCAAAACTGAGGCATCCACAGTTGAAATATTCCCAGGGCACAGAAGTTTTGAATCAGGCTAATATTTGGTTTTTCAGTTTATCCAAGTGGGAATGACGTTATTAACGGTATAGATGGTATATAAACATCACTGTTGACCCAGGACGTTTCAACGGTAGGAATTTACCTACCATTTTTCCTTCAGGGCCTATTTCAATTTCAAATTAATGGTAAATACATGGGAAATCAGTAATAATGATTTCCCCCCAGTAATTACAGCAGTAGTATTGATGCTTGATTTCACGCTGGCTTTTTTTCAGCACAAAAACCTACAATGCTGTGAAATATACGTGGGCCCACAGTGATATATGTGGCTTATCCACACCGTCCTTCCATTATCCCAACTGAAATTAGGACATCATCCAAAAATATGAAGAAGATCCAAAGCTCAAGTGGGTCACACATCAGGATTTAGGAAATCAAATACCTACCCTAAAAAACTTTTTAGGGCCACTGTTTCCTTCAGTGTGAGTCACTTGAGCGTTGGATCGACCTCATTTTTTGGCTCATGCCTCAATATGTTATGCTAGAATAGATGGACGGCACAGATACATCATATATATCATAATAGGGCCTACAAATTTAAACCAATCCATTTGAACCGTTTTCCAAGCAGAAATACCTGAATTTTCAAATAGATGTAAAAAGTAATCATTACTCATTTACCTTGTATTTACATTATATTTGAGGTATCTCTGGCTGACAGTGAAGTACCTCTGGCTAACGGTGAAGTGTGATCTGAGAGATGGTGTACTAACAAGCTAACAAAAATAATAATAATTTAAGAGCATCAGATATGGCTAACTTTTGGCCTAATGTTCTTAAATGAGCTAAAAAATGGATGGACGGGTTGGATGTCTCAGAGACATCACTGTGGGCCCCACATAAGTTTCCAGCAGGAAATTCGTGTCCCTTTGGCAAGAAGTTCATGCAGTAAGAACTTAGGTGAGACCCGCCATGATGTTTGTGAGAAATCTACCTCTTCCATCCGTTTCGTGAGATTATTTTAGGACATGAGGTCAAAATTGATCCTAATCCAATACTCAAGTGAGCTGCAAACGTGAGGATTGAACTTCCACAGTTGAAATATTGGTAGCCAATACTCAAGTGAGCTACAAACGTGAGGATTGAACTTCCACAGTTGAAATATTTGTAGGGCTAGAGAAGTTTTAAATCAGGCTAGTATTTTTGTTTTCATTTCATTCCAGTAGTAATGTCGTTTTAAACGGTATGGTAATGTTGTTTTGAACAGTGTTGATGACAAAATCTGGACGACTCCCTGCTCCGACTCGCGAACTCTAAATCGATTCGGCCCCTTGTACCTGCACACTTGCAATGAGCAAAGGAGACCCTGGTCTAAGCAGGGGACCCTCCGATGCCTAAGTCAGGTCAAGGGAATTTCGGTCTAAGTTGAAGAGTAGAAGGAGAGTGCAAGATGTTGCATACCTGTAGCAATGGTGTCTCAATGTATTTATACCTGACCATCGGACTGACAGGGTCTGATAATCTCAGCACGATTCGTTCAATCAGTAGGATTTTCGGATCGTAGAAATATTGTCCGCAATCAAGGGATTGTGTAGCATATCGTGCGTATCTGTGGGCGAGGTAATTGGTCATGTCTACTTAAGGTAGTTTCTTATTTTAGTGCATGAAGCGTCTACATTCCTCCATGACCTCGGCTTGAGACCTCTGGCCGAAGAGACCCTGACTAGCGTGCACACATGCCTTCACTGTTGGTTTGTTAAATGTGGATTATGTCACGAGTCTGAGCCGAGTCCCGGTCTGGATGGAATGTGGACTTGGCTTTATTCATCTATTGAGCATTCTAGAGGTCTTCCCTCCGAGATCCGAGGCGGGAGGCAGATCTATCCTGTCGAGTTGATTTTCCCGCAACTAATGCAAGTGGTTAAATTATTCGTCTCTGGTCGGGCACTAGAGGAATAGTCTGGAGTATTCGATCCGAGCTCCACACCGACTATTCCGGTCTCAGATCAATCCAAACCGACTACCAGCCTCGGAGTAGGAGCGCCACTGTAACCTAGCCACGTATCTTCCTTCCCCTTCATAGCATCATATCGTTTCAGATTGACTCTTGTAAGTCCGATCGAATCAAAGGGATGTCGGTCCTCGGAATTGTAAGTGGCTCGGATCTTCCCATAAAAAACGGTATGGATGGCATGTAAACATCACTATTGACCCAAAGATGTTTCAATGGTAAGAATTTATGTACCCACCTTTTCCTTCAATACAACCTACTTAGTCTTGGATGCTGTTTACTTTTGATCTCGAGTCTAAAATGAGCTTAAAAAGCCTATGAATGGGGCGGATTTCTTACAAACATCAAGGTGGACTCCACTTGAGTTTCAGTGGAGGAACTTCCTGCGAAAGCTTTCGCGAGAAATCCGTGTGCTTGCTTGAGGCTTTCGCATTAAATCCGCATCCGTTATTAGCAAACCCAAAAACGTGGCATTTCTAATCTACCTAGGCTAAATTATCAGGTTGGCTTGGACCCACGTGTATGTTGACTTAGCCCATGGTTATTTTTCTTTACGACTGTCCATATTTTTCATTCTCACATGGCCCACCCGATTTATGGTCCAGGGGTTTCCATGGTGGCCTACCTTATGCACGGCTCAGATCTGGCACAAATCCCATGTTTGGCAAGTGTGCGGCAAGCCACCTTCTCAATGAAATCGGATTGCGTACTGAGTTACTCAGTACACTTTTATTGTATTAAGTATAAACTCTATTGGGCCCACTGTGAATTCATGTGGTTTATTCACACCGTCCATCTGTTTTTCCATATCATTTTAAGGGTTGAGCCCAAAATTGAAGTATATAAAAAGCTAAGTATACTATACCACAGGTAGCAATGGAAGTATTGATTTTCACCGTTGAAACCTTTCTGAGGCCCCAATGATGTTTATTTGTCATCCAAACTATTCATGAGATCACACAGATGTTGACACGAAGGAAAAACACAAATATCAACTTGATCTAAAACTTGTATAGCCCTTAATAACTTTTCAACGGTGGACTTCAATTCACATTGTTTCCGGTGGTGTGGTCCACTTGATTTTTGGATATGCTTAATATTTGGGTTAAAGCCGTAATTTATATTTGGCCCACTATGAATTCATGTATTTAAATCTTGACCGTGGTATCCACGTATTTGAATCCTGACCGTCTTTTTTTAAAAAAATTTATTTTGGGCTTACTGTGGACTAATGGATGGTTTGGTCACAAACGAATGTCCATAGATTAGGTGACAAGTGTCCATAAGGCAGTGGCAGCGAAGATTGTGCGATTATATACCACATACAAACGGGCCCATGATTTGGACGTTTTGGATTGATTTGCATGTTGGCTGCATATAAAGAGGAAAATAAATAATCCAAACTGTTTATAAGAAGTAGTACCCTGACATTGAACGAGTGAATCTAGGAAATCTCAAAGAGGAATTTGAAACTTGAAAACTGAGTTGTTGGGTTAAGACGGCGGCTTTTGAATTTTAGCTTTGTATGTATGCCTAGGATTTTCCACAGGGTGTATATCGGCCACTAACTGACCTCAGCTCGAACTCGGCTTGGCTCGGTCCTCTAGCCCGACTGGCTAGCTTGGCTTGGTTCGGTCAGCAGCTCAGGCCAATTCGAGCTAAGATCAAGCCAAGTTCACCTATGCAATATTTTCACAAATACCCAAACCGCACCTTCAAAATCCCACTGTATGTAAAACAACAACACTGGTTTTATATGTATTTTATTAAACACCTTCTAAGCAACATAAAATAAAGTAAAAAAGGGTATTTGTTTCATATACATACATTCCTTGCCACCAGCCACACTTCATCGAGTCATTTCATCAAACACTTGGTGAGCAACATCAATATCAAAGTAACCAAGTCACCGAGTTTGATTCGAACTGGGTTCGATCCGAGTCGAGTCGAGCTAGGGCCAGCTCGAACTCGGCTCGAACTCATTTTCAAGCTAAAAAAATTAGCTCAACTTGGCTCGAACTCCGCTTCGAACCGAGTCGAGTCGAGCAAGCTAACCGAGCTAGCTCAGTTCATGTACACCCTTAATTTTCCGTGCGGCCGTCTACTTAAAAAAATAAAAATAATAAAATAATAATAATCACCCCCTTATTCTAAATACATTCATACTGCTGCTTTGGTGGCTTTGACTGACAGCTTCTTAACAGATATCCTCAGTTATACCCTAAAACGATAGTCCTATCTCTAGTTAACCAGAATTTTCACTTATTTACCCGTTTGCACTGAAATTACGATTCTAGTTAGAATTTGGATCCTCCATTTGTCACAAATAGAAAATTTTTGTTTGTTACAATGTGATTGGGCCACATTATCATCACATTATGTATTTAATGCAGTTGTGATGATAATGTCCAAAATGATGTGGACCAATCATAATATAGAAAAATAAAAAAATTAAATTTATGGCAAAGAAAGGATCAAGATCCTTTGGCTTATAGTTGATAAACAATAATTAGGGCAGGTGGAGTTGTTTATGCCTAACCTGACCACGCCGGATCTCAAGGATTCTTATTGACAACTTCCTAATAAAAATCAATCATGTGTTATATCCTACAATGATAGTCTTATCTATGGTCAACCATAAGTTTCACTTATTTATCTCTGTGCAGGGTTTGTCAAAATGACGATCATGTCTATAATTGACAAATAATAACTAGGGCTGGTGAAGATATTTATGCCTAATTCTAATTGTATCAGACTTGGCAAGTCAAATGATATTATGTGGCAATTAAATCTCAATAAGTGACAAATAAAAAATCTTTTCGGATACCTTGACAACCAAATGTGTTTAGGATCTAAAAAGTCATGAGTAGTGTAAAAGGGGTAAGTCTAGTTGACTACTACAATAGTAAACCTGTTGTGTATCTCGTTCATGTGGCAGAGCCAATGATTTTCTATAATAGTTGTATGATTGAAAAATGAGTATCGACCAAAACACACTCCCTGTAAGTGACAAATTAGGGCGATGAACCATAATCTCACAAGAGGAAGTTGTAATGGCCAAAACCGCTTAAAGAACGGAGTAACAACAAATCACACCCCAAAATTTGAGCATCTGAGTAGTATTGCTAAGACCCGAATCCCAAGATCATGAGATTAATTTAATAAAATCCAATAGAACTTATATGGTTCCATCCATTCCATTAGATATACAAAGCCATCTAAAGGAAACATTATTAAAATAATTCTCATTAATGTAATGTCCACTGTTTAATCCTCACTTCTTTCATACTTTTCTATTATATTGATATTCAAATTTAAACTAAACCTAGCAAACAAAATAAAATTAAAATCCAAACTAAACCTAATTAACATAAACTAGTAGTAGAGGAGCTTTCTCGAAATACTCCAACTTTGCATCTATAAAATTTTTAATGGGTGAGCATGACAGTCTAATAAAATCATATCATACTTTTATATTGAAATTTACAAATTTATTTAAGACACAAATCACAATGTATACATTAATTATAAAATATTTAATTAAGGAACATACAATGTAATTCTCATATAGTAATAAAACGACAAATGCAGTGCTCATGAATCAAAACTCAATAATATCAATTCTACTTGAAAATTTTGAGGAGTAATTTAAGACAAAGCACCCATGAATATATTTTTCAGATAACTTGAGGACAAAGTATCTGTGCGATCAATCTTTTATGAATAATCCAGAGCAGAGCACTCATATTGTGAATCTTTTAGGGAGAATCCCAAGATAGATCACTCATATTGTGGATCTTTTAGGGAGAATTCCAAGGTAGAACACCCATGATATGGATCTTTTAAGAATCCCTAAGTATAACATTTGTAAATATACTTTTAGGAAAACTAAGGCATATCACTTATGCAATGGATCTTTTAGGGAGAATCCTAAGCAGATTATCTGTGAATAAACTTTTAGGGAAACAAAGGCAGAGTACCTATATAGTAAATCTTTTAGGAAGAATCCTAAGGTAGAGTACATGTTCAGTAGATCTTTTAGGGGAAATCCAAAGATAGAGCACCTTAAATCTTTTAGAGATAAACCCAAAGTAGAGTAGAAATTGCATGGAATAGAATACCATGAGACACTAAAGCTTGGCGAAGCTAAAGAATGATGATTATGTCCTAAATAGAGTGATTAAGACTAAATAAAATTTTCACCTTTTAAACATAATTGCCTACTTAAACTAGTATGCAAATTAAATTATATAAGGTAATTAACTTTAAAGCTTCTGCGCTTATAGATGGTCCAAGAAGTAAGTAGTTTATAAATGAGAGTGTACATATGTATGTGGGATGTGCTATCTATCAACTCCTAGCATTCATCTAATCATGCATACATATGATTAAACATTCATCACATAAGTATAATTAAACAAGTGCGCAAAGACAATCTCAAACACAAGCATGTATAGTGGTTTGGTTTCCCTACTCCACTCCCGGCGGATGCACTCTACCCATGAGTATACCAGATTTCAATATCAGGAGTTTTACATCAGTTCACTTCTAACTTTTACAATCCTACACAAGGATCGGCTCCCGTGAGAGACTTTACGCGATTTTATATACGCTTTCCACGAACCTCGGTCTTACACAAGAATCTACTGATATACACTCTCATCGAAGTTCCTGCAAGAAACTTTAGTTGGTTTTCTATCAACTAACCAACGACCTCAGTCTTAATTCAAGGACTTACGTTTGCTCCTACTGAAGGCTCCCTCGGAGAATAACACGTATATACCCGTATCCAATGGCCTGCATAAAAACTTGAATTTAAGTCCTACATAAGAACTAATGTCTTAAACAAGAACCTAATTGAGTTTAACAATTCAAACTCTTACACTCAAGATTAATGGCGAAAGATATAAAGCCAGACTTGTTGCTAAAGGTTTTAACCAACGTGAAGGTATTGATTTTAAAGAGACATTCTCACCAGTATT
The DNA here is from genome assembly GCA_030180095.1 of Magnolia changhungtana. Lineage (NCBI taxonomy): Eukaryota > Viridiplantae > Streptophyta > Magnoliopsida > Magnoliales > Magnoliaceae > Magnolia > Magnolia changhungtana. The sequence goes on from JASAUF010000098.1 coordinate 2,387,898, forward strand.
TAAGAAAGACTCATTCATGATCATAATGGCTCTTGTGGCTGATATGAATTTGGAGCTACTTCAGATAGATAATAAAGATTGTATTTGTCAATGGAGATCTAAACGAGAACGTATATATGTTGCAACTTAAAGGTTTTATAACTGATGGCTTAAAATATATGGTTTGTAAACTACAGAAATTTATTTATGGGTTGAAATAGGAAACACGACAGTGGTACCTGAAGTTTCATTAAGTGATTTTCTCATATAGTTTTGTAAAAAATACTGTAAACGAGTGTATCTACGTTAAAATTAGTGGGAGTAAGTTCGTCATATTAGTTTTGTATGTTAATGACATTTTGTTGGCTAGCAGTGAAGCGAGAATGTTGAGCCATACCAAGAAATTCATATCTCGAAGATTTGAGATGAAGGATCTTGGTGATGCCTTTTATGTGATCGGCATTGAGATATGTCATGACAGATTACACGGATTGCTTAGCCTGTTACAGAGAACCTATCTTAATAGGCTACTTGAATTGTATGGCATGCAAAACTATATTCCTGGATAATGCAGTATCCTAAAAATGATTTGGCAAAGAATCGGATGAAGGATTTTCTATATGCGTCGGTAGTATGGAGCATCATGTATGCTCAAGTCTTCATATAACAAGATATTGCATTTTCCATTGGAATGTTGGGCAAGTATTTGTCTAATCCGAGAATGCAGTATTGGATAGCTACAAAGAATGTGTTATGCTATCTAAAAAGAATAAAGAACTTCAGACTCACATACAGAAGGTCTGATCATTTAGAGTTGGTTGGATACTCAGACGTAGATTACGTTAGTTGCGTTAATACAAAAAGGTCCACCTCAAGCTACATCTTCATGATAGTTGGTGGGGTTGTATTTTGAAAATTTGTGAAATGGTCAACCATAGCTTCATCCACCATGAAAGCTAAGTTCATAGCTGGTCATGAAGCATCAAATCATACATTGTGGTCACAACATTTTTTCTCATGTTTATGGATATTGGAGTATATCCTGAAACCATTGAGAATAATTTGTGATAACTCAGTTGCATTTTCTTCTCTAGCAACAACAAACATTCATAAAGGTCAAAGTATATTGACATTATGTATCTAATTATGATGGAAAGAGTTCAAAATTGTCTAGTGTCTGTGGAGTTCTTTGGCACTAAGTAAATGATTGCGAATCCACTCACTAAAGAGCTCTCTATCACGTCATTTCAAGAGCATGTAATATGCATGAGAATCATTAATCCCATATAATTGTATTCGGTTAGTGGGAGTTGAGCGCATTTTATTTTCATAGACATTGAAAAGATTTCATTGATAAATTTTTTATGATGCTAATATAAAGTTAATATTTGTTTCTCTCTATATATGCATAATTTATTTTGAGTAAGTAGAACTAAAGTCATGTCTCGTTGAAAACATTTGAAAGCTCCAGGATCTCTTAAGGATAGATACATATCATTACACTACATATATAATCTTTATAGCACACTTTCTAGTTATTGATTTATGTCGTTAAAACTGATAGTATTTATGATGTGCTTAGTCTTACTTCTCTAATATTAAATGTTGTGATGACTACTGCGATCCGATACTAGTGGTCTTGATGGACCAGATTGTAATAGTGTTACCTGTATTATCCAACAATTATATTAGTTAACCATTTGGATATTTTCTTCAAAATTAAAATATGCTTTCAAAATATTCTTAAAGATAAATCATTGACATTGATCAATGTGGCCTAAGTGAGAGAATGTAAGAATTCTATATGGCAGGCCTTATTGATCAACGACCTGGATTGGCTTAGGCCCTGTTTGGGCAACTGGATTAGAAGGGATTAGGTGGGATTGTATTAAAAAAAACGTCATTATTATCCATAGCAGGGATTGTCCCCTGATTCCATGGGATTAGATTAATGCCATGCTTTGTTGGATAATGGATATACCCGCCATCATTTGATTGAATAACACATATGTATTATATCTAAGCGGTTCATTTGTTTTGTAACCTCATTTTATGGTATGGGCGAAAAATGAGGTAGATCAAAACTTATGTCATCCCAAAAAGTTTTCATGTAAGTATTCAATTCCCAGGGATGGTGGGTCCACGTGAGCTTTAAAATTACGATTTTTGTGTCCCATGCTCTAAAATAATCTCAAAAAATGGGTGGAGTCGGTGTGGATATAGCCCACACATGAGGGTGGGACCTACACAACTTGCTAGCATTGAATGTGGCACGGGACCCAATGTAATTCCATCCGATCTGATGCTTTGCCAAACATGGAGTGGAATTGGCACGGAACCAGATGAATCCAATCCCACCTAATCCCTTCTAATCATGTTGCCCAAACAGGGCCTTAAGGGTTGGATAATGTGATTGAGAGTATTAGTGGACCCCACTCAATTGTGATTCATCTAAAATCATGTAAGGGATGGTGCACTACAATTGTGTCACTGCATAATGTTCTAGCTGGACTAGGATTAAAATTTTCGTGTGAAGCCTTAGGGAGATGTTTCAATGGGTTTCACACTCCTCACCCCTATAAAGTATATAAACAGGGCTAGGACCCCAAGCCTACATACGACAAAAGCTATTTTCCATCACAGTGCTTCTCTAAAGGGTGTAAGGTAAGGAAAACTACCACATCAAGCATACAACGATGGTGTCCCAATCAGATACGCCACTAATTTAGTTATCAGATATCCATACTCGATGCACATCACGATCCTTTGCAATTCCACATATTATAGTTTACATCCTGAAGTTTCAAATCGAAGGTTTGAGGTCATTTTCCTGGTGCGTTTCGTAACAAGAAGCCTTTGGACGTTTTTCACACTCAATCTCTAAAGCTAGTATGAAACATGGATACGTCTTCGAATTTTGACTCATTGCACAACAAGAAATATGAATAGATGGTCCATATTGCAAGAGAATCCTCCACTTAGATTTGGTATAAGTCCTCTAGTCAGGAGAAGAAATAAAAATTTCTGTTTTGAAAATGGGTTTGTGCACAGGAGTTTCGAACCAGTTCAAGTTTCGGGTCACGGATGTAGGCTGCTGTGAGGACCAGGTGGGGTCTACCATGATGTTTGATGAGAAATCCATACCATCCATAAATTTCTATAGATCATGTTTGGATGTGGGGCTAAAGATGAGGTAGATCAGATGATTAGGTGGGTCACACGACTCGATTCATGGTGGGAAATGCCTACCATTGAAAACTGCCTTGGGGCCTAACGTTGATGAACGACTCGGATCAATTAGTGGGTACCACTATGATGAACAATCTGCAACAAAGATGGGTGCGGGGTTGTGGCTCTGTAAATAGAAAGAAATAAGAAACACAAAATGAGTCATGGCTCCCTACGCACATAGCAACACTGACTTTTTTCTTTTTTTAAAAAATAGAAGTTTTATGGGCCCCATTCATAGTATTTATAGGGCATCTGAACCGTCCATCCAGTCTATCTGACCTAATTAGGACATGGGTCCAAAAATGAGATGGATTCAAAATCTAAATGGGCTATGCAAATCTAATAAAATAGGATTAATGTATATCATTAAAATTTTCTAAGATCACCTGTAATGGCCAAACAGTACATCTAATATATTTGGGTATTAATGACTAGGTAGTTTAGATTTTCAAAGTAGATGGCTTAGATTGCCTTAGCGTGTAATATGATTCATTGGTTTTCAAAGTGGATGGTTCAGAGGGAATCATTGTCTATTTCTTGGCGATGTAATAGTCCAAATAGTGAACGGGCTTACTAATAGGTCTACGAGGGGTATTTTAAACGTTTTGGATCGAAAATAAATTAATGATAAAGCTAGGTGGGATCGAAATGTATGAAAGAATGTGTACATACATGTACTCGTGGTGGAATCATTATATATTGAATCTAATGGTAGTTTACTCTTACATTTGGGTAACGATTAAGATTATGTGGATGAATGTGATGATCACGATGTCAATTTTCTATGATCGGACGATCGAAGAGCGAAATTGATGATCATATGTTTTATTCAGGTAATGGTTAGCTCTTTCAATAATGAATTTGATGATTGGGCACGAGCATTAGAATATATAAGAGTTCAAAGCTAGTAGTGACATGTATGTGAGAGTAAGGGTGCGCATATACGAGCCTTTTCTCTAGTTTGAAGATTTTTTTTTAAAGGAAATGAAATTTTACCCTAAATTATACATGTGGACAAGCACTCATGTATATACTTGTACGCAAATTTTATGGGTCATTACACAACAATGTCAAGTTGGATGAGTTTCATAACGTACCACACACATTTGTGTAGAGAGAGATATAATCATTATGAGAAGAGCTGTTATCCACACAACAGGAGTAAAATGTATGTGAACGAATGCCCAGCCCACGAAAAGTTACCCGCACACATGACGTTGCATGATAAGTCATAACTATTTTCAAGTCTAAATAATTATTCCCACATCAACAAACATGAGGAGTGGCTACGAAGATCTCTCTCCAACTACCACCTTAAAACTCTAGAAATAGGAGAAAGATTAAAGTGATCTAGGCCTTGGCCAACCCATTAAAAATCAACTCTACATTTATCTTATCTTTGTATCATAGATTAGGAGTAGTGTAATCCAACCCGTCTACAGTGCTACGCTAGACTGGCTTTAGGATATGAGCAATGTAATCCAGTCAATCTACGCGGATATACTTAATCAACCTAGTTCTGGAGTAATTTAATTCTCTTCCATCTAAGTTTCTTAACCTTTAAAGAATGAAGTAGAATATGTTCGATGTGAAATATGTTGTGAGACTTAAATTATTTGGTCATTTATCGACCTACAATATTACTATAGCCAGCGGATAAGTTGGGATAGTTTGATCCATGGGTCATTATACATAGTGTGATATTGTGTGTATGGTGAGTTTATACCATAAGACATTGTCCACACACACACATAGGTGTATGCATGTGTACAGATTGATTAAATATAGGAAGTTAAATTAGATTTAACTGTCTTGTATTAGCTTGTACTCTTATACTTATTACAATTATTTTTGAACTCGAGAGGACATATGGTCATAATAAAATATTTAATTAATTGTTTTGGTTCACTAATATATGAGACAAAAAAATTATTTGGTCTTAATCATGCCCTTCTAGGACACAACCTTCATTATGTAGCTCTGCATAGCTTCTGTAGCGCAACCGTCTTAATACCATTACACCATGTGTGAATTTTCAAGGTTATTGGCACAAATGAATACATATAATATGGTAATTTCTAATAATTATACTTTTTGTACATAAACTATCTATAATAGAGCCTTTTGCATACACAAAGCTAATTTTGCACATCTTCTAACCATGCGTCATGTAGGGCCCATTTGGATAATAAGTTGCTTAAGATAAGCTAATTATTCCATAAGTAACACCCAAATCCATAGCTCAACTGGCAGACTGAGTGGAGATACCTCGTTTCAACACTTGAGGTCTTGGTATCGATCCCTAGCGGGGGTGGCTAACATGGAGTGTGTGTACTGACATGGGTGTGTACTAACAAGCTAACCCATATATATATATATATATATATATATATATATATATATATATATATATATATATATATATATATTCCACTTTCTACTTATTAAGAAGATAAGTATGTTTAACAAACAACATAGTTACCACATTCTCATCTCTTTCGTCTCTCCCAATGCCTCTCTTCGGAACTCATGAAAAGTAGAAAAACACACACACAAAAAAAAAGAAAAAAAAGTAAAAAACTAAAGTGATTAAGTACTTTTAAGTAAAAAAGTTACTTATAACTAATCATAAACCAAATTAATTATTTGAAATAAGTCACTTATCTGCTATTGTAAGTATAAAAAGTAACTTATTTGGTGGTATTCAAATGGGCCTATAGAATGATGGCTCTACCATATTATGGTTATAATACCTCCACTCTATTAACTCTCTCATATAAAAGAGTAATTGCATTAGGCTTCATTGGAGGACATGATCACATGTGTATAAATTTAATGTGCATGTATATTCAATTAGAATTCATCATAAAGTGAGCCAAATATATAATAGGAATCAAAAGTTTATTGCTTGTAACCCCCAATCGCAAAAAGTTCATGTGGTTAGAAGCTAAGTGAGGCCCATCATGATGTTCGTGAGAAATCCACCTCGTCCATCTTTTTACCAGCTCATGTTGGGACATGAGCTTAAAATTAAGGCGGATCCAAAACTCAAGTGGGTTCGACGATAGGAAACAATGGGGATAGAACATCCACTATTGAAAAATTAGTGGGGCCGTAGACATTTTGGATCAGGCTAATATTTGTGCTTTCAGTTTATCCCAATGGGAATGACCTTTGGGTTTGTTTGACAACTTAGATTTGGAATACAGTTGTAACACTCCGGTTCTCGAAACTCGAGTACACTACTCGGTTTTCAAAAACCCGAGTATTAACCTTTAATGGGGACTTAAATTTCACATACATTTTTTTTTTATTAGAGTTAACAATTTTAGCGGAATAGAAACAAATCAAGTATAAGAAGGAATCCAAATATATATAACCAAATATTCAAATGGCTCCCGAAAACTTATAAAAACCAATTTCTTAAGTTTTAATAATATATGATAGTATAACTTAAATGCAAATGAAATCAATAATCAGGAGTTGCAAGATCATTTAACTCCTCCTATTCCACCTGAACACCAGCATGGACACCCTCTACGTCTCCTGCACACTGGTTACGGTTTGACAGCGTCAATGACTATCTTAGTGAGGTATAACCCCTAAGATTTATCTCGTATCATCAAGATAATTAAGTATAGTTATCAGGAACAGTGTATAACAAATATTTCACAATGATTATTATAGTAATCAGATAAGGTTCATCAAATACGCATTCATTAAATAAATTCCACAAAGACAATCTTGTTTAAATACATGGATGCATGCCCATGCTCACAAACCTGAGGATGTATATCCAGCTGGCAAAAAGTCACCCAATGAGAACTAACCATCCGGAAAAGTACTCAAAGGTACGCTCTAAGGAGGATTAGTTACCTAGAAAAGACCATGCAACGAGAACACCCAAGGTGAACTAGTCTTCTAGAAAAGTATTCGAAGGTACGCCCTAAGAAGGACTAGGCATAAAAAAAAGTCCATGCAACAAGGACAACTCATAACGATTTGAATACAGGCAACAATAACTTAGGATCACTCTTTAAAATAATCTTTGGTATAGTCCATAGTGATCTAAGAAAACCCCCATGTCTTACATCGATCACTCGGTAAAATCTGTATGCCATGAAAATGCATGACTAGTCGAATCATTATTATTTTAATTTCAAACAAGCATTTTAAGAAAGCTCGAAGGTTACTATAGGAGCTCGTCACCTAGCATAAGCCGACAGCTTAGGCATAATATCCCATACCACCATCCCCGGCTCATGAGACTAATTAAATAAGATGTTTAAAGGTAACGTTTTCAACTAGTGACTAATCATAATTTGACAAGTGGAATGTACCATCGCAGAGTTATACGAAAATAATCCATAAAAGCCACAAAATGGCAAGTAGTCAATTCAATGGATGTGATAGAAGAGATTTTCTCCAAAAAGCCATAAAGGCACAAGCGATCCACAAGATGGTAAGTCCACAACATAATCTCAATTAGTTCATTACGTAATTTTTCACTAGTTCGAATACCTTCCAAAAACATCATAAAGTAATAACAAGTGGTGAAATAAGTCATGTAAAATATCAATAACGCTTATCCATATGAAATATTTCATTTAAACCAGGATAAAGAATTTGCAATCTATAGCATGTTCAGATACTTGAATGTAAATCCAATGATTAATCATTTAGGAAGAATTCACTTAAACATAAACTAGCATTTATTATCATAAATATTAAATTAAGTAATTAATGAAATAAATGAACTAAGATAATTATCATGATATACAAAAGCTTGAAGGTAATCCTCACCTTTCAAGAGTCGAATTGGCTTCCTATGTTATTAGAATCGTTTGCTCATGTTCGAGAATCCAATTCCTCCATACTTTAAACCATAAACCATTTGTACAACTAGGTCGCAACATCATTCCCTAAGTTCAACCCTAAGGATTAGATGGTTTTGAGTATGAATCTATGACTTAGAGGAGGTGATTTGAATTCCAATATATAGATAACATAGTTAAACGATTGCTATATTGAAGTGTAGCTAAAATTTTAAAATCAACTTACTTATGTGAGTCATGGTGTGACTCGACTTTGAATTAAAATGAGTTGAATTCTCCAACCCAGCTTTAACTCACTTCAACTTGGATTCAACTCAAGCTCGGCTAACTTCTGTTATGGCTAAATTCCTAATTCTTTCTGCAGCAATGCTGGACCCATGCCTGACTTATCTTTGACATAGTGGGTCGACTCACTGAGTCAACTCAGTTGTAGCAACTGGGTCCTTGCTCCTACTCCGGTGGTAGACTCTTAGGAGTTTCAACACCTGGTCAAGGGTTTGAGCACCCACAGGTGGTGAAAATCCACTACAGCGTGAGTGTGTGGCAGTGTGTTAAAAAAAACTCGGTTGTAGCAATCAACTCCATCCTTCCTTTCTCTTCTTCTCCTCTTTTGTCTCATCCTTCATTTCATTTCTATTGAGTCCAACAAACTCTGGGTTCAACTCGAGCGAGTTAGCGACTCAACTCGAGTCGGGCTAGTGTGGCAACACCCTCTCTCTCTTTCTACCTTCTTCGCTGCATTCTTCTTTACGTCTTCAGTCTTTTGATCTTCTTCTTTTATAATTTTCGGTCCTTTCATGACCAAGCGAGTCAGGGCTCAACTCAGACGCTCCCCAAACTCGGGAGATTAGAACCGAGTCTCGGTGCGGCATGGTAATAGCGGCTCCGCTCTCGAGCCCTCTTCGTCTCTCCCTCTCTCTTCTTCTCCTTCATCCTTTTATCTTATGTCTTCTTTTTATTCTCCTGCAATGACTGACAGCTCTGCCTAAGAACCCAACCAATTCGAGCTAATGCGATAGCACCCGACTCAGAAAGCTTGACAACCCAACACGAGGTTCTCACAGCTCTCTCTCACAATCTCTCTCTCTCTCTCTCTCTCTCTCTCTCTCTATCTCTTCTGGATTTCTAGGGCCAGATTCTGAAAATAGAAAGGAAGCCTTTATAGCCTCCCCAAATTCTTCCAGAGTCTTCAGACATAACTAATTCGGGATTAGTTATTGGGTTAAGACGTCGGTTTGAGTTGATCTAATCGAATCCCGCTTGTATGCTTACAATGTAATATTATGAATATATTTTTGATGGCCTGGCCTACTAGGTGAAGGTCTCGGATCGAGAAATAAGGCCCATTGCACAATGGTGGGTTTTACGGTCGGGTGGAGAAGATGAGGTGGCCACCCATGGCAGATTTTCCTCTACGGCCTTATCCTTTGATCCAATGCTTCTGGACGGACTAGATGTATTTGTTGATCACTGTCGGGTCCGTACTTTGGATGAGTACAAGGGATCTGATGATGTGGCGTGCAATTTTCTCGACTCATACGGTATAGCTCGAACTAATGAGATTTCATGCGAGATCTCATACCGTTACAAAAGAGGCTTTGAGAAGCCCTAAATCCGACACACGAGAAGCTTCAAGGGTTTTCGGAAGTGCTTGTGTGGCTGGGATGGGCCAGCGTTCGAAACAGTAGGATTCCTTTCAACTTTCTAAAGCTATGAAAACCCTAATGAGGCTCAGTTAAAGGGTTGAGATCTCTCCACTTTGACGGCTAAGACAGAGCGAGAGGTGTTGCTTTCGGATCGCAAGGTAAGCAAGGACGCAAAGCTTCTGCTTTCATAAACAGTTGTACATAGGTCTTTGCTTGTGCCCGTGTTTGTGCGCAGTCACGTGTGACACATCGTGTGGAAAAGCCCAGGGTTTGGTAAAAAATGAGGACCGCACACAATGGACGGTTTGGATCGTCGAAATGTTCTTTGAAGGTGGGCCACGATCGACGTGCACAAACGGTGCCCATTTAAATCGAGTTCGGGTGGGAATAAGAGAGAAAAACCTCTCCTTCCTGAGGTTTATCGGGTCAGCACCCGCTTTGACCCGACTAGTTGTTTCGGTGCTTCGTGGGAGTATGCCTACAGGGTATACGTTACACTAATGTGGTGTCCACAAAGTTGTTCGTGGGAGATCTACTTCGTTCATCTGATGTCGTTCATCCACGGTAGTCATTTGCTTAAAAATGGAGTTGGTCCCATTATCAAATGAGTCGCATTTCTCGATTAATGTATCTAATTGATGATTACTGATAATCTGATAGTCAGATCATTTCCCAATACGATTACCAACATTTCTAAAGGTCCTCAAGCTATTATAGATAAGCTTTAAGGGTTATTTTTGTAATTCTATAATTACATTATGTAACTAAGTTTTCTTATTGTAAGTTGTTGACATAATGAACGGTGAACCACTATACGGAGTGTTATGGGCATAAGTATTGTGGGCCCGTTTAATGGTGGATCTTGATAATGTAACGATCCATCTTAAAAATTAGTGGGCGGATGGCTTGATCTATAGATGAAGATTACTTCAAACCATCAGATTTAGGCTGGAATGAAGATGAGCGGTTCCATAATTTAGATTATTATGTAACACCCGAGTGTAGAAAGTACGAGACGTTACAACAGTGGAATCCAAATTACCATTCAATTAGAATCAAAGTGATTTCGAATCTTTAATTATATTTACAGCCTATGATTGAATCCTATGAAATCTAAAAATTGTATTTGTCGGCCTAAATTTTGGCTGAGAAGTAATTCAGTAATATATTCGCAAGATAATAAACTTGATAAAGTAAATCATGTTTAATACACCGAAATGACATACATTTTGACATGTTAAATAATTATTATCATAGGCCCACCGTAAGATATGCTTTGGTTAAACATGAGATAATTCCAAGTCTCAATTAGGTCATAAATTTGGCCTACTCATTTTATTAGTTAAGCAAAATTTCATTTGTTATAAATAATGAAAGTCATCCATTTATGTACCATCTAAACGCACATTCGATTCAAGTTACATTTTAAAAAAGTACATTGGAATTAAAAAAATATTAATCATCACAATCATTAGATAGATCATAAAATCAATAAAGATTACAACTTATACTTTATCTAGCAGTTTAGTGGAAAACCAATGGACGATTCTTTTTGGTGAACTATCTCAATTCATTAAACAAAAGTAGCTGAGAGTGTATAAAAGGATTGGGTCCCATAACTTGAGTGATTAGTTTTAACTCCATATATGCCACATGCACAGATACTAAGTGCATGAGTAAGAACCATCACACTACCTTTATAAAAAGTGGTGACTTTTCAACAACACATATGACACATTTGCATGAATATTCAGAATATCCAAATAGATGATCTAACTGTGCATAAAGTATAATCCAAAAATTACACTGATAAGATAGTTATAATTTATTTTATTTTTTTCGTATAGCTCATTTAGCAACTCAGATTTAGAACCTCGTAGTATATTTGTGAATAAGCACTTTTATCATTCAATTTTAACCATCTCATATATGGATTAAGAAAAATATCTATAAAACAAATATGGCCATATCATGAATGAATTGGGTCATTTGATCAATGTTATTTGCACATGATATTTCATTAGATATGTTATGGACATAATCGACAATTCACACCAATTATCTTAACTAAAATAAAAGAATGCCTAAAATATCTTCTTTCTAGCCATCAATTTGTTTCGTACATTGTGACCCACATGAGAAGTGAAGTAATAATAATAATATTATTATTATAATAGAACATCTGAAATATGTGACCCGTCAAATAAAAGTTCAAATCACGCATAACTACATATACTTTAAAATACTCGTTGTCTTGGCTGAATCACAACCCTCTTTCCAAGTATCTGATGCCCTCTTTATCTCTACTCTAGTACACAATAGCAATTATTTTTTTAATGTATTGCGAGTGGGCTCTTATATTCGCAATCCAAGCCATTACTATGGTGGGTCCCACTATGCTTGGACATGCCTTACATGACCTTCCTTACCGCACATAGGGTTAGGCTTGAGTTTGATACTGGAATAAACTTCTTGGGCTGGGCTCGGGGTCTATTAGTTTTAGCCCATCACAGGTCTGAGCTGAGCTCAGCCTAAACTTTACTATGCAAGTCAAGATTGGACAGACCTCGGCCTCACTCTAGCTCGGCTTGTTCACAACTCTACTTGCGGGTATTCATTATACATGTGATATTGATTTAAGGAAATCAGAAAAACATGACTTACTTCTCATAACTTTTGAATGATGAGTGTAACAAAATCAATTGAACTTCATGAGTTGTCAAAGCAAGTTATCAAAGCTTAAAAAGTGTCTATAAAATCTCAAAATTTACGCTGGTTGGAAAGTAGAAATTGAATTTAATAATTATGGAATATATAAGCTTGGTAATGATTATTTTTCAATATTTTTATTTACTTTAATTTTTTTCATGTGTTTTATTTAAAATATGTTATTAAATTTTTATCAAAAATAACAATTGTTGAATTATTATTTTATTTATTTTTTTATGATTTCTAAAATTTTAATTATATATTCTTTAACTTCTGTCTTTTTACTTTTTATCAGGATTTGAAATAACTAAGATATTGGAAGAAACTAAATAAATTATAATAGGTAAATTTAATTTATATTTTATTTTTATTTGTTATTTAAGATTGTATGAAGTGTCCTCATGATGAATAACCAATAGTGTTTCTATGAAAACTATGACGTAATTCACCTGAATAGTTAATAGGTTACTTTGTCCTATACGACTTAACATTAATGAAATCATCCCTATTCATAAGGTAGGCAATTTCTTGTATGGCCATAATTTAAAAAATCATGCTGATTCAACACTCAAGTAAACCATCCCATAAAATTATAATTAAAACCTGCACCACTTAAGTTTTAAAATACTGTGATTTTAGGTACTTTTTTAAAAAGATAAGGCAAGTCGAATAAATGTATTAGAGAACTTATAAACACTACTACCCTTAAAATGACACTCGCTTAGAGAAATTATTATTGCATTAGCGTGCCTCTTTTTTTAGGGGTTAGATTCATATGTTAGTTTGGTATTATTCAAAAAAACATATTTATGATTCTACAACAGTACACGTGAGGATAGTTGTACAGTAATCTATACCATCCAACTTGTTAATAAAGCATAGTTTTTTTTTTTTTTAATGATTTAAGAAAATAATATAATCACTATGATTTTCTTTTTGAATTCTAATCACTCAATATTTTATTTTTAAACATATACTCGATGGGCATTAATTTGGTGGTTATGAATTTTCAATCAGTTTGAGTTCAATCAAAGTGTTTAGTTTGAGTTCAATCAATATTATCTTTAGTACACCTAATACGTACTTACACACATATATAACATGTGGTCTAATTCAAAACCAACACCATTTTTTAGTAGCCTAATGGGACGCATATGCTAACTTTAGTTCAATAGTATATTAATATGGCTAAAAATAGGATGAGTGCATATAGTGACAAGCCAAGTCCGCGCCTATAGGATTGGGCCACCAATACAGATGACTCAGGAGGTCAGGTCTTTCTCAAATAACATTGCGTTATTAGAAAGTATAGCGGATGCTTTGAAAAGCATGCAAGTCAATTTAAAACGAATAAGATTACAGGTCGAGAATCTTAATAAGCTAATGAAAATGTTCTATGAGAGAACACCATTATCTATTAATCGGCTTGCTTATACTAATTATTTAACAACACGTTAAACTGAAAGGTTGGTCGAACCCTACGCAAAGTTCAACCAACCAGACCAATAAGGCTGAGTTACATCACCTCAAGTCATCGTAAGAATGACCAGTTGGAGTGGTCATCGCAACGACCAGTTAGCTAAGGTTTCCATTGAAAAGGGTCAAGATTCATATCTTGGAATGGAATAACCAAGGGAAAAACTTTAAATAATCTGTCCTACAATTAGAGATGTTAATGGACCAGGCTCGGACCTGACAAAATCAAATTTTGAATGGGGTTGGCCCATCAACTCGGCATGAAACAATTTAAAATCTGGGCTGAAGGCAAGCCCAGGCCTAGCCAGCCCATTGACAACCCTACCCACAATACAACACTGAGCTGGCTCAGGGGCAAACCTCTGCAGTAGGGCAAATGCACGTGTGTAGTTCTGCACATTCTTTGATGATGAGGGGCAGCCGATAAGTCCAAAAGACCGATAGTAGATGAGAGAAGTGAAACGGTTAGAAGAATACAAAGAAGTAGAAGGATTCGAAAGACCGATGTGGCTACGTTTCAACTAATGTAACAATTTAAGTAAAGAGCAAGGACAAATACAAAGTATTTGCCCAACAAATAAGTTTATAAATAAAAGAGAAAATCAATAAAACAAATCATCTCATAACAATCTAACGACTCTAACCAAATTTATTTGGTCTTATCTTATTACAATCTTTTAAGCCTTAGCTCTATAGTGGTAGTGAAAAAAATCTTTTAGTTGTAATCAATTAGTTGCAATTCAACTCTATGCCCACACATTGAACTTTATCCATTATCAATTCAACAAGTTCTTTGTTTAGAAAGGTTTCTTACACATGCCATCGACCAAATATGAGTATTCCATTCTAGTTTGAAGACATCCAGTATAAAAAGTCCTTTTGTAAGACAAAATTAAATCCATTTTGGAAAGAATAACTCCATCCTCTGATTATCACATGATCATTCTCTAAAATAATTTATAAGTGGCTGAATATGTGTTACATCTGCTCGAGTCACGGTCATATCGGTCGTAGAGTAGCTAAATAGGCGACATATCTGCTTATATCACCGTCATATACCACCGTAGTCATTGTATCTACTCATATTGACACCTAGGGTTAAGTTGTTTAGTTGGAATCAAGCTGCACCGTTGGTAGAACCATGTCCATACCCACCACACCTTATCACAAAAATCCCTACCAAAAAAATTATCCAACAGTCCTAAAAATTAATTAACATCTTATGATGTGCAGATCATGTTCAACCTATTTATCATGTCTCAACCTATGGAATCCCTAGGTTTAAAAATCCTCTCGATCCAAAATTTAGGTGGGCCTAAAGAACCCAAAGGTAAAAGTCAAGTTTTTTACAACTCAGGTCAACCCTCCCTCTTCTTTCTGCTCTAGGTGGCCCTTCTTTTGGCTTATATGGCTTGGATTACGTATACGCAATACGAAAAACGAGTTCCAGAAGGTCCTCACGAGAGAACAAGGTCCATGGAGAAATTTCTCTTTGAAACCAATGGTAGTCAACAGACATTCGAGATATGGGGTCCACCGAGTTCATGAGAATCCCGGAAATGTATTGGCTACACTCCTTGCCACTAGCCCATTTGCTGGTGGTCGGTGATATGTGGCCCACCATGATGTATGTGTTTCATCCATGCCGTTCATCTATTTTTAAAGATCATTTTAGGGCTTGATCCCAAAATGAGAAGGATGTAAATCTCAAGTGGACCACACCACAGGAAAACAATAGTGATTGGATATCCACCATTAAAATCCTCCTAAGGCCCACTGTACTGTTTATTTGACATCCAATCTGTTTATTAGGTCATACAGACCCAAGATGAAGGGAAAAAACAAATATCATCTTGATCCAAAACTTTTATGACCCCAAAAAGTTTTCTATAGTCCACTTGAGATTCAACACTATTTCCTGTAATGTGGTCTACTTGAGATTGGGATATTCCTCATTTTTGGTCTCATATCATAAAATGATCTAGAAAAATAAATGGACGGCATGGATGAAACACATACATCATAGTAGGCCCACGGAGTACCGAGCATCAGCCATTCGCTGGTAGCAGGAGAATAGCTAATCCGTTTCCGAGATTCAGTGGACCCGGATTTTACGAAGTTCCTGAACTTGTGAACCTACCACCCCATCTCCATTTTGCGAGATCATTTCAAGACATTATACCAAATATAATCCCAATCCAAAGCCCCAAACGAGATGATTGAACTTCGGCAGTTGAAATATTTGTGGGGCCGGAAGTTTTGGATCATGATAATATTTATGTTTTCACTTATCCCAGTGACGTCATTAACGGCATGAATGTCATGTAAATATCACTTTCAAACCTAGGGAGGGAGGTTTCAATGGTATTAATTTCTTACCCAACTTTTCCTTTCTTTGGCCTACTTGAATCTTGAATCATCCTCACTTTTCGTGTCGAGTTCTAAAATGATCTCACGGGACAGATGGATTTCTCACAGATATCATGGCCACACCAAAGTTTACAGCGCAGAACTTCCTGCGGAAGACTTTTGCATGAAATCCGCGTCCGCTATTCTAAGCTAGGAAACGGATTGGCTACTCCCACCGACCCCGTGGCCGATGGTCGATGATCTGTAGGCCTACCATGATTTATGTGTTTCATCCATTCCGTTCATCCATTTTAAAAAATAATTTTAGTTATTAAATTCAAAAATTAGAGGGATATAAATCTCAGGTGGACCACACCACAGGAAGTAATAGTGATTGGATATCCATCATTAAAATCCTCCTAAGGCCCAATGTACTGTTTATTTGACATCCAATCTGTTAATTAGGTCATAAATACCCAGATGAAGCGAAAAAACAAAGTCAGCTTGATCAAAAACTTTTATGGCCCCCGAAAAGTTTTTAATAGTAATATTCATTCTGCACTGTTTCTTGTAATGTAGTCTACATGATATTGAGATATACCTCATTTTTGGTCTAATATCATAAAATGATCTAAAAAATAAATGGACGGTATGGATGAAACAGATACTTCATGATGGGGCCCACAATGCATCGACCATAAGCCATTGGCGGGTGGCGGGGAGTATTCCATCCGTGTGATGGGACATTGGGGAGGTCTACATCCACCGTAAAAACTTTCAAATGAAATATGGGGTCCACCGTGTTATGTAGATATCATCCAATCCATTCATCATGTGAGAACTATCGGGATTAAGGTAAAAACTGAAAATCAGGCTATTCTAAGACTTTTAAACGGCATTAGTTTTACACGTGATTATAGACTGATTTCAGTGTTGTCTCCACCTTAATTCGGGATCCGATTATTTCTTGGAATGTACACCGAAAACTAGGGTTCGAACCGGATGTACCGTTTGGATTCAAGAGAAATACTATGGGTTGGCTCCACACCGCTCTAACATATGGTAAATTAACATCCCTTCAATGTACGTAATTATTCCCTAGACAAAGCACCGGCAATGAAATGGGTCGAGATGGTATACGCGTGCGATATATCTAATACGTTCATCCGCCCTTTTTTTAGTCCACCGATCCATTTTCGCACAGGACCAACGTCTCAGATACGTAACACGAGCGCGGTGTACGCACGAGCGGTAAGAGGGCGCTTGTAATTTTTGGCGTTGAGATACATGCGCGGCTGCAAAATAGCCCAAATTTCTTCCCCACAGGATGCAGTTCACGCGTTTTGAAACCTTCAACATCAAACCAACCTTTCCCAAATCCCAAAATCAGGAACCCCTTCGCTTCCACGTTCCCCAGAAGAAGATCGGATACGGAGAAAATCGCAATCCGCTCGTCTGCCAAACGAGGCGGGCGAAATAACGAAAAACGACATCAACGCCCCCATATCCATAAAATCGTTTGAGAGGAAGCAGTTTTTTCGTTATTTCTGCAATTTTTTCTGGTATTGGGATGATGATGGAGATGGATAGGATAAATAGTGCTGTTTTGGATGACATCATACGCAGGCTTCTGGAAGGGAAAGGAGGTAAGCAGGTTCAGCTTTCGGAGTCTGAGATCCGGCAGCTGTGTGTCAACGCCCGGCACATCCTCCTCTCCCAGCCCAATCTACTTCAGCTCCGCACCCCAATCAAGATCTGTGGTCAGTGATTCTATTTCTATTTCTGCCTTCTTCGATCCATCTTCACCGTGTATTTTTTTAAATTCATGTGTATGTTCTCGTGGCGCGTTGAATTCCGTTGTTTCGGTTTGTGATTTGTTGAGAATTCGATGGGAATTGTTGAAATTGAAATTTACAATGGCGGAAATTGAGAGGAATAATTATTAGGGTGGGTTTGGATTTTGAAGGAAAGGTCGTTGGGTGAAATTGACATCTGGAGCATTTCCAATCAAGAGACTGGTTTGGGTGGAAAAGTCTGGAGCGTTTCTAATCAAGGAGACTGGTTTGGGTGGAAAAATCGGAGGAATGGGATCCAGCAATGCATGCATATCAAATAGGGTACTGTCCGTTTGGCTGCAGATTTCATTCTGTCGGCGATTTGGGAATTTGGATCACGTCCATTCATTCATCATGAGGCTCGGGCCATAAACCGGTTGGAGATCTTAACCGTGTGAGGGAAAAAAAAAAGTAATACGAAAATCACTGATAGGATGTGTATTTTTTTTCCCATTTAGTCATTGTGTTTTTTGGGTTTGTTAACAACATCCCTAAAACTTTTTGTGGTACATCCAGTCACTGACTAACTGTAATTTGGCATAATTTGCTCCATATCTCTGATTGCATGTCATGATAAGAAAAAAAACACTAATAGGGTTATGCTAGTCATCCAATCAATTGCATGAAAAATGGATAGTCAAGATCAAGCAAGAAAAATAGTCCCAATCATCATCTTAAAACGTCTATCAAATAGGCCTCACCATGGAATGGATTGCTTATGATTCTAAAAAAACACATGTGGTCAAATGACGCTGACCATCAAACCTGTGCCTCATAAAAAAATGGACAGTTGCAATGACTTCTGCTTTATTACTACCAGTAGTGGTATACCAGATGGACAGTCTGAATCAATGATTGTGTCTGATGTGTCATTTAAAAGCTTTAGGGTCATTGCTAATGTTGATGAAGTTGAGGGGAATCAGCATTTGTGTACAAGTGTCATCATGCATGTGCACATGATGCAGAGATTGTGGGAACGGTGATGAAATAGTTTGATATCATTAATTGTAAGTACTTAATTAGAAATTTGTATTCTGTTTAGTATTTTAGTGTTGACTTCATGATTAGCAAGATTCTTTCTCCCCGTTTCGTGCATATGTGACTACTATAAATTTTTTGGAAAATGGAACATTTCATGCAAAAATTATCACCTCACTCATTTCTTGGATTCTTGATATATGATTCTCAAAATGTCAATCAATTTGATGGTAACAATATATATGAATGATTGGGTGTTGTGTTGTGGATGATATATATGATGTGACTAGAATTTAAGAATGTCCCTTCTTGCTGTTTGGTGGGCAGTATGGGAAGAAAGAAATGGTAGATGCTTCAACAGGACTTCAAACTCGTCGGAATCTGTAGCTTCTAGAGCTAGATTGCTAGTAGTTGAGTGGGCGGTTAATGTCGATAAGTTAAAGGAATGTAATTTGCTTTTTTTAGGTGTGTAGTAGGCTGAGTCGCTCCCTCAGCGGTGCAACCTCGTATCTTATGTTTTTGTTTTTTCAATTAATATAACCTTGACTTTTCAAAAAAAAAAAAAAAAAAAAAAAAAAGAAGGCCTCAAAACATTTTAGCTATTGGAAAGAAGCCATTCTTGGCATGCATGCACCTCCCATGATTGCATCTTTTTCATAATGTGATACCGTAATGGTACATCAATGTGGGTAATGATACAGTATTTTTTATGCTATTTTGAGATTTTGATAAGAGTTTGGATGTAATTAGGATTGTCTCTCATATTAATAAGAACTCAAGTACCATATTATTTCATATGTACTAGGCTTGTAAAAAGTACATGGAGGCCATAAAGTATAAACAGATTTTATTATATTTTTAAATAAAAAATGCTTTCCTGTGAATCAAACATTCTATTCGTGCGATGCATGTAGAACTCTACAATGACCCAGAAATCCACTGGTGTGATTCCATCGGACCCCATGTGGAGTGATTCCACATGGCTATCTCCTTATTTTCTTTGTACTTTGAGCCTCACATTTGGTATGCCATTTTCAAATTTCTATAATAGTTCAATTCTAGTTGCATTAATCTTTTTGTGATGTTCTACCCTTGTTTGAGGTGGCCCGCTTGGCTTGCTATTGACTCTTTTTTGTTTCCACTCATTAAAAGTAGAATCAGAGAGTACCAAGTGCATTACCTTGTTGGAGCCATTCATTTGTTTCACCATTAGCAATAGATTTGGTTAAGGAAGAGCCGATATTTCAAAGCTCATCTCTTTGAGCCTCTTGTGTTGATTTTTCATTCCCATCTTTGCAAAATGTCCCCATCACCACAATTACATCATCTCAAAAACATCTTTTTAAGGCTTAGTTGATCTAGGCCTAGCTTTAGGCTTCAAATGGTGGTATCTCTTTGGGTTACTCATTTCTTTCCTCTATGTTTCCCTTTCCATGGAATCCTTATTGTTAATATGTTCTAAACTCATCTCCAATCCTTTTTGTTAATATGTTCTAACCTCATCTCCAATAATGTACTGCATCTAACACTTAGGGCCTGTTTGGTTCACTTTATGCTGGTAAAGTAAGGTAAATAAGTAATAATTATTGACATTCTCATTTGGTCACACAAGGTTTGACAGGTAACACAATTCAAAGAATCACTGGATTTGTGTGAAGTCTTTACCATGCCTACATGGCAAAACTCTGTGGTCCTCACGATGATGTATGTGTTTAATCCATGCCATCCATTCATTTTGCCAGATCATTAAGTACAGGAGCCCAAAAATGGGGCAGATCCAAATCTCAGGTAGACCACACCAAAGGAAACGGTAGGAATAATGACTTGCACCGTGGAACCCTCTTTTTTCTGTGGCGTGGTCCACTTAAGCTTTGGATCTGCCTCATTTTTGGGGCTCACGCCCTAAAATGATCCGAAAAAATGAATGGATGGCGTAGATATAGTACATACATCATGGTGGGGCCCACAAAGTTTTTGCTTCTACAAGGTTGAGATGAAATTCTCCAATATTTCAAACAGCAGCCACTACTTATTATTATGTTTTTACCATGATTTCCCTGTATTTACACCAAACCAAACAGGCCCTTAAGGTATTGTTGCTTCCTACTGCATACCAATGTATCCACCTGTCTCTACGTGATGTTTTTTCTTCTGCAGTTGAGAATACAATTCTTTATATGTTTCAGTGTCGAGCTGATGCATACAGGTCTTCAATTGTGATGATCCGATATGGGCAATCAAGGGTGGGGCCGCAGCCTATTCACAAATATCAGATTGGTTGGTCCCACAAGTGGTCCAATCATATTGTGACCTCTCATTTGAGCACTATTCATCTGCATAGATCCACATTCCCTTTATGGTCACATAGTTGGACTGATTAGCTTCCATTAGTTTCCTACCATCTATCTATTTTGCTTAGATCTTGGCAAGCAAGTTTTCCGTTTTATTTGAAGTCTGTTTGTGCAATTGTTAGAATAGGGAAGTTTTCTAACAACATTATAAATACAGGAATAAGGCATACGTTTGGGAATACCATGAAATCAGTTTATTTCTCTTTTCGGAACCCACAATGGATTCTCTTGGGGTGCAATGCTCCAATAGTAGTGTGGCTTCATCTGAAGAGCTAGAGCTGATGCAACTTTGCTAAATGTTCATGAAATATTGGCTGCTAAAATTGTTGGTTCTTCGTAATTGGTCAAGCGATGTTCTTCCAAAATTTCAACCGTAAACTAGAAATTTGTTAAATCTGTTTCTAAGCTTGAAGTACAGAAAATTTGGACCATCTTAGATTTCATAGTTCTTTGCAATGGACTATATTAATAAAGTTGCTATACATCATGGTTTTGAATATCGGTATATGGGGTGTAGTGGCCCGGCTAAAAAAAAGATACAATGTAGGCATCTTGTATCGATATTGGTAAAAAAAAATAATTTAAGCCAAAGAATTAAGCAAAGGATCAGGAAAAAAGAGAATAATAAAAAGATTTTTTTTTTCTTTTTTGTATTGTGGACATGTAATGGTGTATTATTGGACCATTCTTTGATGGGAATGTTGTCTATTGATTTGATTTGTTGAAGATCAACTAAATGGGCCTTAATTGAACACAAATCAAGCATGATTTGGAGAATTAGGGCCCATTATATTGAAATACAACAAAAAGTAAAAAAGAAAGTGAAGGTTTACTCCTCTTTCTGATTTTTTCCCTAATGGTCCACTTCGCTTTGATTTGTCAAATCCCATTCAAATAATTTGTTTCTATCCCATAATAGGTCTATATCTAGCCTAGAATGAGTTTTTAAGCTTCCTTCATGGTTTAAATGAAACAAAAGGAGAAGAGACATGAGTGAAATTTTGAAAAAAATAAATAAAAAGGTTCAAAATTGGGCTTTTTTGGGTGTATCCTGTATCAGCCGTATCAGTGCCGATATGGCCTGTATCGGCTGATACGTCTCGTGCCAATATGGATACAATACGGCCGTCTCGGCTGACATGACATCGATATTCACATCCATGCCATACATCTTATTCTCTAGATATAAATAATTCATCCTATTTAATATATTTCACCTATTCAATATATTTATGGCAAGGGAAAGTCTTGATATTTAGATAATTCATCGTATTCAATATATTTATGGCAGGGGAAAGTAATTTAGGGTTCACTAGACCAATTCAACAAGGTCTCCAACCAAGTTTTGAGACAAACACGGTCTCTTAAATCTTTTTTGACGTTTTGAGTCATCTCCTTTGCTGAATTCGTGAGTCACATCACGTGTGCCTGCATTCAGTGCAAAGGAGACAGCATGTAGAGATGTTGTGTGTTATTGACTGGTTTCTTACATGCTCATTTACAATTGTTCTATCTAAACTTACATTTTCCCCCTAAAACCTGAAAAAAAAAAAAAAAAAAAAAAAAAAAAAGAAGAAGAAGAAGAAGAAGAAGAAGAAGAAGAAGAAGAAATGAAGACTATGTTTATTTGGAGTTGAGATGACTTTTTTCGTTTTTAACCGAACAATGGTACAGATGGGGTGCTCCTTATTACCTAAGCCGCTGATCTGGTAGGCTCATGGGTCATGCCCTAATATCTATCATCTACCCTATCATATCTTTCTAGTCATCTGGAAATGGAGAATCAGAACCAAATGTTCACATTTAATGGGGCACAATAATAATAATAATAATAAGGTTAGGATCATATGATGTGGGAGATTTTTGGGGTTATCTACTATCCACCATGTGGCCCGTCAAAAAAACAATTAGGGTTGCCAAAAGGTAGCCCCCTCATATGCTGTATTTTAGGCCGAGCATGCTCAGTTGACATTGTATGCTTTGTCTAGAAAGTTTTAATGCTACAATCTCATAATTGTCTTGATCCTAGTACAAGCTAGTTCAAACAAGTCTAGTCAGCCCAAAAAAGTTTCTAGATTCTTATTGAAAACCTGGAGACCATAGATATCGATTGTTTGGGTGAAGTTTGGATTAACACAAGCAACTGGGAAAATAAAGAACGACTCTCTCTCTCTCAAAAAATAAATAGTAAATAAATAAAAATAAAGAATGAGTAGCTTGTTCAAAGTATCTTGAATGATCTGAAACTGAGAACTTATACAAAAATATGGTAAGGATCCCTGACTACAGGAAATTGACATTGATTATCTATATGCTTGAGATAACCCAACTTGATATAGAAGCACCCTATTGTGATCTAATCTTGTCTAAGCTTTCGTATTTTAGCCTCTGTTTCTCGCTTCAAAGAAAACCCAAAATCTCTCATCTAGCCCAAGAATAATAGGCGAGAAGTTTTAAAAGATTAAATCTAGAGAAAATCAATTAAAACTCCATGCTAGATCATGTCTGAGGCTGCAATGGACTTCCTCAAGTGGTTTTACATTTGTCACGTGACTCTCTCAAGTCACGACGGAAAACTTGTTTTGGTGTATGCTTTTCCTAATGTTACAATGATTTTCTATTTTGTCAATAAAATTGAAGGGAAACGGCATGCCTGTGAATTTACATTTTTGTTAATTAACTTACATAGTGGGAGAATTAGTTTCTATAGAAAAGCCTCTCCCAAAAGAAACCCAAGACTCTAGTTAAACTTAAGCATCAAAACATCAAACTTCATGTCCATTTTCTATCATGTAGAAGGGGTTTGCTAAATTTCGAATTACTTGGAGATGTTTGTAACAAACTTCAGAATGTGTTGAAAACCAAAACTGTCTTATGCTATGTCTTCATCCATATTAAATTGACTATTTTGTCTTTCAATACTTTTGGCCGATCTAATATTGCAGATCTCTGACAGGTGATATACATGGACAATACCTTGATCTTTTAAGGTTGTTTGAATTTGGTGGTTACCCTCCGGCTGCAAGTTATTTGTTTCTCGGGGACTATGTAGATCGAGGCAAACAAAGCTTAGAGACCATCTGTTTGCTTCTAGCCTACAAAATAAAGTACCCCGACAAACTCTTTTTGTTGAGGGGGAACCATGAAGATGCGAAAATCAATAGAATTTATGGATTCTATGACGAATGTAAAAGGAGATTTAATGTTCGACTCTGGAAGATATTCACTGATTGCTTCAATTGCTTACCTGTTGCTGCACTCATCGAAGACAAGATTCTTTGCATGCATGGGGGTATTTCCCCAGAGTTGAGTAGTCTCTCTCAAATAAGAGACATTGAAAGGCCCACTGAGATTCCAGATAGCGGTCTCCTATGCGATTTGCTATGGTCCGATCCTAACCATGATATTAAAGGGTGGGGAGATAGTGATAGAGGGGTATCATGTACCTTTGGTGGTGATGTGCTTGCTGAATTTTTGGACAAGAATGATCTTGACCTCATTTGCCGTGGTCATCAGGTCAGTAATCATCTTGTCATTGTAAGCTGTGTCAGAGAAATGCTAAGGAGATCCATATCAAGAGGATTTTCAGTTTTCTTCGCAGTGCAAGTGCCAATGTGTCATGTGTAGAGAACCAGGATACTTATCATGGTGGGGCCCACTGTGAACGTGCCCTAACCCAAAAATAGGCTGCTTGACTCATATATTGTTGAACAACCTGGATCTAGCACACACGTGCCTCATTGGCATGCCCATGGCAAATAAAACCCACAATCTTCTATTCCTGATTCTAGATTGTCTGATGTTTCCTAGCTAACACTGAAAAGTTCAGGTGGTGGAGGATGGGTATGAGTTCTTTGGGCAACGGCGGTTAGTTACAATATTTTCAGCCCCAAACTACGGTGGCGAGTTTGATAATGCAGGTGCTTTATTAAGTGTTGATGACTCACTAGTCTGTTCATTTGAGATCTTGAAACCAGCTGAAAAGAAGTCGGCATCGGGCAGTTCAAATACACCAGCTGCCACAAATAAGAAGGTAAATCTTAATTTTGTCAAACATGATGGATTGTACTCATGGCATGATTCCATATGACATGCACATTTACTAGTCCAATGGCTTGTATTTTTATATTGTGGTTTAGTTTGAGAAGATAAGGTGAGACATTCAAGATCTGATATCTGATATGGTTGAAAGGATTATGTATGAGAAAAACGCTACCTGCAGTCAATCATCTACACCTGCCACACACAACTGCCTCACAAGTGCCAACATAGCATGCGTGTATGAGAGCCTATTGTTCATCATGTGGGTTCACGTGGGGTGCCACTATAAATGTTCCCAAATCAGAGGCCTGTGTGCTTGTGAGGTGGGTCACACACACACATTGAAGTTGATTGGTGTTTATCCTTTTCTATTTGTCCATTGTCTTCATACATGTGTTGCCCCCATGATGAGTGGACCAGAACATTTGCTTCTAGGGGTACATTTATGTAAAGCCTACCTGATGAACGACCCTCTCTCTCAGTCACGACTTCATTATCACAGATGTGGGGCATCTGGTTTTGGTGACCGCAAGTAGCATTCCTAATATGATGCTTGTAGCTTATAGTGTAATGTATTCTGCACTTGTTTTCCTCTGTACTGACACCAGAAGATATTGATGTCCCATTTCCTTGTTGTATTTTATCAAGCAGGTTCTAAAAGGTGGAAAAAATTTATGAAGGACCGCTGTTGTTTTCCATGGATGTGATTCAACTCACAAGCAGGTTAGGTGAACTTGGTTTTGGAGGAGCTCGGATTATTTGTTTTTCAATGGGTTAGCCTGGGAAGCTTTTCAACCCAACCAATGGTGATTAAGACCTCCACAAAATCAAAGCTTTTCAATTGTTAGAAATATATACAATCTGTACATTAATGACGTGTCTTCTGTATAGCAAAATGAAGATGGTTTTTTTTTTTTTTTCTTATTTGGTTTATTAGAATAAGACAGTTGGCTAGCTTCAAAGAGTCTTTTTGACCCTGGCCGCCCTTCTTGGTTTTGGTCATTTTATTGAGTTTGCATTCTTTAACCCACGGTTGTAATTTGATGATGTCTATGGGTCAAACGGTGGGAGCTTGAAGATTTCAAGATGAGATTCAGACCAAGTTCCGCAGTAGAAGTCTCGGAGCATTTTAACCATGATTCATATGGTCATTTGTCATTTTTATGCACGAATTGTGGTACATGATGCTATATGACTGATTTTTTTTTTTTATTTTTTACACACTACTCAAGTAAAAAGATTATTAAAATAACATTAGTTTAGGGTGTGTTTGGCTGCACCAAATTTCATAAGATATCATAAACTAGACTGATTAATCATGAAATTTCGTGATATATGGTGCAACCAAATGCACCCTTGTGGAAACTTGATCTAATTATTTTACAGTGGAATGGAACAATGAGACCAGTCTCGTTGAAAATATGAATCTCAATGGTGATAGGTGTTTTTTCTTTCACCTTTTGGTAATATGTGATTGGTGCATTTCATCACAGTGACCGTTTATGGTGATTTTTTTTTAAAAAAAAAAAATTTCTTTCCCTCTTTGTAATATGTGATTGGTGCATTTCATCACCGGACTGTTCATTTGGTAGGTCCGCTTGGATTGACCATCCCCAAAATAGTCACCTAGAACAAACCTAACCATCCAATCTGAGGGATTTTTTTTATTGATGTGTTGCTGGTAGTTCTTTTAGATGTGCATTTGAAAGGCCCTTGATCTCCGAGTAATGGCCTCTATCCATTGGACTGATTAAAAAAAATATTGGATGGTGGTTGCAGCATTCAATCACGAAATATCTGATCAGAGGTTAAAAAGAATATTGGATGGTGGTTTGCCACATTCAACCAGGAAATATCTCATCATTCGAGGGAGCTATGTCAACTTAACACACTTGCAAAAGTAGCTTATTAGAAACTTGTAGACAAGGAAAAGAAAAAAGAAAAAAAGAAAAGCTTTTTTGCTCTCTCTTCGTCTCTCTCATATCTCATGCAATAGATGGTCTTTATCAAAGGTGACCCCGCATGATGGACAGCCCATATCAAAGGTGGGACACTATGGACAGTCTACATCAAAGGTGGGCTCCACATGATGGACAATTAACATTGATGATGGCCCCACTTGTTGTATGACTCATGTCAAAGTGGGCCACAAATGATGGGTGACCCATATCAAGATGGATCCCTTATAATGGACGGTTCAAGTCAAGGGCTGGTCCTAATTATGAGTGGCCACATCAAAGGTGAGGCCAACACCATAGATAATCCACATCGAAGGTGGGCTCAGCATGATGGGAAGTTGACATTGAAGGTGGACCCCACATGATGGACAATTAACATGGATGGACTCCGTATGAAGGATGACCCACATCAAAGGTGGCCCTGCATGATTGACAGCCCATGTTGAAGTGCGGCCCACGTTATGGACTATCCACATCAAATGTGGGCTCCACATGAAGGGCATCATCAAAAGGTGCACCTCCACATGATGGACAATTAACATTGATGGTAGCCCCACATGAGGGATGACCCATGTCAAAGTGGGC
Organism: Magnolia changhungtana; assembly: GCA_030180095.1. Taxonomy (NCBI): domain Eukaryota; kingdom Viridiplantae; phylum Streptophyta; class Magnoliopsida; order Magnoliales; family Magnoliaceae; genus Magnolia; species Magnolia changhungtana. The sequence goes on from JASAUF010000098.1 coordinate 2,415,871, forward strand.
CATGGATGATGGGTGATCCATATCAAGGTGGGTCCCTTACAATGGATGGTTCAAGTCAAAGGTCGCCCTAACTATGAGTAGCCACATCAAAGGTAGGGCCAATACGATGGACGATCCACATCAAAGGTGGGCCCCACACGAAGGATGACCCACATCAAAGGTTCGCTCCTAATGATGAATGGCCCACATCCAAGGTGGACCTCACATGATGGATGACCCACATTGAAGGTGGGCCCACAGAATAGACTGTCCGCATTAAAGGTGGGCTCCACATGATATGCAGTGGACATGGATGACGGATCCAATGTGATAGACAATTAACAATAATAGTGGGCCTCACATGATGGATGACCCACATCAAGGTGGGCCCCACATATGGAACAATCTAAATCAAAATGTGTGCCTTGCATGATGAACAATCTACATCCATTGTCTGACATGATGGATGACCTACATCGAAGGTGGACCCTGCATGATCACTAGCCCATATGGAAGGCGGGCCTCTCAAGGTGGATGGCTCAATTTAAAGGTAGGCCCCATATGATGGATAGTCAACATTGAAGACATGGCCAAAGTGAACCCAACATAATGATCGGTCCACATCAAAAGTTGGCTATACATTGATGGACACAAAATATTAAATGTGGACCCCACATGAATAAGTAATGGAAGAGAGAGAAAAAATGGAAAGGGCTTCACCATAAATAGTCATCCGTTGAATATCTAGAAACCAAGAAAAGCATTAAGTAAGCTTAAGCAAAGCAACTTACCATCTCAAACGGCGTCTCCAATTCTAGTGATTTTTGCTCCTAAGCTCGGCAACAAAGAGCCCTTTAGATTAACGGTGTGGATTGCCTGGCATCCACTATTCTTGATTCAGTTTCCATTTGGCGCTTGAGTTTGCTCAAATGGGGCCCACAATTTGATGATCCTATTGTTTGTCTGTAAATGGGATGGCGTATATGTTCTTATCTTACTCACTGAGTAAACTGTTGGGCCCACCGTGAGTACTTAATAAACTCTATTGGGCCCACCATGAATGCATGTGGTTTATCAACGCATATATCCTTCTTTTTTTCAGTTCATTTTAAGGGGTCGAGCCCAAAATTGAAGCATATACAAAGCTCAAGTGGACCATACCACAGGAAACAGTGGAAGTATTGAATTCCACTGTTGAAAACTTCTTAAGGCCCACGGTGATATTTATTTGTCATCTAACTTGTTCGTAGGATTACATTGTCACGTCCCAAACTCGGAAACCGGGCTCACAAAATTCCCGATCGCCGAATCCGGCGCTGATAGCCTCCGTAGTATCCCATTCTCGGCTTCCAGCGCCCATACGCCAGATTCCGATCCTGGGATCCTACAAGGAGGATTTTCAATATGAAATTTTTTTTTGTAATGTAATGGAGCATAACCAAAAGCATAACCAAGTCACAAAACAACATCACCACATATCCACTATATCAAAAACTTATAAGTACAATGCAGAAAGGGAAATACAGGGTGATCAAAAAGCTCCAAAATAGTCACAGTACGCACTCACTGCCTCAGTTCTTCTTGTCCAGCTACTGCCACCAGCACGCAACGGTGGTGCATAAGCTTACAAAAGCTTAGAGGGTGGTGTAAGTGTGTGTACAAGGCAAGCGCCCTTAAGTGTACAATATCGAGTAATGCGGAAGTATGCGGTAAGTCCATGAATACTATCAATCTGTACCAAAGCTATGCAATGCAAGGCATGAATGCTATCGGCCATACCAAGGCCATGCGATGCGAGGCCTATGTAGCCAAATGTCATATGCGATATGCCATACAAGTGTGCCAGTACTCATCAAGTATACATATCAGTACAGTTCCTCTCTGGATATCAGTAGGGGTCTAATACACCTCACATTGACTGCCTCCTCCCTAGCTGCACAGTCAAGCAAGTGGAAGAGACCACACTAATTGTACGCAATACCTACCCGGCTCGTCAATAGCGGACACATTTGGCTGGTCAAACTCAGCCTAGCTTATAGCCCCCTCACTCAGGCGGATAAGGCCACACCCCCTTCCAACCGACCACGACACAGTGGGAGACGCGGCCTACTGGTATTCGGCACTCGGGCGCTCGTGTATCCACTCGGTCTAGACGTTGGAGCATCTCCTGAGTACCAAAAGGTGCAGGATTTTCACCCATGAGGACATCCTAAGTGCCCACAATGCTAGAGCCAATATTTCTGGTATCCGATACAGCCATCCACGATATGCCTGTGGAGGCTACGACCCTGATGTCGCTAGGGCGTGTAGTGATCAAGTCACACATATGCAAGATGCATGAGTCACACCGTACAATCATGCAGCAATCTCACGCGTACCACGCGATCATGTGGGGCACTCCGTCTCATAAGGAGTCCCGTAAATGTCTCAGCCCAACGGCTTATGCTATGATCAAACATTCCTCATATCAAGCATACAAATGATGCGTATGGGTATGAATCATGGAATTACACTAAGCATGCTATAAGATGATGAACTAGCCTTACAATGCAAATGGGCCTAGATGGCCTACACACAACAAGTATGAGCCTACCAGTGGGTCTAGGGAGAGTCGTAATGCGGACATTTAACCAACATTACTCGTACAATGTGGACGTCAAACCAACATTGTCCCCAAGACATAACCTGTCATCAAACATCATTACACATACTATGGAGAAATCCCTCATTGCAATGGACCCTAAGGACATCCTGTTGGGCCTCGACCCATGGGCCTTACATTCATCAAATGGGCCGCATCATATGGGCCTTTTATAAATCAAGTGGGCTACATCAAAGGGGCCATATGTACATTGCAATGGGCCATATCCTACGGGCCTTTGAATACATCACAATGGGCCTCAACCCATGGGCCCACACATCATAATGGGCCTTAGAATACATCAAATGGGCCTGATCACATGAGCCTTATATATAAACCAAGGTGGCCTCAATAATGACCACAGATACATTAATATGGGCCCATCACTTGGGCCTCTCATATGCACTAAGGTGGGCCTAATCACATGGATCAAAATGGGCCAAACCACTATATATATATATATATATATATATATATATATATATATATATATATATATATATAACTCCTAAAGCCCATCATATTGTATAAATATCATAATATATATATATATAAATGATATGTATATAAAATATACATGATATATATACAATATAATAATATATACATATACATATACATACATATACATATACATATACATATATATATATATATATATATATATATATATATATATATATATATGAAAAAGGTACAATGAGCTCCAGCCAAGGAGAAGCTCATGAGGTTGAGCTATGTGGGCCTCCACCGTTGATGTTTGTCGAACATCGAACCCGTCAGTCAGAAGCACCATTCCCTCAAGGGCCCGGGTCTCAAAAATCAAGTCAATCCGTGACTTGTATTGGCCACACCATGATACAACCGTCGATGGGTGCCTTGCACCATTTAAAACATTCATAATCATTTTTTTGAGGGCCCACAAAGATGTGGTTGTAAATCCAGCCCAACCAGAGGGTGTGGGCCCCAAATAGTATGGATGGCATGGATGAAACGGGGTGGCCCACCGTCCAGCCTCCTGGACGGTGTGGACCAACACACGTCACGGTGAGGGGCAACTGGCCGTCCAGCAGCTGCTGGACGGCATGAATAAAATGCATACATTATGGTGAGTTCCACCGTCCGCCTTGGACGGTGGATGTAAAGCACATACATCAATGTGGGTCCCATGTGGGGCCCACTGTAATGTTTACTTTCCATCCAACCTGTTGATAAGGTAACAAATACCTGGATGAAGGAACAAATATCAGATTGATTCCAAACTTCTGTGGGCCCAAAAGAGTTTCAACGGTAGAATTCAATCACCGCTGTTTCTTGTGGTGTGGGCTGCCTGAGCCATGGATCGGCCTGATTTTCGGAGGGGACCCACCTTAGAGGGTGGTCCACCTCATGGACGGTACGGATACAAAATATACATCATGGTGGGGACCACATGACAGGGCCGTGGGACCCAGTCCGCCCGCCTGCACGCGCGTCTGCCAGTGTCAGCGGCAGCAGCTTCTGCTGCCTTGATTATATAAATATAAATATATATATATATATAAAACTGTATTTCTGAGGTTTTTCAGGTGTGGGGCCCGCTTCAAGTGAATCCACCCCGTCCACCAGATTCTACGACCCGATACCTTCCAAAGGAGTCCAAATATCCGATATTTTTCGGCGCATAAAAAAAAGTCAGGGTGCCTTTCAACGGTAAGAACCACTGTTTTGCATGTTATGGCCCGCCCAAAAATCGGATGGACTTCATTCTTCGGCTCAACGTCTAAAATAATACAGGGAAAAGGATGGACGGCGTGGATTGAAGACATGCATCAAGGAGCGGCCTGCATAAGTGGCCCACCCAATGAGTTTTGAAACAAAGTCATTTTTTTTTTCATGTTTTCCTTCCAACGTCCAGAGAGTCCCTGGACTCTCTTTCCTCTATTTTTTTTTTTGGCATGCAATACCTTTAAGGTGCATCCTTGGAGGTGGGCCACCACATGGTGAGGTAGTGTGGTCACCATACATATGGAAAGTGGGCCCCAACTTTAGATGGTTTGGATCCAATACATGCTCCATTGTGGGGTTCATCCAAGTGGGCCATACAATCATATCATCACAAGGAAAGGAGGAGAAAGAAAAGGGAGGGAAAGAGAGGGAAAAAGAGTGGGACACACGTGTGATGGAGGGACCCCGACACTATGGGCCCTCCCTTGCATCCAATCATACATAAGAAAATTAATCAAAGTGGGCCATTGGCCACATCTTAGGGTCTCAAGTGAGATCCATACCATCGATCGGTAGGCCTCACTTGGCCCGTCATAAAAACATAAAAGCTAGCCTATAGGAGCACCCACCGGTCGATCTTCTTGGTCCGTTGGGAAGCCAACCTCCTTGTGCTTCACTTCGACGGTGGAGATGGAAAATGGATGGCTAGGATGAGAGGTTTTTGGGAAGGGAAAGGTGGGCCTCACTTTTGCTTGTCTTCTCTCATGGGAGAGCTCCCAACGTGGGGTTTTTTCCTTGCTTGGAAAATAGTGTAGAGAAAAGAGGGAGGGAGAGAGAGGGAGATAAGGAGAGGTGATGGGTGTGATGGGTGAGTGATGTGAGGTGAGGGATGGGTGAAGTGAGAGGTGGTTTGACTTTGGTGAGAAAAAGCAGGTTGCTTTACTTGTGGAGAAAGGTGATGTGTACTTGACATTGATTGATTGATGTGATTGATTGATTGATGGGATTGATTTGATTGATGGGATTGATTTGATTGATGGGATTGATTTGACGTATTGTAGAGATTTTCTCGGGATCGTAAAAGCGCGGCGTTTCTTCAAAATAAACGTCGGCTCACATCTTCTAGTCAGGGTATCGGATCGGTGCGTGAGTTTGCTGACGGTGCGGTCGCAACGATCAGGTCTCGGATTAAATCGACTTGAATTTAAAGAAAATGACATACGGTCGTGCACAATGTCGATTATCAGTCGCGGATTGCCGGACTTTGACGGAAAGGATCGCAGGATTCATCGGAACAGTACGAACTAGGATACGGGTCTTACACACATAGACATGGATGAAGGGAAAACACAAAGCTTATGGGCCTCAAGAACTTTTTCAACAGTAGATATTCAATTCACACCATTTCCAGTGGTATGGTTCACTTGTCCTTTGAATATGCTTCATTTTTGGACTAAAGCCCTAAAATTATAGGGTAAAATGGATAGACAGAGTGGATAAAATGGATGAATGATGGTGGCCACCATAGAGTTTACTCGATACTGCGCAATCCGCTTCCATTTGTTGGATGGGTTCGAACTTTGGTCACGCCTAGGATTGTACACAAGCTGAACCAAGTTGAGCTTGACACAGCTCGGCTTGGCTCAGTTCGGCTAGCAGCTAACCTCATTTTGAACTTGGCTTAGGTCAGTCCTCGAGCTTGACTGGCCAGCTCGGCTTGGTTCGATCAACAACTCAGGTTCATCTGAACCTTTGCAACATTTTTCCAAAGACATGAATACATCTTCAATTTCTCACAAAATGCAAAACAGTAACAATACATGTATTTCATCAAACACTCAGCGAGTAGCATAAAAAACAAAATATAAGGGCAGTTCTATAGTGTATAGTGTAAAGTGTTTTTTTTTTTTTTTTTTTTTAATTTGTTTTATATCCATTCCTTCCTCATCACCAATCAAGTCTATGGAGACTGCTCGCACTTGAAACGACACTCCGTTTAGTCATTTCATCAAACACTTGGCGACCAGTATTAAGATAAAAATAACTGAGTCATCGAGCCGATTCAATCCAAGTCAATTCAAGTTGAGGTTTAATCTGAGTCGAGTTGAGCTTGGGCAAGTTGGAACACGGCTCAAAAAATTTTTGAGCTCCAAAAACCAGGTCAACTCAGTCTAAATCCAATTTCAAGCCAAAATGAGTTGAGGTTTCCCTAGTCGAGCAGGGTGAACTGACCGAACTAGCTTAACCCGTGTACAGCTCTACAACTCATGCCTAGCTGATCTTCCAGGCAGGAGGATCCTAATACTTCCCTCGGCTTGCAAGTTGGCTGATGCGAAAGAATGCAACACCATCAAATCAACGGGAAAATAAGACAAGGAGTGGATCCGGGAGACTTAGGATGATGGTCCATCCACGATGGGTCCCATCATATAAATGGTCTGGGTCTAACCGATGCTGATACTTGCACATGTTCAAGGGCAAGGATGGTGGGAAAAATGGATGGTTTGATCCATCATCACTCTCTCCTATTGTACAGTCTACCTGAGATTTAGATCTGTTTCATTTTTGGACCCGTGCCTTGAAATGATCTGAAAAGGCGGATGGACGGCGTGGATATAGAATACATACATCAAGGAGGGCCCACGGTAAGGGCCGCACCTAACCGCTCCCAAGGATAATTACCCAAGAGTCGAATATCAACGGACGTGGATTGCGTCCTACCTCCGCCCGTCTCCACCTGGGAACGGGCACGAACTTTGAGTGGCCATCGTGATGTATAAGTCTCATCCACACTGTCCATTCAATTTTTCGTATCAATATATGTACGTGTCATGCGAAGAGGAAGCGGATTGGCTATAGTACTACCTAGCAGCTATATAGCAGTTGTAGGTAGGTGTTGCGGGAAGACGAGCATTGGCACTCCTCGAGCTCCGAGTTGTACGAACGGATCAAAGGATATCAAAGTTACATGGTCACGTAGCGATGTATTTATTATATCTACACCATTCATCTATTTTTAGAAATCATTTTAAAGCACTATTCAAAAATGAATCATATCTAAAGATCATTTGGACAACACGGATGATGATTTTTACCATTAAACATTTCATAGGGCCCACAACAACATTTATTTTCCATCCAATCTGTTTATAATGTCACAAAGACCTGAATTAAGAGAACAAACAAATTTCACATTGATCCAAAACTTCTATGACCCCAAAAAGGGTTTCAATGGTATACGTTCAATCCTCCACTGCCTTTTGCAGTGTGGTCCACTTGATTGTTAGATTTGTCGTATTTTTTATCTCAAGTCTTAAGGCCAGCTCATCAAATTGATGGACAACTTGAATATAACACATACCTCTTGGTCAGACGCAGAACTTGTCAACACCAATACACCAACTATATATCTAGTGTGAGGCACACCATCCAATCCGCTTCCCTTTCAGGGTAAAAATGAGGTAGAAGAAAGGCTCAAATGCCCTGCACAGGGGCCACATAAGCTTTGGATGGAGCTGATATTTGTGTTTTTTTCATGTCTATGTATGCGTGACACTAAGGTAATTTTTTACTATAGGTGTGACTTACCATCTACCTTTGTTATTTGATCATGACAAAACCTATTTATTAAATTAGACCTCAAGCAGACCGAACAAACTCATTTTGTACCCTAAAAATTTACTTTAATAACATAAGTTTCTGGCCTTTCATGAAAAAAAAAAAAAAGGATAAAGACATAAAAGGTAAGCGTCTACGGTACTAATTTCTCCCTAACTTTATGAATAGGTTGAATGGTAAATAGCTTTAGAAAATTTTCAACCGTGAAAATCACTATCACTGCTTTCCTGTGGTGTGGTCCACTTGAACCTTTGAACTTCCTCAATTTGAGTTTACATACTAAAATGATACGAAAAATTGGATGGACGGTGTGGGTAACACCCATGCATCATGGTGGCTACTCAAAGCTCCTGCCCGTTCCCAGCTGGAGACGGGCGAGGGTAGGACGCAATCCACGTCCAATATCAACCTTCAACACTCTGTCAGCAGCGCATGACCATCCGTCCATATGCATGCACATAGCCGCTGCCCTACGGTGCATACATGTACAAAATTTGCTAACCATCCAAAGGTGGGCCCCACATCAGATAGAGCACATCAGAAAATTCGTGTTGATCGGACAATCCTGACCTCAGACTCCTCAACATCTGTTTATTGAATTTGGACTATCAAACATTTCCTATCTAACCGTTAACCTCGTAGTCACCAATGTAATATTTAAAATCATTTTATCAATATAATTTCCCAGTTTCCGATAATAAAAATTAAGATATACGATTTGGACGGTTATGATTTAATAAAAATGTTCCACGTGTACGAAATTCACATGCGTGAGTATGAACTGAAATACTCTCCAACGTATATCAAATAACCTTTACTAACAAGTAGGGCTATCAATGGGCCGGGCCTGGGTTGGTCTCCGCCCGGATTTGCACAGTTCGGGCCGGTTCGATTCAAAGTTCTGATTTTACAGGCTCGAGATCGGCCCATTACACCCCTTTTAAAGAGGGCCGTGTACTCGTTCTTCAGTTTTCTCATTTCCCACAAAAACCCTTGGGTTTTGGCGCAAAAAAGAGGGGAGAGAGAGAGAGAGAGAGAGAGAGAGAGAGAGAGAGAGAGAGAGAGAGATGAGCAGCGCGGGCGATATCCCTCCGAACATGACCATCTACATCAACAACCTCAACGAGAAAATCAAGCTCGAAGGTGGGCCCCACCTCCCCTTTCTCCATATATCCCTTGCTTTGGTCGATTTAGATACTATGCATTTTTTCCCTGCGAGAATATATGAATTCTGTTCTTCCTAGTTTGAAAAACTCAATCATATCCCATTGTGTCGAAGAACTCGTTCAGATCCCTCTCACCTTGCATTTTTCTTTTTTTAAAATTTATTTTCCTTTTTGGATTGGGATTTAGGAATTAAACTTCAGTGAATTACATACTGCGAGTCTCTCAATTTGTGCAATTGGGTCACTGATAAATGCAGACATAAATCATAATAGAAATCTAGACGCATATGTCAATGTGTGTCACTTTGCGACATCCATGATTCGTCAGGCGGGCACACATGTACGTTGAATGTGGATTGTTTGGATGTGTTTTTCTAACTTGCCCTTGTTTTTTGTACAGTTTCCCACCCTCACTTTGGACCCAGGCGTCTACACGGTGGGTCCCATCTGATGAATGGCTTGGAATTAGGAAAAAAATCCCTTTTTTTTTTTTTTTGCTTGAACAATGTATAAATGAATCTTTCTCACTCAAAAGGGAAGATCTTTCTGCCTCTGTCTGAAAGGAAACCTTCTTCACCTTGTCACTTAAAGTTAGTAAATCTTCTTGATGAATAATTAGGGTTCATAACTCTACCTATAATACTACAAAGCATAATCCTTGGTGTACTCTTACAAGCACATCCAAGAGCATGGATCGGATGGAATTCTGGATTGTATATGAGCACACACTGAGGGAGGGAGCAGCTAATTGTATGTGTTGGTAAGTGCTGCGATATCTTGTGCATTGGGACCCATGGCTGTGGATCTGAATCTGTTGGTGTGGAACATTTTCATTTCTAGAATGAGGGAGGGAAAGTGTGATAACATGTATGGTGTTTTATTCGGGGTATTTAGGATCTTTTCGGGTCCTTTGGGACTCTTTTGGTAGAGTTTAGCATTGCCAATTAAAATGATTTCGAGAACTTGATCCTCTACTTAAAAGTTTCTTGTACCATTTTGGTGTCCCAATGAAGAACCTCAGTCGTAAGTTAGAGAGCTGGGTTGTCGGGAGAAATACAAAAAGGTGAAGGATGTATGCTTCAGATCAAAGGCTTGAATCGTCACCCTCCAGGAAACTAAGGTCTAGGTATTTAGGATCTTTTCGGGTCCTTTGGGACTCTTTTGGTAGAGTTTAGCATTGCCAATTAAAATGATTTCGAGAACTTGATCCTCTACTTAAAAGTTTCTTGTACCATTTTGGTGTCCCAATGAAGAACCTCAGTCGTAAGTTAGAGGGCTGGGTTGTCGGGAGAAATACAAAAAGGTGAAGGATGTATGCTTCAGATCAAAGGCTTGAATCGTCACCCTCCAGGAAACTAAGGTCTAGGTATTTGGCCAGTTGGTATAGGATTCGGTGTGGAGAATAAGTAGTAAAGACTAGGTCACATTAGAGGTTGCGGGTAATAATGGTGGGATTGTGGTTTCTTGGGATACAAGACAATGGATAAAGGAGGAGTGGTGGCATTGATTTGTATATGTTTCAATTATATTTTGAGGTGTGGTGTCAAGTTTAGATGGATGTTTTTTGCTCCTTTGGTCCAGATAAGTTTCTTTTTGTGTACCAACGAGAGCTTCCAAAGTCAACGTTGGATCATTGTCCAATCCTGTTGGAGGTGGAAGAGGAGGATTGGGTCCCTAGACTTTTCCGGTTTGAGCTTGTGTGGCTAGAGGTGAAGGGTTTGTTGGACTTGGTTAGGGAGTGGTTGAGCTCCTTGGTGGGTGAAGGCTACGTGGGGTTTAGGTTATGCCAGAAGTTGAAACTAATAAAAGAAAAAAAATAAGGCATGGAAGGAGATTTTGGGAAGCCAGGAGGCGGATATCAATAATCTGAATTCAAGCTATTGATATTAAAGAAGCGGGTGAGGTCATCTCTGAAGAGGAAAAAAGGGCGCTCATAAACCTAGCCAAAGAGTATGCTAGCCACATGAAAGATGAGGAGATCAAATGGAGGGTAGAGGTCTAGAGCAGTTTAGCTTAAGGAGGGTGATAAAAATACAAACTTCTTCCACGACATTGCCAGTGCTTGGGCTACGAACAACTGGGTTAAGTAGTGTTTTGGTGGAGGGTAGGAGAGTTGAGGAGAATGAGCAAGTTTGTGAGAACATTGCCTAGTATTATAAGGACTTGCTTATTGGGGAAGCTTGGAAGAAGCCGCGGCTAGACAATCTAGAATTCGATCAGGTTTCGGTTGCGGATGATGCTCTTTTGGACAGGTCATTTTCAGAAGAAGAAGTGAAGGTGGCAGTGGATTCTCTAGGTAGGGACAAGGCCCTGGGTCCGGATGGGCTCTCAATGACATTCTTTCATATTTTTAAGATGTGGTCAAATTAGACGTGATGGGCTTTATGTCAGAATTCTATGAGAGGGGTCGTCTATTGTCATTAGGAGCCTCTTTCATTACTATAATTCCGAAGGTGAAAGGTGTGGAATGCTTGAAAGATTTCAGGCCTATCATCATGATTGGAGGACCGTACAAGATCTTGGCTAAGACGCTTGCTTTTAAGTTTAGGCTGGCTCTAGCAGAGATCATCTCCAAAGTTTAAGGGGCATTTATGGCGAGTAGATAGATCCTAGATAGTGCGCTTATTGCGCATGAATGCATTGATGCTCAACACAAAGCAGAAAGGAATGGTATTGTTTGCAAATTGGATATAGGGAAGGCCCATGATCGCGTGGACTAGGCATTTTTGGATTACATGATAAGGAGATTAGGGTGTGGGCAAAGGTGGAGAAAATGGACGGAAGAATGTATCCGATTGGCAACTTTTTCGGTGCTAGTTAACGGTTCTCCCAAAGGATTCTTTAAGGCATTAGGGGGTTTGTGGCAAGGTGATCCACTCTCCCCCTTTTTGTTTGAGGTGATGGTAGAGGCCCTAAAAAAATGTTGGATAAAGGTCAAGCGGCTAACTTGATTTGCAGCTTAAGGGTGGTGGATTTAGGGCTGCAAATATGTTATCTTCAGTTTGCAGATGACACGATCTTGTTGTGCGAAGCAGACTAGGTTATGGTAGACAATTTGAGGAGAGTGCTGAGGTGGTTTGAAGAAGTAGATGAAGAAGCTACAATGGAGGAGAGAGATGGGAGAGAGAGGAAGAGGAAGGAGAGAGCCAATGAGAGAATGGTGAAACATGTGATGGGTTTTTCTATTTTATTGATTGTAGCAAGAGTTTATGTAGAGGGGGAGAGAGGATCTGAAAGATATTGTAGGAGATCTTTAAGAAATATACATTGTACTAATAAGGAAATAATCTACCATAATTAGATTTGTCCTAATCTACTTTAACACTTCTTTTTGTGGAAATACTGGAGTTTCGTTTACATGCTTACATTTTTTTAACTATCATTTTTTATCTCTTCATGGTTTGGAAACACAACTCATGTTACTATGATGATGAATTAGTTAGGGATGTGCCTCGACCCTCTCTATGGAAATAATTTCTTGTAAGACAATTCTTTTAGGCTGCACTATCAAATGGAAATGCCCAATTCTAGACCAACGAGTGAAAATGGCCAAATTGCAAGTATTATTCATGTTGAGGGATTTTGCTCCAAAATTGCAACTACCACAGTATTCATATTGAAGTACTTGGCTCCATAAGGCAATTACCTTACTTTCAAGTTGGACTTGAGCTGAATGCCACTGCTATTCAAGGGACTTGGCTCTAGTTTCAGAAATGAAATTTAATAGTTCAGTTCAGTTTAGTTTGTAGCAATGCGGCCTTCCGAGGTTTTGGGTTTTGCCAAATTGTCATTTTAAAGAATTCTTGGTTTCTTTTGGCTTGATTCACTTTGACTTAAAACTGAATAACTTCATATTTTCAGAGCTCAAAAAGTCTCTTCTTGCTGTCTTCTCTCAATTTGGAAAGATATTGGAGGTTCTTGCATTCAAGACTTTGAAACACAAAGGACAAGCTTGGGTTGTGTTTGAGGATGTTTCATCAGCAACCAATGCACTTAGGCAAATGCAAGGATTTCCATTCTATGACAAGCCAATGGTAAGTGTGAGTTGACTTGGGAATAGGGAACATGCATGTGAAATGAGGATTTATATACATTGTTCTTTAGAATTTTGATCCAGTTGTATTTTTATGTCACTGCTTGATGGAAATATTTGCTTGTAGCCTGTCTTTATTGTTTAAAGTTTCCATTCCATGTGAGGAAACCATTGATTTTCATAAATCATGATCGAAAACTGTAAATACACAAGTATGGTGTGGTGCATTGGCTAGCTTGCCCGAATCTCTTTTTGATATGCCTTTTTTTTGTTCCCAAATCTAATAATATATTCTACTTGCGTGTAGGGTTTGCTATTGTACTGTGTCGGTTTCATATATATTCATCAATCTCATTGAATTGCACATCATGCAGGCTAGCTGTGCTAGTAAAGGTTTCATGCTTAAAATATTACGTAAGGGTCTCTTTGGTAGCAGCAAAAGTTCCAACCCTGACCAAGGTTTCATGCTTAAAATATTACCTAAGGGTCTCTTTTGGTAGCAGCAGAAGTTCCAAACCTGACCAAGTAGTCGGGGACACCTCTTCCTAGGTTTTCCCACAACTTGTCTGCACGAAACCCCATAAAAATGGGACAAGTTGTCCATATTTTGTGACAGTTGGAGGGTTTTCTTTATTCCTACGAAAACTAAAAATGGGACAAGTTGTCCATATTTTGTGACAGTTTAATGCAGGGGCATTTTCACATTGGGCTCGAGTGGGGTCGCTTGTAGGATGCAGGGGCACACTCGGGGTGGGTGCGGCCCACGGAGGAGGTCTTGTGTTCGAGACTCCTCACCAGGGGTGATTAATGCGCATTTCACACCGGGCTCGAGTGGGGTAGCCCGTGGGATGCGGGGACACGCTCGGGGTGGGCAGCCCATGTGATTTGGGGCCCACGAAGGGGGTTCGGCCGAGGTCTTAAAAACCCATGAGATGTGGGCCTGGGCTATGAGATAAAGGGATTAATTCGCCATACTCTAACAGTTCGAGCTTTTAGAGCAAGTGGTTGATCCTGCATCAAATTGGTATCAAAGCGGGAGGTCTCAGGTTCGAGACTCCTCACCGGGGGTGATTAATGCAGGGGCATTTTCACACTGGGCTCGAGTGGGGTCGCTTGTAGGATGCAGGGGCACACTCGGGGTGGGTGCGGCCCACGGAGGAGGTCTTGTGTTCGAGACTCCTCACCAGGGGTGATTAATGCGCATTTCACACCGGGCTCGAGTGGGGTAGCCCGTGGGATGCGGGGACACGCTCGGGGTGGGCAGTCCATGTGATTTGGGGCCCACGAAGGGGGTTCGGCCGAGGTCTTAAAAACCCATGAGATGTGGGCCTGGGCTATGAGATAAAGGGATTAATTCGCCATACTCTAACAGTTCGAGCTTTTAGAGCAAGTGGTTGATTGTCCTGCATCACAGTTGGAGGGTTTTCTTTATTCCTACAAAGTATTAAAAAAATCATTACATTTATCAAAGATTTGGGATATGGAAACATGTAACGAACATAGTTTAGAAACTCAAAAACTCGACTCAACTCAATATCCAGCCAGGTTGGGTCGACTCACAGACTCAATTTGACTCAACTCGATATTTAATAATTTGATTGAAAATAGTATCTTACTAGTAAGTACTAAGTAGTAATAGGCTAATAGCTAAGAATTGTATGAGTACTAAAAATAAGCAACAAAAATCAAAATTGGGCGTGGGGAGAGGTGTAGACGCTGTTGCCACATGTAATTGGGGTTGCAAGTTCAAATCTCTTCTACTTCTTCGTTCATTTTATTTAAAAACAATGAGTGATTGGGTTCAAGTCTTGATGAGTCGTGTTGAGTCAACCCCAGTAGGCGAGCTGACTGGTGAGTCATGCTAAGTCTGAATCAAGTTGAGCTCAGCGGCAAATTTCATATAGATTTGACTTGATTTCTCCGAGTCGAGTTGATTGGCCCAGTTTTGAGTTGAGTAACCAAGTTTTAGGGTCAATATCATTGATAATATTGCAGATATCGCCATATTGGGAAATGTATTGTTTGTATGAGGGAAATGTATTGTTTGTATGAGGGAAACGTTGGGGAAACATTAGGAGGGTGGAATTTTTCAGTGAAACTTTAAGAGATGTTAAAAGACATGATTACACACTTATGGCTCAAAAGATTAACAAAACAATTATACATAATGGGTTTCTGTTGTATAGGGGCCCAAACTATGTGTTGTCAGACAAAAATGTTTAATCGATATATGATTTTAATGCACTAATTATTAAGAAATAATGCAATAATTTAACAACTCTAGGAAGATTTGAAAACATTGTTTATTTATTTTTAGTTTCTAGAATTTCACAGATGTTATTAACGCTGGTATTGTCGATGTTATCAATAATATCTTCGGTATTATCTCATGTATTGGCAATACAATGTGTTTATTTCAAAGTTTTGTTGCTTATATCTCACGATATAAAAAATATCACATGATATCAGGGATATTATCGATATAATGTATTTTTATATTACACCATGTATCTGTATCGTTGACCTGGGATCAACTAATATTATCTATAATTTCAATGATATCGGCAACACTAGTAGAGACCAACTCTTGTGGTACATGTGCCACATGTGCCACAAGCACCATTGTCCATCCTCAAATGCCACAAATATGCTACATTTAATGTTTTATGCCCTTTATGTATCACATTTGCCAAGTTGTGCATGCGATGCATGTGTTGCGCATGCTTCGTACATTGTCAAGCGGCCACATGTGCCTCATGTGCCATTACACATATTCAAGCACTCCACATGCACCACGTATGCCATTATATATTTTCAAGCACTACACATGCGCAACATTTGCTAAGCTTTCAATGTGCATGTGCACCACATGTGCCAAACAAGCTAGCCTTGTTGCTAGACAAACAGCATGAGAATAACTAGTCCAAGATTGGCCAGACAAGACATAGATGAGCTTGATCTATACAGGCTGTCTAACACTAAACTTCTGTTGCTACCAAACAAGTTTTAAATTGCTTGGGTGGTCCAAGAGATGAAAAACCAAGGCTTATTATAGCATCATGAGGATGATATGAACTCAACAACAACATTCTAACATTAAAACAAATGCGCACCTCATATCATAGAAGCTCAATGAATGTACGCAACTTCTCATGTACACATAGAAAACATGTGTAGTGATCAGGACTATTGATTTGGTGAACCATTGCATGAATGGTCGTAGGCCAAAGATTGCAGTGATTGGTAACTCTGGTCATCCAGTTATTGTGTGTTTTTCTGTCTGAATGCAGACCATTGCTCTTTTATTTGATTTATTTTATTATTTTTTGTTAAAGATGATGATTTTGTTAAAACGAAAGGCAAGAGCAAGGAGGATGAATACATCAAGTGACCCTCTCATCACTCAATACAAAGCGAAGACAACGTACAAGGATGAAATTAGCCAAAAGAACTACAAAATGTAGAACTGAAAAATAGGGGGCTTTGAAGATTTTGCATCCTTAAAGACATTGCTCTCTCTCTCTAACATATTACCACAAGTCAATTCACCTGACGAGGACATCCAAACACCTTACAGGGTATACCAGAGGAGGAGGATATCAGCTCTGGTTTCACTTTGGCTTGGTGACCACTACATGGGCCCAGGTGGGCCACATTGAAGACCTCACATGCATGATCGTGCATCTTCGAAGACCCCACATTAGGAAAATGCATATGGGTTGCTTATTGAGGAGTTTGGACTGTTGGATTACAAGGACACGTCGATCGGACAATTGGATCTTAAGGACACTTGGATCGGATGGTTGGATCATTGTGATCTTAGATCACATTGATCATAGACTTTAGGATGTTTCAATTTATTTATTTTATTTAGTTGATTATTCATGTTAGATTTATTTTGATATTTATTTAAGATTAGGGAGTTAGGAACAACTTTTATTTCATTGAGCATCTTTATGTTGAAAATTTTATCTGAAAGCGTCTTTTTGTAAAAAGTTTATTTATTTTTATTTTTTTTATTTTTTAGGGGGGGCTAGGAAATGATTGATGATTTGAATGAAAACTCTTTGCTTCCACTGAAGCTTTCTCTTCCTGTGAATGAAGATTGATGGTGTGAAGCCTAATCTTTCCTCTTGTATTTCTTTCGTCTTTATCATTTTCTTCTCAAATTCTTATTTTCTTCTCCAAACCTAAATCCTTTTATTCTTTTCCTCTAAATCTAAACCCATTGCCTAAAACCCATCTTCCCTTATCCCTCTCTCCACCAAAACCCAACCCATCCATCTCCTTCAAGCCCCACACGCAAGGATTGCATGTCCGTACAAATCAGTCAAGCCTTGTTCCTATCCCTAAAACCCTAATTCCTATTCGTCTATAAACCCTAGTTTTAATTTTCCTAAGCCCTAATCCCCAATTCCCTATGAAACCCCAATCACCTATTTCATATAAAATCCTAAATTCCTAAATCCTTCCAAAGCCCTAATTTCTTTCAAATCTCTAACCTTACATACTTAAACCATAACCCTAAATTCTTATATCCTTAACCCTAGAGAGACCAAATCACTCCCTTTAAATTAGACCTAATGATGCAGGGGCATGTGATGACCTAACCCTAGATGCATGTATAATTAGGTTGCAGATATTTAAATAATAAAATTAATCAACTAATTGTTTTCAATCAAAGGGATTAAGCAAATCTCAACACAATGATGAAATCATTTCGTCACGATTATGCTTCTTAGCATAAAATCATGTAAACAATAAAAAAGAGAGGACCTAGGGATACAAGGATATCCCATATCTAGCATAAGCCCGCCCATAATCAAGTTTGGATCCGATTCTCCTGACTAGCCGTCTCTCTTTTCCGTTCAAACCAAAATGGAATATCCAGAGAGGAACGAAAGAGATGAAGAAGAGATGGGTTCAAGATGAAAGATGGTACGGATTCTAAGGTATTAAAGAAAAGAAGAAGGCTGATTCTTACCTTTTCTTGCACCTGAAAGATTTAGAAAGAATGAAAATTTGAAACCGGGTTGGAATCCTCAACAACCAAGGGCCAATCCTAAAACCCTAATCTCTTTGGTAAAAGAGGAAGAAAGCATACGAATTCTCATTCATTCACTAATAAAATAGTGTTTCTCATAGTGTATATACAAGCCACAGAAAAAAAAAAAAAACAAAAAGTGCACTAAAGCCCCTGAAAATAAGGAAAAGAACAAAAAAATGCTTAAAACTAAAACATCTGCGCAACAGGGTGTGAAATCCGCCCCATGGGCATACGGTTAGGGTGCGGTCATGATGTTCCTGCACTCGTAGCGCATCAGAAAATGGGTTCGATGGACCCGACATCCATCCACATCAACTCCTCCGCTCCCGTACTCTGTCAGCGACGCCTCCTAGGGTGCACCATTGATGTCCACATTACCTAAGCCTATACTAAAGTGGAAGTTCTACCTTCCATTGATCCTTTGAAATGGTTAGTTTATTGTAGGATTGTGATTTAGCTTGAAATCAGAATTTTATCGTTTAATTGATTTTTTAGATTTGTGGCAGGTTAGTATATTTTATGCTGTAAATTGCTATTTAATCCGTTTATAATTTCTTTGCATCATATTTAGTCTAGATCATGCGTCCTGTGTCATCACCTTTTTTGGAGCTTCTTGATAATTTATTTGGTTTCTTTCATGCTATTGAGTGTTCCTGAAGACTCACACAGTTATGCTACAACATAGAAATGTGACAATAAATTTTAACGTGGACAGAGGATACAGTATGCAAAGACCAAGTCGGATGTAATATCAAAGGCTGATGGTACTTTTGCTCCACGAGAAAGACGAAAGAGGCATGATGAAAGAGGTTAGATATGGTTTAGTTGATTTCATCTCTAATCTTTTTCACTTAAATGCTCACAGCTGGGTATCTAGGCATTTTTTTATTCTCAGTCATATGGAATTGATGTACACTGTTCAGATGTTATTTCTTTAAATGTTTTTCACTCCTATGGATTTACAAGTAAGCCTGTAGGATCCTTTTACATGTTGAATGATTCTCTAATTGTGAGCTTGACTTCGTTGGTGCTTTGTACCCGGTAATATGGCGGTAGCTTTTCTTATTAAAATCATCGCCATTATATCCTTGTCCCAATTATTTGGGTTGGCTTTGTGGATCTTGTTTAACCTTCAATATTCAAGATAGGATTCTATCAAATTCTTGGTGGAAGTTCCATAATCAGCTTTTAGGAGGATGTTTGGTGTTGCTGGTACTCTTACCATTGCTTTCCCAAAATTGGCGCAAGCAGCTCATGGGACAGATCCTTATACATCTTGGGCAATTAAGTGGTGGCTGAGGAAGAGGTTGAAGAAATGATTTTGCTAGACCTGCTCCAGATGAAAGGGATGGATGGGTGAGGACAGTTGAGAAGTCAAGATGCTTCTCAGTTAAATTGTTCTACTCAGCTCATAGTGTTTCTTTGTCCACAAGTGAGCGAGTCTCAACAGGGCACATTTGGAGCAGGAAGATGGTTATTCCCAACGTTTGTATCATGTATCTATGGGATGCTGAATCGTTGAATCACTTACTCATGCAATGTGACTTCTCATGAGCCGTTTGAGTCAGGCTTGTCTAGATATTCCATGCCCATTGATCTTTGTATTGGGTCCTTTCTGGCATGTCAGAAGCTACTGCGTTGCCAAAATGAGGGTTTTGTGCAATCTCTTGCTTTTGGTGGGCTTATGGTCGATTGAGCAATATAATAGATCCTTTTGCAATCGTTCAAGCAGCATTGATGAAAGAAAAATTGAGCATGGTTGCATTGGCTAAGTCCTTGAATCCTTTGATGCTAATATTTTGACCTTCTTGACAAAAGGGCAGCTCAACCTTTTGCGTTGGGTTGATGATTCCTCATCATTGCTTTCCTGTTTTCTTTTGCTAATAAATTTATCATTCTCTTAGAAAAAATGATGGTTGCTTGTCCTTTTTTTGATTAAAACCACAATCATCATAGCTTCTCCCACCTATTTGGGTTGGTTTTGCGCTATTTTACCTTTCTTATGTGAAACAGTGATTCTCACAATTGCTTGGCAATTGGCATAAGGTCTATGACTGGGCTGCCTACCGAAATTCATCCTACTACTTTATCCAGACTTGGGACTGGCTGCACTTCTTGGTGGAGTTTCCATCTTTTCTTATCAAAATTATCTTTACTTTATATCATGTTGGAGGGAGGGAGGGCTGTAACTTCTTTGAATGTAAAAGTTATTCAAAATTGAGGGAGGGAGGGATTACAGATAACGATGGCTGTAACTGTCTGAATGTAAAAGTTATTCAAAATTGAGGGAGGGAGGGATTACAGATAACGATGGCTGTAACTGTCTGAATATAAAAATGATTCAAAATAAGTGAAGACAGCATTTCCCAAGGGCAATCAGGGTGATTTGGTCATCTATGATACTTCAATCCTTCAAAAAAACTGGAGAGCTGACTCTGTTACTGGGATAAGGAATTCTCCATCCCTGATGCATCTACCCCAATCCAAACCTACTTGGTTTCTTAACTCAAGACCCTCTAGTTAGAGTGAACAGTGCCATCTGGGCTGCAGGTCCATCCAATGATACTGTTGGGGAATGCTTCAACACATTATATGTATGAGGTCCAACAAATCCATGTGCCCATATCTTGAGAATCTGGGTTTCGAGGACCACACCCCCCCCGCCCCCTTCTTTTTTTTATTATTTTTTTTATTTTTACGCACGCACACTCACACACCCCCACACACGCACACACTCACTCCCTACACCGGGGGAATTTCACCCCCCCTATGGATACTCGAACCCTGGAACGGGAGTTGAAACTCCAAGGAGTCTACCATCCGTCCAAGAGTAAGGATCCTTTCGAGGACCCCCCTTACCCAATCTTTGTTGTAACCAATACCCATTCCTGCACATGGCTAACATGAATATCCATTCTCCTTATTCTTGATTGGAAGATCAGCAGTGCTCAATACTGATGTCATTCATTTGGTCTGTGTACAGGGTGGGTGTTTCCCAACTCAACGTTGGATCAGTGTTTGATACTGTTGTTGTCGTTTTTGCTTCTAGATATTGTGGCAAATGCTCCCCCATGCTTTATTTAGGGGGTTTTGGAAAGAGATTAGTCATATTTTGGGATATGTAAAAATTTCAGCCGAGAAAGTGGCAGAAAAAAGTCTAGACTAATTCAAATGGGTGGTTAGCCACAGAGAAGTGCATGGGTTTGCATTTCAGACATGTTAAAACATTGGTCCATGTTTATAAATGGTGAAAGTCAGATGACAGCAACAAAGGTTACGTGGAAACGCCCTCTGGATGATTAGGAAATTAAATTTTGATGGCTACTCTCAAGTGAATCTGGGCCTTTCGCAATATTGTTGGAGTCCTTTGTGATGTCAAAGGCAGTTCTCATTGGTGCTTTGCAGCTAGCCCTTATGGAAGGGTTGATAACTTTGCATAAGAACTTCTCCAGGCCCTTGATTGTGGAAGGGGAATCTTCAAATGTCATTGCCTGGGCATCCATAAGTATACAAAAAAGGCTTAAAGTTATATTGTCTACTACAATGAGATTTGGGAGTTGGGACATTGCCTCTTGGATAAACATTTTGTTTGTCCATCTGGGTAGAGAAGGAAGATGATGGCACCAATTGTTAGCTAGATAGGGTGAAGCACATTTGTGGTATGGTCACTAGCTAGGGCTCAATTGGATGCTAGATTTAGGGGGTTATGGGGTGATTAACTTTGATGGTAGTTCTTTTTTTCTTTTTCTTTTTTCTTAACATAACACTCACACCCACACACACCACAATGGGTGGGTACCCAAACCCATGACCCCTGTGTTGAAACTCGTGAGTGGAGCCATGAGAAGGGACCCAACTTTGATGGTAGTTGTTTGGGGCCAGGGGCAGGGATGTTGCACGAGATCACAAGGGCGTGATTTTGGTAGATTTCTTGGGTTCAATTGGTATTCCTGATTCCAATGTTGCCGAGGCAGCAGCTCTTCTCCAAGCAGTGAAGGTGGCGATGGAGTATTTCACAAAATAGGTCGAACTCTTTCAAAGGTAGAAGGGGTCGCATGAAAAAGGAAAAAGTCACATTATCTGCCAGCTTCCATAAGAAAGATTTTCTGATAACGGTCCTAATTTCAAGAGCAAGAAAGTGGTGTACCTATGCAAGAAGTGAAAGATAAATCATCAATTTTCAACACCTTATTATTCCCTGGCCAAGCAGAAGCCACAAATAGAGACATTAATCCAGTTGGAGGACAATTGATTCTGGGCGTGACTGGCATGAGAAGGCCCTGTTCGCGCTCTGGGCCTATTGAACGTCGAAGAATGCTATTTCATAGGCCTTGGCAGGTAGATCCATTGGAGGATTGCTGACGTGATAGAGGAGGTTCTTGATTTGAGTTTCCAGTGTGGTTTAGCCTTCTCAATGATCCCCAGGAGGTTTAAAAAGAAGTGGACCAGTTAGCTAGCAGGGAGTAGCATGCAGTGGCCTCCGTGAACTTGGCAGAACAGTTGAATTCGTGAGCCAGGTTATCTTTGTTCGTCTTTGTCGTGGTTTTGCGTTTGAGAGGTCCTTGGGCCCGTTTTTCCTGTATTCAGTTGTATCTTCCCCCATTGCTGGTGTAGCTCTTCCTGTTTTGTTCTACTCTTTAATAATATCTCCATTAGCCATTTAAAAAAAAAAAAAAGTGAAGGGACAAATGGAAAACATTTACAGAATCAACCAAGGAATGTGATATGTGCTTTGTCAATGAGAGAATAAATAGGAGAACAACACACATTAGACAGATCTATTCTCAATTTGGAAAATTATGCACTGTCAACACTGCCTTCTCTCTGATCTAATTTCACCCGCTTCGTTTTTTTTATTTTATTATTATTTTTTGTATTTTTAAGTTTTAGCCTGCAGAAGTTCAAAGGATTATCCACAGATGACCCAAGGTTTTAGCTATGTAATGAGCTTAAATCATGGGGCTGGGTATTCATATCTACTCTATCAATTTCTGCTAGCAAATATGCCTGTCTTCTATGTAGATTGGTGAAAAAGAGAGAACTCATTTGGCAGGTAGTGTGTAGGCTGAAAAACCAAGGTGGAGCAGGAATAAAATCTCTCAAGAATATGATATTGCATTACTTGGCAAATGGTTGTGGAGATCCGATTTTGAAGGTAGATAGCACACGGAAGCAGGTGATCTCCTACAAGCATGGGTCTTGGCTATTGGTGTGGTATATGAAGGCTTCATCTCGATAGATGGCTATTGGGTTAGTGGAGAATATTGAAGATAGAAATCTTTTCTCCAAGGTTGTGGTGGGAAAAGAGCAGGATATAGGATTCTGTTATGGGAGGACATATGGTGCAATGACAATGCTTTGTATTAAACCTCTGCCCAAGATTGTTCTAGGCGGTTAGTGACAGAGGGGTTATGGCCTCTCAATGCTATCACTCAATAGAGTGCAGGTTATCTTGGTGGCAGTCTTTAGGGGAGCCTTCAATTTTTTTTGAACATTGACAATTTTATTAATAAAAGGCCGAGGCCCCTATTTACAAGTATACAAAGAAAATTTACAACCCCCGCCAACAATCTGGAAAAAAGAGCAATGACATTCGAAGCTAGCGCCCATTCCATTACATGGCATTTCGCCCTTCTAAACTTCTCTATTGCTTTCTCCTTGTGATTCCTAAAACAGCAATCATTTCTCTCTAGCCACAAGTCCCAAATTCCCACTTGCAAGCTTAAATGCCAAAAAAATTTCCCCCAATTTTCCCAATACCCCCACCATGCCATGAAAAAAAGAACATTTCGATAGCACCCGACAACACCCATGACACTCCAAATAGTTGGAAGAAATTATCCCAAACTTCTTTTGCGAAAGAGCAATGAATAAAGAGATGGTCCACAGTTTTCGCATCTTGAATACAAAGTAGGCAAGCATTTGGCAGAATCATCTTCCTTTTGCTGAGATTGTCCAGAGTTAGAATATTTTTCTTCCCCACTAACCAAGCGAACGCCGCCACTTTCAACGAAGAACCGTAGCACCACACATATGACGTCGGAGAGATCCCATTGATAATATCATTTTCGCTAAGCACCCAATGGAGGGACTTCATTGAAAACTTACCCAATTTATCCTTCAACCATCTAGGCGAGTCATGGCTTGAAGAATCCAGAAG
Organism: Magnolia changhungtana; assembly: GCA_030180095.1. Taxonomy (NCBI): domain Eukaryota; kingdom Viridiplantae; phylum Streptophyta; class Magnoliopsida; order Magnoliales; family Magnoliaceae; genus Magnolia; species Magnolia changhungtana. The sequence continues at coordinate 2,440,222 of JASAUF010000098.1, forward strand.
CACCTTTGATAACATAGCTTGAAGTTTGATGAACTCTTCAGACTCAACTTCCTCCAAACTCCTACACGGAGGAGTCCACACTACTTCCTCTCCCCTCATTGAAAAACAAGTAGCCACCCTCACATTTGCCTCCCTGGCTATCCTGGCTAACCTTGGAAATAATTCACACAATTTATGCTCCCCTAGTTATACATCATCCCAATACCTACTTTTTCTCCCGTCTCCCAAATTAAAACCTATCCCTTCCCAAATTTTTGTTTTAGGGATGCCACCAGTTTCCAAATATGGGATGATCGATATAATGAAGAAGATCTAGTCCACCACCCCCTTTCATCTACTCCATATTTCCTACCTATTATATCTCTCCAACGCGATCCCTCTTCTTCCCCAAATCTCCAAACCCATTTCCCCAAGAGTGCTAAATTCGACGAATCTAGTTTCCTAATCCCTGCTCCCCCTTAGTCCCATGGTTGGCACACCTGCTCTCATTTCATAAGGTGAAATTTATGTTTCTCTTCCGCCTCCTTCCACAAAGAATTCCTCCTGACTTTCTCCAACTTTTCCAACACCGATTCCAGACATCTAAAAAGTGACATAATATACTGGAAGATTAGACATTGTTGCTTTAATTAATGTGATTCTCCCACCCAAAGAAAGATGCATATTTATCCATTTAGACAATTTCCTTTTGAAATGCTCAATCACTTTATCAGGAGAGCTTTCGATGATGAGCATGGCATTAAAAAGCGGTTATGTAATGGTAACACTGGGAGCCGTTACACAATATGGGGCTGTAATGCTTGTTGTTAAAAAATGGCCTTGTAATGGCTGTAACAACCATTACAGGCCTGTAATAGGCTGACACATTTTCCTCCAATTTTTTTTTGAAAGGTGAATTTATATTAAAAGGGCCAAAAAGCCCAAAAAAAGAACAAACAAAAGGAAAAGGAAAAAAAACAGAATAAGGAGAAGAAAGAGAACAAAAGGTCCGAGGAGAGCCATGAAAAGGGAAAGCAAAAAAATACAAGAGCAGGGGCTCTGCCCCCAGCCTGAACCTAACCCACTAAGCTTAGCCCGCGGTCCATTCCCCAACTAAATGAAAGACGGAACAAAGAACCCAACTGACAGATCAGCTGGAATTGTTGAAGCAGGAGTTATTTCTTTGCAGCCAAATGGACCACATAGCTGCAAGAAGAGTGAATTTCCATCTCTTTTTGCTGAGTTTCCCTCCACCTCCAACCTCCCACAATCTAATGTGGGCCTCTAACGAGTAAGGGAAGACCCAGCAAATCCATGCATGCTCCAAAATGCCATTCCAGACTTTAATGGAGAAGAGACAGTGCAGGAGAAGGTGAACTACCGATTCTGCATCTTGCATACAGAGAAGACATGTTTGGGAGACAAAGCCCTCGCTTCTAGAGATTATCTATGGTGAGCATACGTCTCCTGCCAGCGAGCCAAGCAAAAACAACTTTACACAAGCAGTCTTCCCCAGAGAGAAACCACTAGACCCACTTCCCTGAAATAGCTGAGTTAACCAACTCCAAACCTTTGATGCCAGCCCCTCCCCGAGAGAATGGCTTACAAACCTCGTCCCACTTAAGCAAGGGAAACTTCGAGGATGGAGAGCCTCCTTGCCACAAGAAATTCCTCCTAAGCTTGCCAACCTTGAAGATAATAGATTGAGGGCATCTAAACAGAGACAGAAAGTACAGAGGGCCATTACAAGGCCGTAATGGCCATAAGACCGGACATTATGACCACCGTGACCGTTATTGATACCTTGATGAGGAGGCAAACAGTTTCATATATCTTTTGGAGAGGCTGGCCCTTGGGGAGAGGAATAACTGGTGGTGGAGGATGAGGATCATTAAAAGTAAGCTCCATTTATGCATTTCTGGAGGGTTCTTTCCATGGCTCTAGCACTGCTGCAACAGGCCCAAGACCCCCTAGAATTATTGCATTCAGCTGGTTGATGGAAAGGGACAAGGTCCTTACTGTCAAGGCATAGGAACATGATAATAGCCAAAATATGTTATCTGTCTTCATAACAAGGCGACAGTCTTCATGCATTATGAGATATTGATGGCCCTGTGGTGGAAAATTTCCAGCACTTTCAGATTAGATATGATGATGCCTAATTGCATTCATCATTTCTTTACTGCTTGGTACAGTCTCTGGCTAGGTAGAAGGAGAGAAGCTTGATCCGTTTGGAAGGATAGAAAGAATGGGGCTTTTTGCAATTTCTATGAGTCAAGAGAGGAGGTTTTCCAGTGGAATACGGGGCCAAAACAATGAGCTTTTTGCAATTACTGTTGAGTCAAGAGAGGTTTTCCAGTGGAATACGGGGCCAAAACAATGAGCTTTTTGCAATTACTCTTGAGTCAAGAGAGGTTTTCCAGTGGAATATGGGGCCAATAAATGTTGTAGGGATTTTGATGATGTGGACTGGGGCTTAGCGATTTTTCACATGACTTCTCATTATCCTTGATTGTCTCTTCTCTTCTGTTTCTCTAATAAATTTATTGTTCCCTTAAAAAACAGTCTCCAGCTAGCTTGAGAGTTCTAACATGTTAGGTTGCTAATGCCTGCATTGTAACTAAAGTGCCATGCTGCCCTGCCTTCTTAAGCGTGGGAAGAAGCTGGCTCAGCTGCTCCATGAGCTAGGCCAGGTTTTTGCAACCAGTTGCTCAAGGGAATGCTCAGAATTAGAACCATTGTCCTTGATTTCAGGTGTCATTGAGCAATGGTCAGTCAACAACTCGTCATAAAACACACCCACACATACACACGCATGGATATGTATATATGAATGTATGTATGTATGTATGTGTCTCTCTCTATATGCATGTGTGCGGGTGCTCCCTGCCCCCAAATTCGTATACATTTAAAGTATTCAATAACTAATTCGATTGGTTTATTACATTAAATACCTCCACTTATGTATAATATACACATCTTGTCTTTACACACAAACTCTTGTTTCATGTGATCCGCTTTCTCCAGACAGTATTTTTCTATGCATGAATGAGAAAAGAATGGTTCCTGATATTTTGACTTAATCACGGGTTCCTTTTCTCTTTCCAGATGTAAGTTTTCATGGCAGTACTTAATGTTTTATTGCTCTAATTCTTTGAATGCTATGCTTATTCTAGAAAAAGGTATTAAGTAAAATGGAGAACCGAAACTCGTAATGATCATATCATCAGCTGGTTGACTTCAGGCCATGATCATACATCTATATTGGTTTGTTGTAGAGAGTTAATTCCTTTGATTGCTTTGTTGATTTATCTTGCATTATTTTGGTGATAAGGATAAATTGGAATTCTATGAAAAGTCATATTGTCTCTGTAATGCAGCGGAGAGAAAGCGAAGGGAACAGCACCATGATGCCAATCAAGCTGGAGTGGGTCTGAATTCTGCTTATGCTGGTGCCTATGGCGTAACTCCTGTAAGCACATTTCTCCCTCCTGCTTGCCTTTTTGGTGCTCCAGTGCTCTCAGAGCACTATAAGTTACAGTCCTAGATGCATTTGGACACTTAGTCCCATCAATTGATTAGACTGTCCATTAGGTCCAACACAAATTTCATATGCTACTATGCAAATATCACACTGATCTGATGATCTTAACCATCTGATCATTTGCCTCCAAAATGGACGGTCAAGATCATTTGTACCAAATAGGTCTAAGCCTAACCAACAATTTGATCCATCTATTTGATGGTTACCATCATGGATTGCTTACAATACTAAAGAATCACTTCTGTTAGGCAATCGTAACCTTTTTTTAAAAAAAAACATGAGGCAATCCTAACCATCCCATCCATGGGTTGTAAAAATGGATGGCTACAAAAAAGTAAGGCCAAATTTAGGATGGATTTGACCATCCGATCATACTTTTGCATGGTCGGCCTTGAAAATTTTTCTAGACATACTGGTCAGTTTAGATCGATCCTTTGGATTGTCCAAGTTCCTGATGCAACCAGGAGCACTATAACTAACCATGCTTTGAAACCAGTAGAGCATTTTGGTTTAATGTCTTTGTCGTACGGCAGATATAAGTTAGTCAATGTCTTCTTTGAGATGGAGGCTTTATAGATGCATCCTCAATTGAAACAAAGTCTTCTGTTTTTCGCTAGACCATTGAAGGGTACAGGTGGGGCCTGCTTTTCAGTAACCTAAGAAGTTGATCTGGTAGGCCCCACCATTATATCTCACCCATCAGACAATCTTAGCCATCTGATGAAAGTGCACAACTACAACCAGCTATCCAGATTACAGTGTTGTGTTTACATCCTTTTCTCATTTCTCCTTCTTTTTCTCCCTTTTGTTTTGCTTTTGAAATGAAACAGCTATCACAGTTGCCTTATCCTGGAGGTGCGAAGTCAATGCTCCCGGAGGCACCAGCCCCACCAAACAACATACTGTTTGTTCAGAATTTACCCCATGAGACAACCCCGATGATGCTGCAGATGCTGTTCTGCCAGTATCCTGGTTTTAAGGAAGTGAGGATGGTGGAAGCGAAGCCGGGCATCGCTTTCGTCGAATATGGGGACGAAATGCAGTCGACAGTCGCGATGCAGGGACTTCAAGGTTTCAAGATAACACCGCAGAACCCAATGCTTGTTACATATGCAAAGAAATAGGCCCCGCTGAGGAAGTTCCAGTCCTTGGATGATGGTTGGACGCCCCTATTACAGGTTAAAAGTGGTACTGATCTTGAACGTGTTAGATCCTCATTCCTTTTATCCTTATCATTTTACTTGTTCAGGTCATGGTACAAACTCGATCGAAAATGTCAATGTATCATTTCCATTCGGGTGGAATTTTTACCAACTTTTCAGATGCTATAACTAGGAAAGCTTACCTTCTGGAAGTTCTTGTTTACATTCTGTATTTCTGAAAAAAAAAAGAAGAAAAGATTCTACTGGATTGCAAATTGGATTTTTTAGGTTGTGTTTGGATGTCTGAAAAGTCTGCTGGATCAACATAATTCCTATCAAGATAATGTCCATTTCTTGTGCGACTAGGAATGCATGACTTTGATATTGGTGGGATTGTTGGACCCAATTTTCCTGCAAGCACAGCCCTTGATTGTCTGTTGTCTTCTTTTTAGCTATGAAAAGGTTGCTGAAAGTATAGTGCTGTTTTAGCCATCCGTTCATTTTGTGTGATTGATGGATTTTATGCCATCTTTGGGGCCTGTTTGGATATCTCACAAAATCTTGATTGTTCACCTGGTGGATCTGCAATGGACGGACGAGTTGAAAATCAGTCTGGCATCAAGCTGGGTCTTCATTTGTAATAGAATGTTTCCAGCACGTTCACAGTGGGATGCTCCAATATTTACCACTGATGGATCTAGGTTGTTCATCTGATGGGGCTTTGCTGTGGATGTATCAAGCAATGAAATCGAATGACTCGCGTACATCCACGCCAACACATTGTAATATGCATTGGCCATGCATGGGAGTCAAGTAATGTAGGTTTGTCAGAAATTTTTACTGCAGACAAGATTTTCACATTGATATTTTCAAAGCTTATTCTCGACTACATGAGGTTAGTTAGCAAAAATCTACTTTAAATTCCAGATTTTTTGGGAAAAAAAATTTGTATAATTGGTTCAACCTGTAAGTTTCCATATCTTTCAAAAGGGGGAAGACAACTAAACTAGTAATAAGAATAAGAGCAGCAGCAGCAGCAGCAACATTTTCTTGGGCAAGCTGAATTAAACATGTGTGTTTTTTTTTTTTTAAAGCACAACTTATTTTAAAAAATATTTCTGAGGGAAATTAAAAAAGACAGATTGGAGGTCGACATATATTGATAGAGAACTGAGTAGAAGAGAAATTTTACTAGAGATAGATCCTTTATATAAGGATTACTTCAAAATTTTAAGTTAACAAAGTAAAAGAAGGGTATTGACCCACCATTTGATAATCTTGTATATTATTACTCATGCATATAGAAATCTATTCATTTGGGTTGAGGTTTTATGTTTTTATCACACACGTGGTTATATAGCTGTTTGTCATCTTTTTCTTATTAGGAAGATAATGATGTTTTATTAAAGGAAGCCAAGAAAAACTAGTTTATTACACTAACAATACCCAATACCCAATACAACGGGGAAAGATTACGATCAATTAAGGACTCCTTCACGCCTCAAACTCGGAAACCGGGCTCACGAAATTCTCGATTGCCAAATGCAACACCGACAACCTCTATAGTTCCCCATTCTCGGCTCCCGGCACCTATATATCAAGTTCTGATCCTGGGATCCTACAAGGAGAATTTTCAACATAAATTTGATTCGTAATAAGCATAACTATAAGCATAACCCACGAACAATAATGAGAACACCATCACAAAAATCCACTAATCTTAAGTATAATGCACATAAAGGGAAATATAATTATAATAATGACAAAACTCCAGAATCTCTATGGCACGCACCTGCTCCTGCTCAGCTACGGCCTAGCGTCACCTATATGCAACGGTTGTGCATAAGCTTATAGAAAGCTTAGAGGGTGGTGAAAGTGTATGCGCTCGATAGAAATGCAAGTGTGCAATATCAGAGTAATACGGAAATGCTGGTAAGTCTATAAATGTCATCAGCCATACCAAAGTTATGCAATGCAAGGCATGAATGCTATTGGCTATACCAAGGCTATGCGATGCGAGGCGTACAGGGCGAATGTCATATGCGAGGTACAACTCAAGCATACCAAATCTCATCTGAATCATCATATCAATACAGTTGATCTCTGGAATATATATATATATATATATATATATATATATATATATATATTACCGGGGTCTAGTACACTATACACAAAATCGTCATTCACTGGACGCGCAATCATGCAAGTGGAAGACACCTCACTATCCGCCTACCAATATCAACCCGGCACGTCGATAACGGACCCATTTATGAGATGGTCAAACTCAGCCTAATTATGTCCCCTACCTTCGGGCAGATAAGACCACACCCCCTTCCAACCAACCACGACACAGTGAGAGACGTGACCTACTGGTATACGACCCTCGTGCGCTCATGTATCCACTCTGTCTCGATGTTGGAGTCATCCTCTGGTATCATCAGGTTTAGGAATTTTCACCCAAGGACATCTATAGCGCCCCGATGCTAGTAACAACATTTCCGATATCCAATCCTGTCATCCACGATATGCTTGTGGAAGCTATGGCCCTAATGTCGCTAGGGCGTACAGAAATCATATTACACAAATGCGAGATGCATGAATCATACTATCCAGTCATGCAGCAATCCTGCGCGTACCGCGTGCTCATGTGAGCAACTCTTATTAGGGAGTCCTATAATAATCTGCCCAATGACATGTGCTATGATCAATCACTCATCATATCAAGCATACATATGATGCGCATGGGCATGGATCGTGAAGCTATATTAAGCATGTTATATGATGATGATATACTCTCCTCATATCAAGGATGGGCCTAAATGGCCTACTTATATCATTAATGGGCCTAACGATCATGGGGGCCCAACGGTTTGGGTTAGCCTACTAAGGGGAGGTGAGAATGGGCCTAACAATGGGCCCTAGGGAGTTACAATGTGGACATTTAACTATCATTGCTCTTACAATGTGAACATCAAACCATCATTGCTTCTAAGGCATAGCCCATCATAAACATCATTACATACATCATGGTGGAATCACACATCACATCGGTCCTCATATATATCGCTTTGGGCCTCACATACATCGCATTAGGCTTCACTCATGGGCCTCACATGCATCACATTGGGCCTTATACAAGGGCCTCATATACGTCGCATTGGGTCATATCCCATGGGCCTCAAATACATCACATCGGGCCTCATCATATGAGCCTCAAATACATCGCAATGGGCTACATCCATGGGCCTCACATGCATCACATTGGGCCTCACCCAAATGGGCCACATATACATCATGTTGGGCCTCACACAAGGGCCATAAATACATCATATTGGGCCTCACACAAGGGCCTCACATGCATCACATTGGCTCGCATTGCATGGGCCTCATATTCATCATAACGGGCTGCATTGCATACGCCTCATATACATCAAGTGGGCTGCATCACATGGGCCACACCATAAATAGCAGCGGAGATAATGATCGAAAGATCATCTGGACCATACCACAAATAGCAATAGAGATAATGATTTTCACAATTTAAAATTCACAGGGCCCACCATAGCATTTATTTTCCATCTAATCTATTCATAAGGTCACAAAGACCTGAATTAAGAGGAAAAACAAATTTCATATTGATCCAAAACTTCTAAGATCCCAAATGAGTTTCAATGGTAGACGATCATCCTCCACTGATTTTTGCAATGTGGTCCACCTGATAGACTAATCTGTCTTATTTTCCGTCTCAAGCCTTAAGACGAGCTCGCAAAGAGGATGGACGGTTGGGATATAACATATACCTCATGAAGGGGCCACAGAACTTGCTGACGTCAATGGGCATTAGTTGCTGCTGTGTGGGACCCACAAAAATGGACGGTTTGGAAGAACACATGCATCATGGGGTGACCCATGCAACACCGTCAAGATGGACGGTGTGCATGTACAACACATAAATCAAAGAGGGCCCCACCCAATAGAACGTCCAGATGGACGGCTGGATGGAACAGATATATCATGGTTGGCCCCACATGACACCGTCCAGATGGACGGTGTTGATACATCATGGTTGGCCCCTTAACCTCAAATGCAACCACATTCATCGAGAAGGTAATTCGGTAGTTGACGCCCCAAGCCAAAATGGCTAGCGAAGGATGCCCAAACAGATGAACGGCTGGATGGAAAGTCCAGATGGACGGCTGGATGCCCCACATGACACCCAATAGAACGTCTAGATGGACGGCTGGATGGAACAGATATATCATGGTTGGCCCCACATGACACGGTCCAAATGGACGGAATAGATATATCATGGTTGGCCCCTTAACCTCGAATTCAACCACATTCATCGAGAAGGTAATTCGGTAGCTGACGCCTTAGCCAGAATGGCTAGCGAAGGATGTCCAAACAGATTGTATGACTCCCGAGCATCCCTTCTGAGACAAGTGCAAGGTAACCTCGTTACTGATAATTTGGGCATTGGGAACATTCGAGTTACGTAGTGGGGGCCCTTTTGTTTTTTCCTTTTCCTTTTTCCTTTTCTTGGACAGTTATTGTGCATATAGAGTTATACGATGGGTGCGGTCTACCCTTTTTGTCGGTACCCTCCTGAATGATTGTAAATTCTCTTATGAAATGAAATAGCCGTTTTGGAAAAAGAAAAAAAAAAAAAAAAAAAAAAGATGGACGGTGCTGATATACAGTACATGCATTAAAGGTGGGTCCCACCCATCCAGCGAACGGATGGTGGGGATGAAACCCACGGAACTTGTTGACATCGTTATAGCAGCTATATAGCTAGTGTGAGGTACCCCAGCCAATCCGATTCCATCAAGGTAGGCCCCACGTGTAGGGTGGGTCCCACCATCCAAGGTCTGGACAGTGTGGACACCACACATATATCATGGCCAGAAACACTTACATCATGCAGGGGCTCACACGAATGGATGGTGTAGATGCTGCACACATGTAGCGAGTGGGGTCCACGTCCCATCCCTGGATGGCGGACGGCTGGAATGATATGTACATCTGGGTAGGCCTGATGCCCTACACATGCAGCACGTGCAGGGTGGCCCTATGGATGGACGGTGAAGGTATAACACATGCCTCATGATCAGGCCCACTTGCTAACGTCATAGCAACAACTTTACAGATGGTGGAACCCACACAGCTTGCTGACGTAAATACAGTAGCTATATAGCTGGTGTGAGGTACCCCAACCAATCCACTTCCATTTCAGGTGGGTCCCACGTGTGGCCCACCAAAGTTTTGAATCAAACTGATATTTGTGTTTCCCTTCATCAGGGTCTATCCAAAACGGACAGCCAAGGTGGGCCGATCCACTGGACGTCAACAAGGTGGGTCGCACGAGTGGCTGACATGGATATGGAATACACACATCACGTGGGGTCCACAACACATGGGAGAGAGAGAGAGAGAGAGATAGAGAGAAAGAGAGAGAGATCAGTGGAGATGGGAGGAACTCCGCCACTATGAGCTCCTCCATGCACATGTATACATCGAGATGGGTCCCACCACATGTGGGCCCTCAAATAGAGATTAATGATGAAAATCTTAAGATCACCCACCGATTCAACTTCTTCTTTAGCTCCTTGGACTCCTTAGCTCCTAAGCTTCTTCTTTAAGGATGGATGATGAAGATTGAAGGGTTGGATGGTGAGATGTGGGTAGAGCTGTACACGAGTCGAGTCGAGTCGAGTATCGCCCTACTCGTACTCGACTCTTAATGACCGACCGCTGCTCGTACTCGGGCTCTACTCGGCCGAGTAGCATGACCCCCTGCTCGTACTCTACTCGCCCGAGTACGAGTCGAGTACGAGTAGTAAACGAGTCGAGTCGAGTCCGAATTTTCGAGGCGAGTTCGAGTACGAGCACACGAGTTGAGTACCGAGTGCGAGTTTTCAAGTCGAGTCCGAGTACGAGCACACGAGTTGAGTACCAAGTGCCAGTTTTCGACGCGAGTTCGAGTCCGAGTCTGAATTTGAGCCCAATTCGAGTAGGGTTTTCGAGTAACGAGTTCGAGCTTTGAGTCAAGTTCAAGTTATAAATTGAAATTAATTTGAATTTCAATTCGATTGTCAATTGGAATTCGAAGTTAAACGAAACAATAAAATATATAAAATGCACATAATTACATTACATTGTTACATAATTACATTAACGTATTTACATAATTACATTACATTGTTCAAAATAAGGCAGATCCGAGGATCAAGTAGGCCACACAATGATGATTAAACTACCACCGTTGAAAACTTCTTCAAGCCGTTGAAGCTTTTGATCAAGTTGATTTGATATTTGTATTTTCCCAGATTCAGGTCTATGTTACATTATAATTAGGCTAGAAGGCAAATAAACATCAAGGTAAGAAACAGTGCTGATTAACCATCCTACCATTGAAAGCTTATCAGGGCGCACTTGTTTCCCTAGTACTTATTTACCATCCAATTAAAAATGGTGGGACGAGCTGTGGACGGACAGGGGCACCGGACAGAAAATGGTGGGCCCAACACAAGAAAATCTGCTGATGGACAGGGGCACCGGACACAAAATGGTGGGCCCCCCAACACATAGATTATGTAATCCATCAAAATCAACTTTGGAAAGCAACATATTCAAAACAAAATTCTTACCTGATGGACGGACAGGGGCACCGGGCAGGGGTGGGACGAGGCGGAAAGGGCGCGCGCTGCTGTCGGGCGGAAGCCTGGGGACGACCGGACGAGCAGCAGCAGGGACAGGGGCACCGGGTAGGGTAGGGACGAGTGCCGGCAGTAGGCGGGCGAGGCGTGAGCGTGGAGCCGGTGACGACGACCGACGAGTTGCGGAGTGCGACAGGGACAAGCTCCTGTGGGGAGAGAGAGAGAGAGAGAGAGAGAGAGAGAGAGAGAGAGAGAGAGAGAGAAGAAGAAGAAGAAGATGGCGTGCGAACAGGGGAATGAAAGGAAAGAGAGAGAGGGAAATGGGAATGGCCGAACGGGCGGCGGGCGCTGGCCGATGGGAGAGAGGGAAGGAAAGGGAAGGATTTTTTTTCGATTTAGGCGGGAGGGCGTGAAAGTTGAAAGCGACCGGGATTAGGGATTTAGAGTTATATATGGCCCTGGTCGAGTAACGAGTCAAGTAACGAGTCGAGTAACGAGTCGAGCAACGAGTCGAGTAACGAGTCGAGTACTCCTTTGCTCGTACTCTACTCGAACTCAAAACGAGTAGTAAAAAACTGCTCGTACTCGGCTCTAACTCAGCCGAGTCGAGCATCGAGTCGAGCATTCCGAGTCGAGTCGATCGAGTACCCGAGCTTTGCCTGCTCGTGTACAGCTCTAGATGTGGGGGTAGGAAGTGGGCCTTGATATTTTCTCTCCTTAGAGCTTTTCTCTCATGGAAGCTTGGGAAATTGTAGAGAGAATGAGAGAGGGATGGAGTGAAATGGTGTTGTGAGAAGGATGGGATGAGAGAGATGGGTTGTGTAAGAGAGGGATGGGTGGAGAGAGAGAGAGAGAGAGAGAGAGAGAGAGAGAGAGAGAGAGTTGACTTTGGAGATGGGAGAGAGATGGGTGTCATGCTTTATTGGTAAGAGAGGGATGGGTTGTGTACTTGACTTGTGATTGATTATTGATGTGATGGATTGTAGAAATTCTCTTGGAATTTGCAACGTGCAGCGTTTTCCTTGAAATAAACGCAAGCCCACAACTCCTGGCTTAAGTATCGCATCGGCACGCGAGATGAGGCGTTGGAACTGCGGCGACAACATGGTCGCTAGGGTACAAGTCTCGGGTCGAGTCGACTCGGGTTGATAAGGTGTGACTCAGGGTCGCATGCAAATGCTATCTACGCGTTGCGGGTCGCTGGAATTCGACTAGGAGGACCGCGGGATCTTAAGGAATGGTACGGACTAGGTTACGGGCCTTTAACTTAATACATGAATCCCACTCTATAACATTCATTTTAACCCTTTTAAACACTTCCAACACCAACCCACTCTGATTTCGAAAGCATCGATTGTTCCTTTCTATCAAAAAGTTCAAATACCGGCTAAGAGAATATCCTCCAAATCACTTTTTTTTCCCCTCCAAATTACTTTTTTCTTTTCTTTTTTTCTTTTTTCCCCTACACCTCTCCTATGCCATGCTCGAAAAAAAGCCTTCAATGGATCCTGGCATCACCCACTCCATTCTAAATATTTCAAAGAAGCTCTCCTACATTTCTCTAGCAAAGGGGCATTTGATAAAAGTTTGTTTAACCAATTCCGCGATCCGCATATGCATGAACAGGTTGAGTGATAGATGTTCGATCAATTCGCTCTTTTTAGTTGTTTATTTTTTAATCGAAACTATATTAAACATGAACTTTTCATTCTTCGGTTTTTTGGTGTTTCCATTTCTCGAGTTTTGACCATCTTCTTAATGATCAAAACCGAATTGGACACAAACAGTACCCATATCATTCTTTGCCATTTGACATTTTGCTAATGATCAGTTTGAGACATCATGCTATGGACCACAACAGCAAACAAGGTTGATATTATGTCTCAAAGAGAACACTTACAAACAGAAATTACAATACAATCATCTTCTTCATACTAGGAGGGATATCTAAAACGAACAGGCCATCCCTTAATCCTTAAAAGGAAATGGAGAAACTGGCAAGGCCCACATTGACGATGACCGGTCGCATTATTTGATAATAAGAACACTAGCAAAGGGAAGATTACCATCTAATCTTCTGGTTTATAAGCGATAATTATAATAAGCACACCATTCCCTATCCTAGTTAGATGGGATGAGCAAAAAGCCGGCAGGACCCAAATTGAGGATGCCCAAAATCCCTTGAATGGTCTTCCCAAGAAACTGCAACGGCGACTGCAGAAGGCCAGTCGGCAGCATGGCATTGCAGGTGGAGAGAGGTGTGTTGACAACCAGCTTGCAATCGTTCAAGAGCGATGATAGAAGCGTCGTTAACGGGTCCAACAACATAGTAAATAATCCAGCAGAATTGGTGGTTGTACTGGATGTCACTGTATTCCCACATTGTAGTTGCACCTGAGCATCTGAAAAAACCAATGCATAGTAGAGTAAATACAATTTTCACAAAAACAAAAAAAAATAAAAATAAATCATGCGCCATATGAAACATGTGCCTTTACTCGGCACGGCATGTATGGGTTGTTAGTTCTGTTTAGTGGGGCCCATGGTTCAATAATCCAAATCATCGGTCAATTGCTTCCTCTATGGATGGACTATGCACCCAAAATAAAAATAAAAATCATCGAGATGGTTAAGAGGAGAAATATAACAACCCACATTCAACTAAAAAAATGCCACGATTGGTCGCCGGGAGGGGGCATTGCCCATCCTTGTACAGATGCCGTTGACCAATAGTCTAGTTTAACAAATCATGGGCTTCACTTGTCACAACCAAAAGGTTATGGAAATGATTAGAATTTTCCACATACTCTGATACCACTTATAGGAATATCTTCGCACTCTGATAACCATGTTGAGCTCTAATTCCATGTTGACTTCAAAACATTCGTATTAAAAGCAAAACACATCACTAGACTTGTGGAGACGCTATTAAGTTGAAAAAGCTTTGACGCAGCTCAATAATACGCGCACACAGTCGAAATTTTCAAAAAACATGAATTTGATTTGGACTTGTCAACATTTAATTGTGGTAAAAAAAAGAATGTGGTATGGTCCTTGGTAATCTTTCGTACTACTCTAGCCTAAGCACGCTTAATGGTAAAATGTGAATGAAATCTTCATACTACACTAAAAGAAAATTGAACCGACTTGGAAATACAGGTGTTGATGTGCCATTTGCATTCCCATTGACAGTGCAAAAGATAGTGCCTCGGATGTTAATGAGTCCGCCGAGGAGGTTCCCAAGCCCGCCTAGCTGGGCAACAGCCAGTGGGGCTGCCACCCCGACTAGCAAGAGAGAAACAAAGAGGAGAGATTTCAAGGCCATCGGCTTGTTTTTGATAAGGGGAATTGAACCAATGATCAAATGGGAAACTGATGTGCTCTGAAGTGCTGCACAGATAGTGAATTTATAGAAAAGGAGAGGCCATGTTGCTGCAGCTCTTTTTGACTTGGGTGCACCACAGTTCAAATATCTACTTTGAGCACTGCCTCTAAAGTTGCAAGTGTTCGTTTTGTCTGTCTAGGGCCAGGATCACTACCATGTGACTCCCCAATGGGGCCCACATACTGAGATATTTCAACAATTTGTACCATCCATGTTCTCAGTGATACAATGAATAAGCTATGGTCTAATAATCATGCATTGATGATGTTCTCAACCTTAAGGTTATCAATGGTCCACGCCTGGGCTAGGCAAAATCAATATTTTGAACAGGCCTGGCCGTTCCCATGCCTGCTTGAAATTTTATTTTGTTTTTGACTTGATTATCGCGGTCGTTTTCCGGAGCCAACTAGAGCTCAATTGTGAGTCGGCGAAAGTTTAATTTTCAATCCTCTCCATTCATCTGAACTTAGTGATAGTGAGAATCATTCGCGATACTGATCATTGGATGATCTTAGCATGTGGGGCCAATGGGTAACACATTCCGTGACCCTAAGTCGCCGAGTAGGAAAACGGATCCTAGCTTTTGTATATTTCCTGTTCATTTTAGGGGCCATAAGCATAGCGTCTGGAACAGCTTGTCTAAGTTGTGTTGTCTTGGATACGTTATTTAGGTTCCTTTGTCTTATAGGCAATTCAAACACTTTGTAGCAAAGAGTAGAAATGGACCGTGACTCTTAGGGCATATGTGGGGAAGCTTAAGACACATATGACATATATAAGATACTTGAATATTGTTGATAGCACATGTGGGTAACTTGAATGTAGATAGTCATACATGACGACACATTTGGCACATGTGAGACTTATAAGTAACATTGTTCCCACATGCAGTAAACTAGAGATAAGCTTTCCTCACATTTACTGCTTGTTTATTAATTCTTAAAAATGAGATTTTATTTTATTTTATTTTGTACATAAATGGATTAGACAAATAATAAAGTGACATATCTTTCTTAAAATATCCTATATGAGAAAGAAAGTTTTCTTGCATTGAAACAATGAAAATTATGTTGACCTGTAAAGGGCTTATCAAGTAAGCCAACCCAATCCCTACTTATGTACATTTCAGTTCAGTATTTACAGGCTGGCCACACTCAGCCCGGCCCAACCCGTTGGTCTCTAAGTGGGTTTAGGTGGGCCTAGATGTGGATCCTTATATGATCATTTGTAGTGAAGCAGCCTGGCCTATTTGATGAGATCTGAGATGGATGTTTTGTTTTTCATTCAAAAAGAAGAAGTTGCAGAATACAAGACAAGTTGCTGCTTTCACGCATGCTCATCAATTCAGTGGTCCTCCTCACTTCAAGTTGGACTATTTATTGTACAGATAATCTTGGGTGAGGAAGTATCTATCTTCATGAGAGTTTTTCTTAACCCACACACATGTGGCACGTGCCAATAAAACACGTGTATGAGTTCTGAGCTTTTCATCAAAGAGGTCTGGTTCACTCCTTGGGTGCCAATGCACAAAACAATGTGTACAACAAAGCTCATTTCTTTCAAGTACAGAACTGATTTTTCAAGCCACTGATAGGATGGTTATACGATCCCCTTTATCACAGCTATTTCTGAGAGGGATGGGCTACCAAAGATGGCCCTTATATGATGAACAGTCCATATAAATGATACTATCTCTATAGTATAGTCAATATAGAGCATCCTTCTTTCCCAGCCACTCATCTGCCGACCAAAGTGAATTTTGAGAGGATCTACAGTCCATTTTAATGATCAAACTTTCCACGTATTAGTTAATATGGATAATCCATTTTCATTGCCATTAATCATATAAGTATATCATAAAAGCAAAGCCTTTTTGGGAGAGAGGGGCAATTAAAGGTGGGCTCTACAAGATGGGCCATCGATGCCAATAATGACCTTTTCTAGTATAATCAAGGACTCTGACTTTTGCAAAGATGGACAATCAAAGATGTGGAACTACATGATGGATGGCCCATATCAAAGATTAGACCTTTTCTAGTATAATACATAAGAACCATCCATGTTTTCTGGCCATTGATTCAATGCCTATGTCATCTGATGAAAGCAGTTTTGAGAGAAACAGGGGACCAGAGGTAGGCCTTAAGTGGGTAGGTTGTTTTGTCTCAAAGCTATCAAAATCCTGATTGCAACATTGCCTTCCTCGTTCATCCTTTAGAGATATCTACTCTCACACAAGCTTTATATGCAAAT
Source organism: Magnolia changhungtana (assembly GCA_030180095.1). Taxonomy (NCBI): domain Eukaryota; kingdom Viridiplantae; phylum Streptophyta; class Magnoliopsida; order Magnoliales; family Magnoliaceae; genus Magnolia; species Magnolia changhungtana. Next base: position 2,457,184 of record JASAUF010000098.1, read on the forward strand.
GGTGTTGCCTCTCACCAAGGGCAAGGCCTTTGTGGCTCTCCATTTCAACAAAGCAAGAGGCTTCCTCATGCAGCCCTGTGCAAGTTGCATGTAGGAGAAAAAGCTACATCTACCAAAGCTGTATAGGTGGTCCTACACGTAGCCTTGAGAAATTCTAAGTTAAAACAGGCTTGGGTCTTGCTTTTTCAACTATAAATAAAAGAAAATAAAAAAATAAAAAATAAAAACAACAAGAGAAGAAAATGACAACCACTAAGTCATGTGGTCTGCTGAATTGCCTCCCTGTTCAAATCTGCTAACTAGGAGAAGCTGAAGGAGATAAAACCCAACTGTGAAAGGTAGCCACACAAGCATATATTATCTTTTGTCATCGCATCGCTAGAAACCATTTAGTTGATGTTGTATTCTATATATAACATCAAAGGAGCAAGAAGATAAAGTTGGCTTGAAATCCTCAAGGTAGACTGAATTTTTGGTTTCGAGTTAGATTGCTTGTAAGCCAAACTTCAAAAAATCTCGTCCAGAGATCCATCTAAAAGAATAACGAAGAAAATGTTAATCTCTCCCTGCTATGCATAAGGAATGAGCAAGACCAGTGATAAACCATCTTTCTGATGTGGGGTTTGAGAATCAAAACAAATAAGATTACATCTAAACGAGATCTATCTAAAAGAGAGAAAATGTTCATCTCTCCCTGCTATGTATAAGGAATGAGCAAGACTGGTGATAAACCATCTTTCTGATGTGGGGTTTGAGAATCAAAACATATATGCTTACACATAGTAATCAACAATATAAGGATGGTTGTAATCAGGTAAAAAATGCAAATGGGGATGGTGTTTCAATGTATATCAAGGGACTTTAATACTTGTATTGTCATGTATCGATATCACCAACGTATTGCCAATATTTTCGACCGTGTAAATTATGGGTGACGCTTGTATCACAAGTCTATCAACGATATTTCAATAATATCGCCAATGTATCAATATCACAAAAAATTTGTTTATTAAAAAAAAAAAATCATTTTTTTGGGCACATGGTTGTATGCAGTGTTCAATTTGTCATGGATAATATTGATAATATCTCGACATTATCATTATTGCAACATCTATGATATTAACACCACAATCTTTCGTTTCCTTTCTAGTTGTTGATGATTTCTTGGCAAAACATCATGTGTTGTTGATATTCTACAATATCAATGGATGTTTAGATGGAAGGTTAGATGGTTAAGTGGTATGGTTAGACTGATTTCTTATGACGGCACATGCTTTTATGCTCCCATAAAATGGAAACTTATTATGTATGCATTCTTTTTGCAAACATGCAAATGTGCATTTTAGCGTCCTTTTTGCAAACATGCAAATGTGTATTTTAGCATCTCCTGAAGTTTCACTAAAAATTCCACCTTTTTTTCTCTGTTTCTCCGCATTTCTAGTTATCAGCGATATCGATATTATTTTTATATCCCCGGCCAACGAAACTTGCAGTGATACTGATACTTCAAACACTAAGCATATGCGATTGCATATTGGCCAATGGTCAGAAATCTTACCATTGGCACATTATTTTATTTTATTTTTATTTTTTGCAAAAAAAAAAAAAAAAAAAAAAAAAAAAAAAACACTTTTTGCCTATAAAAAGGCTTCCAAAGCTCCTCCATTTGCAATATTCTCACCCCCAAACTCTTTTACTCTCTTCTTTTCTTACATTTCTTAATTCCAAGTGGTCTTAGGGCCTGTTTGATTTTTCAAATTCATTGTAAATGTCCCGTAAATACCAGCTTAGTACAATTTCACCCTGTTTGGAAATAGGTAGGTACTTCTGCTTGGGAAAACGGTCCAAAAGGATTAACTTAAATTTGTGGGCCCCACCATGATGTATATGACATATCCGCGTCGTCCATCTGCTTTACCATGACAGTTTGAGGCATGAGCCAAAAAATGAGACAGATCCAACAATGAAGTGGCCCACAACAAAGTAAACAATGGCCCCAAGAAGTTTTTAACAGTGGGTGTTTGATTACCATTTTCCTGTGGTGTGATCCACTTGAAATTTAAATCTACCTCATTTTTTGGGTCATGCCCTAAATTTAGTTGGCATAGCAGATGGACAGTGTGGATAATCCACATACATCACGGTGGGCCCCCCAAATATTTAGCAGCATCCTCATTTTAGTGTTGAAAAAAGTAACAATCAAATCAATCCTCGAAAACAATGCGGTAAGTAATTACCTATGAAAATAATCATTACATATTTACAATGCAACTACGTTTACCTTAGAAAATCAAACAGGCCCGCTCTCTCTCTCTCTCTCTCTCTCTCTCTCTCTCTCTCTCTCTCACACACACACACACACACACACACATTCCCTCTCCCTTTGAAGTTAGAAGATCAAGATTCAAGCACTTTCAAGGAAGATTCAAGTTCAACATTCAAGCACTCTCACTTACATTCTTCTAATTTTAATATTCAAGTTCAAGTGTTCAACAATACATTCAAGCACTCTCTTACACACATATTATATTCTAATATTAATATTTCTCTCTCTATTCTCTCTACATACATAACACATTCTACATTTTTCCTCTTTCTCTTACATTTTGTTTCAAGTGTAGGCCATAAGCTATAAGCCAACCTACAAGTTACAAGTTACAAGTACAAGACAAGAGTGACCGAAGACTAGAGTGAAGAAAGTCTCAAGTCTCTCTCTAAAGACTCTCTCTCTCTCTCTCTCTCTCTCTCTCTCTCTTTCTCTTTCTTTTGTTTTGTTCTCCTCTTCTACAAGTGTCTCTCTCTCTCTCTCTCTCTCTCTCTCTCTCTCTCTCTCTCTCTCTCTCTCTCTCTCTCTCTCTCTCTCTCTCTCTCTCTCTCTCTCTCTCTCTCTCTCTCTCTCTCTCTCTACAAGAGTAACAAGACTACAACAAGTCTACAAGTAGTCAAGTACTAGTGGAAGTGTGTTAAGTGTTTCTCTCTTACTCTCCCTCTACCATCTCTCTCATTTCATTTATTCTCTAATCTTTACTCTTTAGTCTTTATTTTAGTCCTTAGTTTTTAGTTTTTACAAGTTATAACAAGAAGAATCAATACACCGTGTCTTCTTCCCAATCTTCCTCTTCGAAACCCAAGTCGAATGACCCATATTGGAAGTATGGGCACTATCGTAGTGCTATGGATAAGACTCACATAGTATGTGAGTTATGTAAGTATATGGGTTCTAGTGGTATTGCGGCACAAGCAACACTTGCATGTACACCAAAGTCAAACCTTGCTCCAGAAACAATGGAAATCATGGGATCGAGAAAGAGATGCGATAGTATACTACGTCAAGAAAATTTTATGCGGTCGCATATGTGATTGCACACGATCGCATATGATATTTGACAAGATTGATGGTCATTACTTGATTAGACCCGACCCATGATACCAAAACCATGATGGAAGAATACAAAGATGGAATTCTCATGCTGTTAGGAGAGATTACACCATTATTGCAAAAGGAGATTTTTCAGTAAAAATGTTGTTCTGTCAAATTTAAAGCTTCTGGGCATGAAAAACAGAACTGTGACGACATCTTCTCAAAACCTAGATGCATGTCTGAATTTTTTTATTTATTTTTTTTTTCTAGGCGGAGTATTTGACAATCGTGTTAGCATCAGTATCATTAAACTGAGCTTTGTTAACTTGTAAAGTTGGGGATCCAAGGTACGCTTCCAGTGAGAGTTCAGTGACCTACATACGTATGGGACCCCTGTGCCAATAATACTCCTAAGCCCGGTTCTTGTGATCCTGCGACAATGATACTCTTAAGCCCAGTTCTTGTGATGTTAATCAACATAAATAGCAACAAGAATATCAATTCTAACGGACAGGCTAGAAGTAGACGAGGACCTACAGTTGTCTTTTTCTTTTTCTTTTTACTTTTTAACATTGAAGTCAAATTTTATTAAGAGAAAGGCAGCAGCCAGAATATACAAAAAATGAAACTATACAACAAACCCAAGAGCCATTATAGCTCAGCCCAGCTACCAGGAAATCGATCAACAGCCTTTGAGACCACTGCCCATTCTATCACAGGCAGCTTCGCTCTAGGAAAAACTTCCTCTACTTGCCCTAAACGATTCCTAAAACACCGATTGTTCCTTTCCTGCCATAAAAACCATATCCCTGCAAGCATAGCTATCCTTGAGGACCTACATTTATCCTCAAGGATAGCACATGAGAAGTGTAGATTAGGCAGATTTGATGCATTCTTCTATCTCCATTTATGATCATGATTATTGATTGCACACATGATTTATTGGCAATACATGCTATTTGCTGTAAATCTTGGACTTCTCGATGAATCTTAAAAGATTAAACTGACACCTTTTCAGGAATTAAGGATATTTACCAACACCAAGACAATGCAAGTATATGTTGGATCCCGCTGTTGTGAATACCACAGCATCTCCACATACTTGAGGTGTTCCGTAACGGTAACGGTGGCCGTAACGGCCACCACCGTTACCGTTATGATATGGGCCGTAACGGCCGTTACAGCCCCCGTATCGGCCGTTACGGCCATTTTTTATTTTTTGAAAAATGCACTTCCTGGACCGTTACGGGACCGTTACGGGGCCGTTACGGCGTATTTTTCTGTAACGGCCGTTACGGCCGTTTCGACCCCGTAACGCGTAACGGTTATGACCGTTACCGTTACGTAATGGCCGTTACGGCCGTTACGTAACCGATTTGGAATACCATAGTTCCCACAACATCTAAACAACCTATTTATTGTGAGAAGACCAAACACCATGCACTAAAGTTGTGGGGATCGGACAGCTTATTCGGAAGAATACCTTGATCTAATAAAATTTGGCTCAGAGTCAAATATTATAAGATTTAAATACTTTGGCAGGTGGAAGTGGAAATATTTGGGTACATCACCTTTCTGCCAAACCCGTCTGTAACTATATCCTATATTTGACAGCCACAGCGCATCTATATTCAATAATACTTTTGGTAACTTACGATTAAAAAAGATGTGCTCAAGTGTTGCAAGACCAAAGACTAAGCTATTCATTTTTACAAAGTCATAGAATTCTGACACAAATGAAAGATATTATGCATTAAGGGATTTGGAAATTTCAATTAGAAGGAGACTGTTGAATTGTTAACCTGAAATGCCGAAGCCGGTTTTAAGTATTGGTAAGTTGACTTTGTCCATTGAGTTAATTTGGAAAATTTCAGTCACTGTGGGGTTTGAAACCGATTTTCTCTCTTCAGAGATTATCTGTTCAAGTTTACTTGGATTGCTATTGAGCTGTTTCAGGCAGCTTTCAATAGAAGACCAAACATCTTCTAACTAAATATGTTGAGGAACCAGCATGCAAATAACCCTGCAAGGGACTGAAATGACAAAAATGTGTTTTTAAATTACCAGAGAACACTTGAGACATTTTGAATTAACAAAGAACATTATCTCTCTGCCATTTTAGTTGACAAAAAGAGCTTCATGGGGCTCACTCCCTCAATAGAAACAATGTTTATTTTTTAGCTTTTACAACTTGACCATACTCCCAATCAGTTTCCCATGCTAGCTACTAGTGTAAATAAAAAACATTCATATTTTCACATGAGTAGACTACCTTTGACGCCATTCAATCAATGAGAATATCATTCTATGAGATTTCTATATTGATAATGGTGACAGTAATAGCAATGATAACAAAACAGTAGTATCAGCAACGATCATGACAACGATGGAGGGTAAGGACCTAAGAACACCAACATTTTCATAAAAAAACTAGGGATCAAATTAATTGGTCATTTTATATAAATAGAAAAAAAAAAATTGGACTACAAGTACAACAAAGAAATGTAAACTGATGCTATAGAATAAACATGAAAAATTAGTTGACAAAAGGAGACATTTATCTTCCAGCTCCCTTCTTATTTCCTTGACCGATGGAAGACTGCTGGTTGACCTTTGCTTCTAGCCTCCTAGCCGTGCGAAGAATAGCAGCTTGCTTCTGTCGATGACTGTGGCTCTTCCTTTTGCTGCATACAAACCACAAAAGATAAGCTACAAATAGCCTGAGAGACTCCAAACCAATGGTTATCAATGAAAAGAATGGGCCACTTCCCACCTTGTCCAAACCAAGGAACGCTTGCATAAATTGTTGAGAAGATCAAGAAATGAGCAATAAATTTTTTTGAAGGGTAAGAAATATGCAATAATTAATAAGACAAAAGGCTAACAAAAAAAATCAAGACATTAAGTGGAAGAAGAAACCAAGTTTCAAGGTCAAAGAACAAATGCAGGAGTTCAAATGAAGAGCCGTGATTAAATGAGTACATGTTTATGTTACTTGAACACTGGCATGTGTGATGGTGTCGGACATATATACAGGGTATTGGAAAAGGAGTCTTTATTACTTTATCATCAACAACAATCACGCGATTATACAATTGTTAGACAAGAACATAAAAAATCGGTCAAGGTAATGTATAAAGGTGCACAATACAAAGGAATCGTGCAACACCCCTTCCTTTGCAAGTGTGTTCACTACTGTGTTGGATTCCCTTGGCGCCTGCTTATAGGAGCAAACTAATAAGGGTGTTTGAATTTAACCTCATGAACAACAAATTAAAGCTTGCTAGAAGCAACACAATTATTGGCGGCTGACACAATCACAATTGGAGAATCACCTTCAACATAGGGGCCGTTCAAAAGAGTTACAAACATGGTTCTCCCAGTTATTATCACCATAATCTTGTGTTGAAGTATCCAGTACCAGCCAGTGTTTTAAATAGCGGTAGCGTGTTGCGTAGCGTTCAACCCTCCGTAGCATGTAGCGAAATAGCGTAGCGTGTAGCGTAAGCTACACAATACTTCTATTTTTTAATTTTAAAATATATATATATATGATAAATATTAAATAGTAAGAAGTTGATGGATGAGATCTTATTAAAGTTAATACATGTCTCGTGTACAATTTTTTAAGTACCCGAATTAGGCGGGACTCGGATTGTGAAGTGTAGCACACAAGTGTCAAAGTTTTTGGGCCCCACTGTGATAAATTTGTTATATCCACACCGTCCATCCATTTTGCCAAATAATTTTAGGGCATGAGCCCAAAATGAGGCAAATCAAAGCTCGGTGGACCGCACATAAGAAACAACAATAATTAAACGTCCACCATTAAAAATTTATTGGGGGGCTACAAAAGTATTAGATCAAGCCGACATGTGTGTTTTCCTTCATCCAGTGACCTAATTAATAGGTTAGATGGAAAATAAACATTACAAAGCAACCGTGTAACAAAATAGTGCAAGTGCAACTGTAAACGTGCACCGCAGAACACAAAATAATAATAATAATAATAAGTGCGTGGTACGTGAAATAGCCACTAGATCTATTCCATTTTCGATGCTTGGGAAATGAAAAGGAAGAGAGGGGGAATCCGAAAGAAGAGAGAGAGAGAGAGAGAATCCGCAGCTGCGATCGCAACCGCAGCAGTCCGAGAAGAAGAAGAAGAGGAAGAAGGAGAAGAAGGAAGAGGAGAAGAAGAAAAGAAAAAGAAAAAGGAAGGAGTGTTCCTATCTTTGTCTCAAGATGAGATTGAATCGCTGAAAACTGTAAATATTGAAGCTCCACAGTGATCGGTTTGCCTCTCGGAAGTAGTTTTTTCAACTCACAATTGAAAAGTGGGGAGAAGAGCAATGGGTGACTTTCGACCACAAGCATTGAATTATCGGACCTTCTGTGAGAAGATTTTGGGTCTCCAAATGCAGGGTGAGGAGAGCAAAGACGCGGTTTGGGGGTGGAAGCCCTTTAGAATTAGGTTTGCTTGTAGTGTGAGTTCACCACTGTTTCCTGCACTAGAAAAAAAAAAAAAAAATTTACAAAACAGCTACACGCTACTACCCGTAGCGTACGCTACGACCCCTATAGCGCACGCTACAGGGGAAAAACGCTATTTCTGACGCTACGTAGCGAAATCGCTACACTACGCTACGTAGCGTACGCTACGAACGCTATTTGATACACTGGTACCAGCTAGGGTGGAAAACACTAACCCAACTAGCTTCCCCTCTATGATCTTCATCACACCTCAATTCCCAGATATCATGGTTTTGTCCATTGATAAACCATCCACTTTAAGCTTCCACCACCACAATGGTGGGGGTAACAATCTATATGTTTTTTCAAGGGACTTGCCATCATCACTAACAACCAGAACCCACACAGAGGCTTTTAAAAGTCAGTTCACTGATGCATCCACAACATATTTTAAAAGATATTTTACAGGAGTATGTTGCAATTATTGTGCCTCTATTGGGTGATGCCAGATCCATTGGGGTCATGTTTCTAGGTTGGGAGGACGGAGGCACCAGTACCAAAGTGAGGAGACTTTGGAAGCTTGCTCTCCTAGCCTGTCTTCAAGTTAGTTGGACAGAAAAGAAATTATAGATGGTTACATACATTGTTCGGAGTATCTTGGATATTATCGAAATATCCCTGATATTATCTATATCTCTAGCTCAACGATACTGATAACACTAGTAGTATCAGAAATTCCAGTTATTGCAATGTATCGCTAAGTATTGCCAATGTATCACTAATATTTTTTACTGTATAAATTCCAACTGTAGCTTGTATCGCCAATATTTTCGACCGTGTAAATTCCAGGCATCGCTAGTATTGCTAGTGTATCGGCAATATTTCGATAATATCACCAATGTATCGATATTGCCAAAAATCTATTTATTAAAAAAAAAAAAAAAAAAAAAAAATTAATCCATTTCAAATTTTTTTTCTGGGTGCATGGTTCTATGCAATGTTCAAATTGTTGATCATAATATCGCGAATAATTGTTATCGCAACATGGGACCACATTCTTTTGTTTCCTTTCTAGTTGTCGACGATTTCTCGGCGAAATATTGTATTGTTGATATTCATATTCTAAAATATCGACAGATGTTTGGGCGGAAGGTTGGATAGATGGGATGGTTGGACTGATTTCCTATGACAACACAAGCTTTTAGGCCCCCATTAAATGTAAACTTATTATGTATGCATTCCTTTTGCAATTTTTTTAATTCCTAAATATGCAAATATGTATATTTTAGCATCTCCTAAAGTTTCATTAAAAAATTCCACCGTTTTCCCCATGCTTCCTCGCATTTCTAGTTACCGGCGATATTGATATTGTTTCCATATCCCTGGCTAGCAAAACTTGTAACAATACCGATACTTCGTGCAATAGTTGCGTAACAGGTGTAGGTTGCCAAATGTGGTTTTTAGATGGGAAAAATTGGATGTTATATGTTCGGCAGCCTCTATAAAGTGTCTTGCTAGTTGTGCTCGACTTCGGTAGTTGTATGGTCTTAAAGTTTTTGTCTGTATTTTTTTGGCTTAGATCTCTCATCTCTGTCTTCATTAATAAAATTGTAACTGATGTAGGACCGATGCATAAACCAAATAATATGTGAGATCAAGTAGCAGAATTAAGATAATTAACAAAAAAAATACAAACATTGCCATAATCATCACGAATACCATGAAAACCAAAAGAACATCATGCATAATCCTAGCCTAAGTTACCAACATCATCACACAAGATCATTAAATAAAAGGAAACTAGTATCTAATAGATGTCCCTACATCCATTATCATAGGGTATAGTCTATTTTAAAGTAGAAGACCTAATACAACCTAAGGTAAAATTAGGGTTTTAGGAAATTGAGAAAATCTAGGAAAGTTACGGATTTCTAGATTTACGATTAGGGTTTTGGTAGAGAGGGAAGGGGGTTTTGATTTAAGGGTGAAAGGAAGCAAAAAAGGACAAGGTGCGGCCGTAAGGCCAACCCGGAAGGTTGACCATACGGTGACACGTGTGGTGTGGGATGGATGGGTTAAATGTTTTAAGGTTTGGGATTGTAGATAAGTAAAGGAAAGATGTGTTTAAGAGAAGATGCAGGCTTAGGATCGGAGAATCAAAGAACTTGAACAAAATACCTTGATGGAGAGGAAAAGAAATAGTGATGTGGCGGTTTATGGAGACCCTACACCTCCGTTGATGAAGATTAGCCTCACACCAATCTCCCTTCTAAAGCACATGGAAGTATCTTCAAATCTCATGAAGATGGAAGAAGAAGAATGAAATAGTTTTTTCTCTTTTGTTAAGTCACAAAATCCAATGAGGGAGAGGGTAACACGCCCACCCTCTTTAATTGCTCCAAGAAAGTTCAAAAATTACAATAAATACCATGTTTGTGAATTTTGACGAAAATAACCATAGTCTAATTAAAATCAACTAAAAACACTTATAATGGTATCCAAATATAACATAAACAAAACTAAATCCTATAAGCTGATAAAATCTAAGAAAACTAATGTGGATGATCCACAATCAATGACCTGATCATGTGATCCAACGACCCGATCGTCACGTCCCTCCAATCCAACGGTCCGGATCACTCCATAAAGCAGCCCATGTGCATCTTCCCAGTGTGGGGTTTTCCGAATGCTCGCACATGCACATGACATCATCAGCACAATCACAGGTACCTGCCTAGTTACAAGGAAATCGATGTGGCCCGCCTCTGATACGTACACAAATGTGTACGGGAAGTGATGTACTCGTCAGTAACCTTTCTATATATATATATATATATATATATATATATATATATATATATATATATATATGAACGTAAAAATGAAAATAAATAATCCAGAATAAATAATAAAAACAACTACAACAATAAACCTAAAAATCAATTACTTGTATGTACAAGAATCCAAAACATAAGACGTATTGGTCCTTAAATCCAATGAAGGAGAGGGTCGCACGCCCACCCTCTTTTATAGCTCCAAGAAAGTTCAAAAATTACAATAAACACAATGTTTTGTGAATTTTAACTAGTCTAACCAAAATCAACTAAAAACACTTATAATGCTGTCTAAACATAATGTAAACAAAACTAAATCCTATAAGCTAATAAAATCTAAGAAAACTAGTGTGGACGATCCACAATCGATGGCCCGATCATGTGATCCAACGGTCTGGATTACTCTATAAAGCAGCCCCATGTGCATCTTCCCAGTGTGAGTTCTTCTAGATGCTCGCACATGCACATGAGGTCTTCAACACGATCACAAGTACTCGCCTAGCCACAGGGAAATCAGTGCGGCCCGCCTCCTCTGATAGGTAGGCAAATGTGTACGGGAAGTGATGTACTTGTCAACAACCTTTCCATATATATATATATATATATATATATATATATATATATATATATATATATATATATATATATAAACGTAAAAATGAAAATAAATAATAAAAACAACTACAACAATAAACCTAAAAATTAATTACTTGTATGTACAAGAATCCAAAACAAAAGACATACTAATCCTTAAATCCAATGAGGGAGAGGGCCACATGCCCACCCTCTTTTATAGCTCCAAGAAAGTTCAAAAATTACAATAAACACCATGTTTTATGAATTTTGACGAAAATAGTCATAGTCTAACCAAAATCAACTAAAAACACTCATAATGGTGTCCCAACATAACATAAACAAAATTAAATCTTATAAGCTGATGAAATCTAAGAAAATTAGTGTGGACGATCCACGATCAATGGCCCGATCATGTGATCCAATGACCTGATCGTCATGTCCCTCCAATCCAACGGTCTGGATCACTCCATAGCGCAGCCCATGTGCATCTTCCCAGTGTAGGGTCTTCCAGATGCTCGCACATGCACATGAGATCTTCATCACGATCACAGGTACTCGCCTAGCCACAGGGAAATAGATGCAGCCCGCCTCCTCTAATACGTACGCAAATGTGTACGTGAAGTGTTGTACTCATCAGTAACCTTTCAATATATGTGTGTGTGTGTGTGTACGAACGTAAAAATGAAAATAAATAATCCAGAATAAATAATAAAAACAACTATAACAATAAACCTAAAGATCAATTACTTGTATGTACAAGAATCCAAAACATAAGACATACTAGTCCTTAAAAAAGGTTTCTTATATGAGTTATGTCCAAAAGAATTGGACACATGTATAATGTTGATGTCCATGTGTCATGCCTACTACATAGCTACAAGTCAATAACCTGGTGATGCACCAAGACCTATGATTTCCAGACACACACCCAAATATATATATATATATATATATATATATATATATATATATATATATATATATATATATATCGGCTTAAAAAGTTGCAAGGAAAGAACCATAATATAAAAGAATCTGCGTATACAGGAGAAAATCACCTTATAAACAGAAGGCCTGCAGTAAGCACCATCCCCCCAACTGCCCATGAAACCCTTTCGCTAAATGGCATTTCCTGCACCCATTGGCGAAAATCTTCAATCACTCCAACATTTTCATCTTTTTGGGGCACCCCAGAGTCTGTCCTCCATGAATCAGCAATTGAGTCTAGACTTGCTTTCCCACCATAGCAAAAGGTTTCTTCAGTGCCGTCATAGCTCCCCTTAGATAAGTGCACAGAGAAACCTGCAAGTTGGCAGAGCTCTGTACCATTAGAGGCCCATTCAGTAGCTCTACCACAAACAAAGTCGCTTAATCCACATGGTGATAGAACCTGAGATAAGAAAAACATCTAATCAGAACATGATAGTTGAAATGTGACGGCTGCTCAAGAGTGTGGTGGCCATCTGAATCCTTCTCCTCCTATACAGTACACACCAACACGCAAATGTGTAAGATCCAAAGCATTTATCAGGTAGGTGCCATGGCCCAAGATTCAGGGCAGTCTACTAATCAGATGGGCCACACATGTATGAATTGAAATGGATGGTTGTAAAAGTTGAAGTGTGGGGAGAGTAAGATTCAGATGGCTACTCGGCACCTGCGCGAGTAGCCATAGCAGGGCTCCTTGATAGTCTTGAGTATCTGAAAATAATAAAAACCTGAGTTTTTGCATCGGTAGAAAAGTATGCACTTGAGCAAGCCTGTAAAACCATATCACAAAGAGAGACGCATATAAGAGGTGGTCCAGGCCGAACTCCAATGCGAGGATGACAGATGGAGCATTCCAACAGTTCCCATAAATGCAAACATTCTTCGGTGGCTTCCCCAGCAGAAGCTAGCCGTCTAATCGATAGCAATGCAGGATGCGTCTGGGCTGCATCGCAACATGTTCTTTTGCGAAACACCCTGCAGAGGGTTAAATCTTTGGGACCCTTTTTTACTATTCTAGGAGGTTTTCCTTCAGATGAGAATGGAGGGAAACGACCACCCTGCGAGATGCACAGTCCACTTGTTTTGCCTGCATTCGACATCATAATAAAATCAGTCTCAAAGTAAAATAAAAAATTAAAAAAAAATAACGAGTATATGATCTGCTACCAGCCATCAATAAAATCACTTAATCCCTCAGTCCTCAACATAAAAATATTTTAGTTCTATTATTAGCTCTTACAAGACTCAGAATATAATTTCTGGAGTTGGTAAGAGCTGTAATCTACTTCAATAACTGTCTCCAAATGAATGTGCATTTACTTGTATAAAATAAAATAAAAATAAATAAATTTAAAAAAAAAAAAAAAAAAAACCACATAATTTATGGGGTGAAAATGTAACAATGGTTAAGTGACAAACTTACAAAAAATGATATCCCACCTATCAATTAGGAAGTGCAAACCTATCAATTAGGAAGTGCAAAAAACATTCCATACCAAGTGTGTATAAGTAGCACCAGGTCATGTTTGTGGGGATAAATAACAAAATACTGCAGGCGCCAGGCAGGGGTATAAGAGGTCCTAACTGTGGTCCGAAGGATAGTGAAGTAGGTCTTTTTTCCTTATTTTGATAAATAGGATAATAAAGAAGGTTGTGTAGAGTTTTTCATCCTTGCTGATCATCAGTAGGGTACTTTCATCGTATGCTCAGCTCAATTTTTTTCAGATTGATCTTATATCCACTGAGTACCACTTGGGAGAGTTATTAGCATTTTGCATACCCCACCCGCAAGATTTCGTGATAGCAGTTATGATGCAGGACAATTAACCACTTGCTCTAAAAGCTCGAACTGTTAGAGTATGGCGAATTAATCACTTTATCTCATAGCCCAGGCCCCACATCTCATGGGTTTTTAAGACCTCGGCCGAACCCCCTTCGTAGGCCCCAAATCACATAAGTTGCCCACCCCGAGTGTGTCCCCACATCCCACGGGCTACCCCACTCGAGCCCGGTGTGAAATGCGCATTAATCACCCCCGGTGAGGAGTCTCGAACACGAGACCTCCGTGGGCCGCACCCACCCCGAATGTGCCCCCGCATCCCACAAGCGACCCCACTCGAGCCCGGTGGGTGAAAATGCCCCGCGAGTGAGGAGTCTCGAACACGAGACATCCCGCTCCCGATGTACCAATTTGATGCGGGACAATTAACCACTTGCTCTAAAAGCTCGAGTTAGAGTATGGCGAATTAATCGCTTTATCTCATAGCCAGGCCCCACATCTCATGGGTTTTAAGACCTCGGCCGAACCCCTTCGTGGCCCCAAATCACATGGGCCGCCCCCGAGTGTGTCCCCGCATCACACGGGCTTCGAGTTCGGTGTGAAATGCGCATTAATCACCCCCGGTGAGGAGTCTCAAACACGAGACCTCCTCCGTGGGTTTTGGAATGTATACTGCATCCCATAAGCGACCCCACTCGAGCCCAGTGTGAAAATGCCCCTGCATTAAGTTGTCAGTCCCTCATCGGCAGTGTGTCATCGTCTATTGTATTAAAAAGTAGAGATTATTCACCAGAAAGCCGACCAAGGTTTTGGTGTTGTTCTTGGAGGAGAAGATAGATGGAACAAAGATGCTCTACAATCTATTTCTTTGAAAACGTTCAATTCTCTGGTCTTTTATAATAGCTACTAGCTTCCACAATCAATGAGAGGTACCCCAGAATGCTCTTTAGAGAAACAACCCTTACACAGTATACATCAGTCCAAACTATTAAGTGATAATAAAACGTTGCCAACTAGAAGCCACTTTAGAGTTAGTGTGTCGTATGATGATGTAATTCAATAGAGTTAGTGCTTCAGAGGCCCAAATAAAAATGTGTCGTTGTCAACATAGAAGAGAGTGGAGGGAAAATATAGAGGTTAATCCTTCCCAGTTGACAAACCTCAACAACTAACAGTACAACTCCCCTATAATACCAAGAAGAAAAAAATAATAATACCACCAGGAAGAAAGGTGGGCAGTGAATCACCCATCGGGGCTGCATGAGTTCCAAAATAAGAATATAACTCAGTTAAGAATAGAAAAATGCTATACGAATGCAATTCTGAACTCAATAAGACCATTTCTTGCTTAAACTTGTTAATATCAGTTCCCTATGATTCAAAACAAGACATTTTGTTTTTCAACAAAACCCTTTAGGGGGTGTTTGGTAGGGCTGAAAGTTAGGCGGGTTCAACCCGACCGACCCGTGACCGACCCGACATTGGGTTGGGCTCGGGCAAGATTTATCGGGTCCGATCTCAAGCTTGGGCTATACAAACACTAACCCGATAAAACTTGGGTTGGGCTCGGGTTGAGGTCTCGGGTTGCCCGACCCAACCCAAACCCAATCAATAAATAAGTTACTTATAAATTATAATTGAGTGTGGATCGTTTGTGTCGAAGGCACACTAGTGATGTCGGGTCTCATTTGTCCACGCCATTTCCAAGGACTCAGGCTAACAAAATATGCCAGATTTCTCTCTCCCAAATAGATTGGGTGCTATGCTACCTGACTTTTAAAGGAGTAGTTGTCCTATATTTTAGCTTTTTTTTTTAAGAAAAAAATGAAGTTCTTTATGATGAATAATCACATATATAATTAATAAAATCATAGATACAAAAAATTAGTCCTATATTGAAATATAATAAACTAATGTAATAACAAAAATATTAACACGTATACACCCGACCGAGCCCGCTTGGGTTGGGCTTGGGTTGAGAATTCCCAACTCGAGGTTGGGTTGGGTTGGGTTGGGTTAGGGTTGAGGTATAGGAAGCTTGAGTTGGGTTGGGTTAGGGTTGAGCACCAACCCAACCCAACCCGCCCGACTTTCAGCCCTTGTGTTTGGTACATGAGATTACGCGGGATTAAGTGGGATGAAATTGGCACAGTGTAATAATTATGGAGTGTCAGGTATTGTCGGTGGATTAGGAGTGATATACCAAATTTTGTCTCCATGTTTGAAATGTATAGTTTTAGAGTTGTGATCCAAGGATATTAGGAATACATGTTTGGATGTTTCATTCGTAGAGAGAAAGCTTTTGGAAGCGGATTGCGTGGAGTGCCACACACCACCAACCTCCGTGGTGTGTTTACGTCACCAAGTTCTATGGGGCCCGCCATGATGTACGTGTTATATCTACACCGTCCATCCATTTGGAGAGGTCAGCTTAGGTCATGAGCACAAAAATGAGGCAGATCCAAAGCTCAAGTGGACCACACCACAAAAAGGAGTGGGAATAATGATTCCTACCATTGAAACCTTAATAGGGCCCACCATTATGTTTATTTGTCATCCAACCTATTCATGAGATCACATACACCTGGATGAAGGAATAAAAAACAAATATCAGATTGTTTCAGACGTTCTGTGGCCCCCAAGACATTTTCAATGGTAAACGTTCAATCCCCACTGCCTTTTGAGGTGTGGTCCACATGAGCATTGAATCTCTCTTTTTTGGGCCCATGGCCTAAAATGATCTCGCAAAAGGGATGAACAGTATGGATGTAACACATTCATCATGGTGGCACACCATGCAATACCTCAACAAAATTTTCTCGTTGAACATCCATAGTTGGATATGGCTGTGGATATTGCAAATCCAAAATAGATACAACAGATCCTTCTTCAATCCTCAACACTTTGGCATGGTTTCCAAAGCTTAAAATTGTCACCTATGGACTGCCTAACTAACACAAGCTTCGGCTCAAACTGTGGGATTAAGTCTATCCCATCTAATCCATCCTAATATGATGATCAAATACCCCCCTTAGGTTGGTCCGATGAAATAGAGGAGGATCACCACATAGAGATCCTTTAACAAAGGATTAAACTTATTAATGTCAGTTCTGCTAAAACTTGTTAATATCAGTTCCCTATGATTCAAAACAAGACATTTTGTTTTTTTAACAAAACCCTTAGGTTGGTCAGATGAAATACAGGAGGATCACCACATAGAGATCCTTTAACAAAGGAATAAGCAACAATTTATTAGTACCTTCCATTGGGACAGGGCCTTTTGTTGAGGGTCCTGTCCTTGCACTGATATTTACTTTTTCCTTCTCTTCTTCTTCTTCTTCTTCTTCTTTTTTTCCTTTTCTTTTGAATGATAATGCAAAATTTATTAAGGGCAAAGAAAAAAGGACCAAAAAAAAGAAGAAGAAGAAGAAGCAAAAACATACAAGGGGAAGAAAGGATGACAAGAGACCATCCCACAGGCCACAACCCACAAACAATGATCAAAGAGAACCACCCTGGGAATCCATCAAGTCTTCCCTTTAACCACCCTTAAACGTGGAGAATCCTAAAACCCAAAAAAAGGCCCCACCCTTGTCCTTGTCTTTATGCAAAATTTTTAAGAAGGGAGTAACACGAATATAGCCTCAAAAGGTATGATCAACATGCTAAAGCACAAAACTGAATAGCGCCTAGAGCTGTACAAAGTCGCTTAGGTTAATGACACATCCATTCCAGTAACTAAGAGGTGCTTGGTGAACTTCTTGTTGGGACACTAAAAGGAAACCCTATAGTAAGATGTTATTCCTATGAAGCTCAGCTATATCCTCTTAGACCGTCCATGGCTGTATCGCAGGAAAGTTGACCGTTTGGGTCACACGAATACATACAACCTTGCTTATGGTGGAAAGAGTATTACACTTAATCCTACGCAGGATGATGAACCTCAGGAGAAGGAACTGTTTCATACTTTCATTAGTCTCTTGAATGACACAGCTCATGAATGAGAGCTAGGAAAAAGGAACAATGTACGCCCTTAAGAGGCATGACTATAGACCAAAACCAGTGGAGGAATCTTCAACACCAGCACCTGAACTTCAAGACATTCTATCCAAATTTCATCATTAACATTTAAAAATAAATAAAAAATCAGTATGTCCAAATTTCTAGATTTGGTTCCAACCAGTGTTTAAATTATTGGCGATATTATCGAATTATCGCCGATAATTTCGGTATCGCTAGAGTCGCGACACCGAAACTCCCTTTTTTCGTTTCTCTTCCTAATATTGCCGATTTTTCGGCGATTTTATCGATTTTTTGTGAAAAGCCCAATTGTCACTCAGTGTTCGCAATATCGGCCGATAGTGTCGGTATCGCAGTCCAACGATACGAAACACGTCAGAAGAAATATTCCGAAAAAATTGGGAAAGAGAGAGAGAGAGAGAGACAGATGGAAACTTTCAATAGGGTGGATTTCCGCACCTGTAGAATAGATTACCCTGATTGGAAGCTGTATTTGGTGGGCCATTTGAATCGAAGCTCGGCATTTGTAGGTTACCGTAAAGAAAATCGCGATTCCCTTTTCTTCTTTCTTCTATTAGATTGTTAACGGAATTGATTTAGGAAGAAAATGAGAAAAAAAAAAAAATCCAGAGAAATCCGGAGATTTGGGTAAGAATCCAGGGTTTCAGGGTCTCTCGGATGAAAAATGGGTTCGGAGCCCTTGCGCGGATGTGCTACTAACGGGTTGAGTAGCAAACTCGCTACTGAAGTGACGTCACCAAGTTCTGTGGGTCCCACCATGATTTATGTTTTGTATCCACACCGTCCATCCATTTTGAGAGACCATTTTAGGTCATGAGCCAAAGAATGATTCAGATCCAAATCTCGAGTGGACCCCACCACAGAAAAAGTGGAGAGAGTGACGCTCACCATTAAAATTTTCTAAAGGCCACAAAAGTTTTCAATGAAGCTGATATTTGTGTTTTACCTTATTTAATGTTTGTGTTAACTTATGAACAAATTAAATCTCAAATAAACATTACAGTGGACCTTAGGAAGGTTTCAACGGTGGGTGTAACTCACTCCACTGTTTTCCATGGTGGGGTCCATTATAGTTTTGGATCTGCCTAATTCTTTGGATAACGCCTTAAAATGTTCTCTCCAAATGGATGGACGGTGTGGATACAACACATACATCATGATAGGATCCACATAACTTGGTGACGTCACTTCAATAGCGAGTCTCGCTACTCAACCTGTCATATAGCTAATCCGCGTCCTTTTTCGTCGGGCACGGCTACATGAGGCATGTACGCATCTTTTCACACGTGTAGTGGGCCTCCAATCTGAACTGTTCATGTGATGTGGCATCCCATGAAACTCCCAGGAACCAAATTTTACCCTGATCTAAAACTTTGGTGGGCCATAGCAAAGAAAGATGCAAATCAAGAGAGAAAATTGTTTTCTTTTATAATGGCCCACTGAAGTCTTAGATGAAAGCAAAAGTTGAACCATAGAAGTTTCATGGAGTGCTGCATCACTTAGACCGTTCAGATTTTGGACTCACGTCACATATGATGACTTCTCAAAAAGTTCTCAGGTAACTCTGCTACTGGGAAAATCAACGTTGCCACGGATCAGGAGCCTAGAGAGGGATGGTCTGTCAGGGCTCTGTAAGGCCCACCATGATATATTTGTTTTATCTACACCGTCCATCCATTTTGATATGTTATTCTAGGGAAAGAGCCCAAAATGTAGCCAGATATGAGGCTCAAGTGGTCCACACCACAGGAAGTTGTGGTGGGAATGATATCCACCGTTGAAGCTTTCTTGGGGCCCATCATGATGTTTATTTTCCATCAATTTGTTCATAAGGTCTAATAGACCTGGATGAAGGGAAAACATAAATATTAGCTTGCTCCAAAACTTATGTAGCCCCCGTAATTTTTTTAATGGTTGCCATTCAATGATCACTTTTTCATGTGGTGTGGTCCACCTAAGATTTGGATTCATTTCATTTTTTGGCCCATACCATACAATGATTTGTCAAAATGAGTTAACGGTGTAGATACCAAATCATTTTAGCTTATTATCCAAAAAATAAGCACATCTAATTATCAAGTGGACCATACCGAAGGAAAAAGTGGTGATCAACGATTAATGGGCCACAAAAGTTCTGGATCAATCATATATTTGTTTTTTTCTTTGAATTCATTTACTTTTACGTGTCTTAATTAATGTATGCCAGCTGCATTTGTAATATACAAACTCATTTTGGTTGCTATTAAAGTGATTTTTTATGGCATCGCATGCTTTTTGAGTCCCATTAAATGAAAACTTATTATGTAATGTATTCTTTTCGCAATTTTTTATTCCTAAATATGTAAATATGTGTATTTAGCCATGCCTTGAAGTTTCACTGAAAAATTCCATCATTTTCCTCAAGTTTCCCCCATTTTCCCTGCATTTCCGGTTATCGGCGATAACGATATTATATCTTTATCTCTGGCTAGCGAAACTTGTAGCGATACCGACAACTCGAACACTAGTTCCAACCGAGCCATGAATGATATCCAACATGCAATAGATTTGGTTCTAGGCATAGTTTTGAAATATTGGATCATACTGATACAGATGCATCGTATTGGTATAGGCCTGATACAATATGCAATACAGGGCTGAATTGGCCCACCCTAAAAGGATGTTGTAACGATTGATACGAGGCATATTGACATCGATATGGTTCCAATATGGCCAATACAGGCCAACCCAAACATGACACTGCAACAAAGCCCAGTTGTTGTAACAAGTAGCAAGTTCCCACGTCATTCTGGAAGTATGCGGTAAAGAAGCTAACCTAGGACAATACGATTTGTCTTGCCACATGGAATATAGAAGCATTGACAAATAAGAGTACGAAGTGGGTAGATACAATGAAACAAAGGAGAATTAACATAGCTTGTGTTCAGTAAGCCAAGTCGAAGGGGCTAAAACTTGAGAAATTAGTGGATATAAACTTTGGTATATGGGAAATGAAAACAATAGAAATGGGATAGGGATAGCAGTAGATAAAGATTTCAAGGATAAAGTTTAGATGTTAAGAGAGTGGTAGGTATTTATTAATAAAACTTGTGTCAGGAGAGGAGATGGAACCACAGGTAGGGTTAGAGGATGGAACCAAGAGACAATTTTGGAAAGATACAGAGAACTAACGCAACAAATACTAAACAAAGAGGATATTTGTAAGAGGAGACTTAAATGGTCATGTAGGAAAATAAAGGACATCAGAGGGTACATGGTGGATATGGTTCTAAGAGAGGAAATGAGATGAGGGAAGCTATCATTGATTTTGCTATGGCATACAATCTAGCTCTAGCAAACAAACTTTAAAGAGAGATGAACATTTAATAACTTTCAAAAGTGGATCACATATAAGCCAAAAAGATTTCTTTCTACTTAAGAAGACATAAGGATCAATATGTAAGGACTATTAGGTTATACCAGGAATGTTTCACCACGCAACATAGGTTAATTGTTATGGATGTTTGCATTAAGAGATGGAAGAAAGGAAATGAAATCAAAAGGTGTCAAAAAACTAGGTGATGGAATTTAAAAGGAGAGAATAATGTCATTTAGAAAAAAAATTAATGGAAGAAGGAAAATGGAATGTCGAGGAAGAAGTATATGTTATTTGGAATGATATGGCTAGGTGCATTAGGAAAGAGGCAAAAAAATGTTTTAGGAGTATCTAGAAGGAAAAGCTAATCATATATAAGGAAACTTGTGGCAGAATGACACTGTAGAAAAAGCTATTCATAATAAACTGTCATGCTTCAAAGCCTAGTAAGGGACTGCGAACAATATCGAAATGGCAAAAATGTTGCTAAGAAAGTAACAAAGCTGAACTTAAGGCTTATGATGATCATTACAATAAATTGGGTGAGCAAGATGTCTTCAAACTAGCAAAAATGAGAGAGACGAATATTAGGGACTTGGATCACGTTAGATGCATTAAAAGCGATGGCCAAAGGATATTAGTCAAAGACAATAATATTAATGAGGAAGAAGCTATTTTCTGAACTTGTTAAATGACAACTACTCTAGGAATATAGGGACAAAGTATAAACTCAAATGACGTCGGAGTCCATAGATGCTTTTGTAGGATTAGGATATTTGAAGTAAAAGAAACTTTGACAAAGATGAAAACAAGAAAGGCCCTTGGACCAGATGGTATACTAATAGAGGTTTGGAAGTGCATAGCAGATATAGTGTTATTTTTGTTGACAAAATTGTTCAACAAGATCATAAAATCGACCAAAAATGCTAGATAAATGGAGAAGTACCATGGTACATATTTATAAGCATAAAGAAGACGTATAGAGCTGTGCTAACTATTGTGGTATTAAACGTATGAGCCATATTATGAAACTTTGGGGGAAAATAATTGAGCAAAGACTAAGGCATGAGACGAATGTATTAGAAAATCAATTTGGTTTTCTTAGGGAGGTCCACCAATAAAGCTATCTTCCTTCTTAAACAAATGTTGGAGAAATATAGGGAGAGGAGGAAGGATCTCTGCGTCATCTTTATTGACTTAGAGAAAGCTTAAGATAGAGCCCCTAGAGGGTTAATCTGGTGGTGTTGGGAGAGAAAGGAGTTTCAAGAGGTATATTAACACGATTAAGGATATGTATGAGGGAGTAGTAACAAATGCGAGCACCACTAGTGGAGAAATAGGTGATTTCCCAATTGATGTAGGCTTGCACCAAGGGTTGGCATTGAACCCGTACCTTTTGGCATTGGTTATGGACCAATTAATGAGGCATTTGCAGAAAGAGATCCCATGGCATATGTTGTCTGCAAATCACATAGTTTTGATTGACAAGATGAGTGGAGTAAACACAAAGCTACATTTAAAAAAAAAAAAAAAAAGGTAACAAAAAAATTATAAACAAACTACAAAAGCAGGAAAAGAATACAAACCCCACATTGCACTAAAAGGCCAAAAAAAAAAAGGATTGCCGAGCACACCAGCCTTTACATGCACAAGCCAACTTGACACATGCCCTTTAATCAACCTAATAACCTCCTCTAACTCCCCTACTTCCATTCTGAAAGTATTGACCATTTCTAGCCCCCAAGATAGCCCAAAAAAATCCCCATCAAAATCAATCTCCACTTAGCTTTCTCAGCTTTGCCCGCTCCATGCCAAGCCCACATGAAATCTTCAACCAATTCCGGCATAACCCAATCCACATGGAGCAAGCCAAAGAAATGGGCCCAAACTTTAGAAGCAAAAGAGCAATGTAAAAACAAATGATCGATCGATTCAACGTTCTTCTCGCACATCAATCATATATTGGGGAGAATCAAAGCTCTCCTCTGGAGGTGGTCCACGATGAGAATTCTTTTGCCCCACAAGCCAAACAAAGACTGCAACCCTAGGAGGAGCTGCATAGAACCAAGAATGAAAAGGGTGCGGAGGAGAAGAAAAGGTGCAGTCATCACCTAAATACTTGACAAAAGAACGAACAGAGAACTTTAGAAGAAATGGGCCCAAACTTTAGAAGCAAAAGAGCAAAGTAAAAACAAATGATCGATCGATTCAACGTTCTTCTCGCACATCAATCATATATTGGGGAGAATCAAAGCTCTCCTCTGGAGGTTGTCCACGATGAGAATTCTTTTGCCCCACAAGCTAAACAAAGACTGCAACCCTAGGAGGAGCTGCATAGAACCAAGAATGAAAAGGGTGAAGAGGGGAAGAAAAGGTGCAGTCATCGCCTAAATACTTGACAAAAGAACAAACAGAGAACTTTCCAGAAGGGTGACCCAATCATCGAATCCAATTGAGAAGGGGAAGAGGAAGCCCTCATTAGATGGGCCAAAAGCTTCGCGAATTCCCCAAACTCCACATCCAACATATGCCTACGACAAGGTGGTTCCAAACCATTGAGTCACTGCACACAAAATAACATTTTACCAAGGAAATGAATCAGTCGGGAGCAAGTGTCGCCACTCTTGGGAAAAGATCTTGAAGGGCATGATCTCCACACCAAATATCTACCCAAAAACGAATGAGATGGTCATCGCCCAAGGAAAAAATAATTCTCCGTCTAACAAGATGTTCTGACATTGCCAACACTTTCCAAACATGTGAAGCTCTATAAAGTGAAGAACACTTCACAAACCAACAATCCTCCTAAACCCCATATTTACTCACGGCAATTTCCCTCCATAACCTCTCCTCTTCCAACCCAAATCTCCAAATCCATTTACCAAGACCCCCCCCCGGACGAAACTTTATACCATCAGAAGCACCTTTCCACAAGAAACCCCTCATCTTATCAAACCGGTCCTCACCTTATTGGGTCATTTAAACAAAGACATAATAAAATACACGAGCATATTAGAAAAAGTAGCATTGTTAAGCGTCAGGCGGCCTCCCGTGAAAAGATAGTGACGCTTCCAAGAAACAAGTTTCCTTTCTATTCTTTCAAGAACCCCGTTCCAAAGATGCCTAGCCGGCTTCCCGATGCATAAGGGAAGCCCTAAATAAGTCGATGGAAAAGAACTTGGTCTAAATCCAAAGATGCTCGCAAAGCGACGAAGATCTTCATCACAAACATTTTTTAAGAGGACTTGGTCTTCATCACAAACATGGATCCCCAACAGCTCAACCTTGGCCCACATTAATATTTAATCCAGGCGCAGCTTCAAAACAGACAATTAATTTCCGAAGATTATCAACCGAAGTCCCCTTCACATCACAGAAAAGAAGTGTATCATCGGCATAATGAAGACAACTAATCTGACAACCATTCGCTGACATCTTGAACCCACTAAAAGCCCATTCTCCTCTCCTTTGCGAAGCATCATACTAAAAACTTCCCTAATAACAATGAACAAATACGAAGCATGCCTAGTGGGTCCTTGCTCTTGCTCCGTTGGTAGACTCTTAGGGCCTATTTGGCCGGGCAGAATGGATGGGATTGGAAGGGATTGGAAGGGATTGGAAGATAGATCCCGGGATTGGCCAGGCGTGCCAAACAGACACGGGATCCCGATCCGGGATATAGCAATCCCATGGATCTTAAGACAATCCATTGACATCACCATCATTACCTTTAAATCCCATCCAATCCACCCTAATCCCTTCAAAATTGCCTGGGACATGTTTGGTTCGAGGGATTGAAAGGGATTGGAAGGTTTAATCCCGGGATTGGCTGGGCGTGCCAAACAGACCGGATATAGCAATCCCATAGATCTTGCACCAATCCACTGACACAGCTATCATTACCTTGAAATCCGTACAATCCACTCTAATACCATCCAATCTGCCCGGCCAAACAGGCCCTTAGGAGTTTCGACACCTGGTTAAGAGTTCGAGTACCCATAGGTGGTGAAATCCCACTATGGCGTGAGTGTGTGGTGGTGTGTGCGCGTGTGTTATAATTTTTTTTTCTTTTTAAAGTAACCTTTCGGTGATCCATTAACCAAAACGAAAAAGGACACGAATTGAACACAAGCCTTCATTCGTCTTCTCCACTTAGGGCCACAACCCAATCTCCCTAGCATATAATCTAGAAATCCTAACCCACATGATCATACGCCTTTTCCACAAAGCTACATGCATGGAGGGATGTTTTAGAATCTAAAAGGATTTAAAATTAGTAGGACTAAAATAAGGTATATGGAGTGAAATTTTAGTAACAATAGGAGTGGGAACGAGGAATTAGTTAAGATTATTGATAAATAAGTTTTCCAAAATGACCACTTCCAATATCTTGGGTCAATAATTCATGAGAGCTGAGGGGTTGAGAAGGATGTTGCCCGTGGACTTCAAATGGGTTGGAAGAAATAGAGATGTGCCTTTGGAGTTTTATGTGATCACAGTGTATCACTCAAACTAAAAGGAAAATTTATAAAATAGTTATAAGACTAGCCACACTTTATGGACCATAATGTTGGGCAGTTAAGGAACAACATGTTCATAGGATGAGTATAACTGAAATAAGGGTCTTGAGATGGATGAGTGGCAAAACAAGGAAGGATAAAATTAGAAATGAATTCATTCGAGGGAACTTAGGAATAACACCAATAGGTGAGATCAAGGGAAGTAGACTCAAACGGTTTGGTCATGTGCAACAGAGACCAAGAAGTGTGACCGGTTAGGAGTGGAATGTTAGTAAGAAAAGAACTAAAGACTTGTGGTCTACTTGAAGTTATGGCCCTTGACAGAGTGGAACGGCGGAAATGGATTCATGTAGTTGACTTGAAGCCAACTAGTTGGGATAAGGCCTAGATGATGATGATGACCATGAAGGAAGCTTAGAAAGTCATCAGACTAGATTTTGACCTATTTTGGGGATTAAACAAAAGATTTGACGGGATTCAAAGCGGAATGGACCATTATGGGAAAAATCGAAAAAGGCTAAAGCTTCAATTTTTTCAAGTTTTCATTTCTTTTTTGTTGTATTTCAATGTAATGGGCCCTAATTCACCAAGTTTTCATCATATGGTGATCACTTGTTATGAAGCGGTTTCAAGTTTGAAGTTAAACATTGCAAGGGTGAAGTGTTGGGGATCAAGTTGGACAAGAGGGAGGCCGAAGATTCTAACTGGAGTGTTTGGGTGTAGGGTGGGCTCGTTTCCCTCTACATACCTATGCTTACCTTTGTGTATTGAGAAGCCTCCAAAGCATTTATGGGACAAAGTGGTGGAAAGGGTCAAGAGGAACCTATCAAGATGGAAAGGTAGATATTTGTCATTGGAAGGCTGGATTATGCTAATTAAAGCAGTGTTTTCTAATATGCCACCCTTTTTCAAATGCCCGAAATTTATATTAAATAGTTAGGAAAAGATTACAAGCGACTTTCTGTGCTTAGTAGCACTTCTAGGGAAGTGATGGCGGTGGTTTGGGACGGAGGAAAGTTCCCTTTGTAGAAAATTGATTGCCTCTAAATATGTTTGTGAAGAGGAGGGATGGTGGACAGGATAGCCTAGAATGTGGAGGGGTGTCTTTAGCATGAAAGCAAAAATCATGGAAAGGATAGCCTTCTCGATAAGAAATGGAGAGTAGATTAGATTTTGGAAGAACATTGGATGAGGACACATAAATTGCGAAATGTTGGTCAGTTAGTAGATCTTTGGAGGTGTGGTTGCCCCCGTATCTTTAGAACTTATTGGATAGAGAAATAGGAGATTTTATTTTACTCCTTCAAAGAATCCTTTTGGTAAACCCATCCACTAGGGAGCTTGATAGCGTGGTGTGGTGAAAGGAAGTGTGGGTTGTTTCTTGGTTAGCTCCTTCTATGAGATGTTACGTTCTCACTTGCTCAGCGGTCAAGCCCCAACGGTGATGCTATGGCAGTATAGGACTCCCGTAAAAGTGGTGGCTTTTGCATGGCTAGTGCGGAGTAAGAGAGTTTTGACCATCAACACCCTTCGCAAAGGAGGAATGGTGATCCTGAACATTTGTGTTTCATGTATGGGCAATGCAGAGATAGCCAATCACTTGTTCATTCATTATTCCTTTACTATGGGGATTTGGGATTCTGTACTCTTCTTTCAAGGTACAGTGGTCCATGGCTGCTTCAGTGGACTACTTATTGGAGGCAGGCCATGGAGTTTGTCTTCATAAGCAAGCTGGGGCGAAATGGCGATTAGCGATTCTAACAGCCCTTTGGTCGGTTTGGGGGGAAAGGAATGGGAGATGCTTCAACAATATTAGGAATGATGTTTATTTTGTCATCAATAAGGTGATATTTTATGTTGTCGAATGGGCTTCCTGTGATGCGTCTTTGAAAGATTGTATCTTGTTTTTTGTTAGATAGGGTTGTAACCTTTTAGGCACCACCTTGGCACCTTTTCAATAATACTTTATCTTACTAACAAAAGGCTTTATTCATGACAATGATGTGGACATCCGAGCACCATACTAAAGGAGGAGGGCTGAGCCAGTCTCCTCATAGCTAAACGACCATTACATGGGCACATCAAAGACCCTATGTGCATGTTCATACATCTTTGAAGATGCACGTGGGTTACATATAAGAACTTGATGGACACATCGGACCGTTGGATTGGGTGGACACGATGATCGGACCATTAGATCATCATCAGACATCTTGATTGTGGGCTCCCATGGGCCACAAAATAGTTTAGTTGTTTAGATAGATTACATGCTTCGTCATTTTGGCATACCTTATATTTGTGTTAAGATTAGGGAGTTAGGAACAATTTTTAATTTATTACACGTCTTTATATTGAGAATCTTATCTGAGAGCGTCTTTTTGTAAAAGGTTTTTCGTGTGTGACTAAAGCCCTAATGCCATTATTTTGAAGAAAAAAAAACTATGTTTTATCTTCTTCATGTGATTTGGAGCTTGGGCGTGGTGTGATTCCATTACCCATTCAACGGAAGTGCGAAGCTTTCATCTATTATCTTCCTTCTCTCTTCCTTTCTATCCAAAAGAGGTATTTTTCCAAAAAACTTCATCTTTCTTCTTCCATTCCTATACAAGACCATCTAAATCATCTTTTTTCTTCAAAATTTCATCATCCAACTTCAACCTCAACCGAAATCAACCATTGAGACCAAAAACCCTAGCCAACGACCCACACGTGAGAGTCCCTAGGCTGACCGTATAGACAACCGCTCAATCATTTGATTTTCCATTGCTTTCCCCATCAAAACCCCTTAATTCCCCATCCATAACTCTACCCTAAACCCTAAACCCTAAATCCCTAATTTCATATTTTCTCCTATTTCTAAAAACCCTAATTCCAAAATCCCCAATCTCATAAACCTTAATTTTCTGAATTTCAGATTTTCTCATTCCTAACCCTAATAACAAAACCTACAAATATGTCCCTTGAGTGTGGAACGTGCCTATGCTAAATTAGAATTCTATCCTTTCATCAAGCCTGGTTTTAATTGATTTATGTGATTTGTTACTACGCGGACATGTGATTTAGGTTAAATCAGATTTTATTGCATATTGTTTACTCTTAATTACCTGGTGGGTTAGCATCTTTTGTTAATTGAATTACTTTATGGACTCTTTCAAAATCTTCATGTTGCATGCGAGCATTAAATCATGTGTCCTGCATCAGACAGCCTTAGCCTACTTGTCATTATGGTGTTGTTAACTAAAGAATGATGGCAACTAGACAATCGGTGTTGACAGTCATGCCATTGACAAGATAACAGTTAAGTATCATCTTCTCATCTCTTGACTAGACAATACGTTGGATATGATGCCCAACCCTATAATCTTTTCGAAGATCAACTTGAGGAGCAAGTATCACCACATGAGGATCCACCTGCGAGATGAATGGAAAATGGCATTCAAAACCAAGGATCATTTGTACGAGCAGATAGTTATGCTATTCAAACCAACCGGCGTGCTCAAGACCTTCATCCATGCAATGATGCAAGTGTTATGACCATTTATTTGGAAATTCACCGTTGTATACATAAAGAACATTTGAGTCACCTTCAACAAGTTACAAGGATTTTACATTAAGAGAATCTTTTCACTAATTTAAAGAGTTGACTTTCATGAGCACTCATGTGATCTTCCTTAGATTCATCGTGTTAGTTGAAGAGGTTACGACTAATCCAAAGAAGGTCCAACACATCACTGATTGGCCAACTCCAGCGAACATACACAAAGTCCAAGGTTGTCACATACTACTGACCTTTTTATCGCAAGTCATTAACAGCTTTAGTTCCACTATGACTCCTATCATTGTGTATGAAGCCAAGACCTTCTAATTGGATGAAATTGACGACTATTGCCTTCCAAAAAATCAAGTAGAGAATGACTGAAGCACCTATCATCAGACTACCAAATATTTTAAGGTCTTCGAGGTGTCATGTGATGCCTCTCGTGTGGGCATTGGTGGTGTTCTTAACCAAGTAGAAAACTTGGTAGCATATTTCACAGAGAAACTTAATGACAAGCATAAAAGTTACTCTACTTGCAAAGTTTGAGTTCTATGAAATTATGTAAGCCCTCGAGCACCAAAAGTTTGTGTTATACTCCGATCATGAGAATTTGGGATATTTGAACTCACAAAAGAAACTGAGTGCGCACTATGCTAAATGGATTGCATATAATGTGGACTACACTTTTAACCTAAAACATCGTGTGAATGCAGAGAACAAGGTAGCGGATGCGATTAGCAAAAAGACACCTTTCGGCTACATCGCTTCTGTTGTGGTATTCAAAGAATTAAAAGGAAATATGCCGTCAATGAAGATTTTGAAAATGTTTTCACCACTCTATCACCATGAGCTAGTACCGGTTACCCTCTATTTGCACTACATGATGACACTTGCTCTATCATGCATTATGATGGGTTCTTTGCAAGAGGTGTTATGCATGATTTGCGTTCAAGAGACCTCGGTGGTCATTTCAGTATTGACACAATTACCAATCCCAAACAGAACATGAGAATATCTCAATACAGACTTTGTCTTGGGGCTACTAAAGACACACTGTGGTCATGACTTAGGAAAGTGGTCCACTTGCACAGAATTCATATGACCATTGTGTCTAACTGAGATGTCAAGTTCATGACTTACTTTCAGAGGACACTTTGGGCCAAGATATACCATTCATAGACTGACAACCAAATTGAGATAGTCAACAAAAGTCTTGGAAACTTACTGTCATGTCTCGTAGGATATCGCATTAGCATGTGGGATCTTGTCTTGTCCCAAGTAGAGTTTTCTTACAATAGCACTGTCAATCACACAACATGGTGATCCAGTTTTGAAATTGTTGGTGGGCTTAAACCTCAAACTATCAATTTAGTACATCTACTGCTTGCAACCAGACTGAGCAAGTAGCTGAGGATTGTGTGCAGTATTTCAAAGGGATGCACAGGGAACCCAGGCGTTAGACCACTCTCAATAATGAGAATTACAGCCAACAGTATGTTCAGTTCAAGGTGAGAAGGTGATGGTTCGCCTCAAGCTGAATGATTCCCGTCAGGATCCTACAACAAGCTACATTTAAGAATGTGGGTACCTAAAGAAACCATTGGAAGAGAAAGCATATCTCATTGAACTTCCACCCAAACTAAAGATCAACCTATTTTCAATGTGTAAGACAAATCCTTTATATCAAACATCAGGCAAATGAGAATGTAGAAGAGAGCAATTCAGGTGATGGAAGTACTGTGCCAACTTGAAGAAGCAACTGAAGATGTGTTGGATGATCGGATGGTTAGATGAGTTTGGGAAGGTATTAGAAGTTCCCTGCATAGTGGAGAGATCAACCAAGATTGGACAATTTGTAGATTTCAAACGCATCAACCAGAAACTCTTAGAGTACACTGACATCAACACGAAAGATTCAAGTTCTTTCAAGCTAAGGGGGACCGATACAATCGCACCCCATTCTACAACTGCCCATCCACATGCGTACACAAGAAGAGGCCCAGATGGCGTCCGTCTTGATTACAAACACGCACCCTACGATCACATACTTCAACTTCAATGCTTAATGTGTAATGACTTAAACACCCCTATTTACAGGGCACCATGAATCATCCATAAGTGCAACTGATACAAGCAAGTTATGGGCAGATTGGTCTTTTCACATAATGGGCCACCACTAACCCTAAACCCTAAACTGCTATTGAGTAAAGAAAAAGTTCTCTTTTAGGGTTTTTGCCTTGTATTAATAGTAGAAGAGGGAGGGCATTATGATCATTAGTTCCACAATAGTGGGGTTGTACGGTCCATCCCACAACTGTTATCCCACACCTGTTAAATCAATCCGGTCCGTCCATGGAAATCGATATAGGAAGAGAGGAATTGTTGGTTAAAAGGGGGGAAAACCATGGAAAAGCAGAGAATTACTAAAACTGTAGTAATTAAAGGAAAACCCTAACAGAGAGAGAAGGTATTTACCAGAGGTGGTGGAAGAGACGAGCAGCAGGTCGAAGAAGAGCAGTAAAACCAAAGCGGAATATCCCATCCTTCCATCCATGTTAGTCTACTCCATATTCCATACTCCTATTCAATCCCTCTCTCTTCTATGGAGTTCGGGAGTGGCGAGGAAGCACAGGTGTGGCTGGTGTCCTGACCGTGGGGCCCACCTAGATGTATGTGTTTTATATCTTCGCCGTCCATCAGTTTTTCCAACTCATTTTATGGCACGATCCCAAAAATGAATCAGATATAAATCTCAGGTGGACCACACCACAGGAAACAGTGGTGAATGAATATTAAAAACTTTTTGTGGGCCCCAAAAGTTTTGGATCAAGCTGATATTTGTGCTATAACTTCATCAATATCTGTGTGACCTTATCAACAGGTTGGATGGAAAATAAATATTACGTTGGGCCCTAGGAATTTTTAATGGTGGACATTTATGTGGTCCACCTGAGATTTTTATCTGTTTCATTTTCGGAATCATGCTACATAATGAGTTGGCAAAACGGATGGACGGCGTAGATACACAACGCGTATGTCGAGGTGGGTCCCACGGTCAGGGTACCGCGCGTATGGCTAGTTCCGGGGTCCCAGCCAAGTCGCGGCTGGTATACGATGGTTTTTCTGTTCTGTCAATTGGCGCTCATGGTTGGATGATCTAGACCGTTGGCTGTTGATTTCCACCGTGGATGGACCGTTACACAAAACTCGTCTTGATAGGACAACTTTAATCCGACGGTTGACTAGAAATACAACGGTCATCATTCAACTGAAAATGTGTCGCTAAGATTCTCATCCAATCTGAGAGATATTTTGGGTCCAGTGCATCGACGGTGGGATTCAACAGGCCAAGGGTCCAGATTAGTAACGTATTGGTTCTGTTTGTCAGAACCGAAAACCAGCGTATAACGTTGAAAGAGGCGAGTAAACGTGAGGACTTTTATTTATCCATTTTTCAGGAAGTCTCCGCTCGAAGCGGAGACTACCGGGTTGTTAGGTGGGGCCCACCGTGAATTTTATGAGAAATCCGGGACGCAGATTTAATGCGCTGAAACCTAGGTGGGACCCACCGTGATGTTTGCGAGAAATCTACCCGTCAATACGTTTGGTGAGCTCATTTTAGGACTTGAAACAAAAAATGAGAAGGATCCAAGATTAAAGTATGCCGCACTGAAGAAAAAGGTAGGTAGGAAAAGTTCTACAGTTGAAACCTCCCTGGGTCGACGTATGCCATCCGCACGGTTCATAACATCATTCCTAATGAGGTGATGTGAAAGCATTAATATTATCTCAATTCAAAACTCATGTGGCCCCGCGAATATTTAAATTGTGGGCGTACAACCCCCGCGTTTTCCGAACAATTTAGTATTGTATACGGCTTATTTTTTGCCGTGTCCGAAATTGATCTAAAAAATTGGATGGACGGATGGATAAACATCACGGTGGGCCCACCTATGTTTTAGTGCAAGAATGCGAAAGGCTTTCGGAATCCACGTCCACAAATCCGGACGCGGATTATCTGCTGACAGGTTGAATAGTCAGACTTGCTAATGAAGTGACGTTTGGGCCTTCCATGACCGATTTGTTGCACCATAAAAAACTTCTAAATTCTAATAGCCACGAAAGTTTTTTTTTTTTTTATCAAGGTGATAAACGGTTTGAATCTCAAATAAAACATCATGGTAGACCACAGGAAGGTTTCAACCGTGCGTGTAACTCTCCCCACTGTTTTCGGTGTTGGGTCTACTCCACCTTTGGATCTACCTCGATTTTTTATATGATATCATAAAATGATATCTCCAAATAGATGGACAGTGTGGATACAAAACATATGTCATGGTGGGCCCTACGGAACTCGGTGACGTCACTTCCGTAACCCTACTCAACCTCATAGCTAATTTGTGTGGAAGCGGATTGGCTGGTGTACCTCACACCCCTTATATAGCTAGGGGTGTACATCAAGTCGAACCGAGTCGAACTGGCCTTGGCTCGAGCACTAGTTGACCTCAGCTCATACTCGGCTCAGCTCGGTCCTCGAGCCTGATTGGCCAGCACAGCTTGGTTTGGTCAACAGCAATGTTGTCATGTGCGATCGCACATTTGAATATGCGATCGCATGTGCACACAATGGTGATGAGATCACATATGCGGCAGTGGCATATGTGATCACTGCACATATGCCACATGTGCCAGCATATGCGATGTATGTGATCGCATATAGCATATGTGATCGCATAGTGGCCAATGGTCATATTTTTGACCACTTTTTTTTTAATCCGGATTTTTTTTCTTTATAAAAATGTATTATAAGCACTCCTACTTGCAAAAAAAGCTCAAACTCTCTCTCTATTCTCTATTTTGCTCTCTTACATATTTCTAAGCACTCTACATCCACTCTCCTCTCCATCCATATTTCATATTTCTTTTCTTTCAACTTTCAAGAATCAAGAAATATTGAAGTTTCAATCAAGGAAGAATACATACTACATACATCCACATTCAAGAATCGAGTTAGAAGATTCAAGAGTCAAGACTCTTCAAAAAACATTACTATACTACATGATTTACATTTACAAGACTACAACTACAAGTCTACGATTATAACCAAGCTCTCCAATCTCCATCCATTGAATTGATTGAACTCTCTTTCTACTTTCTAGTTCAATCAAAGGAACATACATCACTGTCTTTCTATCTCGTTTTCACTTAAAGTTTCATATTTCATAATATACGAGTTCTAACTTCTAGGTTTTCTAAGTTCTACTAACAACTTCTATCATTTTAATTTTTTTGGTTTGTTTGTTAATTGTTACTTTATTACAGGTTACAAGTTACAACTTTTACAACCTACAAGTTACAAGTACAATAAGAATTCAAGATCAATATTCAAGTCAAGGGGCAAAGGTGAAGAGAAGACAACTTAAACAATAATTTGGAAGTTGGAACCTCTTTTAGATTTATAAATTTAATTTTGTTTGTATGTGAATCTCTCTCTCTCTCTCTCTCTCTCTCTCTCTCTCTCTCTCTCTCCCTCTCTTTCTACAAGTGTAACTCAACTCTCTCTCTCTCTCTCTTTCCCCCTCTTCTCCCTACAAGTTAACTCAACTCTCCCCCCCTAGTGTGAAGTGTGTAAAGTCTCATCTCTTTAGTCTCTTTAGTCTCTTTACTCTTACTTTCTTAGATCTTACTTCTTAGTCACTTACTTTACTTTAGTTTACTTTCTAGTTTATAGTTAGTAGTTACTTTTTAGTACTAGGCTACTCACAATCAATAATACACACACCATTATCATAATGTCTTCTTCCTAATTTTCCTTTTTGAAACCTAAGTCGAATGACCTGAGTTGGAAGTATGGGCACTACCGTATTGCTACAGGAAATACTCATATAGTATGTGAGTTATGTGGGTATGTGAGTTCCGGTGGCATTGCAAGGCACAAGCAACACCTTGCACATTTATCGGGGTCAAATGCAAAAGCATATGATAAAATTACTCCGAAAATCCAAATGGAGATCATGGAGTATATGAAAAAATAATCAAGAAGAAATGTGATAGTGCCCTACGTCAAGAGAAATATCTAAAACAAGATGTATATGAAAATATAAATGTAGTCAATATAGATAAAGTTAGTCTCACTCCCCCTACTTCGACAAGCTGGTCTAGACCACAAATACAACCATCGAAAAGAGCCCAAGGGCATGGGCCCATGGATAGATGGTGTAAACCACAACCCAAGGATGTGATCGACCAAAGGGGTAGAGGGAAAGGGCCAGCTCAAATAACTTTAGAGAACCGATATAAACAAAAAGATAGGAAAACCACAATTCAATATGTTGTTAAGTGGTTTTATCAAACCGACACTGCTTTTAACGCTGTTAAATCGAGAAGCTTCAAAGTAATGGTTGATGTTATAGTTCAATTTGGACCTGGGCTTAAACCTCCTTCATATCATGAAATGAGGGAAACATGCCTAAAAACTGAAGTTGAATATATATAATCCTTCATAACTGAATATAAAAAATCATGGAAAATATATGGTTGTTCACAAATGGCCGATGGATGGACCGATAAATCCTATTGGTCTCTTATTAACTTCTTGGTAAATTGTCCAGCTGGGACAATATTCTTGAAGTTAGTGGATGCGTCGGGCCATTCACACATAAGAGAATATTTGTTTAACTTACTAGATAGTGTAGTTGAAGAAATAAGTGAGGAATATGTTGTACAAGTAATTACAGATAACGCAGCCTCGTATGTAATGGTCGGTCGTCTTCTTATGGAGAAGAGGCGACATTTATTTTGGACCCCATATGCGGCCCATTGTATCGATCTTATGTTAGAAAATATATGTAGATTATTTATAAATGTGATCGCAATGGCTAGAAGAATCACAGTATTTATGTACAAACACACCCTTCTTCTCAGTCGAATAAGAAAACGCATTGAGGGTAACTTGCTATGTCCAGCAGTCACCCGTTTCGTTACAACATTTTTAACACTACAAAGAAATCAGAACTTGGAAGCTTTGTAGTGTCGGCTAATTTTACAAGTGGGCCTTGGTCAAAGAAGGCTGAAGGGAAACGGGTTCAACAAACAATTCTTTCTTAAAGTTTTTGAACTCAATGGTAAAGACACTAAAATCATCCGAGTCCTTAGTCACTGTGTTGTGATTGGTGGACGACGATGAGAAGCTTGTAATGGGCTACATATATGATGCGATAGAGAGAGCGAAAAATAAGATCATGGACCATTTTAACTATAAAGACCGTGATTCAAGTCAATTTTAAATATTATAGATAGAAGATGGGGCAATCAAATGTCATCCCCATTATATGCTTACATCATTGACCCGACTTCAGAGGCAGCACATACACAGCTCCTGACGTAGCTCGGCGTGGATCGAAATGGGGGTATGCTGTTATTCGTTTCGCCTTTGAAAGGGGCTCCCCTTGCGATCTAGCAAAAGCACTAACTATGCATATGGTTAGATTTATTAATGTCTTGGAAAGAATGATTCCAGATAGAGGAGAACAGGACAAGATCTCAACTTTGCTGGACTTCTACATAAAAAGTGAAGGGATATTCTCAAGGGATATCGTAATAAGGCATCGGACAATGAAATTACCCAGTAAGTACTTCTA
Organism: Magnolia changhungtana; assembly: GCA_030180095.1. NCBI lineage: Eukaryota > Viridiplantae > Streptophyta > Magnoliopsida > Magnoliales > Magnoliaceae > Magnolia > Magnolia changhungtana. The sequence goes on from JASAUF010000098.1 coordinate 2,494,289, forward strand.
TAATGTTAGTGTACTGTGTACTCTTACAAATATTTTATTTACAAAGTATCTCTAATTAACCTACTTAAACTATTTTTCTCAGCTGACTGGTGGGCTGCCTACGGAGTGGACCTGAACAGGAAGGATTCGGCTCTGAAGAAATTGGCTATGAAGATTGTTAGACTCACGTATTATGCCAGTGGTTACGAGCACAATTGGAGTACGATCGAGGCGGTAAGTTTAGACTGTTTAGTATTGTTTGTAAACTTTAATTTTTTAGTGGCCTAAGTTAAATTGATTACTTAAATAGCTAATTCCAAATGCACTTTCTTTCTTACAGATTCATACCAAGAAAGAGAATCACCTTGAGCAAAAAAAGCTCAATGACTTGATTTTCGTTTAATATAATAAAAAATTGAGAGAACGATTCCAAACTAGGAAATAAAAGCCTGATTTCTTTGACCCGAGTTGCTTAGATGGGTTGGATGCAAATAACGAGTGGCTCGTAGAGACGGAGGACCCGGTATTTGCTGGAGAGGAGCTGACATGTGCACAAGTTGAAGATGCCGCATATAGATCGACACCTGGTGAATGTAGTACCACTCGAAGGCGAAGGATGGGGGGAGCCGAGGGGCGAGTAGTAGCCGTCAACCCGTTGATGAGATTGAAGAAGAAGATGGTGATGATGATCAAGCTGAAGATCATCCACCATTGGATGTTGATGAAGAATTAGTACGTACGGATGATGAAGAAACAGAAGAATGAGAAGTGTATGTGGAAGAAGGAGATGACTCGAAAGATGATGATGATGATAGTGGTGGTGGTGGACCTGATAGTAATATGCCACAATGGCTACTCGATCAATGTATATGATTATTGATTACATAAATAATAAATAAATAACTTCTTAATTATTTAATGTTTACTAAGTGCGTTGATGTTGATTGTTGATGTATATCATGTAGTGTTGAATGTTGAATATTGATATTTCATATTTGTTAAGAAATAAGAAGTTAACTATATTGTAGAATGTAGTAGAATTGTTGATGAATGATGATAACTTAACTTAATATTTAATTCATTATATAAAATTATAAATGTAAATGTACTTGGTTTTATTTTACTTAAATTAAATGTATTTCAAGGGCCAATGACACATAATAATTTATTTTGATTTTTTCTGATTTTTCTGATTTTTTTTAAATACAAAGACTAAAAAAAAAAAAATATTCGATCAACAATTCTTTCTCAAAGTTTTTGAACTCAAGTGGTAAAAGCGTTAAATCATATGCAATTGTGCGATTGCATAAGCACACACGCATATGCAATTACACATGATTGCATATGCTATTTGACAACATTGGCTACATCGGGTGAAGGGATATTCTTTCAAGGACTCGAGCCGAAGTTCGAGCTAAGATTGAGCCGAAGTTCACCATTGAGGCATTTCCACAAACAAATTGATGGTGCGCAGATTAAAAAATCAACTGCTTTTACAAACAGAGGCAATGGTTTTACTGGTGTTTTATCAAACACCTTCTAAGTAATATAAAAACTTAAAAAAAAAAAAGAAAAAAAAAAAAGAGAGAGAGAAAAAAAAAAAGGTATTTGTTTGATGTACATACCTTGCTTGCCACCGGCCAAACATTCCTTGCTACCAGCCACATCTCGTTGAGTTATTTTATCAAACAGTTGGTGAGCAACATCAATGGCAAAGTAACCAAGTCACCAAACTAGTTCGATCTGAGTTCGATTCGAGCTAGATTCGATTTGAGTCGAGTCGAGCCAGGGCCTGCTCGAACTCGGCTCGAACTCATTTTCGAGCTAAAAAAAATTAGCTCGACTCGACTCGAACTTAGCTTTGAACCGAGTTGAATCGAGCTTTTTCGAGTTGAGTCGAGCGAGCTAACCGAGCTAGCTCGGTTTGTGTACACCCCTGTATATATCTGCCGTATTGACGTCACTAAGTTCTGTGGGTTTGATCATGAGGTATGTGTTATATCCAAACTGTCCATCCATTTGGCGATCTCTTCTTAAAGTTTGAGAAGAAAAATAAGACGGATCTAACTACCAAGTGGACCACACTTCAAAAAGCAGTGGGGGATTGAACATCTACCATTGAAACCCTTTTTGGGGTCACAGAAGTTTTGGATCAATATGAAATTTATTTTTTCCCTTAATTCACGTCTTCGTGACCTCATGAACAAATTAAATGAAAAATAAACATTATGGTGGGCCCTACAAATTTTTTAACGGTGATAATCATTATCTGCACTGCTATTTATGGTGTGGTCCATATGATTTTTGGATATGATTCATTTTTTTTTTTGAAAAATGCTCTAAAATGATCTTTAAAAATAGATGAACAATCTAGATATAATAAATACATCACTGTGGAGCCACGTAACTTTGATTTCCTTTGAACTGTACAACTCAGAGCTCGAAGAGCGTCAGTGCTCGTCTTGGCAGGACACGTACCTACAAACCCGGAAGTGGATTGGCCGGTGTACCAACACCAGCTACCCAGATGGTGCGAGCTCGTGAGAAGACGAGCTATACGCTCCTCGAGCTCTAAGTTGCACAACGGTTAAAACGGATGTCAAAGTTACATGGGCTTCACAATTATGTTTTTATAATATCTGCATTGTTCATCCATTTAACGAGATCATTTTAGATATTAATTCCAAAAATTTCTGAGGCTCAAATAGACCACGCCACAAATAGCAAATAGCAGTGGGACAATTATTTTCACTTAAAACATTCGTAGAGCCCACCATAATGTTTACACTTTCCATCTAATCTGTTTATAAGGTCACACAGACCTGAATGAAAATAAAAATATATATCATATCGATCCAAAATTTCTGTAACCCATAAAAAAAGTTTCAATGGCAGGCGTTCAATCCTCCACTGCTTTTTACAGTGTGGTCCACTTGATTTTTAAATCTGTCTTATCATTCGGCTCAAACCTTACTACGAGCTTATCAAGTGGACGGACGGTTTGGATATAACTCATACCTCTTGATGGGACCCACGGAACTTGGTAACGTCAACACACCACTCACACCAGCCAATCCGCTTCCGAGAAATCCACACCGTCCATCCGTTTTTCATCATTTTAGGACATGAGACCACAAATCAGGTGAATCCAAAACTCAAGGCCGCCATACCAGCCGAAAACAGGGATAAGAGTTTTCTACCGTTGAAATCTTCTTGAGATTTACCTTGATGTTTATATGCCATCCAAACCATTTATGGCCACTGAATCCTCACTGTTTCCTCTCGTGCGAATCCCTACTGTTTCCTCTCGTGCGGATACTTAGAGTTTTGGATCCACCTCATTTTTGGTCGTGTGAAAAATCGGAACCACTCATCACGCCTCACATAAAAACACGCCGTATGATATCGTGTGGGCCACACCTGTGCCAAAAACTATCAAATGTTGATTTTTTTTTAATTTTATTTTTAATTTTATTATAATTTCGAGAAATAACTGCTAAGATTAATGGACCAATAGTTCAATTATGTAAAAATGCGTGGCCCACCTGAAGAACATATTTGCCTGATTTTAGATGGACAGAATCCACGCAGTGAGAACTGTCCGAGTGTCTGATCATACACACGTGTAACTAGGCTCCTCTTTCAGGCACGTGTGACTTAAGTGGTAAGCCGTGGAACGTGCCAAAATTTTTTGGGCGGTTGATTGTAAATATACGCTGGCCCATAAATCAGGTCATCACATGATCGTGAACTTGCACCAGGAAAAATGAACGGTGAGAAACAAAAAAGGTAACCTCCGGTCTGTGAGGGCCTCATTAGATCCATGTCATGGCCCACATGTACAAACTGAAACATGAGGATAAGTTGAAATGATCAAATTACCCTAAAAACAGTTTTTGAGTGGAAATATCAAATTCTGATTTCCTTAAGAAAACCATACATTTACTAAAACAAACCATTAATGGCAGCTTAATATGACCAGAGTGCTCGAAATTGATACATGCAAGAACAGAAATTACACCCTCTCCAACTCTGTGATATGTTTCTCAAGTTGGTCTTTTAATTCTTTTCTCCATCCCTGCATCAGTCTCTCATGCTTCTTAATCATCTCAGCTTTTATCTTCAACTCATCTTCCATTGCCACGATCTCCTGAAAACACATTCAAAGCCCCATCAACGAAGGTCTTATTGAAGTATATGACAGAAATACCAAAGAATCCAACTTCAGCAATTAAAGGAAGATTTCCCCCTCATCCTATACATCATTAAAGTAACAAATTAATAACAATAATAAAGATTATGACATCAGCCACCTTTCTAAGCGTTTCTTCCTTGGTGGGTTGATCTTCATGTTGTAGACCAATAAAATATAGCTGAAGCTTCTTCGCCGCTTCCATGAAATCTCTTGCATGCCTTTCAACATCAACTGCAATAAACCAAAAAGAAAGAAAAAAGAAAAACCGATGTTCAAATTGGTATGGTACAAACATCTGATACATGAGGGAGGTGACTAATCATAATTCCCATCTCACTCGCATACATCTTTTTATTTTTGAATGGTAATATGATCATTAATTTAACAAAGACGAAATCCCTACTATTTACAACATCGCCCAAAGAGGAGGACCACATATCACAATCTTGAAAACCTTTTATATTTGCAACCCACTCAATTACATCAAATTTAGCCCTCCCAAACACATCCATGGCCCTCCAACGGTTATTCCAAAAACATCTGTCGTTCCGTTCTCCCCACGAAGCCCATATATGGATGATGATGAACTTTACAGCCCGGCATGGAACAAGTCAGTTATCAGGTACATACACTAATAGAAGACCGCAATCTAGAAGGACAATAAGTCACAATGCCGTTGTCTAAACCAGTGAGTACTTTCAAGTGACACAAGCAAGAGTTAAAATTTCAATTCCTGTGCTTCTACGGATGCTTATAAGCCTTGCTAAGCACACGCATGTGCTATGAAGTTCATGTACACACCACACATGTGCTAGCATGGCATAATAGGTCTGAGATCCAATCCATCCATCAGAACCAGTATGATCAGCCCTAGCCCAAGAATCGGGTTGACCCACCAGTCAGGTGGGCCACAGTTTGAAAAACAAATATACGGCCCTGAAAAACTTGGTTAAAGTTTTCTGACACATCCACCGGTTTCCATTATAGACGCCCACATGCTTATATTGGATAGGTTAGACTAACCAAATGGATGGATTAGATCTGGCACCTATATGCCATGCTAGCACATGTGTGCCGTGTATGCTTAGCAGAGCACTTTATAGGTTACTCCTTTTAATTTAACTTGAGATGGTAAGAAAGGATCGGCACCACGCATGTTTATGAAGGCTTTATTTGCATTAATTCAATTCAATGGAGAGGAAATGACTGAAGTCAGGCTAGACCCACTCTGTTCATGCTCCCCAGCGAAGGCCTTGCTGCCGCCTCACAATTCCTTTTGTTTCAAGTCCAACCCCAACTTGAGATCATAGTAATTGCAATATGCGGGCTAGTCCCTCACCACAAACGAGACATTTTCTATGTATTGAACTGAAGTATTACATATGATTCAATGGCGCATCCAAACACAGCCCAAGCAGGGCTCTCCATTTACTAAATCCATTTCCAAATCGAACAAAGGTTATTTTTCAACGTTGCTGTAGGATCAACAGAACAATGAAAATGCCTATATCCATGCAAAGACCCTTGAATAGTTCTAGCTCACATAATAATAACGGCCATGGCTTATCTTGGGCTATGTAAACCAATATTTCAGTATGCTGAACCATAAGCAATTGTTCAGGACAAGCTTTTCAAGGGGCAACAAGATCAATAATATTACCAAGCGGGGTCCTCGATGGCCACACAAAGTAGGGCTGCAACTTGTGACCCCACTCGAGTCCAGGTAGAGTTGGGTCAGGTTGTCAAGGTCCTCAGGTTGGTTTCTGGTTGGAAAACACCAACCCGATTTAGATTTGAGTTGGGTTCGGTTTGAGCAAATATGGATCAAGTTAGGTCGGGTTACACAATAATCGCGTGTATTTATGGCCCATTTGGATTGCAAATGAAATCAGTAACAAACTATAAAAGTGTAATGATTACAAATTCCTTTTACATATCTCTTGAATACATTAAATTTGACTGACAATACCCATGCTTGGTTTATCATGGTAAAATTGTAATGATGATACGTATACATCACTTCAACGTCAAATCATATAAAAAAAATACACTGATGTGCGTGTTTGGATAGGAGATTTCTACTGCAATATAATATAAAATTGTATTAACTACAAATTCCTTGTCGCCTTAGACATCTGCATTTGACCACCGAATCACGTGTTTAGACAATGGCAGTAAAATTGTAATGACGCTTTTTACAGTGTCAAGTTGATAATTTGCAATCCAAACACCTTAGTGTCAAGTTGTGTCAAGTATAGAGGACTTTGGGTTGGGTTCGGTTTGGGCACCTCAGGTTGCAATTGGGTCAGGTCGGGTTGCGGGTTGGGTCCTGTGAGGTTGGGTTGGGCTTGGGTTGACCCTCAACCCGACCCAACCCAACCAGGTTGCACCCCTAGCACAAATACAATGAACATGGACCAGCTTCTCCCTCCCAAAAGACTAACCATTAGACTAAACTGATTGTGATTCACGGTCCAAATGTCATTTACCTATCTTTATCTAAGTCTTCATTCTGCTACGGAGGTACAGCAAGTGAAACCATTGGCATTAACTCACAAGAAAAAGATATCCATTCAATGCTTCTGAAGTAGTTTTGAAGTATATGCTTTCTTCCAAACAGTAAAGCAGATGTAATAAAAGCAACAAATGTAAACCTTTCATTCCTAAAAAGGAATCCTCTGACGCTCTCTCAAGGACAATGCAGTAGCAAAAGGAGGCCCTTGGTTGTTAGATGATAGTGTCATCTGTAGACAGAAAGCAATGTTTAGAAAACAGACTGGACCATCCAGTCCGAACAAGTTATGATTGGAACTCTCTGGTCCAAATGCAATCGAATCATCAATTCCCTGTAAACCATCCCATTTGGATGGTTCAGCTGTTCGATGGGGATGAGCAAGATGGTTTTCCTTGAACTACCCACTTCTTTGCATACGCATTTGAAGAATCTTTAAAAAGAAAAACTTAAAGCTTTCTATCCAGTAACTAATTATTGTAGCCTATATAAATATCCCATAATTCTTCCCTACTCACCAACCCAACCTATGCCCTTTGAAGCTGTTGGTAATCCAAACTCTCCCTCACCCTATAGATAAATATCCCACAATCCTGACCATACTCAGATCAGATACTACCCAACCCTATGCCCCCTGACCTTGTTGGTAATCCAAACCCTCCATCCCTCTCTCGAACCAGTGGGCTATGGGCCTCTCAAGCCAAACAAGTGGGTATATGTTTGTTGACCAGATTACCAACGGCCCACAGTGTGGTAAACCAAAATTCTTCCAAGATCAGAACATCCTAAGCTCCAACCCTTTGATTAAATGCTTATGTTCCTTCTTTTTTCATTCTTGTCCTATTTTCCTTCCTCTTTTGTATTTTTTTTTTTTTTTTTTTTTTAAAAAACTAGTTTACACAGTCTGACCAGATCAAACCAGCGATTCCAGCCAATCCAAAATTGGGTACATGTTTGTTGATCCATAACCTTGGTCATAAGGACCTACAGTGTGGTGAACCAAATCTTCAAGATTAGAAGATCCTAACCTCCAATCCTTTTGACTAAATGCTTGTGTTCCTACTTTTATTCTTTCTTTTCCTATTTTCCTTCCTTTTCTGTTTACACAGTCTGACAAGATCAAACCAGTGGTTCAACTGTATCCAACTAAACCTAAGCACTTTGATGACTGTTCAGTTTATTAAAACGAGAACTGATCAACTACAAACGACAATACAGTGCAATCCATTTTTTATGCCTACTAAATGTTTGTTTCCATTTTGGCCCTTGAAAATCTTAGATATTTTCAAGAGCAAAATGCTTGCAAAAACAGGTCATACACTTTGATGATTAGAGGTACAACTGTGATGGGACTTGGGTGGCAGTTAAGTTATAAAGGGAAATAAGGTCAGTTCAGGAGCAAATGCAGAATCTCAGGTGTGAAGTTATGAGCACTTAACAAGTACTGATAACTTTTTTTGAAGTTGATAATTTTATTGAAAACACAGCAGCAAAAACAGCCAAGAGAAACAAAAACAAAGAAAGAAACACAAACGAAAAACAAAAGCAACAAGAAAACAGGTAAAGCAACAAGAAAACAGGTAAAGCAACAAGTATTGGTAACTTTTACTTGCCCGCTTCAAGAGCAATTGGCAACCATGAGGTCTGGTATGAGTATTACATCTTTCGCAAGTATGCTCAATGTCCTTGGAAGTTTCCCATGACGGCCATCTTTAGCTCACTTTGTACAGATGAGGCCTGTTCTATTGCACAGTGTGTAGAGACAGCTAGAGTGGTCTAGAGTCTTGTAAAATTGTATAGAGAATCCTGGAACATTCTAGAATCTCTAGGAGGGTGTGGGAAATAGAGTTGTGTGGAATTATTTAGAAGTTGTCTAGAGAGTTCCTAACCATTGGATGAATGCCACATAGCACAATCCTAGCCATGAGTTCTATTGTGCCTATACAAGGGAGAAGAGCTCCTCATTTGGAACTCACTCATCAGGACTTGTAATCTTCTCTCTAGTGCCACACAAGCTTCCCCATTCACTCTCTTGGTGTTCTCTTGTGCTCTCTTGCATTCTAAGTATTGAGTATAGTACTTGGCGGTGCAAGTAGGATGTATACTGGTTCGAGCAGAGTTGGTAAAGCTTGTATGGCACTAGAGAGAGTAGGTGTTCTCTTGTTCTCTTCTATATTAATATTGACTAACCCATTGGGAGGTTTCAGTGAGGGACGGCTTCCTGCTCAGCTGTTACTTTGGCTAGATAGTGAGTCAAGCATGATTCAACTCATGCCTGGATTAGTAGAAATTAAGTTCTGTAACTTGGATGATGGTTGTTCACCACTTGTAGAGATGACCAAAAAGATAAACCTCAAAGGAGGATTTTCATTGTTTAAATACTAAAAATCAGAAAAAGTAATAGAACTGCACCATAATACAAGTTTATCACCAGGAAACAGATTTCTCACAGATTCCCATAAGTTGATAAGTTAATGCATGTGCTACCAAAAGCAGTAAAAAGATAGCCATACCAACAAAAAATAAAGACCAAAGGCCTAAAAGAATTACACAAGGAATGTTCAGGCATTGTTCGTCACTATAAGCATTAATTAAGAGTTACATAGGGAATGATTGCTTACTTTGATGAGAAGGGTGGGCAGAACGGTCAATTGCTTGGAGCTCTCTTGCAGGCAAGCATGGAAGCAATGCTGCTTCCAATGCCATGACACAAGCTATCATGTCTTCCTTCGACGGTGTTTGCATCTGCTGGTGCTGTTGATCGAGCGGATGCGATTGCTCGAGCTGTTGCCGATCGGCCATTTCACTTTTATTACTGACTAAATAGACAACATAGAAATTCAACTATCTTAAAATGTAGTTGAAAAAGACTTTCACATACAAGAAATGGCATGCATTGTTTCAAATTAATATACATTTTGATGCAGGCTGCATCTGAACCAAACGGTTATCTGGTGACCATTGGACAGCCCAAAATCGACACCTTTAAAATACCAAATTTGCAGTGTATGGATCATTACATTTGACACAGGTAGGACAGAAGATCCACAGCTATAGGGTCCCCAAGAGTCCAGCCATCGACCCTATCTCACGATCAGACACAAACTGACTTCCCGCAAATTCTCCTATCTGCTAGTACTTTGCTTACATGTTAGTTTTTTTCTTGTTGGATGTTTAGATTAGAAGCTTCATTCCTAGTGGATGTTGCATTTATCATGTTTTCTTATTTGTTACAAGGTTTTGAATGTTGGTGTCTTGAGGCGTATCGGTCGGCCCAAAAACAATACCATATGTGTTGTAATGAATCATGTAAGTCCTGTATTGGACAATACGGGCTTGTGTTGGGCGATTTTTTTTTTTTTTTAGCCCAAAAAAATTGATAAAAAAGAAGAAGAAGAAGAAGAAGAATCATTAGGAAAATAGTCAAAAATGTAAAACAAAGTATCTATCACTTTTTATGTTCTTAACATGTATTCAGTAGTGTACCAGGCTATTCTTTGATAATGATGTTGTTAACAGATGTTGAGTGGTGGGCAGTATAACTGTGCGGTTGGAGAAGACATGATCCAATCCCCTCCCTTTGTTGACTCTTCCATTCACACTATGCCTCAACTAAAAGTTTACTCATGACAAAAACGTATAGATGGTGCAGCCAATCATGATGTACCATTCACCATATCCTCTTCCAAGCCCAGTAATCCAGTGACTTTTCTAAATAGAATATTCCTATTGCCTTGAGAAAAGATAAGTGTGTGTGCATTGATCACTCTATCTCCAAATGTGTCCTTCCAATACTTATCTCTCACTTTCCATAAATTTACCTCATCTTATCCTATCAGGCTATCATTCTATTCCTAAGTCATATTAGGAAACATTGTTACATAAGGGGTGGATGCAGGCAATAGAAGAGGAAATGGCTACTCTTTATCAGAAAAATACTCAGCGAATTAAGAGGAGGTCATGGACCTAAGAAATGCATCCATCATGGGCTTACAAATCACTTTGATGAAATATGTTGGGATCTTCACGGAAAGCTAATCAAGCAGAGAGAGAGAGTATTCATGGACCTAAGAAATGCATCCATCATGGGCTTACAAATCACTTTGATGATATATGTTGGGATCCATGTATATATGGAGAAATGTTCATGCTTACTTAAAAAGAGTATTCTAAGTTGCAACAAAATATACAAAATCAGCATGTTCCCACTACCTCCACTCCTATGGCTACATTTGTGACCTTAGGTATGGCTTGTTTAGGATCCACGTTCCCTCCTCCATGGGTGATTGATTCTGGAGCATCTAACCTTATAACAAGTGAGTCTAGTACATTCTCCTCTCCATTGATACATTGTTAACGAGTTCATCTATCACTTTGAAAAATGGTACAATCCAAAGTATGTTGAATGGATATTGTTCATCCAAGTTCTCCCCTCACATTATCATTTGTCATTTATATCCCTTAACTTTCTTTAAGTCTTTTGTTTGTTAGCAAACATACCAAAACACTTGACTGCTCTATAATCTTTTTATCTTCCGAATTGTGTTTTCCAAATTTTAATGATGAAAAGAAAATTGAAGGACATGAACATGATAGATTGTATTATCTTGACCGTGAAGTTGTTGGCAACAGCACAAAAGAACATACCTCCTTGTCAATGGCATTGTTGTCTAGGTCACCCATCCTTGAAGATTCAAAAAGGCGTTATTCATTCATTATCGTCCATATCAGTTATAGGGTGTGAAATCACGGACATAGTAAACATCATCGTGTTCCTTTTCCACCACGTGTGGAAAAGCATAGTTCAATTACTTTTTCTTTTGTCCATTCAGATAATTGGGGACCAGTTAAAATTTCCAGTAGATCGGGGTCTAAATATTTTATTATATATGTCAATGATTTTTCGCAAATGATTTGATCTATTTAATGAAAGACAGGCATGAATTATTCTTTATTTTTAAGACCTTTCACATGGAAGTATAAAATCAATTTAATTCAAAAGTATTTATGTTTCACTCAGATAGTGCTAAGGAATATATGTCTCAATCTTTTAGTTTGTATTTTTAGGAAACGGGTATATTGCATCAAACATCATGTGCCCACACCCCACAACAAAACGGTGTTGCAGAACGGTAAAAAATCATCACCTGCTTGAGGTAACTCGTGCTTTATTACTTCATATGGACGTTCCCAAAAGTTTTGATAGTGATGCAGTACTCACAATGTGTTTTTTTTTTTTTTTTCTTGTATAACTCGAATGCCCTCAACTATTTAAATGTGTAAATCCCTCATGAAGTTTTACTCCATATACTATGTTGTTTTCTCTGTCTCCCAAAAATTTTGGATGAGTATGCTTTGTTCATCAATTGGAGTCAAACTACCATAAATTATATGCCCTAGACTATTTAAATGGGTAAATCCTTCGTGAAGTTTTACTCCCAGATGCTTTGTTGTTTTCTTCATCTCCCAAAGTTTTTAGATGCGTATGCTTAGTTCTTCAATTGGAATCAGGCTACGATAAATTAGATCCTAGAGCCATTAAATATATTTCTTAGGTATCTTGAACACAAAGGCATTATTATTGTTACAACCCATTTATTTAAAGATAAATATGTGTGCAGATGTTACCTTTTTCAAGTCCACTCCATTCTCCTCAAACGACAGTAAATCACTTGATGTAAAAGCTATGCCGGTACCTATTGCAGTTAAAGAAGACATGATCCAATCTCTTCCCTCGGCTAATTCCTCCATTCCCACTATGCCTCAACTAAAAGTCTACTCACGTTGAAAAAGGATAGATAGTGCGGCCAATCATGTTGTGCCATCCACTATATCATCTCCCGTGCCTAGTGATCTAATGACTTCTCAAGATAGGTATGATATTCCTATTGCCTTAAGAAAAGAGAAGCGTGTGCGTATTAATCACCTTATCTCCAAATGTCTTTTCAATACTTATCTCCCACTTTCTGTAGATTTGGCCTATCCATGTCCTCTTATTTTATTCCTACGTCATACTATGAAGCATTGTTACATAAGCACTGAAGCAAACAATGAAAGAGAAAATCACAATGACTGCTTCAGCCCATAAATTGCCTTGTTCAGTTCACGCAACTTCTCTAACTCCCCTTAAAAAGAAGCGCATGTGGTTGCTCCATATAGACCTCCTCTGCGGCAACTTAAAAGAGCGTCGGAAGAAGGAATTTTATACAGACAAAATAATCATCTTCAAATCATAGGGTACTCTAATACAGACTGGGCCAGTTCTTTAACAGACATGCAATCTACTACTGTGTATTGTACGTATGCGGGAGGGAATCTAGTCATGTAGAAGAGTAAGAAGCAAAGTGTTGTGAGCCGATCAAGCATTAAAGAAGAACATAAAGCAATGACTCATAATACTTGTGAGTTCGTGTGGATCAAGAAGCTGCTGCAAGAAATGGGGTTTGCAGTGACTCTATCCACGCAGTCATTTTTTATAACCAAGCAACATCTCACATTGCAAACAATCCGGTCTATCATTAGAGAAACAAACATATTAAAGTCGACCGTCACTTCATATGTGAGGTCTCCAATGGAGAAATCTTTACACCATACGTCCGCTCTTAGGATCAAACTTGTTGATGTGTTCAGCAAGGCCCTTAGTCATTGTCAATCTACACATATATAAGCTTAGCGTTGACAACATTTATGTTGTAGCTTGAGGGGGAGTGTTAATGGATATGAAAATGTGAGTTGTACCACTATATGACCCACCTAGACTTTGTTTTTAGTTATTTCTTCTTATTATAAGTTGTTTATTTTAATCTGGAGACAGGAATGTGTATAGTATTTTTTCTTTGTTATTTAGGGTATTTTTGCCATGTTGACTTTTTATTATTAATATAAAGAGAGGGTGGGCATCTAACCCTATCTCACCTTTCCTCTCTTCTCCCAACTTTCTTCTCTCTCTTCTCTTCTCTTCTCTTCTTCTCTCTTTAGTCTATAATTTTGTAGATGTTATTTGCTGGCTTGACCTGTTGAAAGTCAACCAAATAGGCTTCAAACACAAACCAAGCATGATTGATAAATCACTACCCATATTATTAACATATTTCAAAAAGAAGATGAAGAAATAGAACGAGAAAAAAAAAAAAAAAAAAGACTGATAGTTTTTCATTTGTTCCAATTTAACCAAAATGGTTCATTATGCTTTGATTCATTGCACATAACTCAAATCTTGTTTTTAATCCTCAAAATAGGCCTAGATCAAGTGTAAAATGAGTTTTCAAATTTCTTATACGGTTGAAATGAAGAAACAAGTTCGAAAAAAAAAATTTATATAGGGCCATCATGGCCGTATCAACACCGATACGGACCGGTTCACCCCATCTCACATATTGGGGTGAGCCAATAAGGATGGAGATAAAATTTAAGCCTAGAATTCAAGTGCCCTTTTTTTTTTTCCTGAAAGAAGTTGATCCACCGCCGTATCGCATATTGTATGGGGTCCAGAATTCAATTCTATACAATTTAATTCATATAAAATGTTTAAATTTACAAAAAATAAGAAATTAATTAGAAAAAAGATACACACCTATGCTCTTATCATTCCATTTTAGAAGGTGTTTTTCTTTTTCCATTTATATTGACTTAATTTCAGAAAGTATTAGAATAGGGGATTTCGTTTGTGGGTCAAGGATCTTCTCCTATTACATAAATGCCATATGACTCTTTGCCACGACAAATGGATAATTGATTTACGAGAATTACCCTCGAAGAAATCGAATGAAGCCATTTTTTTTTTATTTTTTTTTTGTTAGCTTGTTAGTACACTCCATTGTCAGTTCACACTTCACTGTTAGCCACCCCCACTAGGGATCGATACCAAGACCCCAGTGTTGAAACGAGGCATCTTTCACTCAGTCTACCACTTGAGCTATAGATTAGGGTGTGAATGAAGCCATTTGATAACCGCAGAAGTGTCTCAAATTATGAGGAAAAAAAAAAAAACCAAAGTCATTATATCTAACTATCCAATTCCATGATTCTTATGTCAAAACTGACCTCTCAATTTGTATCCTGCTAGTAAATGGGCCCACGATAGGTGTGGCTAAGATCTTCCACTCTTGGAGATTTTAGGGCGTGTTTGGTCCGTGGAATTGAATGGGATTGAATTGTATTAGATGGGATTAGCATCATTATTGCACAATGATTGCATGTATGGGAATACCATGGTATTGTAGCCATCCAATCCCATGTTTGGGATAAAAAATTTGCTAGGGAAAACACCACATCAAGCAAAATCATGTTTGGTGGACCATGGAATTGTAATCAACGGACCAATTTCACAATGGATGTCGTTCACTTGTACACATATATAACCAGAATGTCACGTGTAAATGGTGTATATGGATGGACGGCATGGATAAATGCATGCATCAATGTGGGGCCCACATGTGTAGTGGATTTCAAAATCCACGGAAATCCTGCATGGGACCAAATGCAATTCCATGGGACTAAATGCAATTCCATCCCACCTAATCCCAACCTTTCCCATCCTCTCCAAATGCTGAATGGAATTACACAGGACCAAACGCAATTCTATCCCACCCAATCCCATCTAATACCCTGCGATCCATTTGGGTTTGGGAGATGGATGGTCTGGATCAGTGAACAATAGGCCCCACTAAAAAGCGCAAATGGTCTTAGCATTACTCAGAAGAAGGAGAGGGAAAGAGAGGCACGAGTAGGGTTTTGAAACCCAGACCGGACCGGCCGATCGGAGCGTTCTGGACTGGGACCGCCGATAAAACAAGCCGGTCCCTCCATTTTACAGCAACCCGCCCGAGTGGGACGGGTTTTCCGGCCCAAATGACGAACCGTTGGATCCGGCCGGTTTTGAGGCGAGCCGCCCGGATCACTTTCTCTTCTTCCTCCTCATTTCCTCTCTCCTCTGTCAAGAAGAAAAGAACACGAAAGAAAAGAAAAACAACTTACGTGTGGCCGGATGATCTAGACAGCGTGGCCCACCTAATGGAGAGCTCTGATGTTTCACACGTGTGTAGACACACCTGCGTCTCTTTTCTTTACTGATTTCTTTCTTTCTTCTCCTCCATCCCTCCAACGAGCAAACCGTTAGAAGTAAATCGAGTCGAGTCGAGTCGAACAGAGAAATTCGCAACACAAGGGTATAAAAATGGACGCGGATTACATACCGACCCGGCCTGTCCCGACCTCGGTACACGCAGAGGCTCTTAATGGCCACCTTGATGTATTTATCTACACCGTCCATCCAATTTTCCGTACTATTTTAGGATATAAATTTAAAAATGAAGCAGATCCAAGGCTCAAATGGATCACACGGAGGGGATTAAATGCTTGCTATTGAAAATTTCTCACGGGCCACGGAAGTTTTAGATCAGGTGGGACCCCTGACTGTGAGGCCCACTGTGATGTATTTGACTACATCCATGTTGTCTATCCTTATTGAGAGCATATTTTAGGGCATGATAAAAGAATGAAGAAGTTCCAAATCCCAGATGGACCGTAGTATAGGAAATAGCGGTGATTGACTATTAAAAACTTCTGGTGGGCCACAAAAGCTTTGGATCACGATGATATTTGTGTATTCTCTTCATCTAGGTGTTCATGGCCTTATCAAGAGGTTGGATGGCAAATAAACATTTTGATAGAATCCATACAAATTTTAATGGTGGGGGATTCAATCACGACCATTTCCTGTGGTGTGGTCCACCTAAGATTTGACTCAACTTCAAAATTTCAATTAGCTCCTAAAATTATCTTTCACAATTGTTGGACGGTATGGATTTAAGGTACATACATTACTGTGAGCCCCACCGTCAAGGATCCTCCTATCACCTAATCCGCTCATGTTTGTATTTTCCCTTCCTCCGAATCCATGACCTTACAGATAGATAGATTGGATGGCAAATAAACATCAAAGGGGGCTGGGATGGTTTCAATGACAAGCATTATGACTTGCTTGTGGTGTGGTTGAATTGAGTTTGAATATGCCGTATTTTTACTTATTCTTAAGTGGACCATACCTCAGACCTGCAAAATTAGAATTTTAATAGGGCTGTGCCGACAGTCCGGCGTAAGATAGTTCAAATTACGCCGAGATCAACCCAGGCCCAGCCCATTGACTGCCCTACTTACAAGGCTCCACTCTATCCACTTTAAGGTCATATGAATCTAGAGGAAGGGAAAACACAAATATCAGCTTGATCCAAAGCCGCCGTGGTTCCTAAAAAATTTCATCAATAAGTGTTTAGTCTCCATCGTGTCGTCCACTTTTCTACTTTTCCTTTTTTTTTTTTTGGGTTAACCCTCACTAGGGAATCGATACCAAGACTTCGGTGTTGAAACGAGGTTCCGTGTAGACGGCTTGAGCCTTGAATCTACCTCATTTTCAGACCTTGTATTATGACAAAATAGATAGTTAGGCCATGTTTGTTAAAGCTGAATTTTTGCACTTAACGCGGAATGGGGAAAATTTTCCGTGTTTAGTAGTGTTTGTTAATGCGTTGTTAACGCAGAAGATGGAAAGCGGTAAGTGGTTTTTTACTGAATTCTTTCTATGATAGGAGTCTGGCTTAATGGTGAACACGGAATGTGCTCCGTGATTTTTCATTAAACAAAAATTTTTTGATTCCAAAAATACCCATTTTCAAGTTATAGGAATCCGCATAATACAAAATCAACCTTCAACTTATGAAACTTTTTTATGCCCTACCATGATTTATGTGTTTGATCCACATCGTTCATCAACTTTTTTAGCTAATTCAAGGTATGATCCAATCAAATAAGCAAGTCCAATAATTAATTAGACCATAAGGTGAGGATTGAATGTCCACCATTAAAACCTTCTTGAGAGTTGCAGAAGTTTCAGATCAAGCTGATATTTGTGTTTTCACTTCATCCACGTCTACATAACCTAATGAATAGGTTCGATGGTAAAAAAAAAAAAAAAAAACATCACAATGGCCCATGTAACTTTGATCTCTTTGAAACGTTCGTACATTAGACGCGGATTGCGTACTACCCCCGTCCCTAGTTCTGTGGGCATCCAAACCCTCTATCCCTTTTCTCATATTATTTTAAGGCATCAAAACAAAAATGAGTCATATCTAACGATTAAATGGACCACATCACAGATGACTTTTCCATTTAATGCAATTGGTGCATTTTAATGCAACCAGGATTATTATTTGGTGTGGTCCACTTGAGCGTTGGATCTGCCTCATTTTTATGTTCATGCCTTAAAATAATCTGAGAAAATGGATTGAGAGTTTGGATGTACATATACATCACAGTGGGCCCGCCCACAGATCTGCCCGTTCGGAGCCAGGGACGAGCGGGGGTAGTACGCAATACCCAATCCTAGCACGGAATACCCAATCAGTGCCAATTAGAGTTGCCATGACCTAACAACCTCCCATCTTAAACCATACACGTGGCAATATGGATCAAATCCAGACATGGGAATGAAAGTCGGTCAGATGGGCCATGTCAACCCTGCAACAGAAAAAGCGTCCGGGCCTGACAAGCAATTGCTTCACCGTGTCCATTGATATACCTCTATAATGCAAGAGAGACACTCCAATGTTTTGAGAGCACTCCAAGTTACAGTGGTCTTAGTTGCATCAAGGCACTTACGCTGTCATATTTACCAATGATCCAGACCGTTCATTAGTTCCAACACAGTTTGCATGGGCTACCATACAAATATAACACCATTTGACCAATACTAACCATTGGATTAATGGACCTTAATATATTTTATACAAAACGAGGTCTAATCAACAATTTGATCTCTAAAGAATGGCTATAGAAAAAATGCCAAATCAAGATGGATTGGAACATTCAAATGGTGTTATTTTCGTGTAGTCCCCATCCAATTCTATCCAATGCATCACTACAATAAGTTTGGATTAACTTATCTATTTGTCCTAAGTCGCTTAGTTCTTACTTAGCAATTTCCCTAGGCCATAATTAGTTGACCAAGCCATGACCGTCTTATGACCACCAAGGTTTGTAAGATCATTAACCATCCACAATTGCTTTGCCAGCTCAAATTGTCGTGGATAATTTTTATTCTCCGCCTCCCTTTTATTTACTTGCTGATTATAGTAGATTCTTTATCAATTTAATAAAATCGGGATAAAGCCTTGCTTTTTAACTTTTGGGTATTGTATTATTATTAAATGATACAAGCGACCACTGTTGTAACAAAAAGTCCTTGTTTCCAAAACAAAAAGAACTCATCTAAAATACTAATCCTCTTCTTCTCAAATCGAACAATTCCTTATAATTAGTGATTAGATAGATAGCCGATCTTTTTAAATTCAGTCTTAAACTAAACTATTTATTTTTATGAATAAGGTCACAATGCCTTCAGTTCATTTTGACATGCATACATGTAACACATATGATCGATGTTGGAATACAAGATTTGAGAAAGAAAAGGCTTGCTTTTGTAGAGTCACATACAACTGGTATTTGTACAAGAATAGAGGGAGACTAAAGAAAGAAAACAATGAAGAAGAAGAATCTAAGAGATTACAGAGATTACAAAGATTACAGAGGAGAGATATATGCGATCATATTCTGCAGATGAGCTAGCTGGATTCGGATGCGTATTCGGATGCGTTTCTTTAACACTTCCCCTCAAGCTGCATCTAAAGATATTCGAAAGGCCAAGCTTGGAAATGATCGCATCATGCTAGTCACGTGAAAGAGGTGTAACGTCTCGAAAAAATTCATATAAAAACCTGAGTACCACCTTAGGTAGAAATCACTAAGGACCGAATTCTGTAGAAATTAGATGAGAATTAATTAAGAACTAAACTAAATTAATTGGTGAATTAGCTTGAAGCACTATCTATACAAATGGCAAGACCCAAAACCATTAAAATCACTAACTCAACATTACTTAAAAACCTAAGAGCAATCTCAAAACCCAGTTGCTCTCGTAAGCACATCGAAACTCTGTATCGGACCTAAACCACACGTTGAAAGTTCGATGACCGTGAAACTATAAGGTTATGACCACTTTATTGGGCTTGACAACCATTGCGGGAATCGAGCCCAATAGTATCCAGAAACGCACAACTTGAGCCCTGAGCGAAGTGTGTGAGAAACGCGAATATTTTTAGAAAATGAACCAAAACTTAAGTGAATTGGGTCGTTCGCTTATAGGCGAAATTAAAGGTTTCAAAGCGTCAGTTTCCCACCAAACTATACCCTTGGATCAGGAAAAATTTCCTACACATATTGGTATACTTGTGGCCCTGATCGAGTGACAACGACCGTTGAACTGACACGGGTCCTCCACGGTTGATCGGCCTGTCCAAATGTGCTGAAATCATATCCTAGCCTAGATCCATTGTCAGGGAACTTGATCTATGACATAGACAGGTAATGAACCTCCGGATGAGTCCCATTTGTCAGAAACAGTTGCCCTTTGACTATAACCTAAGTATACCATGGCCCTGGGGCCATTGACATCAGTTTTAAGCCTATATAAGGCCCTTAAACCACCTCACCCCTCTCTCATACGAATTTGCTCAAACCTTAGGTGAGAGAAGATAGAAAAGAGGAGAAAAGAGAGATGAGAAGAGTGAGAGGTTGGGAGATCGTGATCCCACGACTACACGCACTAGATCACTTCTTTGCTATGCTACACGACCTATTCCGACTTCGATTTGGGTAAGGAATCCTAACCCTAATCTCGTTTTAGGAATCCAAATAGAGGGATCTACGAAATAGCTAACTTATTTCATTGCTTAGGTGTCCAACGTTCGGTTTACGAGAATATAGTATTTGAACCGAGTTCGAAATGAGCAATCCGATAAAAGGTGCGGACTATAAACGTTTAGGTTATGATTTTCAAGGCTTTCAATGTCGGCAATGATTTATGTATGACTGGATTGCTGCCATATGATCTTAGTTACGATATATTATACATGTGTGTGAACTATGTGAATAAATATGCATTTCATTTGTTTGTTGAAATGTTTGAATGAACTTGTAATTATGATTTGTGCTTGCCATGACTATTAATCTAGAATACATATTTGTTGTATGTATGACAACTCCTTTGTGAAAATATTTGCCATAATATATGCTATAACTAATTTATTTCATGTATGTAGAAATGTGTAGTCTAAGTGTTTGATAAAATGTCTGAATGAGAAATTGCTTGATGAATTGTAGTTAATGAGGGTGTTGAGATAGGATTCTCAACTACCTTATCAATATTTATAGTTTCCTTCATGTAATCTAAATTGATACTACATTATTCATGGATGAAATGCAATGTATAATAACATGCTCAATGTGTTTGTTAAAATGCTCAAATGAAATTTATATTTGAATGGTTTGTTAAATGATGTTTTGACTATCACATGTGAATACCTATTGTATTTGAGTATGATTGGGATTAATACGTAGTCCAGGCAATTGGTAACGGTTCCTGATTGTCAACAGTGGTTAGGCCACGTGGAGTGCTTATGCGCTCCATGTCGATTAATTCAGCGTGCACTCATACCAATTGAACTTGTCAAATAACCCGATTGGCCTAATGTATGTTTACCATGTATGAACACTGTTGCTTAAATCTAAGGTATCACTTACCAATGTAAAACCTGTCTTAACCATAGTACCATGATCTGCTAAGACTCATGAGCCAGCCATGGTGGTGTATGGGACACCGTGGTTGAGCTGTCAGCCTACGCTGGGGTGACGAGCCTCCCCGTAGTGATCAGTGAGTAACCCAAACTCGTAAGCCGAATATGGTGGTGTATGGGACACTGTATTCGAGCTGTCGGCTTACGTTCAGGTGACGAGCCTCCCGTAGTGACCTCGAGTATAACAATTGAACTTACCTATCTACTGCTTTCATTAGGGGTGATGCCCTACAACTTGCCTATTGTATGTGTTTAACTAGGATTGACAACCCTAGATGGATCTCCGTTTGGGTAAATGATATAAAAGGAAGTACCTTAGCTTTTCGAATCTGCTGTATGAATAAGCCTAATTAAGAACTTAGCTAATACGACCATGCACCACATTGCATGTGCTTTGGAGTCGCTGAGAGAGTGCAGGCGAGGGCATGCATCATTACCGCATATCATTCTTGCATTAACCAGAGTAGTTAGGAAAATGCTTGTTGTACTGCTTTATCATTAATGCTTGACTGAATTGATAACATGTTAACCTTTGTCTTATAGTACCACTGAGTTGATCACTCACTCCCACTCTGGGACGGTGTTTTAAAACACCAACCAACCCTGTTTTAGTTGCGAATGACGATAACGCTTACGCGACAGAGCCGAATTTCTTATACGAGGAGGAGGAGTTCTCCTACGTGCAGCTCTCAGGCGGGTCTATGTAAACTTAGAGCTGTGTTGCCGGGATTACATGGCTTTGGATTAGTTAGACATTTACACTTAATATTTTGTAAATTTTGGAATAATACATACATATATATATATATATATATATATATATATATATATATTCAACCTGGTGACATACTCATAATCTAGGGATTGAGAAACACTTCTATACTTTATATATCTATCTCAGTCTGCCGCTTGCCTAATTTAATTATCTCTGGAGTATGACATGCTGTTTTAGTATAATCTCACTCATGTTTAATGCACTAATATGGACAACATTTAAACATCATTATTTATGTTGCATAAGTGATGCATTGGATCTCGGGAGTTGAGCTTTGCTCGACCCTCAGAATTCGGGGTGTTATAAGAGGTTTAGTGAAAATATATGTTAGTTGGTCCCCAGTGCGAACATGTGGAGTTATAATCTCACAGGATTTAATTTTTTCTCGAATAAAATGACAATCCACCTCAATATGCTTTGTGCGCTCATGAAAAATAGGATTGTTAAAAATGTTAATGATAACCTGATTATCACACATCATCGGCATAGGGCTAGATAGAGAAAAGCCAAGTTCGGTCAAAATTTTCTTAAGCCAAAGTAACTCACAAATTGTATGGGCCATAGCCCTATATTCGACCTTAGCATTAGATCGAACAACAACCGATTGCTTCTTACTTTTCCAAGTAACCAAGTTTCCCCCCACAAACGAGCAGTAACCGGCTGTAGATTTCCGGTTATCTTTGGCACCGGCCCAGTCTGCATCAGAAAAAGCAAAAATAGACAAGTGTCCATATCTGGAATAAAGAAGGCCCTTACCAGGGGAACCTTTGAGGTAATGAAGAACACGATAGGTAACATCCAAATGGGCAGCCCGTGGTGAGTACATAAACTAACTGAGCACACTCACAACATGAGAGATATCGGGTCTTGTAATAGTTAAGTAAATAAGATGGCCAATGGGTCGCTGATACGGACTAGGATCTGAGAGAGACTCACCAAAGAAAGAGGTGAGCTGATGATTGATCTCAAGAGGAGTAGCAACAGACTTACATCCCAGCGTACCTGTCTCATAAAGTAAGTCCAATGTATATTTCCTCTGACATAAGGAAATACCAGAACGAGAATGAGCAATCTCAATACCAAGAAAGTAATGCAAGGAACCCAAATCTTTAACCTCAAAGGTACTAGCAAGATAAGACTTAATGTTGGATATAGAAGTAGAATCATCGCCCATAACAATCATGTCATCAACGTATACTGAGACCACTATGAACCCAATGGTTGTGCGTTTCCAAAAAAACAGAATGATTGAGCTACACTAGTGAAAATGTGCAGCCTGCATAGCATGAGTGAATTTGTCGAACCACGCCCGTGGTGACTGCTTAAGGCCATAAATGGACTTGCGAATACGACGAACTTTATATTCCTCCCCCTTACGACGAAACCCAGAAGGTAAGGACATATACACTTCTTCATGAAGGTCACCATGTAAGAAAGCATTCTTGACATCAAGTTGATGTAGGGGCCAATCCAAATTTGCAGCCATAGACAAGAGAACTCGAATAGAATTCATTTTTGCAACTGGAGCAAAATTTTCTGTGTAGTCGATGCCATAAGTCTGAGTGAAGTTTTTTTCAACAAGGCATGCTTTATATTGATCAATGGTACCATTAGATTTATGCTTGATAGTATAAACCCACTTATAGCCTATAACATGTTTACCGATCGGTAAATCAACAAGCTCCCAAGTTTGATTTTTTTCTAAGACATTCATCTCCTCAAGCATAGCATGCTTCCAGTGAGGGTGTGCCAATGCCACATCCACTCATGTGGGAATACATACAGAATCAACATTGATAATAAAAGATCTGTAGGATGGAGATAAGGACTGATAAGAAACGAAATGCTGAATAGGATGAAATGTGCAAGGGCGAATACCATTCCTTAGAGAAGCAGAAAGAGCCGAGTCAGGAGTAGAGCTCGAAGCAGATGATGATGGAGATAGTGATGAGGTGGCTCGCCCTTTTCTGTGATATAAGATAAAGGAGGCTTGAGTGCAGACATAGTCCGGTAAATGGAGAGGTCGAGTGTCGGGGCGAGTGGAGCGGCGAGGTGGTGGTGGTGGAGTCGTGGAAAGTGATGGCAGAGAAGGTGAGGTAGGGGATGATGAGTTTAGAAAAGGGATAGGAGTAACATGTGGGGATAAGAGAGGAGATGAAGACGTCAGAGAAAAAAAACTGAGAGACTCAAAAAATGTCGCATCTAGAATGATAGAGTGATAACCTGTATGCGGATCCACAAATTTATAACCTTTTTGGGTAGGTGAATACCTAACAAACATGTAAGAGATGGATCTATCTGATAACTTTGTTCGAGATGGAGAGAAGTCATGCACATAAGCAGTGCAGCCGAAAACCCGAAGAGGAATATCGGTGACATGGTGACTTTTCTTAAACAAAGAAATTGGAGTCTAAAAGTTTAAAGCAGAATGAGGTAGTCGATTGGCCAAGTAGCATGTGGTGAGAATTGCATCTCCCCAATAACGTTTGGGAACATGCATCTCAGTGAGGGGGCAACGAGTGATATTTAATAATTGATGGTTTTTTCTTTTTGCCATCCCATTCTGCTGGGGAGTGGAAGCACAAGTGGTGTTTGATTCAATGCCATTTTGACGAAGGTAGGAAAGAAAAACAGTGGAAAGGTATTCGCCACCATTATTACAGTGAAGGATTTTGACCTTTGCCTCAAACTGATTAATCAACCAAACATGAAAATATTGAAAAGTTTCAAACACATTACTTTTATTTTTAAGAAGATAGATCCATGTTATTTTGGTAGTATAATCTATAAAAGACTCAAAATACTGGAATCCCATGGAGGAGGGAATAGGAGCAGGTCCCCAAACAGCAGATTAAATCACAGAAAACATGGGACCAGAGTCTTTATGCAAGACTAAAGGAAATGAAACACGTTTCTGCTTGGATAAAGCACAAGTATCATACTGAAAGGACTTAACATCTTTGTGGGAAGCTAAAACAGGAAATAAATTGCATAAAATGGAAAAAGAGGGATGACCATATCGACAGTGCCATCGAAAAAAATCTTTCCGAGTGATTGAAAAAAGATGGGCAATTGTTCTAAGTTGAACATCAGCATCGAATTGGTAAAGACCAACACATTCACGCCCACCACCAATCATCTTCCGCGTCTTGAGGTCCCGAAACATGAGTGAGATGGTAAAAAAATGGTAGCACAGTTAAATTGTTTGGTGAGTGCACTAACGGAAAGTAAGTTGGAGTCAAGACTAGGGACAAGAAGACTCTTGTTGAGGGAGACAATGGAGGTTAGAGGAACAATTCCTGACACCGTAATGAGAGTAAGGTTGCCGTTGTCTAACTTTACTGATCCTAAAGTAGAACTAGGATGAAAAGATGAAAAAAGGTGAAACATACCAGTCATATAATCGATGGCCCCAGTGTCTATGACCCAGGGTTGGGAAGAGGGGTAGGAGTGGATGTACCGTACATTGGAGAACTGGAAGTAGCCATGAATTTCGAGATTGAGAGGCCATCCTTCTGGGCGATCAGGTTATCATATTCTTCTTGTGAAATCTGGACCATAGTAGTGGAGGAAGCAGATGGTGTCTCCTCGGATTCAGTAGCAGACAAATTGGCCCATCGGCCATTTGACGAACGACCACGTCCACAAGCAAAGCCTTGTGATCAGAAAAAGGAGCATTAACCTGTAAGGCAGACTGTGTGATTGAGGCATATGGAATCATAACCTGCTTTCTTTTTTCTTCTCTTGCAAGCTGAGCATAAACCTGATTCAAGGTCATCGTCTCAGTGTTGTGGATGATTTGTTGTCGGAGTAACTCGTACTCATCATTAAGGCCATTTAAAAATTTGAAGATCCGTCGTCGCTCCTGACGTTTCTTGATAAGAATCATATCTTGAGAACAATAGGTATCGTCCTTATCATGATAGGAGAGCTCCTCCCATAAACTCCGTAGTTTAGCATAGTACTCTATGAGGCTTTTGTCGTTCTATTGGAGAGAGGCGATCTCCTTTTCTAATTGAAAAATGCGTGACTTGTTATGCCCATCACTATAGAAATCGTGGACCGTGTCGCAAATTTCTTTTGCTGTTTTTAAGAAAAAAGGCCACTTCGGACTTTGTCAGCCATTGAGTTCCATAACCATGACATGACAATCATGTCATCAGATTTCTATTCTGCTTTCTTGGAGTCTCCATTGGTAGGACAAGAAAGAGTCCCAGTGATGTGGCCCAGTTTCCGTTTGTCGCCAATAAAGATGCGGACAACTTGTTGCCACTAGAGAAAATTTGGCCCGGTGAGAGGAGATAATGTGATCTTCAGTCCTGGATTTTCAAACTGTTTGAAATCCTTATCATGAGAGGATGAAATATCATCAAAGACCTTGAACGATGCCATGGAGAAATATCAAGATTGAGGGGAATTAAACTGGATTTTTTTTTTTTTTAATGAAAAAGATCAACGATCCAAATTTAACAGTTGAGATTAGATTATTAGGAAGATCTGATCATAATAATTTGCAATGTAAATAGAAAGGAAGAATTTGATCACCCAAATGCATGCCATGTGTGAAATGGACCAAACAAATCTACTGAAAATTTTTTTTCTCAAAGTGCCATCTGATTCACAGGTTCCTTTGATTGCGATTCCAATCAGAAGATCATCCACTGTTCAGTTGAAGCACCAGTGGACACAATCATGGTATGCATGATCATCAATCAGGTGTCCATACGGATCATGATATGGGAAATGTGAGTCCAGTAAATGGGTTCACCACCTAGCTGTTGTAGTAGAGCACAGTGATCTATCGGCCGACCATAATGGTAAGAGAGAGAGAGAGAGATATGAGAGAGTCGTGAGAGAGAGAGGCGTGTTGGACTCCCCAACTTTTAAAATATATATAAAAAAAACTCTTATTTTCTTAAAGGTAAGAGAGGAAGTCTCTATACATCTGCTTCTTTGGTGGTGTTTACTGTGGTGATCAGATTGGAGAGAGGAGGCCCTGGCCGAAGAGAGAGAAAAAAGGCTAGGTAACTCACGGGCTTAAAGCAATGGTGGCTGATGGTAGAGTATTGATGAAGAACATATATGTGATTTAGAGTTCTGGGAGACAGATCTGACCATTGAAAATCAGATCAGTGGCCCAGGTCGAAAATCGCTTTGATACCATGTTTGAATACGCGATTTGAGAAAGAAAAGGCTTGATTTCGTAGAGTCGCATACAATTGGTATTTATACAAGAATAGATGGAGATTAAAGAAAGAAAACAATGAAGAAGAAGAATCTAAGAGATTACAGGGGAGAGATTACAAAGATTATAGAGAAGAGATATTTGCGATCCTATTCTGCAAATGAGTTGGCTGGATTCAGACGCATTCCTTCAACAATTGATTCTCGGCCAAGTATTATAGTGTGGCCACTGGTCCGAATTGAAGCTAACAATTTTATCATCCAGCTATCAGATGTGTGGACATCTATATGACAGCTAAAAATAAAGTAAAAAATCCAACAGTCTTATTTCCATGAACAAGTGTCCACACATCAGAGGTTGGGATTGTTCAACCAATTATATCTCGGAATTGCAACTTAGCTATAGGGGCTGCCCAATCTAGTACGTTTTATTTTAGTCAATATATCACGGTGAACTTTACGAGAAATCCATTCCGTTCAACCATTTTCCCCGCTCATGTTAGGCCATGGACCTAAAAATGATGCAGATCCAAAATTTTCCAGGTCATGATAGGACATGCACCAAAAAATGATGCTGATCCAAACTCAGGTGGGCCATTCAACATTTACAAGTTGGGGAGGAAAATGCCTACAGTTGAAACCTTCATAGGCCCACCATGATGTTTATATGCCATTCAATCCATTCACAAATTTATTCCCACTATGATGAACAAAAAACATAAAAATATTAGCCTGACCCAGAACAAACTTCTGTGGCCCCACGAATTCAACGGTGGCCATTCAATCCTCACCTTTTCCTCTTTTCCTGTTGTGTAGCCCACTTGAGTTTTGTATCCACCTCATTTTTAAGCTCATGTTCTAACATTATCTCACAAAACAGATGAACGGAATGGATTTCTCACAAACATCACGGTGGGCCCCACCTAGCTCAGGACCGCAGACGGTTGGCAAGCAATCCGCATCCGTTAGTCTCGATGCATTGCAGCCCTGCCTAGTGGGCCCATGGATCAACTTGTGCAGAAAGCTAATGTCACGGGCCACCGGTAGAAGGGGAGACCCGAAAAATCTCAGCCGTCCAATAGTTGACATTTTCAGGGGGACCCTCACTTTATTTCTATTAATAGCCTATTTGATAACCATTCATTGAAGGTAAGGATCTTCCCTCATACGATATTTCTTTTAGAATGCCACACCATTGTTAGGCCCATCAAATCAACACTGGAAAAGACAGAAAGTATCCAGAAAGTATGATGAGAAAAGAAGAAAAATGCCAACCAAAATACAGATTGAACGTGGTTCCGCCAAGCTATTTAGGAAAAATCCACACCACAGAAATTGCACTGTCCAGATCATGGGCCCCACTGAAAAGATCACAACATAAAAACCACTGATCATATGATGGAAAACGGTTGGTTGGTGTGCATCTCGTGAATGACCCAAGTAGAAGTAGTCAATTAGGGGTGGGCAATGGGCTGGGCAGATTGGGCTTGGGCCTACACCTACACTCTAGGCCCATTGGGGGAGCTAGAGTGGACCTAGCTAATCACACATCCAACTTGTTAGCCCAGTCCAATTAGCAAGTGGGAAAAAAAAACAAAGGAAAAAAGAAGAAAGAAAGAAATGGTTCGTCTAAAGATAATTATAAGCTGCTTTTAAACATCACCATACTCTTGCCCCCTTGGTAGACCCATAAGAGTTTCAACACCATCTCAAGAGTTACTGGTGAGCGTTGTAATCCCACTAAGACATGAGTGTGTGGGTGTGGAAAAAAAATGGGCCATAAAAAAGAAGAAGAAATGTTTGGTGTAAAGATATTTTATGTGAGTGTGAAAAAAATTGTAGGCCATAAATAAATTTAAAAAAAAGAAAAAAAAAAAAAGAAGAAGAAATGTTTGGTTTAAAGATAATTACACCTTCTTAACAAAAAAAAAATGGTTGGGTCGTGCCTGTCCATTTCTCTAGAAAACATGTGCTTTGAGCTCAAAAAAGAAAATTTAAGAAAAAATTACTAATTTTAGTAATTCTATTTTTTTAATATTTTCTTATTTTTAGAGTTTTAGATTATTATTATTATTTTTTTTTTTAGAAATAACTTATAATGATGCTAGAACTCTTTTAGAAAAAGTTTATTTGGAATTTTTATTTTTAGAAATTAAGCTTTAGAAGAGTTTTACTAGAATTAGGATTTTTATTAAAGTTAAAATTTTATTATTTTTGATAATTACGAATTTTGATTTTTTACTTTATTAATGGTGTAACAGGGACACATACAAATTAAACATTTACCAATCAATTTATTTTGGATTTATTTAGAATTTATTTATATTTTCTTTATCTCCTCGTGAATTCGTGGAATCTGTATAAGGAGTCTATCGAAGCTCCATGGATTGAGAGTATTTATCTCCAGAGAAAGACATCCATCCCTGCGTCACTTTGACAATTTCGTTCTTGTCATTTCTGGCTCTGCAAGTCCATGGTAAAGGCTAGATCAGCTTCCCATTAGGGCTAAGGCCAGGGATTAAGGCCAGGGTGGGATAAGGCTCAACACAATCCCACCTTAATCTAAATTTAAGAAACAAATAACTATTCATGGGAGGTCAAAATCATCCAATCAATTTAAATTTTAGGCCATGTCAAATTTACAATGGGCGTTACTAATTAGGGTAGTTTACCTTGAGGCACATATTCTCCACATGTACAATTTATATGTGCATGGATATTTAACATTATGCTCTACTAGAGTATCAAATAACCTTATGTTCTTGGCAAGGTGTTGTCCGCCCCACTTGAAGAATGTAAAATCACATGTTATGATATGGGAATCTTTGAATGATTTTTTTCTGAACATTTCCGGCGATGGAGGTTGGGCTTAATGGTGAATACTTAATATATTCTTTTTTTTTTTTGAAAAAAAAAAATTACTTCCAAAATAACTCGCACGAGGATTTTTACTCTTCCTCACAAATTGCGTGATGCCCAATCCAACTAAAGTATGGAATTTTTTTAAACCCTGCCATGATTTATGTGTTAGACCCACATCATTAACCAACTTTTCTAGATTATTCTATAGCATTAACAAAAAATGAGCACATCAGCTCAAGTGGACTACACCAAAGGAAGCAATGAGAATTGAATGACCACCAACATTGAAACCTTCCTAGGATTCACTGTAAGGTTTATTTGCTACCTAGCCTCTTCATAAGGTCACACAGACCTCCATGAGGGGAAAAGACAAATATTAGCTTGATTAGAGCATTCTATGCCCCAACAAGTTTTCAATGGAAGGTGCTTGATTTCCATTGTTTCCTGTAACTAGCGTGGCCCATTTAGAGCCTTAAATCTGCCTTTATGCCCTAAAATGGTATGAAAAAAATAGATGAATGGTGTGGATAAAATACTTGCATCACAGTAGGCCCCAAAATGCATTTGGCAGGATTGTCCATCTCCTGCTGGATCCTAGTGCGGGTTAATATCCAATCCTGGGCCTGGATTTGGGAGATCCGCTCGGTTGCCTCTCGATGCGGCAAGTAGTGAGGTTGCCACCGGACGGTGTTCTATGGGCTCTACCATGATGTATGTACTTTATATATGCTGTCAATCTATTTTTTCATATCATTTTATGTCATGAGCCCAAAAATGAGATAGATCCCAATCTCAAGTATACCACCTCACAAGAAAACAATGATGATTAAACGACCACCATTAAAAACTTTCTAAAGCCCTAATGTTTATTTGCCATCTAACCTAATGATTAAGTCACACGCAACTAGACGAAGGGAAAATAGAAATATCAGCTTCGTCCACAACTTTTGTAATCCCATGAAGCTTTTAATGGTGGGTGTTCAATCAAAACTGTTTCTATAATGTAGTCCATGTGAGATTTGAATCTTACTCATTTTTTGTATCATTTCCTAAAACAATCTAGAAAAATGAATGGACAGTGTGGATAAAACACATATGTTAGGGCCAAACAACACCGTCCAGTACTGGCATGCCGCATTCCCAAGGTAGGTGTGGGACCCAGTTTGTTGGGCCCACCATGATGTACGTGACTACATCCATGCCATCCATCAATCCATCCGCATTGAAAGCTCATTTTAGGGCATGATCTAAAAAATGAGCTGTCAAAATGGCTAGACAAGGTAAAGCTAGACAAGGTAAATTTAAGGCACATATATATCACCCTGAGCCCCACAGTCAAGCGTCCTACTTACCTCCATGAATTCAGATAAATGTATCAAATTAACAAATTTCAGACATTCCAAAAGTTTATTAAAAAAACAACACTTCTTTCTTAATTGCTTGGTTTTCAAACATCAGACAAACATGCCATTGATTCCTCCATAAGCATATTTAATTACCTTACCATGTAAATGTGGACATTTATTGAATGGTTAAAAATGAAAAATATCCAGCAGTGGAATCATGAGCATATTTAACTACCTTACTATCTAATTAAATGTGGACATTCATTGGACAGTTAAAAATGAAAAATATCCAACAGTCTTATTTCCACAAACAAGTGCCCACCAATCAGAGGTTAGGATCGTTCAACCAATTTGATCTTGGGATGGAAACTTAGAAACAGTGGGTTGCAGAATCTAGTCTGTTTTATTTTCGTTAATATATCCCACTTGTGCAATAGTGAATATATCACACTTGTGCAACCTATGAGTGCTTGCTTTCCAAGCATTATGCGAAGCCTGAGTATATATAGACCCTACGAGGGGTTAGTCTCTGACGTGGATTGCTTGTGACCCAATAGGTGGGGCCCACCATGATATTTATGAGTGATAGGAGCCTCAAAGATAAAGCAGATCAAAAACCCAAGTAGGCCACACAACAAGAAAAAGTGAGGAGGCAAATGTTTACAATTGAAACCTCCCCGGGTCTACCTAATGTTTATATGCCACCCAAACTGTTGGTAAGTTCATTTCTACTTACTATGAATTAAAAACATAAAAATATTAGTATGATCCAAAACTTCTATTGCCTTACCAGTGATTCAACGGTGGCCATTCTATCCCTACTTTTTTCCTACCGTGTGGCCCATTGAGTTTTTGATCTGCCTTTTTTTCATTCATATGTCCTAACATGAGTTCAACAAAACAGATGGACAGGGTGAATTTCTCACAAACATCACAGTGGGCCCTACCTAGCTTACAACGGCAGGGGGTTCCGACAGAATCCGCATTAGTGAAAATGCATGGCAGCCGTTGATGGTGGGCCCGTGATATCAATTTTCGGCCCATGGATAAACTTAAGTAGAAAAATGATGTCATGGGCCAATGGTGAAGGGGAGACCAGGAAAATGTCTGCAATCCAATTTTGACATTTTCCTAGGGCCCATTGCTTTATTTCTCTTAATAGCCTATGTGATAACCATTCATTGAAGGTTAGGATCTCCCAATGAAGGACTAGGGCTTGGGCTTACACTTAGACTTTAGGGCCATTGCTTTAGCTAGAGTAGACCTAAGCAAAGACACATCCAAATTGTTGGCCTAGTCCAATTACCAAGTGGACCACACACAAAAAATGTACGGTTTAATGATAATCATGAGCTGCTTTTATTCACCATATATGTATAGTTTAAAAACACTCGTTAGACTTGAATTTGAGTAATGTTTCATTGATATAAACCACTTATAAAATGAATGAAGATATCCGAAAGAAATTCTCAGATTAAATTCATTTCTAACCTTTGATCATTTAGATCTTGTCCTTGTCTAGCCTTGTAGGTCCATGACAAAGGCCAGATCAGACTCCCATTCCAAGGCCAAGGCTTATGGGACTAGGGCTAGGCTACGGCTAACTAAGATCCGGCCCTAACCTAGCCTCCTATAGTATATGCTCCAAAATCAAGAAACAAATATCTAATTATGGCAGCCAAAATCATCCAATGAATTTGAATTTTGGGCCATGTCAAATCTACAATGGACTTTTCTAATTAGGGTAGTTTAACTTGAACAGATATTTTAACATTAGACTGCCAGAATATTATTTAATAAGCACTTGTTCTTGGTCAAGGCATTGTCCGTCTCACTTGCAAGAACGAACGTAACATCACACGTCATAATACTAGAATTCAATGTGCTATGATTCCTTCGCAGCCATAGAGACGAGCTCTAACATAGATTTTGACCGTTGATCCAATCAAGTTCAATGTACGGTTCTATCGAATCCATCCATCATTTCTATATTTCAAAACTAGTTTCAAATGAAGTTCTTATGAGTTGTAGCTGAAAAAGGACAGGCATACGAAAGATGCGGAAACACAGAAAAACATATTAAATAATAGACATAAGTTGCATTATAATGTTGTTATCTTTAAGGCGATGTTTACACGTTATTAGTAGCTAAACTAGTTTGCCGTGATATCACAACAAACCTGCTTTTATGATACAACAAGGGTCCGTTTGGGAGCATGAATTCAGAACCCTCGGAATTTGAAATCCTCCTATGATACAACAACGGTCCGATTGGGAATCAACTTTAATTCAAAACGAGCTATGCATGTATATTCATTGGGGTTTGAATTTAATTACCAAATCAACTTTAATATATTTAATTAGTGAACGTATGTAATGTTTGACATAATGGTTGTAATAAGTCCACTGGATTATATAATTTGCCTGAAAATGATGAAATTTCAAGTCTCGGATAGGCCACAAGCACAAGATCATGTCTGAGTGACTGACCAACGATTTTTAACCGTTGATTTAAATGGACAATGTTTAGACAGCACTGATCATCATATTAAAGTAATTATAATAATGCAATTGATAATCTAATTCTTTTAGATGTAATCCAAGCTCTCATCACATATTTCAAACCCCTCTTTGAGGGGATTTGCAACCCTTTGCATTTGCAACCCCCCAGTTACTATATGGAGCCAAACAACCGGGGGATTTGAAATCCCCTCAAATCCCTTCAAATACATGGTGCCAAATGATCCCTAAGCATCTTCTTCTAAATTAGAGAAATGAAGCTGTCATCGCAATATCAAAAGCATCTTCAAACATATTTTTACAATGTACACTTCTGATTTCTTTATTTTTTCAGTTTAGATCTTGACTTATTTTTTTATATTTATAAATTACCTCCTAAAATTCTTGCAATTTCTGTAAATTTTCAAATGACTCAAAAGAAAAAAAAAAATAATGGAAAAAACAAAAATAAAGAGAGAAAATTGGTAGAAATTGTTGAAGATTGGTAGAAATTGTTGTGGTGTCGGAATGACGTGAAAATAAGATTTTATGAGCTTAAAAGAGACTTTGTATCCGTTTCATGAAAAGATGCATAGCTTTTTATGTGTCTTTTCATTGAATAGCAGCCCCTTATCATCATGCTATTTGTGTCTTTTCATTGAATAGCAGCCTTTATCATCAATTGAATTTAATTTTTATAAAAAGGCACTACAGCTATTTACCAAGAGTCAACAACAATCACATTTAAGGGATAACATGAATTATTTTATTTTGAAAAAAAAAATACTCCAACAATTACTACTGTTATGAACAGTATTTGAAGGATTTAGTCCGTGGTTCCCAATTCTACACATGCAGGTTTAGATTGGAAGACCTTAACCCTTCATTCTGTAGCTTACAAATGGACATCTACTGAACAAATATAGCAACAGTCCATTTTCAATAGATTATGTCGAATGGCTAGGATCTTCCATTCTAATAGATTTTTTGGGCATGCTCCATCCGATGTGGTCCTCATCAAATCAACAGTCTGGATTGGAATTCAAAAAAATTATAGTACAGGCGGACTTTCGGTGCCGGATGACGGAACCATCTATGGATGCTCACAACATGTGAAAGCCTACTCAAGAAGAATCATAGTAAACACGACTCCATTTTTACAAGGTATACATGAGTTTTTATCTCGATAAGTGGGCTCGTGATTAGGTTATGGGATTCTTCCTCAGTTTTGAGGTGTTTTTGGATTTGTTTCAGTGTGTAGTCCTCAGTTTTATGCAGTAACTTCTTTCTATAGTCTTTCCACATCGGTGACAATTTGACGATTATAGCCCCAACTTGGAATGATTCCGAAAGATCGATTTTGATTGCTTTGATTTTGTTTACTATTAGCTGCAGTTCTTTGATTTGGGGCAGCAGCGGTTTGTTATCTACCATGTTGAAGTCAAAATACCTGGCGATGAGAAATTTATTAGTTTCTTCTTCTTTAACCTTGTATTTGAACTCTAAAGCGGCCCAGATCTCCTTTGCTGATGACGTCTGTTGGTACAAATCGTTCAGGCGGTCGGAGAGAGCGTTCAGAATGTGTTCTCGACACAAGAGTTCGTCTTCAGCTCGTTTGGTGCAGGCATCCACCTGTTCAGGTGTGTCTGTGTCGGATGCTTCAGATAGTGCTTGCAGATTTGGATATAATATGTAGTAGATCTTTAGCGCCGTTAGAAGAAATTTCAGCTTGTTTTGCCATCTCGTAAAATTGGTTCCATCGAACCGATCAAGACGTATCAAGTCCTAATTCATCAACTTGATGGATGAAACACTGTCAGCTTTCATCGAAATAACGCTTTAAGATTGTTGGTTATTATACAGAATAAAATATTTCTGTAAAATATGGAAACCGAAAAAATCACGATGATCAGAATTAAGGATAGGCTGAAGCATGTCTGAAACGCTATCCTTAAAGCGTTATTTGCCCCTACTCAAGTGAATTTGAGTACGCTGATAGGTTACAGGCAAACCACTTCTAGGATACGACGAGCCTGGTGTGGGTTTGCGTTCAGCAAACATGAAGACTCACCTATCGGAACTCTGTTACACAAAATTTGGCAGAAATACAATAAAAGAAAAAATTCGAAAAAAAGAAAGAGAAGAAAATATGTGATTTAGACCACTGCACTGGTCAAGTATTCAGCCACTGGTTCAGTTAAACCGTTATAGACTACACCGTCGGTCTGTTCTTCAAGTAAAGGTTCAACCCTTGCTGTCTTGCTGGAATTACTGGAGTATAGGAGAGGAGTGGAGGACTGTCTCAGTTCGTATGAGTCTGCTGGAGTGGGTTGAGAGAGATGGTTTGGAAACCCATTTAGGCCCTCCTTTTATAGGCTATGGTGGCTGGGGGTTATGGTCCAGGGAATTAAATCTCATGACCGTTTTCTAGCTGTTGGAGAAAACTAGCCATTTTATGGTTGTTTTCTGATTGTTGTGCATGGGCCATTAAGCTGCTGCATGTTGACTTTTGTGAGACAACAACTAGCCATTTTCTAGCTATTGGGCTAGTCATGCAGCAGTTTCTGCTGGACCCTGCACTAATGGCACAGCTGTTACAGATCTGCTGTAACAACTTTTTTCAGCTCTCTATATATAACGGAGGACTCTCATTCAGTCCTCTAGTCTCCCCTTCATCCAGCCATTAGCCTTAGCCACTTAATCGCACATGTCTTGCTCCGGTTCGCTCAAGGTCGCGAAGGAGCGACCCTTTGCGACACGATGTGGATGTGCGAAGTGCGCCACTGGCGCATCTACAGCCACATTGCCTCACATGCCCACGCCCTCGCACTGAGCCCGTGCCCGAGCCCGAGCGGGCGGGCGTGGGTGTTTGTTGAGGGTCGAATATTGCATATCAGACCCCAGTTACTGCCTGGATTTATGAACATGATATTGTTTAACAGCCTATTTTAATCGTGTTTGTATTACAAGGTGACTTCAGGAGCTTGGACTGAAACAGGGTGTTAAAAGCTGAGATTTAAAGCTCGGAATTCACCAAAGCATGGGACTGACCCCAGGAGACCAAGATCGAGGAAATTACATGCCGAAAATCAAAGGAAATCAAGTTGCTCACTTCAAACAGGCCTGAAAAACGTCCAAAATGCAAGATTACAGGGTTTCCACCATTTGATTAGCTCGAAATTTCATACATGACCAAGGGACCACAAATTAACCGTACACGTCAAATTTCATCCGTTGAATCTCTGTGGAAGTCGCCCAATGGATAGATTAGCCCATAAATCATTGATTCTAGGCCCACCTGATATCTAGATATGCTTCAATTTTGGATTCAACGTCTTAAATGAGATGATGAGACGGAAGGGTGGTGTAGATCTCTCACGAGAATTACGAGTGGACCCCACAGTTGAGGTGGGAGTGCACCGTGCGATGCACTCCCAAGCCACACCAAATCAAGGCACTCGGTCAGCAGGCACTGACCCGAGCCCATGCGCAAACCAAAATAGTGGACAACGCTGTTCGTCTGTTCTCATGTTGTGGGCCCCACTAATTGATCATCCGGAAGATCAGGACCGTTCACTGTGCCCGGACGGTGGGGACGACCACAACTATGGTTCTCATTCGATCCCATGCATGCACTAAGGAAATCTCTAGCGTAAACCACAGGATGGACGACAGCGAGCAAAGTTCAGCGAACCACATCGAAATTAGACAAAAGCGGGCCTTCCCGGATGGTTTTCCGTGGGGATCCCAGTGTATGGAATGCATTTCTCAACAGAAACCGAAATGGGCCCACCAACATCTTAGCGCCAGTTTGAAACCAAGATTCGCATCCGGGAATTGCGGGAAGCAGTGAGTCACGATCGTTGATCGTTTGGGTGATCCGGACCATGCAGAGGACTCTCAGGATAGGGAAGGTTCCAGCCATGATGTCACATGGGTAAGATAGATGATCGGCCGCCCGAGATGATTCGTCGAACGCAAGTATCCATACGGTTTTCTCCATGCGAAACGGAGAGTCCAGCTTCATTACAAACAAACTGCGTAAAGAGGAGTGCGTAACTCTTTCTCATCAGGCAGCTACCGCCTCCATCCGGCTATAAAGAAAGACGTGAGAAAAAGAAAAAAAAAAAAAAGGAGATCAGAGGAGAGCTTGAAGTCAGAGACAGAGGGAGTGGTTCTTCTAGAGTTTTTTTTTTTAAAAATTTTTTATTTTGTCTTATTTCATTCTTATGTGTTCTAGCCTAATCATGTTGTTAGGCTAAACCTCTTAGCTAGGACTAAGAGGTGAAGCTTGTAGCATGATGGGAAAACTATTTGCTTGTGCCTTTTATTTAGACTGAACTGATGTTGATTTTAGTTTAATTAAGGGAATGCTTTTAGTTTTTAATGGTCTGTTGTGACTAAAATTACAATGGGTCTACGATAGCTTTGAGCATGTTCCTTTCCTTTTATGTTTATGACGTCAGGAAGCCCTATTGTTCACCATCGTCTCCTGGGCATGGTCGGATGGCGGTACCCTTCCTAACCTTCATACATTGATTGGTTGGTAATTAGTTTAATTCTGTTGTTTACTTTGTCTCCTGGGCATGGTTTGGTGATGGAATCCATTCTAATTCATACACCTTTCATCTCTTGAAAACTATATTAAAGAAAGTTCAGTTTGATTTTCATGGTTACACCCTTCAATTGGATGAAGATGGAATCTAAGTCCAATTGAGTTCTAGAAGCAGGCATAAGATATTCCTGATCTCTACAAGTGGATCCTTTAAATCCGTAGTTTCCCTTCCCTGAATACTTTAAAGTTTTAGATAAATATTTCATCATTATTCCTCAAATTACACTCGATTTAGATTTCATCTTAGTCTAGTTCTAGTTCTACTTAGTTTCAGATTACGTATAGGTACCGGTCCCTTGGGATTCGACCTCGATCTCACGAGTTTATTACTACATCACAACCCTATACTTGGGGAGTGAACAGTGTTTCAGTGGAACACACAAGGTCCATAGTTATTGGACTAGGTAAGCAAATATTATAATACTCCACTGTTTTTATTTAAACCACAAAAAATTCTTCTCTTTTTCCAATGTGGGACTATTCCCAAAAACCACAAAAAGTTGTTTTTTCAAACACTTTTTGTATATTATATTATTTTTATTTTATTAAAATATATTTTAAAAATCAATATTTTGCAACAATCCATCCATCATTTCTACATTTTAAAACTAGTTTCAAATGAAGTTCTTATGAGTTGTAGCTGAAAAAATACAGGCATACGAAAGATGCGGAAACATAGAAAAACATATTAAATAATAGACATAACTTGCATTATAATGTTGTCATCTTTAAGGCGATGTTTACACGTTATTAGTAGCTAAACTAGTTTGCCATGAGATCACAACAAACCTGCTTTTAGGATACAACAAGGGTCCGTTTGGGAGCATGAATTCAGAGCCCTCAGGATTTGAAATCCTCCTATTGTATTTGGCTCCCTAGATTGGGAATCAACTTTAATTCAAAACTAGCTATGCATGTATATTCACTGTGGTTTGAATTTAATTACCAAATCAACTTTAATATATCTAATTAGTGAACGTATGTAATGTTTGACATGTGGTTGTAATAAGTCCACTGGATTATATAATTTGCCCGAAAATGATGAAATTCCAAGTCTCGGATAGGCCACAAGCACAATATCATGTCTGAGTGACTAACCAATGATTTTTAACCGTTGATTTAAATAGACAATGTTTAGACAGCGCTGATCATCATATTAAAGTAATTATAGTAATACAATTGATAATCTAATTGTTTTAGATGTAATCCAAGCTCTCACCACATATTTCAAACCCCTCTTTGAGGGGATTTGAAACCCCTTGCATTTGAAACCCACATTTACTATATGGTGCCAAACAACTAGGGGATTTGAAATCCCCTCAAATCCCTTCAAATACATGGTGCCAAATGACCCCTAAATTTCTTCTTCTAAATTAGAGAAATGAAACTTTCGTCGCAAAATCAAAAGCATCTTCAAACATGTATATTTTTACAATGTACACTTCTGATTTCTATATTTTTTCAGTTTAGATCTTGACTTGTTTTTTTATATTTATAAATTACCTCCTAAAATTCTTGCAATTTCTGTAAATTTTCAAATGACTGCAGGGAAAAAAAAAATAATGGAAAAAACAAAAATAAAGAGAGAAGATTGGTAGAAGTTATTGAAGATTGGTAGAAATTGTTGTTGTGTCGGAACGACGTGAAAATAAGATTTCATGAGCTTAAAAGAGACTCCGTATCCGTTTCATGAAAAGATGCAGAGCTATTTACGTGTCTTTTCATAGAATAGCAGCCCTTTATCATCATGCTATTTGTGTCCTTTTATTGAATAGCAGCCCTTTATCATCATTTGACTTTAATTTTCATAAAAAGGCACTATAGCTATTTACCAAGAGTCAACAACAATCACATTTAAGGGATAAAATGAATTATTTTATTTTATTTTATTTAAAAAAAATAAAATCCAACAATAACTACTGTTATGAACAGTATTTGAAGGATTTAGTCTGTGGTTCCCAATTCTACACATGCAGGTTTAGATTGGAAGATCTTAACCCTTGCTTCTGTAGCTTACAAATGGACATCTACTGAACAAATATAGCAACGGTCCATTTTCAATAGATTATGTCGAACGACTAGGATCTTCCAATCTAATAGATTTTTTGGGCATGCTCCATCCGATATGGTCCTCATCAAATCAACAGTCTGGATTGAAATCCATAAAAATTATAGCATAGGTGGACTTTCAATGCCGGATGACAAACCATCCACGGATGCTCACAATATGTGAAAGCCTACTCAAGAAGAATCATAGTAAACACGTCTCCATTTTCAAAAGGTAGACATGAGTTTTTATCCCGATAAGTGGGCCCGTGATTAGGTAATCGCCTACTATGTGCCCCGGTGGATAGACTGTGCCACGAAAACTACTCTAGATAGGACGATCTCAACCGTCCCATTTCTATTAATTTTCGAGGGCCCACCGCTTTATTTCTATTAATAGCTTATTTGAATCTTGATAACCATTCATTGAAGGCTAGGATATCCCAATATAGAAAAATGTTTGGAGGATTCTACGCTCTAGTTGGGCCATCAAATCAACGCTCTGGCAACTACCAAAAGCAGCCAGAAAGTAAGATGAGAAAAGAAGCAAAATGCCACCAAAATACACATTCAACGTGGTTGATTGGTGTATGTGGTCAATGACCCAAGTAGAAACACTTCATTCCATCTATCCTTATATGTAATGGACCATCCAACTTCACCCATCACCAAGAGTCATGACAACATGAGTCGATCCCTCAAACTCTCTCTTAACCAAGAGTGCCTCTCCCAACAGGCCAGTGGTTTTTTTTTTTTTTTTTAAATAATTTAAAGTTTAAATTTATAACCTATTAACTAAGTTTTTTAGGTGTACGAAAATTCAGTGTCGTTACAACCTAGGCAATGACACAACCAACTTGTTGGCCCAGTCTAATTATCGAGTGGGCCACCATTAACAAAAAAAAAGTGTTCAATTTAAAAATAATTATGAGTAATGCTTCATTGATTTTAATCGCTTATATGATGGACAAGTCATAGATGAACTATATAAAAAAATAATTTAGATTAGATTAATTTCAAGCCTTCGTTCATTTAGATCTTGTCCTTGCCGAAGGCCTGATCAACCTCCAATTAGAGGCAAGGCCTAGGCTTAGGGGATTAGGGTTCAGCCAACCTTAACCTGGCCCATTACCCCTCCTATGATAAATGCTCCAAATTCAAGAAAAACATATATATATATATATATATATATATATATATATATATATATATATATATATATATATATATATATATATATATATATATATATATATATATATATCCGAGGACAAGTTAATCCAATCAATTTGAATTTCGGGCCATATCAAATCTACATAGGGCTTTACCAAATGGGGTAGTTTAATTTGAGGCACATTTTTCCATGTGAACAATTTATGCGTGCATGATGCTATCGCCACTTCAATCAAAGTAGACCACTTGTGTGGT
Source organism: Magnolia changhungtana (assembly GCA_030180095.1). Taxonomy (NCBI): domain Eukaryota; kingdom Viridiplantae; phylum Streptophyta; class Magnoliopsida; order Magnoliales; family Magnoliaceae; genus Magnolia; species Magnolia changhungtana. The sequence goes on from JASAUF010000098.1 coordinate 2,536,420, forward strand.
CAAGGGTCTAGATTGGGTTTTAATGTGTACGTAGAGTGCACAAACATGCTAGAGTCTACTTAACTCATAGTTTGAATAAACTGTTGGTGTTCTTCCACGTTGAGCTGAATAGATTGGAGACCGGGATCAAAGATCCAAGGTTGTCTCAACCACCAATGTTTGTGCTTCTATTCAAGCAATTTGTGAAAGGGTAGGGTTAGCCCTTCTGAATGAGTTCTTTTTACCTCGTGATAATAAATGTGAGTGTACGAACTTAAGAACTTATTCTTTCACCAACACTCTTAAGTTCAAATACTTATCAAAGAAATAAGGATACACATGCAAATTAAAGAAGACGAAAGTTGTCGATTTCATTAATATTTGAAAATGATGCTCATTACAATCGGCAAGTTGCGAGACAACCAAATGAATAAACAAAAAGGAAAATGATAAATATCTAATGCGTTTATCAGAACAGACAATTGAGGCGAGTGTAATCAGCTAAATCGAAACTTAGATGATTACGGTTCTACAATTTAAGGTTGTAGAAATTTAATTATGCTCCTAAAGAACTGTAGCAGGAGTCGCTAGGCAGTAGCTATGTAAAATTAAGCTAGGCTAGGTTACGATAAGAAAGATAAATGACATATAATTTAAAAGATAGGTTGATGTGGTTGACATAGGACCTCAAGAACTTTTTTGATCATTCCTTTTATAGATTGTCAAGGTAGTGAAGCCCTAGCTTGGGTTTCCTTGTTGATCTTGGATCTTTTGTGCTCACATCGTGGTTCTGGATATAGGAATCCATGTGATTACTTTGGAACCGGCAACTTGGCTTAGAATAAAAAAAAAAAAAGAGGACTCTGATTGGATTCAGACTCCCTGGCTTCTCAAATCTTCTACTCGTAGCTAATCCATCACGGAAATGTTCGTGGTCCACCAAAGACCAGGCCTAAATATGTAAAGATTCCTCTAATCAAGACAACCAGATCAATGGCGAGGCTTGGATTAATCCTGAGCACTCAACGTCTCTGCTGAAGGTTGGCTACATGGATTGGGCCATGGACCAATAAAGTTTCTCTAGATATGTACTAGCATATTAGATTTCGGGAACCTCATGGGTCAAATCTTGGTGTTAGATTGACCATAGCCACTCTCCTAGTAGCCCCCTCCTTCACTTCAAGGTGTTGGACGATCCGGATTAAACTTCCTCCTACACTTAACCATCCCATAGGTGATGGTTTTGAGTGATAAAAAGATTTGACACCCAATATAGTTGCGTCATCCAACCAGATCTAATCTAATTCTCCCATTCTCTTAATTCCAATTGATGTATGAAATGGGGAATCTAATCAGGTTGATGTGTTTGTCTCTCGGATCTGAGTCCAATCTAAGGCTAGGTTCGCTTGGACGTTAGTTCAATTTTTGAATCTTTGGAATCTTCTTGAACATTATAACCTCTCCGAAGCTTGGCAGAAACAATGGAGGATTGTCGATCTCTCTTGGTTTGTGACTTTTAAGCAAGAATCTCACTATTGAAATACTGGCAAGTGCGATAGATTAAAAAAATGGAAGCCAATTAAAAGTTTAATTCACTTGCGATCGCATCTTTGGGGAGATCTCCTATTTTGAAAAAATAGTGAGATACAACCTTATCAATAATATCATGACCAAATTTATGATAAATCTGTTCTCTTGATGGGTCTCTTATAGATTATAGACATGGTGGACACGTCGTCTCATTAATAGAAATGATAAATATGGTTATATGAGATGCACGAATTCATTCTCCTAAAGGAGGGCATAAGGATTTGTGTCATCGCATTTATAACGGAATGCGTATCACTAGAAAACAAAAACGACGCAGGTTTCACGTCAATTGTGACAACTTGATTTCAATATGTGGCGGCCTTTGATTGGTTCAGGTTAAGAGTATAAAAAATGGATGTAAACACACGCATATTTAACATTATGCTCTACTGAATTTTTAAATAACCTTCTCTGCTTAAGTGGACCACACCACTCGAAGCAATGATGACAATGACGCCCACGCATGAAACCTTCTTAGGGCCCTATGGTGTTTATTTGCCATCTAACCTGTTCATAAGGTCAGACATACCTAAATAAAGAGAAAACATAAATATCCGTTTGATCCAAAAATTTTGTACCCCACAAGGTTTTCAGTGGTAGGCATTCCATCCCTACTATTTCCTATGGTGTGTTACACTTGGGCCTTAGATCTGCCTTGTTTTTGCTATCATGCCCTAGAATAATCTTAAAAAATAAATGGACGGCGAGGAGAAAACACATACATCAAAGTGAGCCCCATAGACCCCTGCCAAGACCGTCCATTTCTAGCTAGGTCCCAGTGGGGTTAGTACCCAATCTGCATCCAATTTTCGTGCCCATCGATCAACCTATGCAGAAAGTTGATGTCATGGGCCAATGATAAAAGGTGGGACCCGGAAAATGTCTGCCGTCAAATATATAACATTTTCTAAGGGCCCACAGCTTTATTTCTCTTTATAGCCAACCTGAAAACCATTCATTGAAGGTCCTCCCAATATAGGAAATGTCTTTTGTGTTCCACGTTCATGTTGACCATCAAATCAACACGCTGCCAACCACCAAAGTAGCAAAATGCTAGCCAAAATACAGATTCAACGTCCCTCTGCCAAGCTATACGGAGAAACTGACACCATGATAGGGTGCCATGCTCCAACCCCGTTCACACAGAAAATGCACGGTCTAGATCATGGGTCCCACTAAAAAAGTCATAACGTTAAAATGCACGACCATATGATGACAATGAGTTGATTGGTGTATGTCTCGTGCATGACCCAACTAAAAACACTCAATTAGGAGTGAGAAATGGGCCAGACGGCAAACCTGCAGGGCTAGGGATTGGACCTGCACTTGGAATATAGGTCTATGGCCTGAGCTAGAGTCCAATTATCAAGTGGGCCACCATTAACAACAAAAAAATAAAATTATACAGTTTTAAAATAATTATGAGACGCTTTCATTCACCCTTACATGTGTAGTTTAAAAACAATCATTAATTTTGAATCTGAGTAATATTTCAATAATATAAACAACCCATATGATAGATGAGGATGCTCAAAAACATTTTTAGATTAGACTAATTTCAAACCTTTGATTATTTAAATATTGTCCTTGTTTGTCCTCGCAGGTCCATGACAAAGGTCAGGGCTTAAGGGACTAGGGCTGGGATAGGGCTAATTACAACCCAACCCTAACCTAGCCCATTGTGGCTCCTATAATAAATACTCTAAATTCGAAAAAAATAAAAAATAAAAAAAAATCTATTTATCCGAGGGCAAGATCATCCAATCAATTTGAATTTCGGGCCATATCAAATTTATAACGGGCCTTATTAATTAGGGTAGTTTGATTTGAGGCACATTTTTTCCATGTGCACAATTTATCACATCATGTTCTACCAAAGTATTAAATGACACCTTTGTCTTAGTCAATGCACCGTCCGCCCCACTTGCATGAACATAACATCACCACACATGTCATGATGTTAGAACTCCACATGCTCTAATTCCTCTGGGCATAGAGACGTGCTCTCACATAAATTTTGACCATTGATTTAAGTGCTAAATCAAAATCAATGGTTCTATTGTATCCATCCATCATTTCCATGTTTTAAGCTTAGTTTCAAACCATTCTTTATTTCTACATTTTAAGCTTAGTTTCAAACACAATTCTTATAATATACTCAAAGATATATTAAGTTTCTTTTTAGAATTAGAAAAATATGAGCTTCAGCCTGCAAAATGAAAAAAATTGAAAGATTTACTAGCTGGTATCTTGTAAATAAATACTGCAGCGGTCCATATTCAATGGACTAATATTAAAGGACTAGGATCTTTTAATCTAATAGTTTTTTTTTTTGGTATGCCCCATCCAATGTGGTCGTCATCAGATCAACGGTCTTGATTTGAATCCAAAAGAATATAGTATGCGTGGCTCCATCTTTGCACGGTACACATGGATTTTTATTCTGACAAGTGGGCCCCATGGTAAGGTAATAGTCTATTGTGTGCCAGCATGGATGGACTGTGAGTCTGTGACTCAAAAACTATTCTACATAGGACAATCTCGACCATCCCTTTTGCGGCTAACATATAAACGGTTAATAACAAAAATAAAACAACGTTCACACTCAATTGTAAATGGGACATTTCAGTTTGGAAGACTTTTGGGACATTATCCATTCTCGTGGGACTCAAAACCAATGGCCTGGATTAAAGAACCATCGGCTCACTTTTCACAACTGAAAAGACGTGTATACCGTGCAAAGATGTGGGCCACGTCTCAAATAATTTCTCTTGGATCCAATCGTCAATTCATGAACCACGTCAGTTTTTGGGATGTCTGATGTAATGAATTGGATTTTCCTTGTTTGGGGGCTCATAAAATTTCAATGGTTTGATCATCTAACCGTACATTTCTAAAAAGTATGCGTTATTTGGGAAGAAGTATACAACTAAAACGTGAATAATGATCCCGTGTGAGTCGGCCGTACTGAAGTTTGGTGCGTCAGATTGACTCTGACAGCCATCTGATTTTGAACTGGTTGATATTAGTTGGGTGTGGGGCCCACCAAAACCAACAGACGGTGGTCTGAACATCTGATCGAACGGCTATTAAGTCAATATGAACTGATCATTTCCTTTGTAAAGTGCAGAGATACACGTACGCACAGCTCTAATATGGAATTGTTTGGTACCTTGGATTTGGAATGTAATTAAATCCAAATTCAGGATTTTTAATTTTTAATATATATTTATTATTATTATTATTATTATTTTCCACACAAGCACTCACACCCCAACCCACTCACGCCGTAGAGGAATTTCACCACCTATGTATACTCGAACCCTTGACTGGGGTTGAAACTCCCGAGAGTCTACCACCCGAGCAAGAGTAAGGATCTTAATATTTTAATTTTATTAGTTCGGTTTGGCAGCCTAGCTTTTAAATTCTATGAAATTGAAAAATTCTGTCTTCCAAGTGCCAAGTCATGTTGCCAAACCACTCCTAAGGGGCTATATTTTAGTAATCCGGACCATTGGTGTATTGAATTTTACCTTTAATGGGCCATTCAATAAAAAATTTTCCATATCGAACGATCCCGAGCAATGATTCAGGGACTTTGATTCTTGTTGTATTTTGCTTTAGAATTACTTTCATATAATTGCCTATTTTTTAAATTATTAATAAATCAGAGTCTGCTTTCAAAATATTTTTAACTATCCGCCGAAATCTTTTCAAATATAATTGAATTACTGTTTCTATTAGCTTTGTCTCACAATTACCCGATGAAATGCGCCGTTGACTTGGGAAAAGTTTTTTAACTGCTATTTTGCATTGATTGCTATGATTTTACCCCATTTCTCTATTTCTTCACATCATGGAAGATTCTTTAGCATGCAAGAATAGGGTCCCACTGATTATCTTGTTGACATCCATGTTGTCTGCCATTTTTTGTGGTCCACAATAAGACCTGAAGCAAAAAAATCAGGAAGATTCAAAATTTAGATGAGCCCAAATGCTGAAGAACTTGTAGTTTTCAAAAATGGTTAGCATTTCTACCATCCAAATTATCTTGGTGTATCCTACCTAAGCAGCATATGTTTTAAAAGAATTTTAGGTGCTGGCTGTAGGGCAAAACTAATGGATGGAGTGGCTGTTAAAAAAGGTATTATATTTTAGAGAAAACCGCAGAATTGCATAGAGATGAATCTAGGATAGCAATCAAATAGCACCAAACAAACATAAAAAGAACACAATGATTAAATGTGAAAAACTCTTTTGAAAAAAAATCATAACACAAAGCAATAGAAATTTATTATGAAAGCAGAAATTACAAAGAGAGAAAGATTACCTGATTCGAACAACCTTAAATCTCAACCTTAGTACACCCCTTTGAAACTCTAAAACTATTTAAAAATCCTAGAGATATACCTTAAAATTATTTAGAAACTATTAGAATTCTCTTTAGAATACCTTCCAATCCTAGCCTCGAAAAGAATCTCAAACGAAATCGAAAACAAATCCCGCAAATTTATAGTTTTGCACTAATCCTATCGATTCCATTGAAAGCCTTTCAATGGCATTGAACTAATCTTGTTGATGCCATGAAAAAAAATGCCTAATTAATCTAGCAACCGAATGAAGAAAATCCAAAAAATATCAACGAGGTCGAGAACTGTTCGATGCCATCGAAGTTGACATCGAACAGACTATTGATGACATTGACAGAAGCTGTATTTGGCTTGATTTAAGACATCAAATATAATATTATAGTGGGCTTAAAAACAGTATGTATAATGGTATTGAATGGCTACCATTGAAACACTTAAGGTCTACTGTAATTTTTTATTTTTAGAAATCCACCTCGTCCACCAATTTTACTAGATCATTTTATAAGGTGGGCCCAAAATATGAGTCACATCGAAAACCTGAGTAACCCCAAAAAGGTATCAATGGTAGGCATTTCCACTCCATCTTTCTTCACTTTCGCGACTCAATGCATGACCTTTAATCATATCTTGTTTTATACTAATATCACTGAATAAACGAACAGGATCATCTGATCTATATATGTTTTGAACCATTTATGATTCAGAGCAGGGGAAACAAGGTGATTGGTCCCGATGGAGAAGTTACCCTGCTGCATGTACTGTTGAAAGCTGGCTCTACCATATTCGGGTTTTGCCAGCTCGACCATGAAATCTTCATCCATTCCGACTATCCAACAATCCAATGGGCCTTGCGTTTCCCTGATTAGATATTCGTCTACCCTTTCGAGGGATAATAACACAACGGAGTACTGCATCAATGAAGTGTGGCGTAGCGTGCCTCATCTCTACTAATAATCTGTTCTTGTAACATGGTGGGACCCATTTGATATATTCCTAGTTATGTGATTGGTCACATCAAATACTAAGTGGTGTCCCATCTAATCATCGGTTTAGATGGGCAATAGGACATCATGGCCATCCACATCGGATTGGCTACTCCCCCTGCCATCAGCCTGGTGGCTGATGGTCGGTGCTCTGTGGGCCACACCATGATGTATGTGTTTCATCCATTCAGTTCATCCGTTTTTACAGATCATTTTAAGGCTTGATTCCAAAAATGAGCGGGATATAAATCTTGGGTAGATCACACCACAAGAAAACAATAGTGATTGGATATCCACCATTAAAATTCTCCTAAGGCCCACTGTGCTGTTTATTTGACATCCAATCTATTGATTAGGTCATACATACCCACATGAAGGGAAAAAAAAAAAAACAAAGATCAGCTTGATCCAAAACTTTTATGAATTCCAAAAAGTTTTTAATGGTCGACGTTCATTCAACACTATTTCTTGTAATGTGGTCCACTTGAGATTGGCATATACCTCATTTTTTGTCTCATACTATAAAATGATCTAGAAATATAGATGGACGGCATGGATGAAACACATACATCATGGTGGGGCCTACAGAGCACCGACCAAGGAAGTAGCCAATCCGTTTCGGTTGAATGTGGACTTTTGTCCTCTTAGAGTCTTCTATACAGACCATTGCAGATGCTGGAAATAGCAGACATCTAAGGATCTGACTTTGATGTGGTCCATCAAATGATTTTGTATTAATCGACCATGTGGGAATAGGATGACTTTGGCACTCTACAATTTATGTGTTTGGCCTGAGAAAAATGTGCAATATGCTTACTTAGATGAGGGCATTAAATGAGAGTATTTTTATCATTTTGAAAATATTGAATATTTTAATGTATGACTCTGAAAAAAGAATAAAGAATAGGACTACGACAAGAAGGTTCAAGAGATATTTGGAAACATTTTAAAATACAAATTTTAATTTTTCTATGGCCCAAAAATAAATTCTTATATGGAAAAAACGGTTTCTTTTTATTTTAAATTGATTGAGTCTTCAGAACTGAGAACGTGAGTATCGTGGGCCAGGACCGAGGATCCTCTAATTCCTCAGGTCATGTATGCCAGAGGTTTACCATGAAAGCCTCCCTTTCACACGAGAAAGAAGGTACGGACATTTGACGTGGGAAGATCCAATCAAGTCAGGCAGCCCAATAATGTAAGGTGGACTTGCTAGTGGTCCCGGTATGATGTATGTGTTGTGCCATTCGTCTATTTTGTGAGATCATTTATCAGCTGTAGATCCAAATATCAGGTAGACCATAGCGTAGGGGGTGGCACAGCAAGCTAACAGGAAAGACAAAAAAAAGAAGCATAGGAAACAGTGCTGATTGAACGTCCACCACCGAAAACTTTTAGGGCCACCAATGTTTTGGATCAAGCTCAATTTTTTTTTTTGTTTTCCCTGTATTTATGTTCATGTGACTTTATTATTAAGTTAGCAAATAAACATTATAGTGTAAGAAACCTTCAATCACCACTGTTGTCCTGTTGTGTGGTGCACCTGAAATTTGAATTTCGGTCTCATTTTTTTAGCTCATGCCATCAAATAATGATGCAAAATGGATGGACCATATTTACACCCATTTTCGGCGTCCGGACATGGTCCAATAGAAACATCTAGATATAGTCCAATAGAAACAATATATTGACACTATATGTTTCGCACACACAAAAGTCGTACTCACACCCAAAGATACTTTTGGTTGGTATTTCTTAGGTCTCATGTATTTTATTATTAACGTGATGCCACAAATCCCTATGCATGCCTTTAAAGGGATGAATCATTGCATGTCACTTGCCCACAATCAATATGCTTATTTAATAAGGCAGCATACCTGATACGAGTATAAGAAACCTGTTGAGTAAACATATCTTATCACGTATCAAATTATGATACCCTCAGCAAGGCCATTTCACACAATCTTTTCAAAATTATAGATCTTCCCAAAGACTTTAGAAAGCTAGCGACGCTTGAGAAGGTTCTGAATATTGAGAGATCGGACCAATATCCAACCAAACCTGACTGCAGATTGGACCCAAGTTCAGAGAGACAGAAATATCAATCGAATGATCTGATTCAAACTCGTGGTTCAATTGGATTAAGAAAATGGGGGAACTTAATCCAACCTGATCCGATAACATATCAGTATCATGTGTTAAATTCATCATCACACCTAACCATCACCTTATGAATGATTACATACAGGAGGTAGTTTGATCTGAAATGCCCAACACCTAAAAATGGAGGAAATGGGCCACGAGATGAGCGGCATGATCTTAGCCCGGTTGTATTCATTGGACGAATTTTGGTGATCCCAAGCTTAATCTTTAATGGGCCACAAAGATCTCTACGAAGGATCAGCTGCAAGAAGAAAATTCAAAAAGCTAGTAAGTTCGAATCTGGCTGGAGACATTTCTTTTCAATAAAGCCAATAGTTTCGAAACAATCAAGGAGATTCTTATATCCATAACTACAACGTGATCACAAAGGGTCCAAAAGCAACATGAAAGCCAAGTGAAGGATTTCACCACCTCGACAAGGTATAAAAGGAGCACACGAAGAAAAGCTCGAGTCCTCATGCCAAATACATTTATCTACTTTTCATTTATATTTGCATTTATCTCAACTTAACATAGCTTAGTTTTAGCATAAATAGCTACTGTATAGCGGCTCCTATTATAGTATCTTAGGAGTACAATACATATCATCAACCTTAAGTTGTCGGATACTGATCAATTAAGTTTCAATTTGGTTGATCATACCCAATCCAGTCACATCCCGTTGACTACCTACTTCAATCGTCTGTTTCGATAGATCGTATCAGTTATTGTCTTTTTTCTTTTATAATGCCTCGAAAATCATCACCCGAGTACAAAGATCTTGATCCCGAATTCTTGGGTGTTTACCTAATGAGAATGCACATGTGACCTCATTCAGATTCACATTCATTTCGTACACAGATAATCAAAGTAACACAATTCACTTAGCGAATCCAAAGCGAGGTAGAGATAACAAAATATTCAAAAATATATGGATAAAAGTCAAAATACAATTCCAACAGTGATAATTGCCTAAAATGAGATTATACAAGTCACAATGCATAATATACATACCCAAGACGGTTAAAGTGTAAAGCTTTCAGTTTACGCCCAATTCTTTAAAACATAACGAAGTTGGCACAACCCGATATAAGCCTATTTGTCTAAAGTCTCACTAGTACCTGCATCAATGATACAGTTGGTTGGTATTTTAAAACACTGTCCCCTGTGGTAGTGAGTAGCTAACTCAATAGTTCCATTAGCTATAAGTTATACATGTTATCAACTCGATCAGCGCATGTAATGATAAAACAAGAAATTATACATTTCCTAAATACTTTTGTTAAATGCGCATATGAATATATGACATGATGCATGCTTTCGCTATTCAACACTCTCTCAACATGCAACTCCGACCACTTAGTTCCCAAATGACAACACTTCCTCAACATGCGACTTCAATGCCTATTTTGCCACATTCTAAACTAATGCAATGCGATGAATGATCATATTAGCCGAGTAATTATTAAGTTCAATTCATCCACCATATTGGCGAAGCTAGGATACTGACATTATATCACGAGTCCTTATCTAGATCATGTGGCTCGTTGTCGCACGTAGTGACTCCTTACCAGTGTCCATTTATCCAAATTTAGATGTCACCCATTTATCTCACAAATCAATAATTCTAAAGGTACGGTTGTTCACTCCCCAAGTATAAGGTTGTGATATAGTAATAAACTCGGTGAGACCGAGGTCGAATCCCAAGGGACCGAAACCTGTACGTAATCTGAAACTAAGTAGAACTAGAACTAGACTAAGATGAAATCTAAATCAAATGAAATTTAAGGAATAATGGTGAAAGTATTAATCTAAAATTAAGAGAATTCAGATGTAGGAAATTAGGGATTCAGAGGATCCACTTGTAGAGATCAGGGAGATCATATGCTTGCATCTAAAACTCAACTGGACTTAGAGTCCATCTTCATTCAGTTGAAGGGTGTAACCATGGAAATCAAGACTGAACTTCCTTTGATATAGTTTTCAAGAGATGAAAGGTATATAAATTAGAATGGATTCCATCACCAAACCATGCCCAGGAGACAAAGTAAACAATAGAATTAAACTAATTACCAACCAATCAACAATGCATGAAGGTTAGGAAGGGTACCGTCATCCGACCATGCCCAGGAGACGATGGTGAACAATAGGGCTTCCTGACGTCATAAACATAAGAGGAAAGAACATGCTCAAAGCCATCACAGACCCATTGTAATTTTAGTCACAACAGACCATTAATAACTAAAAACATTCCCTTAATTAAACTAAAATCAACATGAGTTCAGTGTAAACAAAAAACACAAGCAAATAGTTCTCCCATCACACTACAAGCTTCACCTCTTAGTACTAATGAATTAAGAGGTTCAAATTTAACATGAAATTGTATCCCTTAAACAAAACAAAACAAAATAAAATAAAAAGAAAAAGAAAACAAAACAAACACTACTCTCTCTTTGCTCCACGTCTCCGCCTTTCGGATCCCCTGATCTCAATTTTTTGCTTTTCCTTATATAGAGTAAGGAGGTTGGTGCGGAAGCTGTCTGTAGTCCTTGCTGGAGTTGGAGAACCGAGCCTCTGTTCTGCGCAGCAGAGAAAATACGCAAAACTCATTGCGTTTAATCTGACGAGGCCATGATCGAAGATGGTAATGAAATCCAATCCGTTCATTAGTTTCCCCTCGAAAAACCTGTCGGGAATATACGGTTTTTTTATTGGTTTCGCTGTGGCCCACGGACTATTTCATTGCACCATTTATCTTCCATTGGGAAGATTGAAAATCTTCCTTCATTGCCTTCTGGGATTCTGATACCTAGAACATGGTTATTGGACCTGTAGAACTCTGATTTACGGTTCAGATCAGACCATTGATTCATGATGGTGGCCCACAAAAATCTTCTGCAGGCTCTGTTGCGAAACGGAGCATACGTGAATGCGCTGTGAAAGTCGGTGGGTCCCACCTTGATGTTTATGGAGAAATCCATTCCGTCCACTGGGGTCCCCACGGAAAACCATTCATGAGGGCCCAATTTTGTCTAATTCTGATGTGGTCCATTGAACTTTGCTTGCCGCTGTCAATTCTGCGATTTACGGTGGAGATTTCCTGAGTGTATGCATGGGACCAAATGGGCACCATGGTTGTGGTCGTCCCCACCTTCCAGATACAATTTACGGTCCCGATCTTCCATATGATCAATGGGTGGGGCCCACTACATGAAAACAGATGAACAGCGTCCGTCCGCTGCTGGTTTCCGCATGGGCTCGGGTCAGCGCCCGCTAACCGAGTGTCTTAATTCGGTGTGGCTCGGAAGTACACCGCACGGTGCACCTCACCTCATATGTGGGGCCCTCTCGTGATGCTCTTGAGAAATCCATACCATCCGTTATGTTCCCCATATACTTTAAGGGGTTGAGACTAAACTTGAAGCATATCCATGGATCAGGTGGGCCCCAATGCACCAATTTATTCTGATCTGTCCGTTGGACCACTTCCACAATGATCCAATGCCTGATTTTTGACATGTACGGTTAATTTATGGTCTTCAGGCCCTGTATAAAGTTTCAAGCCGAACAGATAGTGGAAACCCTGTGATCTCGCATTCTAAACCAATTTCGGGCCACTTGAGCTTCAGTTTCTCGATTTTGTCAGATCACTGGCATGTAAATTTGTCGATCTTGGTCCTCTGGGGTCCGTCCCTTGCCTTGGTGAATTTTGAGTATTAAATTTGTGCTTTTACCATCGTATTTCAATCCAAACTCGTAAATACATCCTGCATCACAAACGCAATTAAATCGGGCCGTTAAACCGTACCATGTTCGTAAATTAGGGCAATAACTGGGGTTTGATATGCAATATTTGACCCTCATCACAACCCCCAACCAATATTTTGCTAGTCCTGAGCAAAACATGCGAAAAATAATTTCAGAAATATATGACAATTCTTGCAAACCTGAGTGACTTGTGAACAAGTAGTCGACATGTGAGAATTCTAAGATTCATGAATGGTGAGTGGAATTTTCTCCTGGAATCAAGCTCATAGTAAACTTCATAATCAAGTTCAAAATATTAATCCATTAATTAGAAAATTCTAAACATTGAGTTCCATGAGTGGATAGTATAATCTCGGCTTACAATCATTAAGAGATCCAATTGTCAATTTTATAATATCATTGGTGATTAACAACAGAATTCATGACAACCAAAACTGAAACCAACACTTGCCTTACAGATTAACTTTTTATTATACCAGCCTTTGATTTTTTTCTGAACAGTAACATCAAAGAGGGGAATCAAATCCTCACCTATAGGGAGCAAACCTATGGTGAAAACTTGTCGCCTAACTTTTTTTTTTTCACATGTCAACCATAGAGAATCGAATCTACACCTATAGGGAGCAAACCTATGGTGAAGATTATGTGACTTACCCTTTCAATTCTTCTTACTGCCATTTTTTTTTCAGGCTGGTTCCTTTCATGCTTAGTGATTACCAAGTTAATCTTTCAATATCGAGCTGAAACCTCAATGTGTAAGCGAGATGTAACATGTGAAATCATGACTCAATCAATGTTTACAGCTTCTAATTCTGGATTAATAATTTAAACTTAATTATAAAATCTAACAAATAGTTGAATGCAAGAGTCATAGATTACCAACATCACTTATCTTGAAATTCTAAGTGCAAGATGGTCATCAAAATCACTTCGAATTCACAAGAAAGTCCAAATTTTTTAAAAAAAATTTCAAAATTTCTGCTCAAGAATACTGATTAGGTAACCTAATCTCCCACCCCCAACCTAAAATCCACATTGTCCTCAATGTAAAAGAAATAAGCATGCAATGCACATGGGACAACGAAAGTACAAGAGGAGTGATGGAAAGATAGTACCTGGATGAAAGAATCAAGAGGCTTTCCAAAGATATCTACGTAAGAGCAGGTCAACACAAGAGAGAAACCAACAGAAGTAAAACAAAAATAACAAAAATAAAATCCTACCTACACCACTTTCGCAGGTGTTTTCGATTGCATTTAGCGTATGCAACAAGCCTTTAAACCCCTAGGTTGCCCCTAGTGGACGAGTTGTAGTCTCGTGATGGTTTGCTGCAATGTTACCCACAAACATTGAACTAATTAACTAGGAAAATGAAATGGAATGAAAAGCTGGGTTGCCTCCCAGGAGCGCTAAGTTTACCGTCTTCAGCAAGACAAATAAAGCAAACTACCCTAGTCCTATGAAAGTAGGGAAAAACTACTTGATCATGTCATAGGGTTCCTCTTCCGGCCAATATCGTGATAAGTTTCTCAGTAAGTTCCTCAACAGGATCATCCAAAAGCCCTTTTTGCAATAAGCTTGGATGCCCTGGAGCTTGACTTTCCAGAGAAACTTATGTACCTCATTAAAAATTTAACGTCGATTCGCCTGAGGTATCTAAAGTATATATGATTCACCTGTATCAGAAAAAGTTTCGAAGTTAGTATCCCATAGTGAATTAGAGACTACAAGTAGATTAAATTGAGAAAAATTTTTAGGAAGTGGTGTAGTCTCAACACATTCCGAAGTATCAGACTTCGGTTCAATTTTCAGCTCCTCCTCCATTAATGGTAAGCAGTGAGGATCTGGGGATGGAGGGGCTTCAAAGTAAGGGTTCTCTCAGTCAGTGATGACTACCGAGATGTTGTCTTGCAAGGCATTCACTATGTCTCTTATCATGGGATCGTTTGAATCTGCAAAGTGTACTAAGCAATCATCCAAAGCGTTGGGACATTCAGTTGAGAGTGACTCATTCTCCACATTGAAGTGTGTGATGATCTGTTCAAGGATTCTATCGTCTTTAAAAGTAGACGAAAGTGTGCTCTCTTGCTCTAGCCTTGTACAGACAGGTTGAGGATCAGTATACGAAGCATTGATGTGCTGACTCTGTTCATTAATACTACTCAGAAAAGGTATTGAATCGTAAAAATTTGACAGTTCAGATGGTGACCTCAACTGAGTGGTTTCAATTTCAAGAGTCATATTAAGTGGCTCATCCATCTCTCGCTTCATATCATCATTCAATTCAGGGGAGTGGTCTAAACATGCATCACAAGGGTTGGAAGGGTCAGTTGAAATTGGTTCATTCTCCACATTCAAATCAGTCATGTCAGACAGGTGGAGTAGATCATTATGGTTGACAACTTCCTGAACCTCTTGATCATTGGTAGGGGCTACACTTGAGATTGAATCCCAATACTCATCATCGTCAAGTTCTGTGCAATGTGCACTTGAGATGGGATCACATTCCTCACATTCTATTCCTTGATTGGGTTGAGGTTCGAATAAACTAACCTCTACCTGATCAATGTAATCATGTGTATCATGTGAGTGAAGTGTGTCACTATCATTATATTTAAAAGACACCCACGTCTCTTGATCATTCCTTTGGATAGTCATCGAGATCGACTTATCGAAAAATTGAACTATGTGCTCATCAATACAATCTAACTCTTCATTCTCAATTATACTATTTTCCATAGTCGCATCACGTGAACTCCACTGTTGTACATCTTTTACAAGTTCTTGAAATCGTTGGAGCGTGTTTTGTTGAATGAACTCCAGATTTTGTATGGAGTTCTGAAGTGAATTCTCTTGGATCGTTCTTTGTTGGATTTCTGAGGTATAGGACCCAAGAAAATCGTTATCATGATGCATTATTGATTCAACTTCCCAATTTTGATGGTTCTATTGATCATATGTATGAGGTTGTGTATGGAAAGTTGGATTCGGTTGAGGCCGAGGTGCATTAGCCTCAATTAACCTATCAAGGCATGATTCAAGCTCTTCTATTAATTTTCTCATGTCCGCAGCAGAGTCTGTGTCACTTTGAGATGAATTCTCTTGGATCGATTTTGGTTGAATCTCAAAGGTAGGGGATCCAAGAGAATTATCACTATAACATGTTGTTGGTTCATCTTTCCGACATTGATGGTTCCACTGATTAGAGTCGTACGGATCATACATGGGAGAATATGATGGTTGATAATAATCCTCATTCTCATAATTACAATCGTATACGACCCTATTAACCAATGGAATATAACGTTCTAGTCGGTTCTCAATGTCTGTTCTTGATGGAGAGAAATCTTGAGGTATACATTGAATTCCACAACCCTCAGGCATTCCCCAACATCTCCTATCCATCTCAACGTATGCACGTACCCACACTTCCATGGTAGAACCCTAACTCTGAGTCTAATCCTAGAATAAAATAAAATTCATATAGCAATATGAAAGGTAAGCAGAAGAGAAGTGAGAAAGATGTTACCAATTTAGAAGTTCATATGTTAATACATTCAACCAAACATGCATGCATCAACAAATCAACACATCCAATCGAGCATTCAACCAAACATGTGAGCATCATTAGAGTAACACATTCATTCACTTAGGCATTTTATCAAACATATGGGCATCCATAACCAGTAATAATACATGTTGCAATCAAATTGAAATTTAAACTTGTTAGCATACACCAACCTATCTATAAACAATAAAATCATTAACTGAGACCCTCAAGGGTCAATAATTGAAAACTTAGGCATAATGGTTCGCACCTTGTGATGATCCACTCGACTCATGACACTCGTAGGGTTAGAGATTTGGAAAAAAAATCATAAATTCCTATACAAACACCAAGAAATACGTGAGATCCATGCAATTCATCCTAGAAAAACCTAGGTCGGGAAGTAGGTTTGTTTCTTACCTCCCAATCGTGAATGGGGTAGATTTGGCCGAAGGAAAATGATCGAAGCTTTTGCTTCGATTGGAGGAAACCAATGAAGGAAAACACTAAAGCCTCCCCACTCCTACTCTCACTCTTCTTCTCTTCTTTCTCTTTCTCTTTCTCTCTTTCTCTCTTTTGGCAAATGCAAATTCGTATGGGTAGAGAGGGTGCCCAAATAAGGACATTATATAGTGTCAGATGTTGCACAAATGACCCCAATGGCCATTTATTCATTATACTAACCTTGGAGGGGGTTATTTCCAACCAAAAGGACTCGTTGGAAGGTGTAAGAGTCAATCTAAAATATAGGATAAGTGTCCCAATAGGTGATTTACATCCATGTCATCCATCCATTTTGATAGCTCATTTTAGGGCATGAGCCCAAAGATGAAGCAAATCTAAATCTTATGTGGACCATACTACAAGAAAAGTGGTGATTGAATACTGACCATTAAAAACTTCTTGGGGCCACCGAAATGTTTATTTTACATCCAACCCGTTGATAAGGTCACAAAGACCTGGATGAAGGGGACATTGCACAAATATCAGCTTGATTAAACATCAAAGTTTCATATGGTATGGTCCACCTAAGATTCGAACCTGCTTCATTTATGGAATAATGCCCTAAAATGAGTTGCCAAAACAAATGGATTGTGTGGATGTAAGGCACATGCATCACAGTGGGCCCATAGTTAAGGATACACATAAGTCGTGTCCCCTTTGAACTCGCCACCTTCAACAACCATCAACACCCCATATTGTAATGGCCGGTTGCTTTGGAAATAGTGTAAAAACTCATACTAATACAATCAATAGGTAAGCTTAGTAGTAGACTTGCAAGAGTTTCAACACGAGGTCATAGGTTCTAGTACCCATTGTGGTGAAATCCCACCATGGTATGAGTGCGTGGGTGTGTGTGTTAAAAAAATAAAAAAATAAAAATCAACAGGTAGGTATTGTACCTTATTTCTGACTATTTTGAGAAAAATCAGTTGGAAGGTGATATGTGGCATTACACGAGAGATAGAAGGTGTATGAAAAGATTTTTTGAGATATTTGGAGCACTTTTTGTGGAATTATAGTTGGCGTTAATTTAATGACATATGTTATCAAGTGACTAACAAAGTAGTGCGGCTAAGACATCTAGGAGTGAAACGTGGTCGACAAGTAAATCTTGACTAAGAGGAACAATGCCGAGAAAAGAGGAATAATTAAATTTTTTTTTTTTTTAAAAAATGTAACGAGAGAATGATATAAATGACGACTTTTCGATTGCCATAACCATCCAATAAAGAAGGAAAATGTTTAAAGCATAGATACAAAAGAAATCTATAAATTTCAGGAAGATTAGTATGTGAAAATACAAGCAAATCTAATAAACAAATCAAATATATCTTAAGAGTGGTGATAATCCAGTAGCGATAATTTTTTTAGTTGTAATTCAAGTTTATGCTCATATGTTGAACTTAACCTTTCCAATGCAAGTAGTTTTTTCAAGAAACGCATTCTTATAGTTGTCCTCAATGACTAACTGTAAGTTTTTTCTTTTGTTTGATTACATTGGTATACTGAAAAGTCATTTCTTGTGAAAGGTAAGACACAACCCATCTTAAAAAGAAGAACCCCACCTTTCAATTACGCCTGATCATTACAAATATTTTATAAGTGGCTGAGTATGCAACCGATCTCTACAAATTCAATTATATACTATCTAAATTTAATGCATCTGCCTATTTTGGTGCTTGGGATCAAAGTTGATCAGTTTAAATTGAGTTGCTATATCAATTCTGGCATACCCGTACACACCGCATGCGACAGAAAACAAACCAAATGCTAGCAATTTTTGGCATGTTTAGTGAGACTCAAACAACTACCTGACTACTATAAATATTTATTTTGTACCATCATATAAAAAGAACAATTATGATATGCTAGTGGAACACTTATTACATTTACGGTAAATGAGAGTATTTTTGTCATTTCAAAAATATTAAATATATGTCTACCAAAAGACAAATGAGAATATGGCTATGATAAGAAGATTGGACAAACAGTTAAAGACATTTTGAAAAATAAATTTTAATTTGCCAATGGCCCAAAAAATAAATAGCTACAGGAAAAACTCATTTCATTTTTACTGTAAATTGAAAGGATAGAATTGTCTTCTTAAACCGAGTAGTCAGATATGAGTACCTGAGAATTGTGGGCCGAGCTCTAAGGTCCAAAACGGATCGGCTACTAGTACTCACCCTGCCACTGGCCAATGGCTAGTAGTTGGTGCTCTGTGGGCCCCACCCTGATGTGTGTATATCATCCATGCCGTCCGCCCATTTTTCCAGATCATTTTATGGTATGAGACCAAAACTGAGGTTGATCCAAATCTGACCTCACAGTGTTGATTGAACACCCACCATTAAAAACTTATTGGGGGCCACGAAAGTTTTGGATCAAGCTGATATATATTTTTTCCCTTCATCCAAGTCTGTATAACCTAATCAACAGGTTAGATGTCAAATAACTATTACAGTGGGCCCTGGGAGGTTTTTAACTGTGGAAATTCAATCACATCTGTTTTCCCATGCGGTGTGATCCACCTGAGATTTATATCTACCTCATTTTTGGGATAAAACCCTAAAATTATCTTTCAAAATGGATGGACAGCGTGGATAAAAGACATATATCATGGTGGGGTCACATATATAGCACCGACCACTAGCCACCTGGCTGGTGGCAGCGTCACTAGCCAAACCGCGTCCTGTCTATAATTGTCAGAAACTGGAGGGAAGAGGTGATGACAAAAGTCCCTTACATTTTATTTTGTCGGAATATTCCTGCCCAAGAGAATACAGTCATGCATTTCACGAGCCAAAAAAATGGCACGTTTGGATGGCCAAAAAAATGGGATAATAGTTCTGAGATTTGCTATTACCACACGCGTCTGAGCCTTATCCGCATGCAGGCACGCGTGTGAACATGGAACACGTGCAACATTCACGTGGGCTTTTTTTTTGTTTTTTGCCCTCTTGAGTAACATTATAGGGGGCACTTCTAGGCCACAACAGTAAAAAACAAATGGATGGATAGAAATTGATTTTAACCGTCAGTTTCTTTTATACATTGTGCCCCACCAAACCTGTAAAGCTGCCTGATTATGAGGCGGATGTTCTCAGCAATAATTCCAGCTAGACAGAAAGCTAGATCTTGCATGCATGTTATATGTTGGCACATGTGCCTACATGTTGGTGACAGACTCTATGAAACCACCACACATGCCAACATATGGACGATTTGGATTATCAAACATGGCAAAGTGGTGATTGAATAGCCATCATTAAAAACTTCTTGGGGCCACCGGAATGTTTATTTGCCATCACAAAGACCTGGATGAAGGGGACACAAATATCAGCTTGATGTAAAAATTTTGCGGCTCATGAAAAGTTTTTAATGGTCAAACATCAAAATTTCATATGGTATGATTGACCACATAAGATTCGGATCTGCTTCATTTTTGTAATAATTAATGCCTGAAATGAGCTGCCAAAACAAATGGATCATGTGGACGTAAGGCATATACAACATAAGAGATAGAAGGTGTATGAAAAAATTTTCTGAAATATTTTGAATGCTTTTTGCAGAATTATAGATGGCGTCAATTTAATGTTATATGTCATCGGGTGACTAACAAATTAATGTAGCTAAGATATTTAGGAGTGAAACGTGATCAACAAGTAAACCTTATATAATTGAAAGGAACAACAGCGAGAGGAGAAGAATAATTTTTTATTTTTTATTTTAAAAAAAAAATGTAACAAAACAATGATCTAAATGACGACTTTCCGATTGCCATAACCATCCAATAAAGAAGGAAAATGTTTGAAGCATAGCTACAAAAGAAATCAATAAATTTAAAGAAGATTAGTATGAGAAATACACAACCAAATCTAATAAACAAATCAAATCTATTTATTTATCTTAACTCAGTCCATCTTAAAAGTAGTAATAATCCAGTAGTAGTAATGTTTTAGTTTTAATTCAATCTTATGCTCATACGCTGAACTTGAACCTTTCCAATGCAAGTAGTTCTTTCAAGAGACACATTCTTATAGTTGTCCTCAATGACTGACTGTAAATTTTTCTTTTTGTTTGATTATATTGCTATACTGAAAAGTTCTTTCTTGTGAAAGACAAAGTGTAACCCATATTTGAAAGAAGAATCTTACCCTCCGATTATCGCATGATCATTACAGATATTCTATGAGTGGTTGAGTAGGCGACCGATCTCCACAGATTCGATTATATACTATATAAATTTAATGCATCTGCTTATTTTGGTGCTTGGGATCAAAGTTGATCGGTTTGAATCAAGCCATTATATCGATTCTTGCATGCCCGCACACACTGCATGTGACAAAAAACAAACCAAATTATGCCAATAATTTTTGGCATGCTTAATAGAACTCAAACAATTACTTTGACTACCATAAATATTCATTTTGTACTACCATATAAAAAGATTAATTGTAATATACTAGTGGAACACTGATTATATTTACTGTAAATGATATTATTGTTGTCATTTCGAAAATATTAAATATTAAATGTATGTCGAGCAAAAGATAAATGAGAATGTGACTATGATAAAAAGATTTGACGGATAGTTAAAAACATTTTAAAAAATAAAATTTAATTTGTCAATGTCCCAAAAAATAAATAGTTATAATAAAAAGTCATTTCATTTTTACTCTAAATTGAAAAGTTAGAATTGTCTTCATAAACATGAGGACCCGAGAATTGTGGGCCAAGCTCTAGGGTCCTGTAATTCCTCAACTCACGAGGTTTACCATGAAAGCTCCCTTTCACAGGTAGAAATAAGGTACAGACATATGTCATGGGAACATCCAATCAAGTCAGACAAGACCAACAGTGTAAGGAGGCGGACTTCTATCATGTGACCCACCATGATGCATGTGTTGCACAGCCCTCTGTTTTTTTTTTTTTTCTGAGGTCATTTATCAGCCCTAGGTAGATTCAAATCTCAGGTGGACCACAGCATAAGAAACAGTGGTGATTGAACGCAAACCATTGAAAATTTCTTGGGGCCCACCAAAGTTTTGAATCAAGCTAAAGACTTGAATGAAGGGAATACCCAAATATCAATTTGATCCAAAACTTTAGTAGCACGTAAGAAGTTTTGAATGGTCAAATACCATGGTTACCTATGGTATGGTCCACACGAGATTCTTCATTTTCTGGATAATGTCCCAAAATGAGTTGTCAAAATGAATGGACGGCCTGGATATAAGGCACATACATCACGGTAGGCCCCACAGGGATCCGCTGAAGCCGCATCCCCTTTGAACAGGCCACCGTCAACAGCCATCAATAATGGCCAGCTACAATGGAAGGGGCCGGCTCTAAGGGGTACGTAGTTGAGGCAATCGCATAAGGTCCCCTAATTATGAAGTCCCTATAGTATAGTAAAATTAAAATTTTTTAATTATGAAAGTCTTACATTACAGTAAAATTAAAATTAAGAAGAAGGAAAAAAAAAGTCTAAAATTTTTTAAATAAAAAAGTCCTAAAATTAGTTTACAACTTTAAAATTGAACGTAAAAAAAAATAAATCTCAAAAACTAGCACTATCAATAATAACAATCTAAATTTATCGTCTCTTTTCAAAATAATAACATCATTCCCATATAAATTCTTCTTTTAAAACCGCCGACCACAATTAGCTGTTTTATTGCTAATTTTGAATTTATTAATTTTATTTTTTTTCACAAAACTAAAAAGCCTCTTTTTATGACTTGCCTAAGTCTCTCAAAAATGTTGAACCACCCTTGCTGGAAAAAAGTGTAAAAGCTCAAACTAATACAATCAATAGGTAGGTCAAGATGGCCCATTACCTCAAATTAAAATCCATTTGATGGTTCTGACCATACAATCAATATCCACCTTTTGGACGGTCATAAAATGATATGGGCAAAGTCCATTGATTAGACGGTTAGGATCATTTGATCGATATGATCCTTGCATTAAGACCCACCGCGGATTTTCTTCAGAGTAGTTTTTGGCGTATAGTTCCTGCACGGTATCATTCTTCGTGTTAAAATGGCCATTAAGGCCATCTTACTTTCTTAAACAACAGGACAAACATCAACGGTTATGATGACTAGATTGAATTTCGGGCTAGAGGAAGCTCATGATGGGCCCCACTTGATGAATGGCCTGGATCTGGTAGACTGTACCACGATTGCATTTCTACTCCGAATCAACCCTTCAAGCCCTCCATTAGCGGGAATGACTTTTATCATTTCTGATTACTTCACGTTCCATGGCCATGTATAAACAGAACTGACCAACTACAGCCACTGCATGCAAAATTATCATACAGCCCCATCATTCCCACCCATGTCTCACTTCTTTAGGATATCCGGCACCATCACGAAGATCATCTAGCACTAAAATCAATCTTGTCCACTCATTAGGCAGGAAAAAATGGAAATAAATGGACAGATAATGGTCTGGATTATCATACAAATGTGGTCCACTGATTGAGTGGATGGATCTGATTTTACGGACAGACAAATTTTATGGTGGGGAACAACTTTTGGACAGGTCAGATATTGTACAAAAATGACACATCGGTCAGAAAATCATGGCTGCACGCTAATTTTGTATGCAGTCGCTGTACGTGATCTGTAATGGCATGGCATGGTTCCAAGACTCGGATTGGTCGAGTCGACTCGGCCGATTCAGCACTGACTCCGGCGAGTGTCGACTCGACTCAGAGCCTAACGATTCTATCCGAGTCGACTCATTTAACTATGGTTATAAGTGTCAAAGCTCAGAAAGTACCTAAATTCAGAATACTATGATTACCATGCATGAATCTAACGGCTTAAATTCCTTTGATTAGACAAATCCCAGCAATGAGTTGCTATTTTTTCTAATCACATATGGACGGACTTTGATCCAGTGCATCCAGAAGCATGGGAGGTCCCACGCGTCCACATGATTGCCGCACACGTGGCATATACTGATGAGATCAGAACCATCCATTCAGTAAATCCAACATCGAGTGGGCTATAACATAGAAACTACTCTGTTTAAATAAACCTTAACCTTTAATCTAAAGGACGAAAGTTTGCAACAGATCACATTCTGAATTGGACGGCTAGAATGGTGCGATCAAGGAAAATTTTCGGTGTAGTAGAGACCGTAGGATCCACGGTGTTTGCTTTTGCTATTAAGAAGTCATTTCCTTTTGTATTCTACTAACTCAATGAATTGCCATATGTATGATTTGATCAGAACACAAACCCTAGATCCAGACTGTCCAATTGATGGACTGCCATCAAGATGGCCCATTATCTAAAATTAGAACTCCTTCGATGGTTCTGACCATACAATCAATATCCTCCTTTTGGACGGTCATAAAATTTTATGGGAAAAGTCCATTGATAAGACGGCTAGGATCGATCATTTGATCGTTGTGATCCTTCGGCACACCGTGGATTTGCTTCAGTGTAGTTTTTTGCGTATAGTTTATGCACGGTATCATTCTTCATGTTAAAATGGTCATTTCGGCCATCTGATCATGATGACTACATAGATTTTTGGCCTAGATGAAGCTCATGGTGGGCCCCACTTGATGAACGGACTGGATCTGGTAGAGTGTATCATGATGGCATTTCTAGTCCGAATCACCCCTTCAAGCCCTCCATCAGAGCCAATGGCTTTAAATAGTTTCTAAACAGAACTGATCAACTACAGCCGGCTGTATGTAAACTTACCATGCAGCCCCATAATTCCCGATACTCTCTCTTTTTTTAGCATATCCTGCCCATGAAAGTTGATGGGCCCATCACGATGATCACCTGGCACAAAAATCAGGCTGGTCCGCTCATTGGATAGGCAACAAATGGAAATAAATAGATACATGGTGTGCTGGCTTAGCATACAAATATGGCCAACTGTTTGAGTGTATGAACCTGGAATTTCAAGGAGAGATTAATTTTATGGCAGGGCCCAACTTCGGGACAGATCAGATATCCTACGCAATGGCACATCGGTCATACAAACATGGCTGTATGCTAACTAAGTATGCAGTCACTGTAATCTGTATGTGATTTGTCATGGGTATGATTTTAAGATGAGGATGATTACGGTTCATTCTCATTTTCGTAAATGCCTGCGGGAGCAATCAAAATGAGTCACGTGTAATTTGGATGGATTTATGTGGTGATGCACAAAGCGTATTTTGTGATAGTACATCTAGAGGGCATCGAGCGGTGCCACGATATTGCTTAAGTGGCCAATTGAAAAATGGTAGAATAGAAACAGTTATACAGTAGATGTCAGAGGTAGAAGTAAAGAAGGTTTTATGATGACAATCAGTTATAACACCTGTCAAAATATGGGAAGAATTTAAATGACCAGGATAAGGCTATAAATGATAAAGAAATTCAATAAGAAAATCTTATCTCATATCAACCCAATCAAACCTAATATTACATTTTAATTATCTTAGTTACATTCCTTAGTGTAATCACTCAACATTTTTACAAATAAATTATATTTTCTACTGTTATTTTTTACTTTTTGCTCGTTATTTACATTTTATAATATAATTCATAACATTATTTAAGTAGCTGTAGTTTAGCTCTACGCTCATACATTGGATTAAGTTCTCCATTCGAATAAGTGTATTCAGTTCTTCATTTGAAAAGATGTTTCGCAACTGTTCTTTATGACCGACGGTAAGAATCTATTTTTTATTTCTCTTTTATCTGTAGTGAAAAACTTTTCGTACAAAAGATAAATATGTAACCTATCATCAAAAGACGAACTCTACCCTCTATATATCTCCTGATCATATTTACACATTGAGCGAGTGACTGAATAAGCGACTGATCTCGTTCAATCTCAATCATATACTGTGTATTTGCATATTTCAGCCTTTTTTTTTTTTTTTTTACACACACACACTCACGTTGGTGGAATTTCACCACCTATGGGTACTCGAACCCTTGACTGGGAGTTGAAACTCCTGAGAGTCTACCACCCAAGCAAGAGTAAGGACCCGCATATCTCAGCCTTGAGGTCATAGTTATTCGCTTTGAATTGAGTCGCAAATTCAATTTCGTCACGTCTGCACTTACCATGTGACAAAATTGTTAAAATAGCTAGCAACAATTACAAATTTTGAAGATGATATCAGTATAATTATAGAACTTGGAAACGCTTTTGGTGTGATTACAGTTTTCAAAAACAATTATGGTATAATTACAAGTCTCACAAATAATTACGGTATGCATACATCCTCGAGAACTATTACTTAGCAGCTACAGATTCAAAAAACAATTTCGGTGCGATTATACAAGATCCGAATGAGTGTGATTACAAGTTTTGTTGTCTCTATATGCTACTGATAATGGGCATAGTTTTAAGACTTGAATTAGTTTGAACGGACTCGGATTTTATCACACCTGTACCGAGTCCCCCCAACTTGATTCAGCTCTGACTCGGGCGAGTCTCGGCTCGACTCACTGCCGAACGAGTCCATCCGAGTCGAGTCTTTGACCATGGTAACATGTCAGAAAGAACCTATATTCAGCTTATTGTGATTACGAGAGGAATGAATCCAATGGCTTAATTTCCTTTGATTAGACAAATCCCAGCTGTGAGTTGTAATTTTTCTACGACGTTCCCCAGATATAGGTCACATATGGACGGGTGCTGATCCAGTGCATCGAGAGGCATGGGAAGTCCCACGCGTCCATGCGATTTCTGCACACGTGGGATATATATCCCCGAAAGATCAGAACCATCCATTCAGTAAATCAACATCAAACGGGCCGTAAACTAAAAAATTTCTCTGCTTAGACAATCTTCACCCTTTAATCTTTGCCATACAAATGGATACCAATGGACGAAATGTACACAACAGTTCACACTCTGATTTGGACGGCTAGAATGGTGCAGTAAAGAAGTATTTTGATGTGGTAGAAACCCTAGGATCAACGGTTCAGATCAAAACCTGGCACATCTATAGTATATGGTATTGGAGATGTACGCACCAAAATATCTGTGCTAAGGAAAAAGCGTCGAAAGATGAGAAATCTACGCCCCATAAATGCCCTAGAAAGTCAGTCAATAAAGGAGGCTGGTCTACATACTCTCTTTCAGTTGTTTTTCGCAGCCAAAACGAATGTTCTTTTTCCATTGTGGCCCCCACTTCCCAAAAAATACCTCCACGATTTCTCCCATCTCTATACATGCATGTAGGTCCTGATGCATCTCAATATGAATAGCACAAATGGGGCCATATTTTGACTATCTGGACCGTTGATCTGATGCACACTTATATGGATGGAGGACGCGCAAAAAATCACCCAAATCAGAACCTCATAACCCTTCAGTCAGTGGACTACACATAGACGGTTGATATAAAATTATTGAAAGATTGGATGTATGGGATCTTCTAATCTAGAAGATTTTTGAGTCATTCCCCATCTTAGTTTTCCATAAGATGATGGTATGGATTATCAAAACCTACACCGTTTCCACATCTTATCATGTGCATGAGTATCAGATCTTGGTGCATCAAAACATGAATTATACAAATGGAACCTACGTTTTAATAATCTAGACCGTCGAACCGAAGGATCTTATATGGATGGAGGGTCCTGGGTCCTGAAATTCACCCAAATCATAGGCTCATGACCCTACACTTAGTGTCCTACAAATCAGACGGTTGGATGCCGGGATCATCAAGAGATGGGTCTCCCTAGTACGTAATTTCTCCCTACATAAGGATAATATAAATAAATAAATAAGAGTATTATAAAACGCTGAGAAGATCATGTTCCAAGCGCAACTCCCATGTTTATAAAAATTGAAAGAAATGGAGGGACTCCTCATCAGCTCCCAAGATTAATGGGCAGTGACCCAGATCATGATGAGATTCATCCAACGGCTCTAAGGAGCCTCCATGAATTCCCTCAGCTGTGCTCTTCTTCCCCGGTTCGACTCACAATCTGGTGCAAGTCATTGCTCTTCAACGGCAACGGCTACACCGTCTACGACGATTCAAATGGAAAGATGGTTTTTCGGGTCGAAAACTACGCATGCAATCGAAGAGAAGAAACTTTCCTCATGGATTTCAACGGTAACGTCTTGCTTACAATCAGACGATGCAAGAAGGTGAATCGCGTTTTCTATCTGTCTCAGTTCATGATAGCTTATTCTTATCAATCTTATCTTTTATTATTCATTTATGCATGATATTTAAATGGAAATGGTTAGTGTGGAAATTTTCAATTTGGGTCACTCAAAACATATTCATTAGCTTAGGGTGTGTTTGGTTGTAACAAATATCATGATTTTTATGACTAGTCGGTCTACTTTATTGCACTTGCATCTCTCCGGCCCTCTCGCCCGCCTCATTCTCAATCAGTTCCATTACTCAAGAAAAGGTATTTCTATTTTGTTTGGTCTAACTTGCTGGCATCAAAGCCGTGAAGGGAGCTTCGCGAAGCGAGCTCTGCATCCATCCTGATCTATGATACTATTGGAGCGAAACAAAGGATCAAAGGAAGAACGGATGCTAAAAATATTAGATATTTGGTGCAACCAAACACATCCTTATAATTCAATATAACACAACACTAATTAGAGTTATTTTGAGAAATCATGATAGAAATACTATATGGCTTGAAAATTTGCATTCCTAAGGTAGGGGCATTTGAGATTGATTGATATGGAAGTAAACATTCAAGAACAAAAACAAAATCAAAACTCACCAACTCTGCTGGACGAAGATTTGCGCTCTCACACCTAATGGTAAACCCAGAAGAAGGAGAGTTAATATCTAACTTCTCTTGTAACTTTTATCATGTATCTTGACAATGTAAATTAAAATTTATTTTTTGTAGCATATAGTTAAAATGCGTGATCATTTGAATTTATTAATATAAATACTCTAAAGTTTGTCTGAATTTAATAATATAAATATTCTAAAGTTGCCTGTTATATATATGAGGGGTAATTCAAGAATAGATTATATGTACGTGGACAGAAAAAAATAATAATAAATCTTAGGGTTTGCATTTTATATATGAACCACGTAATTTCCAACAGGTGAGGTCACATAAACATTGTCTTGGCAGAGGTGGGGCCATGTTTGATAATCTAAATTGTTCAGGGCATGTTTGGCCCGCGGACTTACACGGGATTAGGAGGTATAGGTTAGAAATATCCCTCCAAACCCTTTTCAATGTCTGTTTGGGACGGTAGATAGCCGTCCATTGAGTGGATTAATGCGATGGGATTTTCGGCTGAGAGAAGGGATTGCGATGGGATTTCGGGCAATTTTGTGGGATTGCGAAATCCCTCTTGGTCTGAGATGGATTCACACCATCCCATGCCCCATCCAAACAAGGTCACTCCCGTCATCCCGGGAGATTGCAAACAACCCAAACAGACCTCCCCAACTTGTCCAGGGATATAGCAAACAACCCAAAGAGACCTCCCTAACTTGTCCCAGGATATAGCAATCCCATGGATCTTAAACCAATCCATTGAGTACACCACCATCATTACCTTTCAAGCTGCCCGGCCAAACAGGCCCTTATATTTTGGCATGTGTGGTGGCTCTATAGAGTCTGTCACCAACATGTAGGCACATGTGCCAATACAGAACATGCATGCAAGATCTAGCTTTCCGTCTAGTTGGAAATAATGCTGAGAACATCCACCTCAAAATAAGGCAGCTTTACACGTTAGGTGGGGCACAATGTATAAAAGAATCTGACTGTTACCATTCATTTATTTTTCTGTTGTGTCCTAGAAGTGCCCTATTGTTACTCAAGAAGACCCAAAAAAAAAAAGGCCCACGTGAATGTTGCACGTGTTCCATGTTCACACGCGTGCCTGCATGCGGATGGGGCTCTGAGGCGTGTGGTAATAGCAAATCTCACAAATGTTTTTGGCCATCCAAACGTGCCATTTTTGGCTCGTGAAATGCATGAATGTATTATCTTGGACAGGAATAATCCTGTCAAAATTTTAAAAAAATAAAAAATCGTAGGGACATTTGTCATCACCTCTCCCCTCCAGTTTCTGACAATTATAGACAGGACGCGGTTTCGCTAGTGACGCTGCCACCAGCCAGGTGGCTAGTGGTCGGTGTTATGTGGACCCCACCATGATGTATGTGTTTTATCCACGCCGTCCATCCATTTTGAAAGATAATTTTAGGTTTTGATACAAAAAATTAGGTAGATATAAATATCAGATGGACCGCACCATGGGAAAACAGTTGTGATTGAATTTTCACCATTAAAACCTCCTAGGGCCCACTGTAATATTTATTTGACATCTAACCTGTTGATTAGGTTATACAGACTTGGATGAAGGGAAAAAATATATTTCATCATGATCCAAAACTTTAGTGGCCCCCAAGAAGTTTTTAATGGTGGACGTTTAATCAACACTGTGTGGTCCACTTAAGATTTGGATCAACCTCATTTTTGTGCTCATGCCATAAAATGATATGAAAAAAATGGGTGGACGGCATGGATGAAACACACACATCATGGTGGGGCCCACATAGCACCGACTACTTGCCATTGGCTAGTGTCAGGTGAGTAGCCGATCCGTTTCGGGACACTTCCTCCCATGTTTCAATAATTACAACCACCGTCCGTGCTTATATTTCAAAGATTCACAGCAGATTGCCCCAAACCAGCTTTATCTTTGAGTAATTGAGAGTTTTTAACCCTATCTAACACAACTAGTTATATACATGTTAGCCCACCATAGCTCATCCATGTCTTGTAATTCAACCATTCAACATATTCCTTCCACCGTGAAAACGAGATCCCCCTAAAATCAATATATTCCACCAAGGTGACCTGATACATGAATCTTGAGGTCTTTGGGTGGTTGTTCATTAAATTCTATGGAATGGACCACTTGTTATTGAATTACACTAATTCTTTTGGAGTCCAACTTTTACAATTGAGTGACTCTATTGGATAGTTTGGATGGCATTTATAAATGATGGTGAGGGCTAGATTACGTACGTGAGTCCATATGACAGCTTAGTGGGTGACTCACTGACTATAGGGCCCACCTTGATGTACATGTTGAATATCCACATGGTCATTTCATTTTGCTTGCGCATATTAGGACATGATCCCAAAAATGAAGTAGATAAAAATTTTAAGTAGACCACACCACAAGAAACAATGGTTATTGAACACACACCATTAAAAACTTTCTAAGTTTTGATGTAATGGTTATTTGCCATCCATCCTATTGATAAGGTCACACAAACCGGAAGCCGACTAGGTGAGAACCTGGACTCACCCAAGACGGTGCAGCCCTTACCATGGACCCACTTGATATGTATGTATTCTATATCCACAGTCCATCAATTTCTATATCGTTTTACAGTATTATCCAAAAATTGAAACAGATCTAATTATCACGTAGACCATACCATAGGAAAAAGTGGTGAGTGACAATAAACGGGCTACAAAAGTTTAGGATCAGGCTGATGTGACATTGTTAACAGATTGGATGGCAAATAAACACTAGGAAAACATTATGGTGTACCCAAAAAAGTTTTTAATGATAGAGCTTTTAATTACCACTGTTTCATATGGTTTGACCCACCTGATAATTGGATCTGTTTCATTTTTGGGATAATGCTATAAATGATATGAAAAAAATGAAGAGACGGTGTGGATACAAAATACATGCTTCAAGGTAGACCCACAGTAAGGACCACACTACGCAAGGCCGGGTCTCACCTAATCCGCTCCCCACATAAGCCTGGATAAAGGAAAAACACAAGTATATGATCCACAACTTTTATAGCTTAAAGTTTTTAATAATGAATTACCATTGTGTACTGTGGTGTGGTCCACTTGAGGTTAGGATTTGTTTTATTTTTTGGACCATGCATGCCCTAAAGTGAACTCGCAAAGAAGATAGACAGCATGGATATATAACACATACATGAAGGTGATCCCCACAGCCAGGGACTCACCCACTAAGATGTTACCCAGACTCACTAACCAAGACCCAATGGTGGGATCCATATGCTCACAAAACCAACTCTTCAAGTGACTAGTCAAGACCCAATGGTGAAATCCACATGCTCACAAAACCAACCCTTCAAGTGAGGGGTTTTTTTATATTATTATTTAAATATTCTTTAAGCCTCTTCAAGAGAGCGGGGTATTTAATATTATTGAAAATAGAGGGAAGGCGTTTACGATTTTCCTCGTTGACGTCGCTGTCGCAGTTCCTATCGTTCGTTCCAAAAATTAAAGAACTTCAATAATAGAGGGTGTGTCTCATGCTCATCAGGTACACCTTCGCTAGGAGTGGACAAAATTTCCACGTTTCCTCCTTAAAGTTTCCCATCTGTCCAACACCTCCTAATCTCGATCACCTGGTGGTGATAGGTGGGCCCCACCACGTTCTTTTGCAGGTACCGATCATCATTTCCACGTGGTCAAATAGTAGTTACACACAAATTCAGTGTATACTCTATGGACCAGATTACCAACATGTCCATTCTCTATTCAATGCAGAAGACTTATTGAATAGTCTGGCTGCTATGACTCTTGATACGCAGGCATCTAGAAATGGTACATGTAATATATATTAACTCTAGACTGACTTAATTTTGGAAAACACTATCTTTTAGTTACAAACCAAAATTCAGATTGGTTGAACAATCCTAACCATTGATTCCTTAGAGGTATTTTTCATTATTAAACGTCCAATAAAATACCCACCAATCTGATAGTCAGATAATTGAATAAAATAATTTTTAGTCACCGTATATACATCTAAACAGATACACTAATTTTAGACGGTTTAATTTCAATTAATTGTATAACATCTACAAGTTTTATGTAATTTATAAGTACCAACGTATCATCGATTATATACCATGCCAGATAATTATTTTTTCTCTTCAATGCATATACTCTGAAATTCAATATAACACGTGCACGTGTACAGGCATGTGACTTGTACCTCTATGTGTGCCCTAGCAGAAGTTGAAGATCTTGGAAAGCTGGGAAGTATATAGAGGAGATCAAGATGTCTTAAGGTTGGATGGCCAACAGGAGCCGTTGATTAGGGCTACAAAGGCCTTGGGCTACCCTAGTTGCAAGATATGGGTGGATAACGGTGGAGATGGGCCGATCAATTACTGGATGAACTGGTCGCGCCATCAGGGATGGTCGAAGATCTACCGTACTACTTCCGGTGCATCTCCTGTGGCCGAGGTAA
This sequence comes from Magnolia changhungtana, assembly GCA_030180095.1. Lineage (NCBI taxonomy): Eukaryota > Viridiplantae > Streptophyta > Magnoliopsida > Magnoliales > Magnoliaceae > Magnolia > Magnolia changhungtana. The sequence continues at coordinate 2,569,560 of JASAUF010000098.1, forward strand.
GATATTGAACGTTGAAATAAGGATGTTAAAATGGCCTGAGTTTGGCCCACCATAATCGACGATTCTGATTACGGTTGGCATATACGTATTGCATGTGTACACATATTGCATGCACGTACATTAGTTTTACATGTACATGTAAAGAGTACTACTTTCTAGTACACCGTAATTGAAATGTTCCTATGCACTCTTCGCACGTGCCAAATTGGCATGTAGGGCCTCACCGGATATCTGCCATGGAACAATCACGACAGTCTGGACATCAGGTGGGCCACACGTTTATGAAAAAGTAGACCACTAACAATGATATACGGTCCACATTCAACGTACATGTGTGACCCACCTACTGATTCGGCCAGCCTGATTTTTGTGCCGCAGAGCACACCATGTGGGACCAAGCTGATGAACAGAGAGGATCTGCCATGGAACAATCATGTCAGTCTGGATAACAGGTGGGCCACATGTGTATGAAAAGGTAGACCACTAAAAATGATCTACGGTCCACATTCAACATACATGTAATTCGGCCAGCCTGATTTTTGTGCCGTAGAGCACATCAAGTGGGACCAAGCTGATGAACAGCGAGGATCTGCCATGGAACAATCATGTCAGTCTGGACAACAGGTGGGCCACATGTGTATTAAAAAACTGACCACTAAAAATGATCTACGGTCCACATTCAAAATACATGTGTGACCCACCTACTGATTCGTCCAGCCTGATTTTTATGCCACAGAGCACACCAAGTGGGACCAACCTGATGAACAGAGAGGATCTCACACACGTGCCACAAACACACGTGGGAAGAATAGAATTGGCGTTATTACTACATAGTTAACAGACATGTGGCTGCATGTGTTGGTTGGCAGGTTAATAGAAAGTGTGGTTCAGCACCAGAGACACTACTTGGTAAAGATGTTCTGACCTTAAGCATGCAGCCAGGGATGGACCAGGCAATGATCATGGCCATGATCATGATCAATGATGCAATGAGATAGGAATACTACCCCCTTGTATTCTATGTTTCATACATATTATAAAATTCATTTATTTGCTTTTATCTCTCTCTCATACACACAATAAAGGATAGTTATTTGATACTCTGGAAGTGTATGATGCTTGATAAATTAACTCAAACTAAAAAGACTAATTGCGGAACTCACAGTTCCAAAATCAGATTGGTAGAATCAATCCTAACCTTTGATTCACTGGCATTTGTTTGTTGAAATAGGACCATGCATTGAATATTTTTCAATTTTAACCATTTAATTAATCTCTACAAATCCAACGGTCAGATAATCGAATAAGAGTAATTTTATGGGTGTGGCCCACCTAATAAATGACTTGGTCTGTGTGATCTTTATAATCATGGGTCACCTTTTGCATGGCCGAGATGTTCCACTAATTGGCAGAAAGAAAGGGATGTATAGGACTCATTCTATGGATGTGGCCCACTAATGAGTGAATCGGTCTGATATTCGTCACACATAATCTTTATTGTGCAGGTCACCTTTTGTACGGTTCTGATGCTCTCGTGAAATTATTAAGATCATCATATCCATATGCCAGCTGATGTATGGTATAGAACTCGAGAGGATGAAAATTTTCTTCACTGGTATGGTGGATCTCCTCCCTCGATGCTTCAGGTTCAGGTGTAAAGGGCCCACACATCAGATAATAAAAATAACACGAGGCATCTACGTACAACACAGTAGTACGTGCATGGAATTAACGCAGCTGGTAGTGGGTGTGGGACACGGATTCCCTGCGAAATTGTTCCTGCGCTGGGATGGTAGGTGGGGCCCTTGTGATGATTATGAGACATCCAACTCGTTCATCCGTTTTTCGGGATCATTTTAAGACATTCCATAAAAAATGAGGTAGATCCAAAACTCAAGTGGGCCACAAGAGACGGAAAAGTGGAAATTCAGTTACCACCGTTGAAATATTCGTATGGGCACAAAAGTTTTGTATAAGGATGATTTTTTAGTGTTTTCACTTCATCCCTATGGTAATGACCTTATAAACGGTTTGGATGGCATATAAACATCAAGGTGGGAGCCCAGTGAGTTTTCAATGTAGGAATTTCTTTCCCAAAATTTTCCTCTCGCGTGGCATATTTTTGTTTTGGATCTGCCTCAATTTTTTGTGTAACATCGTAAAATGAGCTCACAAGATGAATGGATGTGGTGGATTTTTCACAAACATCACAGTAAGCTGGTGGTCGGTGCTCTGTGGGGCCACCAGCACCGAGTAATGTGGTCCACTTGATATTAGTATATCCCTCAGTTTTGGTTTCATTCCATAAAATGATTTATAAAATTATATGAACGGCATGGATGAAACACATATATCATGGTGGGCCCACAGAGAACCCACCATCAGCCATTTGCTGGTGGCAGGAGGAGTAGCCAATCCGTTCCCATTTTTCACAAACATCACGGTAAGCCCTAACTAGTATCCCAGCTTAGCGCGGATTTGCAAGGATTCTGCGTGGGGCTGCTGTAATGTTTTTTAGAAAGTCATTCGGTCCATCCATTTTTACAGATCATTTTAGAACATGTGACAAAAAATAACGTGTATCCAAACTTTAAATGGGCCACACGAGATGAAACACTGGGAAAAGGAATGCCTACCGTTGAAACTTTCCTAGGCTTCTCCTTGATGTTTATATTCAATCCAAACCGTTTATAATGTTATTTTCACTGAGATGAAGTGAAAACACTAAGAAATTAAACCGATACAAAACTTTTGTGGCCGTACAAATGTTTTAACGGTGGTCACTAAATCTCGGCTGTTCTTTTCGTCTGGCTCATTTAAGTTTTAGATACATCTTATTTTTGGTCGCATGTCTTAAAATGAGCTCTAAAAACGGATGAACGGAGTGGCTTTCACACAAACATTGCAGTGGGCCACACAGAATCCTTGCGCAGGAACTTCTACAGCAGGAAATCCGCGTCCGTGAGCGCGTGGGTGTCTGTGGACTCATGCCTCAATGGGATGCGTCCTACCCCCGCCCATCTCTAGCCACTAACCGTCTGTTCCGTGGGTGGGCCTACCGTCCATCCTTTATCTCATATCATTTTAAGATATGTGCACAAAAATAAGCAGATCCAACTCTCAAGTGGACCACACCAAATAATAAACTTGAATTGCATTAAATGCACAAAACATTAAATATAAGTTGCATTAAATGCAAAAATCGTTTGTACTGTGGTCCACTTTATTGATCGGCCTTATTTTTGTGCTTATACTTTAAAATGATAAACAGATACATCACGGTGGGTCCACCAACAGATTTGCAAGGAACGAGCGGGGTATAGGACGGGACGCAATCTGCGTACGCCCCAGTGCCCCACCGATACTGATAGACTCACATGAGTTTCAACAGGAGGTATTCGAGTACCTATTGTGATGAAATCCACCACCAGAGATATAGACTCACAAGGTGCAATATGATGTCACAAGCAGTCAAGCACTCACACTGCCACACATACCCATGCATTCAGACATACCATACATTCACACCACATGAAGAGAGATAGCTGCGTAGCTAGACAGTCTGCTCTTAACGCGGCATTGGCATTATTGGTATATGATATATACCTTGTCACCTTGTCACCCGTGCGAGCATTAGTCAACGGCAATTTTTACTCATTCTAGAATATAAGGGGAGATGGACCATCGTTTCAATTTAATTAATTATATACAGTGTCAATTGATAGCTGAGTTCTACCCATAGACTAGCTCTAGGTCATCTCCACGCCTCACTCATAACAAAGGCTACTGTGGTACCCTAAGATGTAAACAGAAGTGGGACCTATTTGAATTATCCAAATTGTCCAATCCAATGCCTGTTCACTATAGCTAAGTGTGACCCACTTGAAAATAAAAGTTGCATTCTTTCGTATAGATCACTAGTGACACACACACACACACATATATATATATGGGAAAAGGTACAATGAGCTCAAGCGCACATGTCCGTCACATGCGGTCGAGCTGTGTGGGCCCCACCGTGATGCCTTTCGAAAATCAACACCGTGCATTTGATGCACCATTCCATGGGCCTAGGTCTCAAAAATCAAGTCAATCCGTGACTTTCGTGGGCCACACCACATACAGAAGTGCAGAGGGGCCTTGCACCATTAAAACATTCATAACCATTTTTGAGGGCCCACCGAGATGTGGTTTGCAAATCCAGCCCATCCATTATATGTGTCCCACTTGAATGAGGGTTCAGACCAAGTTTCAGGTGCATGAAGCACTCAGGTGGACCCCACCAAGTGTTTTTATATGTTTTAACGGTGTCTTCATATAATTTAGATGGTATGGCCCACCTGAGTTCCGTATACGGCTGATTTTTGGGATATCCCATAATTTAAAAGGAACCCATGAAATGCACGGTGTTGATGGTCGACACGCATCACGATGGGGCCCACACAGCTCAACCTCGCAAACCCTTGGTGTGCGCTCGAGCTCATAGTACCTAAACCCTATATATATATATATATATATATATATATATATATATATATATATATATATATATATATTATATATGGGAAAAGGTATCGTACGCTCGATCTCACCCGAGCATTCTGTAAGGTCGAGTGATGGCAGCACGCTGGGCGTCTAATGTGGGTATTTTAAACCAACGCCTGAGATATGGGCGTAGATTGAAGGAAGAAAATCGGTTTCACCGGTTATTGAGAAGCCGAGTACGTACATAGCCATTTAAAAGGGTGTTTTGCTCAATGGTTATATGTGAGGCCTAACATAGTGTGTTTGGATCCTTACTCTTGCTCAGGTGGTAGACTCTTAGGAGTTTCAACACCCGATCAAGGGTTCGAGTATCTATAGGTGGTGAAATTCCACTAGTGTGAGTGTGTGGGGTGTGTGCATGTGGGGAAAAAAAAAAAAAAAAAAAAAAAAAAGAACATAGTGTGTGTTTGGCCCAACATGAAAATTGAAGTTGGATGCCTTAAAAAAATTAAAAATCAAGCTATCCCAACCACTCAGTGGGCCACCATGAGAATTTAAAAGTATTTGGGTAGTATTTTTGTGATTTTCTGTATCTTGCATCGTTATGTGTTGAATCATGAAGAGAGATAGCTGTGTAGCTGAACAGTCTGCTCTTAACGCCGGCATTAAAGCTTCATTGGCATTATTGGTATATATTATATACCTTGTCACCTGTATGAGCATTATTACTCAACGGCAATTTTTACTCATTCTAGAATATAAGGGGAGATGGACCGATCCTTTCAATTTAATTCATATATAGTTTCAATTGATAGCTGAGTTCTACCCATAGACTAGCTCTAGGTCATCACCACGCCTCACTCATAACAAAGGGTACTGTGGTACTCTAAGATGTAATTAACCAGAAGTGGGGCATACTTGAATTATCCAAATTGTCCAACCGAATGCTTGTTCAATATAGCTAAGTGTGACCCACTTGAAAATAATAGTAGCATTCTTTCCTATAGATCACTAGTGACACATATATATATATATATATATATATATATATATATAGGGAAAAGGTACTATGCGCTCGAGCGTAAAGCGCTGTCGTCCGTGAGGTCGAGCTGTGTGGGCCCCACCGTGATGCCTTTCAAACATCAACACCGTACACTAGATGCACCATTCCATAGTGGGCCTGGACGGCCCAAAATCAGGTCAATCCGTGACTCAGGTGGGCCACACCACATACAGAAGTGTAGAGGGGTTGTGCACCATTAAAAAATTCATAACCATTTTTTAGGGCCCACCGAGATGTGGTTTGCAAATCCAGCTCATCCATTATGTGTGTCCCACTTGAATGAGGGTTGAGACAAGTTTCAGTGCATGGAAAACTCAGGTGGGTCCCACCAGTGCTTTTATATGTTTTTGGCATGTATACTTATGGTTTTACATGGTGTGGCCCACCTGAGTCACGGATTGACCTGATTTTGGGCCGTCCAGACCCACTATGGAATAGTGCATCTGATGGACGGTGTTGATGTTCGAAAGGCATCACGGTGGGGCCCACACAGCTCGACCTCACGGACAACCACTTTACGCTCGAGCGCATATATATATATATATATATATATATATATATATATATATGGGAAAATGTACTATGCGCTTGAGCGTAAAGCGGTCGTCCGTGAGGTCAAGCTGTGTGGGCCCCACCATGATGTCGTTCGAAGATCCACATCGTCCACCAGATGCACGAGCCCAAGGTGGGCCCACACAGCCCAAAATCAACCGTCCACGTAACTCAGGTGGGCCATACCATCGAAAAACATAAGTATACACGCAAAAACATGTAAAAGCACTTGGTGGGCCTCACCTGAGTTGTGGATACTACCTAAAACTTGGTCTAAAACTACAGCCAAGTGGGACACACATGATGGACGGTGTTGATCATCAAAAAACGTCTCGAATGGTCCCCACAAATGGTTTTGAATGTTTCAATGGTGCACACCCCTCTCAACTTCAGACACATGGTGTGGCCCACAAAAGTTACAAATTGACTTGATTTTCGGCCGTGTGGGCCCTTCTATGGAATGGTGCATCATCGACCGAGGGGTAGATTTTTTCAACGGCATCACGGTGGAGCCCACATCGGCTCGACCATCGACGACCGCTCTACGCTCGAGCGCATAGTACCTTTTCCCTATATATATATATATATATGGAAAAGGTACTATGCGCTCGACGTCACGAGTCCGTCCCATGAGGTCAAGCTGTGTGGGCCCCACTGTGATGCATTTCGAACATCTACCCCATCAATCAAATGCACCATTCCATCGTGGGCCTAGGTCTCAAAAATCAAGTCAATCTATGACTTGTGTGGGCCACACCACATACAAAAGTGGAGAGGGGCTGTGCACCATTAAAACATGCATAACCATTTTTTAGGGCCCACCAAGATGTGGTTTGCAAATCCAGCCCATCCATTATGTGTGTCCCACTTGAATGAGGGTTCAGACCAAGTTTTAGGCGCATGCAAAACTCAGGTGGGCCCCACCAAGTGCTTTTATATGTTTTAACGGTGTCTTCACATAATTTTAGATGGTATGGCCCACCTGAGTTCCGTATACGGCTGATTTTTGGGATATCCCATAATTTAAAGGGGACCCATTAAATGCACGGTGTTGATGGTCGACACGCATCACGGTGGGGGCCACACAGCTCGACCTCACGGGAGCTTATTGTCAGCTCGAGCGCATTGTACCTTTTCCCACACACACACACACACACACACACACACACACACATATATATATATATATATATATATATATATATATATATATATATATATCACAAGCAATACTTTGAATAATTTGATCCATTGAAATTATTGATGCAAGATTATGGTAATCATCATCTCATTTATCGAAGCAAGTATAATTACATATATGAGCACTCTGAACCACATTGATCCTTATAGCCGGGTTGTGTAATATGGAAATGTCGTGCGTAGTATAGTCACACATATAAATTTGTAAGTGCTCCTGCCATATCTATTAATGATGTAGAGTGGGTCGAGAATAGTTTTATGGCCAAGATGGATCAAAAAGGGCCCAGTCAACGACAAAAGTGATTTGGACCGTCAGAACTTGAAACGGACGTATCTCACAAATCAAAATGAGCTATCAGATATATCATATATGATTTTAGGGTAGGACGAGCTACTTTAGCCACCCAACCCGCTATGCCAGGTTGCCCACGCCGAATTTGCTAAATACCATCAGATCGAAGGTTGAATTCTTATTTTAATTTCGTTTTTACTATTATAGTAAATTTTAGTTTGAATATAACTCTTCATACGCTGGGCTTTAGGAGTTGCACCCAACATGAAAAGTACTTAAAATAATTAGGAGAACAGCGTGGTGAAGCCAAATAGGGCACTATTTTTGGCCAAAAAACCATGCACCATGCGCACTAGTAGGAATCACGACCGTCTATAAATAATAAGTTTACTATTTATAGTAAGTAGCGAAATCTAGGAGTTTTAGTTGTAGTTTAATTCTGAAACTTCTTCCAAGGCTTGGTATCCCTATTTAAAAGGTTGTAAACTCACTTATTTGAATCATCAATCAAATTACAAATTTTCTAGAATATATTTTTATTTTTTTGTTTCTCTTCTCGTGGATTCGAGAAATCTTTGTGAGGATTCTAGATAAACTCCGTGGATTCGGAGTAGTTATCCTAGATGAAGACCACAAAAGAGCGAGATTTTTTCTTGGATGTATGGCTTCTAATGACGGATTGGGCAACAATTCTATAGACGGTGCTCCATGGAATTATCATTTAACAGCGGCAACTTTCGAAGCGGCGCAACGAGAGAATCGACAAGTCATGCAAGGGCTATACACTGTCATCGATCGCATGACAGATCGCATAACGGAGGCCCTAAGGTAACTTCCTGGCGATGATCCACCACCAGTAATTGCTAGAACTCGTAATCACCCTGATCACAGGATGGTGTCAGCGGTGAACAAAAGGATCATCCCTGAGGAAGGGGCATCCAGCAACAAGGAGGTCGATGACATGATCCTCCAACATCCCAAACAAGGTGGTGATCGAGCAGATCACTCAGATCGAGAGTTCAGGATAAAGGTCGATATCCCTACGTCGATGGCCAACTTCACATTGAGGATTTTCTCGATTGGCTTTCTGATGTTGAACGATTCTTCGACTATATGGAGAACCCTGAAAGGAAGAAGTCAAACTTGTGGCCTACAAGTTGAAGGGTGAAGCTTCAGCTTGGTGGAAAAAACTATAACTCGCACGGACGAGATAGACAAAAGCATTAATCGGCATATGGCAGCGGATGAAGCAGCTGCTACATGCGCGATTCCTCCCTGGTGACTACGATCAGATACTATTCCAACAATACAAAAATTGTCAGATACTAACACAGACCATGGCATGCACCACCAACAACATTCGAATAAGGCTCATGAGATATCCTGCTTTTCCTCATCTGTTTTGTGACATGTCTTGAGGAAAGCCTTGAATTGAGTTGCGTAGGGAACACTCACCGGCTTTGCCTGGTCTATCACATCCTTCATCAATACCTACATAAGGTATTATGCTTGTAATTACCAAAACTTGCTCCTCTTCCAGTCTCTATGAATATCACCGCCGAGAACCTTCTTCACAACCCCCCGATCCTCCATCCTAAATGTCTCACTTAACCGAGTCTTTAGTACATTGATTTCAAACAAGTCTTGATTGGCGATCTACATGTCATCAACATACAATTCTTGACTCGCCATGAATAAATCAAATTTTATACCACTGCCTAAGCGACAGGTCGTGCAACGACCTCCTGCAAACTTTTTTCTCAACTCCTTTAAACTTCGAAGCCCTCTGGTTGCTTCATGTAGATCTGTTCTTCTAATTTTTCTTACAGATCTGTTCTTCTAATTTTTCTTACAGAAGTTCAGACTCTACATCTATCCTTTCCAGCTGGAGCTCGCATTGGGCTACCAGCGCCAGTACGAATCTAATAGACACCTGTTATACTGTCGGCACGAATAACTCTGAGAAGTCGATCCCTTCTTTCTGAGCATGATCCTTCGCTACCAGCCTCACTCTATATTTATGTTGTATCCTCTTGAAGATCCACCTACATCCAACCGCTTTCCAGCCCACTGGAAGCTCCACCAACTTCCATGTATCATTTTGGTACAACGAGTCCATCACATCGTCCATAATCACCTATCACTTCTCAACACCGTGCTCACCTAGAGCCACCTGAATAGTAGACGGATCCCCTTCGCCTGTAACGAGAGCATATGCGATATTTGAGTCGTCCATATACCTCACCGATATCTTGCGATTACGCTGTGTGATTCTTCTCACAAGTTGCTACTCTACCTGCTCCATATTTCTGTCCGCTCGTCACATCCTTCCTGCCCTGTCCGCTCATGTGGCCATGCTCAGCATGCTATATACGTGCAAAGGTGGAATCTACTAAAGCCACTGCAGCTTCACATTTTGAAGTGCTCCCGATCAACCTGTAAATATTATCGAGTTGTCGTGCTTTCATAATCACCCGTGCCCCCTTAGATACTTTAAGGACACCATCAATACCCATGAACCTGCACCCTATAGTCTCGAGTACACCGAGAGAAATCAGGATCTTCTTAATGTCGAAAATGTGCTTCACCTCAGTCAGGGTACTGATTGCTTGCCTCCAAGTACAGAGGTTCACAAATAATATCCTATAAATATAGGGTCAATCCCATGATTTGATTGCTTGCCTCCAAGTACAGGATAATTTATGAGAATGAAAAATTCAAATGCAAAACTAACTAAGTAATAGAAACTAAACAGATGATTTGATTTTGAAGGTTTTTTATGTATGGAATTCAATTAATTTGAAAGCAACACCCAAGCTTCAAAGTTTCACACATAAGTTAATGTTCCATAAGTCATGATGACTTTGATAACACAATTAGGATTTGAGCACTATGGTCAACCTAATCGGAAAATAAAACAGTTTAAATATTTTTAATAAATGATATAAAAGATTAGAGAATCATGGATTAGTATCATTAATATATATTCTCAAGTGCCGGTGATTTTAAGCATTCAATATCCATGAGATAATGAATTAAAGAAATGTAGCAGGTTAAGAACATCTCCCATTTAGGAAATCTAACTAATCTGGGTTAAGCCTATCCATCAATATGGATCTCATATGATGGAAACATATGGATCTCATATGAGGAACAAAACACTAAACCTAAATAATTGATAATATGCATACATCATTCATCTCATCATTGAAAACAATCAATCATCATAATTTATGATATCATTAAACCAACGTGCTTTCCTTTTAGCTTGGGCTAGAGGGAACTAGAAAGACATAACTAAATTGCAGAATGAAAAGCAACAAGAAAGCAAGAAAAAATAAAAGAAAACTTGTAAAGAAAAATAAGAACTATGAAACTTAAAAGCTCTCTAAAAACCCTAGAAAAAACACTACATCTTGTCCTTAAATGCACTAAATGGTGCTTAGAAATACCTTGGGAAGCCCTATTTATAAGTGGGGAACTCCCTCTTTCAAATTGGTTTGAAAATTTTGGAAATTGCCTCAAATTTTCTCACTCTGTGTTGGCTCCACGTAAACCCTTTGATGACATCGAACACCCTTCGATGTCATTTAAAACTGTCTTCAATCAAAGACTACATCCAATTTATCCAGTAACCAAACTTAATTTTTCTGTAATTCTTCGATGTCATCGAATACTGTCTTCGATGACAGCTTACATGTCATCTAAGCTCAGATCTTATAAATTGCTACACTAATTTCTTTTCCACTTGGTTTTCTTGACTCTCAGGGTCTTGAAATTTTAAATCTGTCTTTAAAAGTTCATTCTTTGCCTTGGTGATTCTTGAGCATCAAATCCATGCTTTTAACATTCTTTTCAATCTAAGCTCTTAAACTCACCTTGCAACACAAACATGAGTAAAACATAATAGTAAGTAGTATATTGTTCATAAAACCAAGATATATATGAGGAAAACAAGTAATATTTGACACTCAACAGGTACACTCTATCCCATCAAACATCTTAATACGCACCGTACCAACAGCCACAACATTACAGTCACTATCATTGCCCATAAACACATGTCCACCATCACAATCTTTTTAATTAATGAACCAACTCCGATGAGGAATCATATGAAAAATGCCCCTGTGTCTAAAATCCACTCGTCCTTACGATCATCGTAAAAGTGTCTGATCGTAGACATAGATAAAACATTGCCATCACATCCACTCGATCCATCCGAAGTGGCAACGTTAGCCTCCCTGTATGAAGCCTCAGAATCTTCTCTCTTAGATTTAGGATTTGTACAATCCTTCTTCACATGTCTTCCCATCTCATAATTCCTGCACTTTAACTTGTCTTTGCCTTTGCCCATGGACCTATTTCTTAACCCTGAAGATCCTGTACCTTACTCAGAATTCTTGTCCCTCGTAATCAGTGCATCGAAAGATGTCCTCATGTCACTGTTACGCTTTCTCATGGCCTTCCCTTGAAGAACTGAGATAACAGTATCGACACTCAGGGTTTTATTTACAGGTGCACATCGTGTCCTTAAATGACTCATACGATGCCTGAAGAAAATTCAGCAACATGCTTATTCCTCGTCTTTAATCACTTCCTCTATATCCAGCAATTTGCAAACCAATTTATTAAAGTTACTGATGTGAGCTTCCAAATCTCCACCCTCCGTCATCTTGAAGGTATACCACTATGACTTCAAGTGTAGACAATTTTCAAAGAATTTTTTCGCATAGACATCCTTTAACTTCACCCACAACTTAGCCGCAGTTTTCTTCCTCACGACATTGTAAAGAACCTCATCCATGAGACATAAACGGATGGAGGTTAAAGCATTACTATCAAGAGTCTCTCATTATTCATCTTTCATAGTCGGTTTTCGCTCCTCGAGAGCCTTACCTTCGCCTTGCTTGATTAATAAACTAATCATCTTAATCTTTCATAACTCAAAATTATTTTTGCTTGAGTACTTTTCAATATCAAACTTGGTGTTTTCCATTATTACTAATCCTGCAGATTCATATTTGTGCCGCAACGATTGTTCTGATACCACTTGTTGGAATTTGATCTACAAAATCACACAGATATGGATCTAGGATAGCAATCCAATGACGCCAAGCAATCACAAGAGAACACAAAGATTTAATGTGGAAAACCCTTTCGAGAAAAAACCACGGCACAAAGCAACAAAGATCCACTATAAAAACAAAATTACAAAAAGAAAGGACTTACCCGATTCAAACAACCTCGAATCTCACCCTTGCTACACCCTATGCAAATCCTAAAACCCTTTTAAGAAACCTTTGTACCCCTTTAAAAAGTCTTAGAATACCTTAGAATGGCCCTAGGAACTCCTATTTATAGTTTAAGAAATCCCACTTTCGCACCGACTTTGGAATAGTTCGGAAACCGCCTCAAATTTACGCAATCCGTGTGCTGTCTGCGTAACCTTTGACTAGTCAAAGCAGGGCTTTGACTGGTCGAACACGACCATTGACTGATCGAAGACCTCGAGAATTCCTTGATGGACTTCGAGTCAAACTTTGCAGATTTAAGACATATGTTAACAACATCTAGGGTGTTTGAGTTGAGTCTAAGTGTAAAACTTCATCTTAGATTTGAGTTCCTTATTTAAATATTTGTAATTTTATTTTTATTATCAATTAAGTTATTTGCATCGAGAAAGCTAAGTCTTCCAAGCTAATCCTGACTTGAAAAAATGGTAAATAGGAAGTTTAGGCAAAAAGCCTAGTGAGTATACACGTGTGCAATGTGTCCTACATGCAAGCAAGATAAACATGCCACAAGGAAATCATATATGGTGAAAGGTGTATAGCACGTAAGGTATGATGCCAATGCTAATGTAATGCATATGCATCATAGTAATACTTTGAGTCAATGCCACCAGCATCACTAAGTCATATTTTCATTTCTCCCATACCACATCCATAACCATACTACACGTATCTGTAATCACATCATCATCATCATATTTTCATGCCATGTCATTTTAGCTTTTAATTAGATTAATTATTTTAAATTTATTAGAAATTATTTTTGCTTTTATTTATTTAGTGGATTTGAGGAATCTCTCTCTGGAAAGTCGAAAAGAGTCCCGCGGATTCGGTGTAGTATTCCTGATCGACCTCACCACGTCTCTTCCTGCCCCAGTGTTACAGATCACGCATGCATTTTACCTGTTAAAAGAGCCAATAATTCCATGCGTGATGCACCTTCCCAGGTCATTTTATTTTCTGTTCCAAGCGTGAATAAGATGGCTCTTTTATGGTCTATGGGTCCAACTTGGCTACACCCATTGGTCAAGGACCTGAACATTTCTGGTAATTGCCTCCTGCACGTGCCAACATGGCAGACACGTGTGCCATCCAAATCTCTCATCAGGATCAATCCTCCGTGTAGATTCCTTGTCTCTAAACGACGGCTGGTTAACTTATCAGTAGTAGGGCCAGACACGTGCAAAAGAAATGGGCCATTCAAAGAAACCCACCATTGGACATGCATGTGTGGCCTACACGAGCCATGATCTGACATAATATTTTTCAATCTGGCATTAAAACAGTGGGACCCAACTGATGAACGGCTTTGATCTTGCACAGGTACGCTATTTTGGCACGTGTTAGCTACGTGTGAGAGAAAAGTGCACGCGCCCAGTGCGCCTGGCGTTTCTCTGAGAAAGAAAGGCATCGAGCTTCGACGTCTTCCTTCTGCAGACTCAACTTAGGCTGTCGACCATCAAGCAGGTGGTGGGCCCCACACCTACCCGGCTTTTCGTGGCACGGCATCGCACTTGATAGCCGTCCAATGAAGATGGGGGCAGCTGTGGAAACGTCTCCAACCATGTTCTTTGATGTGGATATATTCCTTCCTCTCTCTTTTGCCACGGAAAAAGAATTTGTTGGGTTGCACATGCGAAATGCAGAGTAAATTCTGTGGGGCCCACTGTGATGTATGTGTCTCATCCACGCCATCCATCCGTGTTGCCAGATCGTTTTAGGGCATGAGACCAAAATTAAAGCACATGCAAAACTCAAGCGGACCACACAATAGGAAACAGTCAGCATTGAACGCTTACCGTTAAAAGCTGCTTGGGGAGCCACAGAAGCTTTGGATCAAGCTGATATTTGTGTTTTCCCTTCATCCATGTCTGTGTGATCTTATGAACGGTTGGATGACAAATAAACATCTCTATCGGCCCTAGGAAGATTTCAACGGTGGATATCATTATCTCCACTGTTTGCTGCGGTGCGGTCCACTTGAGCTTTGGATATGTTTCAATTTTGGGCTCATGCCCTAAAATGAACTGGAAAATGGATGGACGGATAGATAAGACATACATCACGGTGGGTCCCACACAGGTTGCTCAGCACGCAATCCGAGTCCCTGGAGACCACCATACACGTACACATCTGGGATAATCAAAACCGTTGATCTGGTAGGTCACGATGTGGTAAAGGTATAACCCTAAATTCACTGCTATTCAGCAATCCTAGTCAAAGAAAGCACGTCATATTGTCTCCTTAAAAGAGAGGATTTATTGTTACCATATGAACATATTTCAACGTAGATTGTCTCATTATATTATTTATTTACACAGACAAATGGGGTCATGGTTCAATGATCCAAACCATTGATATGACGGTCCATTCATGAATCCCCACATCAGAACATCTTAGCAATAGAATCTTCCAACACTGTATATTCTTTCTTAACCATCTATTTGCTGGACAAATATCAAAGTGGGACATTTTTTTATGCAACAACCTTCTAATATGTACCTCGCTATTAAACACTGCCATTATCATATTTTTAAAACTACGGTCACATATTGCATCATTTTTCAAATTACAAAAAAAAAATAAATAAATAAAAACCAAATTCAGCCGACTCAACTCAGATCAACACACCAAATGACTCTAATCAACCTGAATGACTCAATACAAGGAGCGGTATGTTCGTTAGGCCCACATCTCTTCCTCACAAAGGTTTCATGTTCAAAAGGCGTAGTCTTGCTAAGGTTTGTATGGAGGCGACAGACTCAGTCAAGTCGTTGGGAGTCGCCTTTTGAATAAAGAAGAGGACGCTTTTTGAGCCTGAAACTTTTGTGTGGGAGAGAAGCCGGCGCAGCCAACATACATCAGGTTGTACTCATTTTAGTTGTTAGCTAATTTACTTTCATAACCATGTTTTTTAATATTATTTGTTAGATATGCATCTGAGACTTATGAGTCGACCTAACCTGGCTGCACATCAAAGAGGGAGAGAGTCTGAGTCTACAAGTTGACTTGACCTGGCTGGACATGATGACTATTATAGTGCAAATACATAACACAAACTCTAAAAGATACAAGAAAAATTTCTAAAATGGCACATTGATGAGAGGAGAAGGGGCCCATCTTGCATCTGGGAAGACTTTAGAAGTGATGCAAAACTGATCGATCCTTCGGAACTGGAGAAAAATTCTAGTGGCTGATCATCATCGCTTGTAATTGAAATTTACTTGAACAACATATTGCATCCGAATCTGATCAACATTGTACACTATGTATTCGTTGTACCGCAAGCTAGACTGCAAGATTGACAATGATATATGAGAACTGTGACAAATCATAAAACTTAACTGCCCCCTCATTATCCCAACATGGCAATGTGTGCAAGATATTGGCTGGTCATCAGGTGGGTAATGCCATGCATGTGTGGAGGCACAAAAATCAGGCCAGTCCAGTCATTAGACGGGCATATGCCTATGGAACAAATGAATGGTCTAAGGGAACTGACCATGTCCACATTCAACATGCATGCGTTGCCCACCTGGTGATATACCGGCCTTTTTTTTTTCCAGAGTGGCTGCCTATTAATTGTTGGGACCCACCTGATGAATAAACTGAATCTCGCAGATATGATGCAAGTATGGGGGAGTAGGATTCAAGATCCAACCCCCACTATTGGCCATTGTTGGGCTCAAGGATATGCAATTCATCATGCTGATCATCCAAATTACCTCAGGAACCGGTTGCTTTGTTGGCTTGCCGAGGGGAACGACAACACCATCTTCAAGTGTCTGAAACTCTGAGGGATCTGGCGCTGTTGCTCCAACACCTTTTGTGCTGCAAATGCATTTGCATTTAAAACAATGCTAGCCAAACATACATATGCTTGAAAATCCTACTGCCACAAAGTGAAATAAGGTTTATTATGAATGTAAAGTGAGATTCGAGATCCTACTCCCACCGCGCAAATTTGATTCAAGAGAACTCATTAGAGGAAGATTGTATGGACGGGTTGATTGACCAAAAAAAAAAAAAAGATGGGAAAATTCAACAGTCAGAAACGACTCCAAGGGCATTTGCAGGGCATTTGGATTATCTCATGGGGCCTAGCTAGCCGTTTGAGTGCGCCTCTCGTCCCACGGAGACTGTCAAAAATCTCATCGAAAACCTCTGTGTGAAATTCAACCTGAATGGGTAAACTAAGGATAGCCAATCATATGACATGTCTTCATCGTTTATCTACAATTGGAACTCGTGTTCAATCATACTTTCAATTATTTTAACTTGCATTAGCATGTTAGAATGTTATCTAGTATTCTTTTTCCTTTCTTTCATGTTAGGATGTGTCTAATCTAATAGAAACCAAGAACTCTCTAACAACAACCACAGAACTGAACTTTTGGCCTACATGCTACCTACAATATGGTATGGCCTATTGACCAGAGGTTGCTACATGCAATGATCCAAGCAAATGGCTGAATTTGGCCTGCTTTGTGATGCACAGTGGTGCCCATGAACACTTTAGGACTCGTGCACGTTGCTGGAGCGAATTAGCTAGAGGATTATCAAGAGTACTTTTTTGAAGCATTTTGGTGCTGCTTGCATCCTAATCAACCCAAGAAAATTAAAGATTTTGTATTTATTTTCTTATTATTCTGCCAGGGTTATTTCCATTATTTCTGAAAAGCCATGGCTTAAAGTCCTAATGCAGCGGTCAGCTAGGTTGTCTTATTTACAGCAATATCTTTAAAGAGGCTAGGAGGATTTGACCCATATTTAGATAGTTATAAGTTAAAAGGTATTTTTCTATTTTCCCCTACTTTCACAGTGATTTTTATGCATTTTCCATGGGCTATAAATCAAAATATTGGCGGAACCGGATTCAGATCTTTTTGTAAAAGCAGTTGTAGACTTGCAACAGCTACTATGAATTGTAGAGTTTTCCATGGTTTAGATTCTAGGTAACACAAATCAGTTTTTTATGTTAATGGATTTTGTGGCCACTTGCATGTGTGAGCTGAAACTCTCTACTTATCGTCTACTATTCTTGCTAGGAGTAGAAATAGCCTGGATTCAGGTTGGGTCATGATCCGCCTGAGCCCAACCCATTTACTAAACGTACTCGGAAAACAGACCTGAGCCCAACCGTTTTCTAGTACGAGATGATCTGACCCGTGAACAGATTATTAAGCCCAAGCCTGCGGACCTTTTGCGAGGATCCACATCAATAATTACAGTGCATATTTTATTTTATTCATTTATACATGCATAACATATATCAGTGACCAGGGTCAGATTAGAGTCAACCCAAGCCCGACCAGTTTACTTAAACAGACCGCATTTTACAACCCAATCCCAACCCAAAAACCCAACATGCCCCTGATCCTGGCTCTTAAGCAGGTAGGGT
Source organism: Magnolia changhungtana (assembly GCA_030180095.1). Classification (NCBI taxonomy): domain Eukaryota; kingdom Viridiplantae; phylum Streptophyta; class Magnoliopsida; order Magnoliales; family Magnoliaceae; genus Magnolia; species Magnolia changhungtana. Next base: position 2,587,847 of record JASAUF010000098.1, read on the forward strand.
TGGCAGGCCTGTGGATCAACCATACTCATTCCAAGCCCTAATTCTTGCTGCATTTTTGGTGATTCTTGACGGATCTAGTGTGTGGGTCGATGACTGGAATCCAATCACTGATCATTGCAATCCTACAATCTTCATCGGAATATGGAACTTGAACTATCATCGTCATCTAAGCCTGATCCCAACAAACAGGGATTGGCAGAACATGTAACTTAGATATAGAGTTAACTGAAACATTCTATCCTAGAGCTTGAACGTTGAATCAAGTAATTGCATGAACCACCTCAGATCAAGTTCTAACAGCCATTGGAGATCATGTAGCGAGTGTATAAATTTCTGCCTTAATGATTGAATCAGCATACACATTATAATTAGTGGGTGGTCATGCAATTTCATATGATTTTGATTCTGAGGCGTAGCAAACAGATGCCTTATTTTTCTCCCTTTTTTCATTAATTGACTCCATGGATGTGTACTCTCCTTTCTATCCATCAAATAATACCCCATTCGAAGTATAATGAGAAAGTTAAATAAGACAGAGAAGAAACCTCAGCTTTCCCTTTGGCAACTTATCAGCATTATAATTTTCAGATAGAAGCTCAGCCATGTCACCAAGTGCAACCTGTGAAGCAAAAAGATTCAACATCTCCAAAGTTACATACTACTACATTAAAGGCAAAGCAGGAGTAATATTAAGACAGTTATGCTAAGCTCATACCCACCTCTATATGCATCCACATCAACTAACCTGATATTTGTGTGGAACATCATGTGGATCTCATGGCCGGTTCACTCAGTGTGTGGGCCACAAGTGTACTTAGGATGCAGAATGATTGCACTTCCTTTATTAAAGTGCATCTTTGTCACACGTTTGAACTGGATCATCTACCAAGTTGGCCCACCTGATGCTTGGTCGGATGTCCCACATACAGTTGGCAATGTGTGGCCACACGTAGAGGTGTGACCTTAGTAAAGATCCAATAAGACAAAACTAAAAATATCCTAATGATCCTCGTATTGTTGCCAGTTAAGGGAATTACCTCACACAAGAGAAGCACGCCAGCCCTACATGCCGTAGTTGAGTAGCAATAATTGGCACTTTTTGAGAACATATCAGCAAAATAAACTCCTTTTCCAAACATATAACCTGTGGAAGGTGCTTCTGGAGGAGCGATCCGTAATCCTGTGTTTAATCATGACAGAAGCAGTCAGATTTTCTGTATAACTCACCAATTTTGCTTGGAAACATTATAACGCACTCGATTAGTGTTAAAAGGTAACAGAAACTATAGATAACCAGAAAGGAAATATGCTAATCAGAACAATTAATTGCATAAGAGAAATGCTAAGGAGATCCACCCGAAGAGGATTGTGTGTTTTCCTCACAGTGCATTTGCCAACACTGCACATGTGTGAGACCCAGGCCATTCATCAGGTGGGCACATCATGAATATGCCCAGGCCCAAAAACCAGACCAGTGCACCATCAAGTGGGCCATGCCTGTATGGGGAAAACAGACAGAAGAGTAAAAGGACTGACAGTCCATATTCAATATACTCATGGCCCACCAATTAGTCGGCCAACCTTGTTGGTCCAGGGCATATTTTCGGTGGGCCCAAACATGTGCCACAAAAATGCCTTCTTCTCATTACGCATTCTTATTGTAGAATTTTTCTTTATGGATTGCAAGGAGAATTGGGAACAAATAATGAAGTATGAGGATGACCTTGCGACAGAATGCCAGTCCAATTTGTAAGTCGAGAGCCATGCCACAAAAGCATTCTATTTTTCATGCTAGAAAACTGCACACAAACATTCACACATAAGGGGTTAGACCATGAATGGAAGCAAGGAGTCATAAATTCTGAAAATTTCTTGGGTAAAATGACGATAGAAAGATCTACAGTAACTGAACAGTCTCCTGAGATCATAAGAGAATTAAATTTCAAAGGTTCTGCTTTCACCTTTCTGAAGCGTTCCCCTTCAACTTCCCTAGATGCCTTGAATATTTGTACAATATCAACTGTATAATTTGAATGTGTTTTGGCATGAGTATTCTGCATATACTTCTCTATCTGGAAAACAAAAATGTTACATGATGATATCATATCACGTTCAAGGTCCATTATTAGGCAATTAAAAGATCAGCAGTGCAAAAACAATTTAATCGTACAAAAGTATATGGCTGGACATAGAAAATGGTTAGAAGAGTTTTTAGTAGAGCATTGTTCACCATAGCCAGTAAGAGCACCAGACCAGCATGAATACATTTTCCAGAGAAGAAACACAGCCACCATTTGACGACATGGACATGAGCCCTTTTATACATCGAAGGAAAATGATATAGAAAGCACAAAACTGGACATTTTCTAGTTCAGTAAAAGACAAACTGAAAAACAACAATGCCTTTCATTTCTTTCTACATTTAGGTTTTTTGTAGTTACCTGAGAGGAAGCAGGGAAAACATACTTCAAAAAGGTTTTAGGTGTGTGGATTTTCCTTTAGAATTTCACAAGAAAAGCAAATACGGTTGCCTATAGTGATGATAATCATCATCATCATCTAAACCTTATCCCAACAAATTGGGGCAACCCACATGAACCTTTACCACCATTCCACTCCATCTAGGACCATAACTTCAGTTAGACCATAGGCCTTCGGGTATTTTCTTACTACCTCCACCCACGTCCTTTTGGGCATTTCCCTTGACCTTTTAGAGCCTTCAACTTGTACCAACCCACTCTTTCTAACCGGCACAGTTTGGTCTCTGTTACACATGACGAAACCATCTAAGTCTACTTTCCCTCATTACCTATTAGTGCTACTCCCAAGTTCCTTCAATTGCATCATTTCTAAGCCTATCATTCCTTGTCTTGCCACTCATCCATCTCAACTACACTCATCCTATGAACATAGTGTTCCTTAACTGCCAAGGATGCCTATAGTGATGATTATAGGCATAATAATTTTGTAATGAAAAGATTGTCAGAAGCCATGGAAACGACAAAAAAGAGACTTCACAAAACTCGGTATAATAATATGATATACAAAAGGTGGATGAGGTTTTGTATTTCTATAAATTTCCCCTTTTAGGACACTTTGACACTCGACACCCATACTGCGTGTCCAGGTGACACTGCTCACTGCATCAAACAGGTATATTAAACTTTTATCAGCAGTAGGAAACATAAAACATAAAACCCATTTCAGGTAGTAGCATTTCATTTGTTGTCACGGGATCAAAGATCAAAATAGGTACAAAGGCCTAGGTTTATTGAGATGATATGATTAAAGAATGACTTACCATAGAAAATTCTTCAGTATCAACTTCAAGAGGTGTCAATTCACAATGAAGGTGCTGGTAATGACAGTACAAGGGATCATCCTACAGTATAAGAAACAGGACAAAGGAATTAGAAAGCCAAGTGCAAATTCAGCAAAATAAAAAACTCAAACATGAAAACCTACCACAATGTTGTACAAACAATATATACACGCACACATGCGCGCACAATTTAGAAGTAACCTCACTCACACAAATACTTCAACCAAACCAAAAGGAAAAAAGAAAAAGAAAGAAAGAACTCAATATCAAGTGCCAACTTGGCCCGATTAAAGGCAGAGTCAACTTGACGAGTCCATAGCAAATTGGGCAAGTCAATGTCAATTTTTGAATAAAGGAAAAGGAAGGAAAATAGATGCAATAGAGGCGCATCAAAGACTCATAGATATTAATAAATATATATTAACAACATATACAAGGGTAGGGCCTTAATTAGGATTGACCAGCAAAACAGGATTCATGAAGCCAGACCCAAAGATGGGACGGGGCTTTGGTGATGATGATGATGATGCAACAGCCACTTAATAATTACCTACATAGTTACAATTAGAACCTATATGCATATTTACAAGTGGAAGAGAGAGAGAGAGAGAGAGAGAGAGAGAGGAAACAACATCAAGAAATAACCCAACAAACCCCTTCAATAAACACATTATAAATGCATGCATACATACAACAAATATAAAATAGAAAAGAACCTAAACCTACCAATACGTCGATACATCCCGCATGTTTGCTTCAGTTAGACACTTATTCAAAAAAAAATAAAAATTTGCAGGGGAAACAACCACCCAAAACTCAAAATCACCCTAGCTATTTGATCAATGCTTCAATGGTTAAAAGAAACATTACAAAAACCCTTTCCCTAAATGAAATATCCTTAACGGAGGAGTTGGGGAGAAAATCTCACTCGATTGCACTTTATGATGCAACAGAGTTAACCAGTTAACTCGGTCAATACATGTGGGAATCAAGTGTTATGGCATGAACTACCAATTCGCTGAACACATCTGATTTCAGCCAAAACCCCTAGTCACCTGGATATTTGAACTCAGTTGCTCTACTACTCGCTGAGTCAAATTGACTCAGCCAAGATATTAATCCTTGTGACCTAGAGAAATCTTTGAATGCCATCTATATAAGAACATTTTCTGGCTTATGAGTATGGCAGCCAACCTAATTATAAAGGACAATTCCAAATAGAAAACATACCTGATCATTGTCGTCTTTCAATAATTTAGAGGCAACCTCAATCTCACCTAGTGCTTCCACCTTCAATTGTGGACAGAGGAGGTTCATGTTATCTAATTATTAAAATGACATAAAATGCAAATAACCGAATATCATGCCATTAGCATATTAAATTTGCAGCAAATTATTTTGTAAGCCAATGTTAGAAGCAATGCAATTGCATTCAATGTTTTGCCTGGTGATGATTAATAGATTTAAAATTTGACACAGGTAAGTCAATACAAGTGGAAAAGAGAGAGAGAGAGAGAGAGAGAGAGAGAGAGAGAGAGAGATGTGGTTAAAACCCGGACCGGATGTGTGTGTGTGTGTGTGTGTGTGTGTGTGTGTGTGTGAGAGAGAGAGAGAGAGAGAGAGAGAGGTGGTTAAAACCCGGACCGGATGTGTGTGTGTGTGTGTGTGTGTGTGTGTGTGTGAGAGAGAGAGAGAGAGAGAGAGAGAGAGAGAGAGAGAGAGGTGTTTTAAAACCTGGACCGGATGGAATGGTCGGTCTGATTAACTGGCAACAAAAACAGGTTGGGCTAGTAAAACAGGGTCATTGCAGCGGTCACCTATTTTCTTCTAGAAAGCTTGATCATTTATGAGAGTGAAGACCTTCTCGACTATCCCAAGATCATGCTGCTTTGTTGTGATCTTTATTCTTCAACTAGTTGGGACAAGGCTGCTAAGATGATGATGATGATATACATTGAACTTCAAGTAGACCTAGGGTTGGAACAGGTCAACCCAGTTATATACCTACTGTTGGAGTGAATACCCAGAAATGGGCTGTTGTGTGGTGCATGTTTTAAAATCTCAGTCCACGTTTCTCGAATGCTGCGGTGGTTTATTTCATGAGAAAATCATCCTTGTTTCAGCAGAATTTATCAAATGGCAATAGCAGAACAGAATCAAGATTCAAGGAGATCATGCTTCTTAAAACTGTGGGTCTGCAAGGAAACTTTCAGATGCATAAGCATTTCTGGGAACACAGTTAGTCAGAGAACTGATCAAATCACATGTTAGTGTTACAGTCCGAAACTTGACCATACATAGGTATCACTTACATCGACTATCTTTATTGTAACAACAAAATCCCATGTCAGGTAAGTTAATTTTAAGACTGGTATCAATCTTACTCTAAGCCAGTAGAGCCATACATCATTTATATTTTTCCACTACTAGTGCCATTTCTTCAGGCCACTGTCAACCATTTGAAGTAGAAAAAGCACCAGCAGATGAGCCAACATAGAAAAGAACTTCCCTTCACTTCCGTATTGAAAGAGAAAAAATGGATTTCCAGTTACAGAATCCAAATTCAGGGCAAAGTGGAACCATTAACTATTGATTGTGAATTCATGAATGGTTCTTGGATTTGGACCTTGTTTTATGAGAGGAAAAATGAATTACCATTTCCAACTTGCTTTTCAATTTCACAGGCGTGTCAATGACGAAGTCACCTGCATTCCACAGAAATTAGACCCACGTATTTATGGATATATCTAATAAATAAATACGATTTAACTACCAAAACTAAATATCATGAAACTTGCTTGTTAAATGGCTGCATAAAACCATAAAAAATAACTAAGCTTATTAAGAGAGCAGCAAAACATACGCATCTTCCTAAAGCCAAAGTCGTGGGGAATCACAGTGTAGAACTCTCTGCAATGAAAGTGGACAGTGAAACATGATATAAATATCAAAGTCAGGTAACATGTTAAATTGAACTTAAAAATATTCGTAGAACAATTCAGACAAATGCCCAAGTAAATTTTACATATAAACCCTTTGAAAAACAAAACAAAATTTACATGGTTACTAATAGCCGTATAGATTATTGTTATGTATACTACATCAGTACCTACATTCGTGCACCTATATTTACATCATATTTTTTGTGTAATAAACCATATCCACATAAAATACAAGCACATTTAGGGGTTCCATGTCTGCAGTAACAGATGTTTGTGCCTAATAAATAACCAGGCTGTGGTCCCCATCAAAGATATTCTACACACATACATGTATTAGGTTTTTTTTTTTTTTTTTTTTTTTTTTTTTTTTTTTGAAAGGTGATATTATATTAAAAAGAAGAAAACAGCTACAGCAAGACAAACTACAGCCAGCAAAAACAGAAACTGAAAAGAAAAAGAAAAGAAAACAAGGAGAAAGCCTAGAAAAACTAGAGACCTAGAAAACTATGGGTACAACAACAAGTGCCACCATTGGAGAAAAGAACCCTCTAGCTTCAAGGAGCCCAGTCCCTCAAAAACTGTGTAAAATCTTTGCTTGTTGCGAAAGCAGCGATCATTCCTTTCTACCCGGATTGACCAAAGCACCGCGAGCAACGCAACACGCCAATATGTATAAATATGCCAAAACTATGATACCAAAATTGCATATTCAACAAATTGAATTTAATTATGTAACCTCCACTGCATGAAATAGATGCTTACCCACTTAATAGCTCAAGTTTTTTCCTGTCAGATTGACCTATTACATCAGATATCCGCTTCAAGACATCATAGCCCTAAAAAATCAAATGAGTGTGATTTATATACTACATAATCAGATTCAGATCTAGGTAAAGATGAGAAGATCGAATCCATTGTGTAAAAGATGTAAGTATACCATCAAGAAATGCAATAATTGAATAGCTAAAAATTGCAGTTATTAAACTAACACCACTCTGCAATAGAAGTTACAAACCGACAAACATTCAAGGAAAAAAGAAAAACATAATTGTAAATTATATTTTCAAGATCATGTCCCTTCATCATCTATATTGATGTGTTTGACATCAGTATACCATGACTTGGTACTTAGGACGTTTAACAGAAAGTTGAAGCCCTCTCATATATTTTCAAGATCATGTCCCTCTCACAGAATTTTTGTCGTTGGGAGGCAGATTGAACTTGATAAAGGCTTCTCTTTCTAACCTTTTCCTATATACCTTCCCTCCCTGTTTCATTGCCCGAAGTCTGTTATTCTTAAGATTGACATACTTCGTAGGCACTTCCTGTGGCTGTGGCAAGCAGGAGATGCACATAGTAAATTTCCTCTTCTCAGATGGAGTGAGGTTTGCACCCCTACTTTGGTGTGGAATTCCCACCCTAGCCGATTCCTTTCCGGCTCTTTTTGCCGTTAGCCAAAATCCTAATGTTTTGATGAAGGATGGCTTTGTGGAAGACAAGAGTCATTCAGCTTCTTGCTCACTTGCAGGCCCTCGCTCCCTCTCCAAACATAGAAGATGCCATCCTTTGGTCACTCGTGGGCTCAGGATTGTTCTCTGTTAGATCACTCTATCGATCCCTCTCAACTCTGGAGGTCTCATCTTCTTCCTGCCACATGGGTCCGTTGTGGTCCTATGGGGTACCTCCTAAGGTCGCAGCTTTCAGGTGGTTGGTGGGACGGAACAGAGTTTTGACGATCAACAATTAGAGGAAAAGGGGATTTTCCATCCCAAATGTGTCTTCTTTGTCTTCGTGCAGAATAAACGGTAGATCACCTCTTTATCCACTGTCCTTTTCCTTCAGATCTCTAGTGGAGCAGCTTTCACTTGGCTGGAGCCTCCTGGCCAATGCCAAACTCTGTGGAGCTTCTTTTCTACAGTGACATGGGGAGCCTCAAGGAGGCCTTGGAAAAAGAACTGGAGGACCCCTCTTGCTGGCTATTCTTTAGGCTGTTTGGGCTTGAAAGAAACAACTGTTGTTTCCGGAATCTGAGCGTATGTGGCAGGAGTTTTTTCGAGGGTACTGTTGCTTTTTAGGGATTGGGCTCCATGGTGCTTTTCCATGGGACTGGTTTTTGTTTTCTGTTTCTTTTTCTAGGTTTGTCTTGTTTTGTTAGTTTCTGTTTTTCTCCTTTCTTTTTTATATTCTTCTTGTTTTCCTTTTTGTTTTTGTGCTCCTTGTAGTTTTTCCCAGCAATAAATTATCATCTTTTAAAAAAAAAAAAAAAAAAAAAGACAGTTGAAGCCAATTATTTCCTAGGGAAATGCTTACCATCCAAACATGACTATTAGTATGGATTGGAAGCAGGTGAGCTAGACCAAGTTGGACCAAAGATAGACGAATTGTTCATAACAGAAGGAAACAAAAGGAATCATCTGATGAACCACAAAGAAATTTAGCCGACCAAACCACTCTGCATCCTCAATAGAGGGATAAGCATCAATGAGCAGATTTGATGGGGACATCACGCGCACACGCTCACGCACGCCGCCCCCTACGCACATACGGAAGGACAGGGAGGGCCCCACCGTCGATCTGGCTCGATGACGACGTCCAGGGAGGGCCTCGTAGTTAGAAGATGGATTTTTGATTCATTAGAGTGGGCCCAATATTCAAGTAAAGCCCATCATGAGATCTCATGATCGGGGCCCACTAGTCGGATTGATTTCATATTTTAGGCTTTGATTAATTTTTATTTTAGTTTACTTCAACACCAAGCGCACATGGTGCGAGTTTTAGGATATAGAGTTTTCTTATAAATAGGCACCCTTGTAGTTGTTTTGATTCATTGAAGTTTAATAAAAATTTCTGCAAGTTTTTTTCTACTCTCTGAGTTTCCGAGTTGTGGAAAATTTCAAGTGGGTGCGAAGCCCTCCCTTTTCGAAGGGCTAACTACCGTGGTGCGAAGCCACATCTATCCCTATCCGCCCCTACCCTCTATCATCCATATTTTCTCCCTTCTACAATCATCATCGCTTCGAATCCGCCAGTTTTTGCAGCAGTTCTTCTCCCTACAGCCAGTTTCCAGAATCTGGTCCTACAGGAGGGCTGAAACTTCAGCGGAGCACCATGCACAGACCGCATCTCAGATCGAGCTGAAAATCAAGGGTTTTCGAGTCCTCCCCTGGCCGACCAGTTCGAGGAATCGGGCCACACTCGCACGTATGGCCAGGCTTCCACGCACGGGCACCACATCCTGGCCCGCTGTCCGCATGCGCAGACTATCCAAGGTTCAGGTTTCCTCCTTATTTTCTCCCTTTTCATACCTGTTTTCATAACCCTAAACCTAAATTGCATTATCCTTAACTTATTTGCCCACTTCCTCACCCTAAGGTTCCTTGAATTGAAATTGGAGAATCCCTTGGATTAAGGACTAATTGTTGTGCATGTGTGGCTGAATTCTATTTCCCTTTGAGCATCGTTTGGTCCATAATTTTATTGATCCAGTCCTAACCTGTGTGGGCCTGGACCCGTGCAGATTCCCCTTTACTTAAATGTTTGAGCTTTTTGTGTGGGATGTAGAATCATTATGTGATTGTTGTGAATTAGTATGATCTAAGCCTGAAATCTTGCATATCATATTTAAATTTCATGTCCTGCACCAAATTTGGTCTCAGAGCCTAGGGTTTTTATAGGGGAATACATTACATGTTAGGGTTAGTTTGTTTGAGTCCTTCATGCATCCGGGTCATCACATATAGTTGTTAGAAGACCGTAGTCCTTGATATTAGTTGTTGAAATTTCTGTTAGCAGGAAGTTAGCAATTCACATTGCTGTAACTTTCTGTTATTCCCTTATTTCGACAACTATGTTGCTGGATTTTAGTAGCACTGCGTAGTTTCCCTCATATAGAGTCTCACAGGATCATTTAGTCATATTTAGTTGCATATAGTCGTCATAGAAAGTCCTTAAGTGGAGTTAGCAAGTGTATGCCCACACGTACGGGTCATAGTTTTGGCTTGCACCCTACACCAAATATGGAACAACTGCTAGAGTCATTAAACAAACTGTCCCAACAGATCGAGTCTTTAGGTAAGCGCTGGGAACAACATATAGACTAACGCTTGGATCAATTTTATGTGCATATTATCCAACTAAAGGCCTCCGCCAGGACAAACCCCACTATTGGGGTGGATGTCCAATCTCAGGCAGGTGGCCAGGAGGATAGACCAATGAATGAAATTGGCCAAAGAATCAGTTATGAGCGTGCACCCACCCCATGAGGGACATCAGGACCACTATTTTGAAGTGTACAACATGTGCGACCTTGTGGCTGGAGAGAGTACACCAGAGGGTAGTGTAGAGTTACCCACTGAGGCCATTTTGGTAGTGGTGAGTTTCGTGATGTCTGTCTTGATGATCTACCGGATGAGTCTCCCCCTAAGAGGGATACAGAGCACATCAGAACATGGGACACCGTAATACCTACAGCCGAGTTTGCGTTTAATAGTTCTGTCGATAAGTCCACGGGTCTCAGTCCTTATGAAGTCGTTATTGGTTATAAACCTGAGAAACCTATTGATCTTGTCCCTATGTCACTGTCCCATAGGCCGTCAGAGCCTGTAAAGTCTTTTGTGCATCACATTCATTCATGGCATCAAGAAATCAGGCAGAAAATCACTACTAGTAATAAACATTACAAATTTTCTGCAGACCAGCATAAATGTTTCAAAGAATTCAATGAAAGGGACTCTGTGATGGTCCGCATCAGGCCCGAGCGGTATCCTCCGGAGGTCATTCGTAAGTTACACACGCGTAGCGCTAGACCCTTCAAAATTATAAAACAAAACGGTCTCAATGCATATGTAGCAAATCTTCCACCCTCCATGGGAATTAGTTCCACATTCAATGTGGAGGATTTAGTTGCATTTCAAGGGGTCATTGATGCATTGTCCAGCCTTTCGCCTAACCATCCCGATTCCCCAGACCTTTCCCTTGATCCATGGCCCCCTCCCGACCCATCTTCTCAGCCTCTACCTCCCATACCTACCCTTCCCGACCCATTTTCCCAACATCTACCTCTCATACATACCCTTGCCGACCCATTTTCCCAGCCTCTACGTCCCAGCCCATTTTCCCAGCCTCTACCTCCCATGCCTACTCTTCCCGACCTTTCTTCCCAGCCTATACCTCTCATACCTACCCTTCACACACCCAGAGAGGAAATAGAAGATATCATGGACCATTAGATAATTTCAACGTCGAACAGCGGGTTTCAGAAGTATCTGGTTAAATGGAAGTCACGCCCAGCTTCAGATAACACGTGGCTCACTGAGGAGCTTCAGAGATTTGATCCTGACATCCTAGAGCTATTCATGAGTTTTATTTCTCCAGTGGCGAAATCTTCGCGGTCGGGGAGAATTGATGGGGACATCACGTGTACACGCACACTCACGTCGCCCCCTACGCACGTACGGAAGGAAAGGGAAGGTCCCACCGTCAATCTGGCTCGATGACGACATCCAGAGAGGGCCTCCTAGTTAAAAGACGAATTTTTGGTTCATTAGAGTGGACCCGATAATCAAGTAAAGCCTATCATGGGATCTCATGATAGGGGCCCACTAGTCAGATTGATTTCATATTTTACGTTTTGATTATTTATGTTATTTAGAATATCATGAATGCTTTAAATTTCTTTGATTAGTTTTTATTTTGGTTTACTTCACCGCCAAGTAATAGGTTGCGTACATGGCGCGAGTTTTGGGGTATAGAGTTTTCTTATAAATAGGCATCCCTTGTAGTTCTTTTGATTCATTAAAGTTTTAAAAAAATCCTGCAAGTTTTTTTCTACTCTCTGAGTTTCTGAGTTGTGGAAAAATTTAAGTGGGTGTGAAGCCCTCCCTTTTCAAATGGCTAACTACCGTGGTGTGAAGCCACATCTATCCCAATCTGCCCCTACCCTCTATCATCCATATTTTCCCCCTTCTACAATCATCCTCGCTTCGTATCCGCCAGTTTTTGTAACAGTTCCTCTCCCTACAGCCAGTTTCCAGAAGCTGGCCCTGCCGGAGAGCTGAAACTTCGGTGCAGCACCACGCATAGACCACATCTCAGATCGAGCTGAAAATCAAGGGTTTTGGAGTCCTCCCCTAGCCGACCAGACCCTAGGAGTCAGTTCGGGGAATCAGGCCACGCTCGCACGTGCGGCCAAGCTCCCGCGCACATGAGCCAGGCCCTGGCCCGCTATCCGCACGTAGAGTTGGGCAGAAACTGACCGATTCGACGGATCCGACCCGATCCGCTCCGAACCGAAGGCCAGGATCGGGTCGAATTGAGTTAGCCCAGTCAGATCCGACCGTAAATCGAATCGAGTTTGGATCAATAGTCAATTCAGACCAATCCGATCCAGAATCCGATCAGATTCGATCCGCACAATATTTATTCAACAATGTTTCTTATAATGTTGTCCACCTGAGATTGGGATATACCTCATTTCTTGTTTGATACCATAAAATGATCTAGAAAAATAGATGAACAGCATGGATGAAATAAATACATCATGGTGGGGTCCACAGAGTGCCAACTACCCACCATTGGCTGGTGGCAGGGGGAGTAGCCAATCCGTCTTCTCACCCCTGGGTATAAGAGGGCAAGCACCAGGCAGCGAAGTGATGTTGGCTATACCTCTTTTTCGAATCTGCTGCAACACCGGTTTCATGTAGAGCGTAAAACATCCAAGCTACGTGGGGCTGTCCATGTTCTAAATGTAAAATCCACTCCGTCAAAAAGGTTAGAAATAATATATTAACTGTACATAATGAATATTATTTTTAATAAATTCTCCATAAGGATCCAGCAAAGAGAACAATGTAAAATTACATCAAGAACACTTAAGTTCATATATTGTGCTTTCAGAGTTTTTTATCAGTCTGATTTTTATATATTTTATTCATCCTAGATATTTACACCTAATTAACGGTTTTGATGATATATAAACCCCAAGTTAGCTCCACAAATAAACCTGTGGTTGGAATCTCTTTCTCAATGTTTCCTCTGGTGTAGCTCACCTGAAGTTTATATAATTCTAAATTTTTACTCAATAATCTAATATATGGAATAACACTTGATGGACGGATTGGATTTTAAATTTAAGATATGGTGGGCCGCAGATATCTTTGGTGTTCTACCCAGTGAGTTTAAACAGGTGCTGCGGACGACACCCGTCCAACTTTTTCTCCTCTTTTTGGAAAAACCGCCTTCTTTCTTTGCGTTGCCAGACGGCGTCTGACCAACAGCTGATTTTTCTCCTGAGTATGGTAGTCCACGTGACCACGGATGATCTTTTACCCACAATGCTACATCCTCGTAGTCAGAACCGTTCATACCATGGGCCTCACTAGAATGGGCCATGATCAAGGAAGTTGATACGTCGTAGCCATCCGATAAGTGGATCTCAAGTTGCCAAGTGGAATAGGTGGTATTATTACCGTAACCGTTGCTTCTCTTGGAAACAGCGTAACCATCCGATCAATGGATGCAATGTTAACATCGTAGTGCATCCTTTGTGGGGCCCATTGGATGAACGGCTCTAATATCCGAGAGTCGTTTGAGAACATTTGAAGGGTGTATGACCTGCGTGCTATCATAACACGGCTACTTCTCTCTCACCTGCTTTATCCGCTGCTTTTCTTTTTCTCATATTCCTACACGCCAACTAACTACTACTCGCAGTCGTATCGAGCCACGAGCTCTCTGACGGACACGGGTTTCAAGTGAAAGCCTTTCACACGAAGTTCTTACGTGGGATGCTAGGTGGGTCCCACCGTTTTGTTTGTGATAAATCCACACCGTCCATCCGTTTCGGGAGCTCATTTTAGGACATGTGGCCAAAAATGAATTGTATCCAAAACTCAAGTGGCCCTTACAAGAGGAAACAGTGTAGATTCAATGAAGATTCGATCCGAACCGTGCCTAACTCAATTCGACTCGATTTTCCTAACCGAGTCGAACTCGGTTCAGGTCAGGCCAACAGCGCAACGGATCGGATCGAGTCAGAGGATTCGGACTCGGTCCCGGATCGGATCGAGTTCGGGTTGGGTGTTGGGAATTTCGAACTGAGTCAAGTTGGGCCCAATCCGGTCCGACTCGACTCGATGCTCACCTCTATCCGCACGCGCGAACTATCCCAGATTCAGGTTTCCTCCTTATTTTCCCCCTTTTCATACCTGTTTTCATAACCCTAACCCTAGATTGCATTATCCCTAACTTCTTTATCCCTTTTCTTACCCTAGGGTTCCTTGAATTGAAATTGGGGAATCCCTTGGATTAGGGACTGATTGTTGTGCATGTGTGGCTAAATTCTATTTCCCTTTGAGCATCATTTGATCCATAATTTTATTGATCCAATCTTAACCTGTGTGGGCCTGGACCCGTGCAGATTTCCCTTTACTTGAATGTTTGAGCGTTTTGTGTGGGATGTGGAATTATTATGTGATTGTTCTGAATTAGTATGATCTAAGCCTGAAATCTTGCATATCATATTTAAATTTCATGTCATACATCAAGATTGGCCTTTGATTCTTTCAAAATAACTCCAAGAGGAACACTGGAAAATCCTAACAAGAAACAAAAATTCAATCATTGTGGGGCTGAAGTCAATTGACAATTATTTTCCAAATACATTGGTGAAAAGGAAAATCCTTGACGGAGATCGTGGAAAGGCTTAGCCCGGGAGTGTTGATTTAAGCATTTTATTCCATCGAAGAAATTTCTCATTATCGTCTGACGAAATGGGATCCTCTTTTTCACCAAAGACAACATTATAAGGTTTTACTTAGCCTAAGCCTGACCTTACTTACAAGAATCAACAAGAAGTAGGTGAGAAAGCATGAATCATAAGTATGAGCTTTTTTTTTAGTTGCTGCACCGAGGAATTGCAATATCCAATAACAAGAGATCTATCATAAGATTATTCCGGTAGCCATAAGTTTCACTAAAGTGATCTGCCTTAGCACCATAATCCAGTGCTATTGCTCCTACAAACTACTACATTTCCCCCCTGCACCACTTGACAATCCATAGGTTTCAATGCAGAATGTATTTGTTGACAGTTGTCATCTCTATGTTTAGCAGCTTTTATTGATCCAGGAACTGAACAACCAGCTGAAAAGTGGAATTCCCATTTTTTATTTAGGGTGCATCCTGGTCATGGCATGATGCATTACCATCAAATCTTGGTTGAGATAAGAACGGAGACTTCCCAGTCTGATCTCAACCATGACTTGGGGTGAATGTGCTAGTCCACTGAATTCCTTTCTCAACCATGATTTGGGAAAGAAATGCTAGTCCACTAAATACAGGTTTTTTTTTCACACTGCCCCAAACAACCAGTATAAGGCTTAGGAGCCCCACCAACCACGATGTGGTGGTGACTGGTGGTACATTAATTATTAGCTAAAGATATTGACAAATGTCTTACACATGTTCCTTATTGTTGTAGACAACTTCAAGATGGTTTCATTATCATCCTTTGTACAAACATATAGTTTATTAACTGGATTTGTAAGTCCATTCTGTTCCATGCTGTCACTCAATCTATAGAAAGCAGATAAAGCAATTCACAATATTCACTGGAATTGAAAATTCAGATGCATGAACTCAAAGCCTGACCTTCAAAATTGTAGATTTGCTTAGCTTACCAAGTGGCAGTTTTTCAGCATTGTATCCTAAAACAAGGCAAAGCAAAAACCAACAAGGTAATAAGATAACCAATGGTATATCACAGAAATAAAAGTCAAGTTAATAGTTTGGCAGAATTAATGGAAATACAACACCAGCAATGTTGAAATGCAAATGCTAAAGAAAAAGAAAGGAAAATAGCACACTTGAACTAAGTTCAATCTGACAGTGACACCAACTGCCAATCAACTGCTGTAGCAATCATAATAAAATTCATCGGGATAGATTTCACTTTATTGTCAATTCTTTATTATCCAACTACGACTATCTGAAATGTGAATTCAAAGTATATGAAATACTGACCTATTTCTAACATTTGCTGCTTCATCATGCTGATATTGCAAATGAGAGAGATGAACTTTGCAAGGCGGGGTTCAAGTCGTGTCTCCCGAAGTTGACTACCAATTATAGAGTCATTGGGCTTATTACAAACCTGGTAATGATGTTTGGATCTTAGCAGCAATACAATGTTTAGACATCCAACTCAAGAAACATACTAATTGTAAGGAGGACATAAATTCAACAAAGAGAAATGTGATGGCTACTCACAAGAGAAGCTCGAATGGCTCTTCACACACATGCCAATGTGGACATGCATGCTGGGTCGTTTATTGGGTAGTCCCCACCATTTATGCCATGGCCCAAAAATAAGGCCATTCTGGTCTTTGGGTGGGCAGCATGCATATGGAAATTGAAGGATAAAAAGTTGACCATTGATCCAAATTCAATGTACATCTACGGCCTACATGATGACCTGACTGGCCTGGTTTTCTAGCTGTGCAGATACACAGCCTACCAGATGAATGGCTAGGATCTTGCACACAAGTACCACATTGGCACACATGGAGAGTAAGATCCAGAATCTGACTCTCGTGAGCATACACAGAAGGGCTCTTCAACCAATGGGAAATGCAAGATTTTGAGAAACTAAATGTCCAGTCAAAATAACCACAAGTAATAATTGGAGAAAACCAACATACAACTGCTTTGTCTGCTTCGTTGTAGTCCATTTCCAACCAAGTATAGCACTTCGGATAACAAATAAATTCTTTGCGATCCAACCATTGATTCTTTGTTTTGTCAAAGAATTTCTGCTGGAACTCATTGATCGCACCATCACGGGACGTGTAAGGTCCATGTAGCTTATCTTGACCTTTTACTCCAACTCTTCCCCATCTATTGTAAACCACGAACGTGCCACCATCATCGGATTCTGCGAATGCAATTGTATTATCACCAGTGAGGATCCCGATGAATAAAAACAGTAATGCAGCAAAACAAATATTGGGTACATTTGGGTGCATAGTAAAATCACAGTTGGCAGGGCGGACTAATACAGATTGTTTGGGGCGGTGCAGAAATATGTCTTCCCTTATTCAATTTTTTTTGCCCCAAAATCACATGTGAGATGCAAAGAGTGGCCATGAGTTGCTCACATCACTTATGATTGGACATAGTGCATTGCAGCCACCTCAGGAAGCAGAAAATACCAAACGCACCCAGAACTTGTTGTAGAGATAAAAAAAATTAAAACGTTATCTATTTCGTGAATTGTCAAGGCAACAATATTTTTAATCTAGTGGGCACTTATATAAAAGCCATATGCATGAAGTTCAATTTGGTATGCGATAACTGACTGGACCGAATACAGCAATCTGACAGCATCACCAACACTAAGTAAACTTAAAGACTTCTCAGAATATTTTTTCCCATAAGTGGAAGTTCCCAAAACGCAGGAAGGTAACGGAAACACATCTGGCATTTAATGGGTTCTAAAAGCCAGTTAGTTCACTTCGCATTCTGTATTTAGAGCGATTGAAAAATGGTGGAAATGCTGCAGATATGCATACTTACAAGAAGATCTTACAGATTGAATAACAACAGCAGTATTTTCAACCAAAAAAAAAAAAAAAAATCAAATAAATTAAGGCATGATCATAACTAGCAGAGTGAAAGGAAAGACTTGAAATTTATTCAAACAATGAAACTCAAAAGTATTCAAATTTGACGCATGAACCACGTGTATAGGATAAAAAGTCATTCAACTCACAAATATAACCTGCTTTTACTCCTAGAAGGCTAGAACATTGCAGTCATCAAGAGACTGCAATCATCATCATCATCATCATAGCCTTGTCCCAGCTATTTGGAATTGCCTTTATGAATCCTCTTTTGCCAGTCATTGCAAAACAAACCAGAGATCTCATGATTGTTTGACCAAAGTTTTATCACCAACTGCATACCTGACATCAACCCTCCTTCACCTGAGGTTGGGGCCGTTGGCTCATCACATAAAGGAACATGCAGACTAAATTTACTAATATTTGTGCATGTTGGAGGTCATATTATTATCTATATAGTCCTGAAGATAATATTTAAAAATAAATAAAATAGTCCTGAAGATATGAATATGCCAATGTCCAATCTCAAATTTCAAGAATTTGCATGCTGATGTTAAAACACATGATGAGTGAATATGATGTTACACATATTAAGTACCTAGAAATAACATGTAAACAGTACATATGTAATGCGGGGGCATTTTCACACCGGGCTCGAGTGGGGTGGCCTGTGGGACACAATGACACACTCGGGGTGGGTGGCTTGTGTGAGGTGGAACCCATGAATTTGGGGCCCACAAGGAGGGTTCGGCCGAGGACCTAACCCATGGATTTGGGGCCTGGGCTATGAGATAAAGGGATTAATTCGCCATGCTCTATCAGTTCGAGCTTTTAGAGCAATTGGTTAATTGTCCTACATCAAATTGGTATCAGAGCAGGAGGTTTTGTGTTCGAGACTCCTCACCAAGGGTGATTAATGCGGGGGCATTTTTACACCGGGCTCGAGTACGGTGGCCTGTGGGACGCAGGGGCACACTCGGGCGGGCGGCCCCCGAAACTCATGGATTTGGGGACCATGTGAGGCGGGTGGCTCGTGTGAAGCGGAACCCATGGATCAATTTGAGCTTTTAGAGCAATTGATTAATTGTCCTGCATCAAATATGCTAGGTATTAATTGCATGATAGACTCGAGAATACAAAGTGTTAATTGCATCGAGAGGCTCCAATCACATTTCTAGCTTTATTTTCATCATTTTGTTTCACAATTCACCTAACCTACGAACATTGACTTGTTTGCCAAGTTCATTGTAAGAGACTAGCACCAATCCTTTCCATCACTGGTCTATATGGTCCTGTTCCTGAGGTGGATTAAAGTACTTTATTTGACTGGATTTTTAGTGAATGCTTCCCTTTGTATCATTCCACTCTTGTCATGTTCAAAAAACATCAGAGACAGTTTACCATTCGAATAAGTGTGTGTGGTGTGTGTGTGTGTGTGTGTGTGTGTGTGACACTTTTCTCTTTGTATTTGTAATTAAATATGTTTGCTACTTCATTATTAAGAGAATCACATCATTCCTCCAATTTACACATGCAACAGCTCGTGTCTACAATATCATTACTACATAACCAAATTATATAAATAATAATAATTATTATTAATTAATTAATTTAGAAAACAAAGTTACAAAGGCCAAAGTTTGGCTGGTTGTAAGAACTAAGCCTTGAATTAACAGCAAGTCAATAAAATTGCACCTTTCAAAAATAAAAACAATGCTGATGAAAGTTAATTGGCTCCCAGCAAAAACACATAAACAAAACCATGGATCTAAAGGATCACAGTATCAATCACTTGTGATATTGCAAGATCTGGGAGAGACCTGAGGGAGCAGTAGCTCATAGAAACCTCTTCTGATTATAACTATCAAAAGGACAAAAAGGACTAATTGGGTATAAGGAAACGGTTCAAGGAAAGAAAAATTTACCAAGAGCTTGAATCACATAGAACTTGTTGTTGTTTGCTCCAACATTTGTTTGATTCAGAATGGCATCATAGATTTCATCACCCTGCCACAAAAGGGAAATAACTGCCTGCCTTCTCAATACAACTTAGTGAGCATAATATATACAATATATTCTAGTATGAGTTTCTCACTAATAACACTAGTGGATATGGCACATGCAATGCACATGGAGAGAGGAGGGGCGGGAAAGAAAAGGGGAGAGAGAATCGGAGGGAGGGGTGTGGCTACACGCAGAGAAAAGGATAATCGATTTTCAATGGTGGTTGTCACATTCACATTATTTCCGTTGCTGTGGTCCACTTGAGATTGTGATCTGCCTCATTTTTTGGCTGACGTCCTGACATGAGCCTCCTCAACTGATGGACAAAACAGATGTCACACAAACATCACAGTAGGCTCCACATGGCCTTTTGATGAACAGTCGGTCACACCCCTACCCATATCATGTTTAGATATGGTAGAGATATTGAACTGTGAAGAAGGCATAAGTTCCATCTACCCCATCAAAGGAAATGTCAACTACACATGACATCTTAAACTATTTCATGTTCCATTGTCATGATTGAGTGCTATTCACATTGCTTCCCTCAAGCATGCAGGGGAAATCAAATTTAGTGTCACTATATTCAGGAGCAATATCAAACTGGTCTTATCTCTGTTCCACATTTAGCTAGAAAAGATTGGACTAAACTCATTGACTGCTTCCAAATCTTCAATTTGAATGCCATATAGAGGATAACTGCCCGTGCTTTTTGTCAGCAAGAGAAATATCAAAATACTCTTAGCTGAAAAGTGAGCATCCGTGCTGCGAAATTTCATGGGGCACGCATACTTCTTGGTCTGCATTCAAGTTCTGCTATTTGTGTACAACTCAAAGCTACATTGAAGTCATTGGGAAACACATCCTCGCTAATAGTTTTTGTATGTAGTTTTAAGGTTCAGAAACAATAAATTTAGGATTTCTGGCCTCTTTCTAATCTGATATGATGTCTAAATAACCATCAATAAATGCACACGTTAACCAAAAACACTTTTAGGATGGCTCCAAGTCACATAAAAATGACCTGGAGACATTGGCAAGTGCATATTGATATAAAACAGAACACCATTGTCATTGACACTATAAAAAGTGAAGAAGCAAATTGAAGAACAAGCTGCACCCAAGTCACTAGCCACATGACTAGTCATTTCATTGCATATAAACCCAAACATGACAAGACTGCTGTTTGGATGTACCCGCAGAATGTTAAGGAAGCAAGATGAGAAATAGCCTAGCTACATTTTGCAAAGCAAGGCATGGTGATAATATGTTGATCCCATCATTGCTGCATTCTCATTTCAGGTGGAGAACGAATCTGCTTACAATACTAACCCATTCCAAACAGGCCCCGAAGTTTGAATTCTAATAAACACTGCAGAAAATCTATCCTTAGAAAGTAATAAGTCGTACTTCAATATGTAGAGTTAAGTTTCAAATGCTACTTCAAGAATGCAGTCCAAACATTAATTCTGTATATAGGTAGGAAAGCAATGTATAGCTGTGTAAATATTGTGCAGGTAAAAGATCACGAAAATTATTTGCAGATGCTCACATTACAAAATTTCGATATCAAGCATGAGTGTTCTAACAGGATTCTTAACCAAATAAAACTAGAGTTATGGTAAAACAATGAATACAATGAGAATACATACATGCTGCAAAACATGGTAGTTTGACTTTATATGATCTGGGAGCCACTGATCCAAAACTGCACCACCTTTCTTGGTAGCTGTGACCAATTTCTCCTTATCATCATCAACTTCTTTCTCTGCAGTGATATGTTTGAATGATATTTTAGACTAGAAACCCCAACAAACAAATGAAACTGAACTCTGCTGCAAAAGAACAAACTTCAACTCTGGTGGATATATGGCTTGATCACATTTACATCTTCCAAAAGAGGTAATTTTTACTCTTTGCACTATTCATCTGATATGGAGACCTGATGAACACCCTCTTGCCGGAAAGTTTGTTTGTGATCGCTCATTTTCATCATCAGTGTAGCCGTGCCCCAGATATTTAGGGTTAAGAGTTTCTTTTACACCACTATGTCACTTACAACTTGTGAGTCAGTTACTGGCAGGGGGGTGAGATTTCACTTCCTTGACTAAACATACCTCTCTGCAATTGGAGAGCAGCAACAGAAGCTCCATATTACAGAAATTTTGAATCCACGGGGCCACTTTTGTGACCCACCTGATGATTGTTTTAGCCTAAGAATCAACTCAATGACATATCTATGCCTGACTTTTTTAGGTAATTTGAAGATTTTTTAGTGATTCTCTACTCTAAGCTCTTTTCTGGTGTGAATACACTGTTGTATTTGATATCTTAAATCGAGTCAAATACAGGGTCTGTCAATGCCATCGACAGTCTGTTCGATGTCACCTTCGATGGCATCAAACAGTGCTCGATCCCATCGATGTTTTCTAGATTTTCTTCAGTTTGTCGCTGGACTAACTAGGCACTTTTTCGATGTCATCGATGAGTGTTTGATGCCATCGATGAGTGTTCAATGCCATCGAGAATTTTCAGAAAATCATATTTTGCCTCTGGACAGTTGAGGTGTTGGTTCGATGCAATCGATGAGTGTTCGATGCCATCGAAGGATTAGTTTCGATGCCATCTATGAGTGTTCGATGCCATCGACAAATTCTGCGTAGATTTTTTGCAAAACTGCGAATTTGCGGGATTTGTTTCCGATTTCGTTTGGGACAAGGCTATATATATGTAAATGGGATTGGGAGGTATTCCAAGGGTTTCTAAATTGTCCTAGGGTTTCAAAGAGTGTAGCAAGGGTGAGATTCGAGGTTGTTCAAATCGGGTAAGCTCTCTCTCTCTTTGTAATTTATGCTTTCATAGTGATCATCTGTCGCTTTATACCGTGGTTTTTTCCCGAAAGGGTTTTTCCACGTTAAATCATTGTGTTAACTTTGTGTTTGCTTAGTGTTATTGGATTGCTATCTTATATTCATCTCTGTGTGCTTCCGCGGTCCCCCCAACAAGTGGTATTAGAGGAAAACGTTGGGGCGCAGGCTTGAATCTGAAGGATTAGTATCAATGGGAAACTCTAAGTATAATATTGAGAAGTACTCAGGTAAAAATAATTTTGAGTTATGGAAGGTTGATGCAAGACAATTAACTACTTGCTCTAAAAGCTCGAACTGTTAGAGTATAGCGAATCAATCCTTCTATCTCATAGCCCAGGCCCCACATCGCATGGGTTAGGACCTCGGCCGAACCCCCCTCGTGGGCCCTAAATCACATAGGCCGCCCACCGCGAGTGTGTCCCCGCATCCCACGGCTACTCCACTCAAGCCTGATGTGAAATGTCCCGGCATTAATCACCCCCGGTGATGAGTCTCGAACACGAGACCTCCCCCGTGGGCCCCAAAATCACATGGGTCACCCACCCCGAGTGTGTCCCCACATCACACAGGCTACCCCACTTGAGCCCGGTGTGAAATACCCCTGCGCTAATCACCCTCGGTGAGGAATCTCGAACACAAGACCTCCTGCTCTGATACCAATTTGACGCAGGACAATTAACCACTTACTCTAAAAGCTCGAACTGTTAGAGTATGGCGAATCAATCCATTTATCTCATAGCCCAAGCCCCACATCGCATGGGTTAGGACCTCGGCCAAACTCCCCTCGTGGACCTCAAATCACATGGGCCGCCCACCCCAAGTGTGTCCCCGCATCCCACGGGCTACCCCACTCGAGCCCGGTGTGAAATGCCCCTGCATTAAAGGTTAAGATGATTAGCCTATTAACTAAGCAAGGTGAAGATGGGGCTCTTGAGGAGCGACGACCATCTATGAGTGACGAAGACTGGAATACTCTTGATAAGAATGCCTTATCCTCTATCCGATTGTGTCTCACGGATGAGGTTCTCTATAACATTCTAAGGGAGAAAACTGCAACGAGTTTGTAGGCAAAGTTAGAGGACGTTTATGCAAAAGAAGAAGTCCCTTGAGAATCGCCTACACTTGAAGCTGCAGCTGTTCAACTTCAGGATGACAGATGGTGGAGATATGAAGGCCATATCAGTAGTTTTAATAAGTTAATTTGCAAATTGCTAAACATGGAGGAAGTGGTCAAAGATGAAGATCAGGCATGTATTTTGCTGAATTCCCTTCCGGCTTCGTATGAGTCATTCAGGGACTCATTGTGCACTGGTAATAAGATCAGGCATGTATTTATATACGGCAGCAGTGAGCGCCTGAGCAAGTCAACCACACATGAGACCTATATACAATGCTCTAACAACTTAAAGAGCCTAAACTATAATTGCTCCTTGAGCCCAACCCTAAATCGGCGGTAAACTATAATTGCTCCTTGAGCCCAACCCGAAATCGACGGTAAACTATAATTGCTCATTGAACTCAGTCAAAGTCGAGTCTAGTAAAGGTCAAGTCCAGTTAAAGTCAGGTCCAATCAAAGTATGTCTAGTCAAAGTTATATTCGCTCCAACACCTTAAGAGCTTAAACTGTGGACCGAAGCTAACATATTAATCATATTGATATGACTAATCTTACGGACTAAATTCTAAAAAGAATGCAATAAATGCAATGCAAAGTACACTGACAAGCACAAAAAATGAAATGACCAAATCATTGTCATATTATCTATCACAAATAAAGGGAACATGCAGTTCAAAGATGTCAATACGGAATGATTATTTCAGAATTGTCAATAATTATTATGAATCTATTTTTAAAATTATCAATACTTCATGAGGCTGAACTGGAAAGTTGTGATATCTAGAGATACTAATTTCGGTTAATTTGGCAGGGAAGATTATCACCAGAAATCCTGGATTATGCAGACCATGAATAAAGGAGACATTCTTAAAGATTGTTGCAGCAGAAACAAGCAGAAAGAACAATTCCCTAGCCACAGAGTTCAAAGAAAGAGTTGTCGGAGTTAATCGAAGAGATTGTTGCAACAGGAGCAGCATTGAAGGACGGTTCTCTAATCAAGTTACTCAAAGATGAAGTCGTCACAGCTGTTACAGCAGCAAGTTTCGATGAAAAGAGAATTGCGCGAATAATGGAGTTAAAACTGTGGAGGATGCAATTGCGGTCCTGTTAATAGAAAGGTGTTTTATCTGATTGACTGCTATGAAGACAGAGTGCTTTCGTTGCCGTCATTATCCTCCCTATTGAAGCATTCAGTCGGTACTTATGACTGGGGGCATTCAATCTTTCATCGAGCGCGATCATTCAGTCTTCCGTTCGAGCGCGATCATCCAGCCGCAATTCATTCGAGCTCGATTCCTTCGACCGTGATTCATTTGACAGCAATCCATTCGAACACGATTCCTCCAAGCTTGACTCTTTCAAGCTCGACTCTTCAGTTCTCCATTCAAGCGATCCTTCTTCGTTATGCGACCAACTCTATTTTTATGAAGAATCCTTCTCCGACATGAAAGGATTTTTATGTAGAAGGAAGATCGATCCTCCATTTGATTTCGTAAATCAATCAAAGAAGGATCGAGAGGGCATCTGTTGGGGCACAAAAAATGCATAAGTCAATAAGAGTTTGGGTTGTTGCGCATCAAGGATCTAAGATAGGCAGCCCTGCCCATTTCGCGACCCTCTCTCTATCTCCCTGGATCTCTCATTGCGCAGCATTCTCCCATTTGCGCGGCCCTCTCTCTATCATCCCTCTCTAAAAAATTTATTGCGCATGAATAGTGTTGCACAGAAATATTGTTGCGTGTGAATAGTGCTGCTCATGAATAGTGCAGCGCGGTGAATAGTATTGCGCGGTGAATAATGTTGCACGGAATGGGGCCATAGCACGTAAATCAATGCCTCACACGTGTGAAAGCCTATAAATACCCCCTCCCCCTCTCATTTGCATTATCAGAAGTTCCAGAAAGAGGAGCAGGTATGGGGCACGATGAATAGTGTTGCGCGGTGAACAGTGTTGCTCGATGAAAAGTATTGTGCAGTGAATAGTGTTGCGCGGATTTGATAGGTCTAATGCGTGGTCGCGCAATAAAAAGCCTCCATAGCCCTGTGCTTTACAGTTTTGTGGGTTCCCATCGCGGTTCGATTTTCAATACATATACATCTTAAGTGTCGACTCAAAGCAAAGAATCTTTGACCCGCACAACCCCTTTGTCACTCTGACGAACACTAAATACGCCAAAATGCTGCCAAAATCGCTATTGAATTGATCATCATTTCTTTCATTGCACAAATTCATTGTACTTTATTTCAGAATCAAGGGAAACACGAGAATGTAATTAAAACTCAGAATTCATGAAATCTATAATGATGAATGTTCTTCCATTTTCTTTGTTAATTATTAAATGAGATTTCCCCTATCAAACCGCATTCGTTTCTTGTCGAACCAAGCGTTCAATGCCATTGAGAATTTTCGAAAAATCATATTTTGTCTCTAGACAGTTGAGGTGTTAGTTAGATGCCATCGATGAGTGTTTGATGCCATCAAAGAATTAGTTTTAATGTCATCTATGAGTGTTCGATGGCATCGACAGATTCTGCGTAGATTTTTCGCAAAATTGTGAATTTGCGGGATTTGTTTCCAATTTCTTTTAGGTTTCTTTCCAAGGCTATATATATGGGTGTAAATGGGATTGGGAGGTATTATAAGGGTTTCTAAATTGTCCTAAGGTTTCGATGGGTGTAGCAAGTGTGAGATTTGAGGTTGTTCGAATCGGGTAAGCTCTTTCTCGTTGTAATTTCTACTTTCATAGTTATCATCTATCGCTTTGTGCCGTGATTTTTTCCCGAAATGGTTTTTCCTCGTTAAATCGTTGTGTTCTCTGTGTTTGCTTAGTGTTATTGGATTGATATCCTAGATTCATCTCTGTGTGCTTCCGTGGTCCCCCCAACATACACCACCTCTTACCTATAATTGACTTACATGTTACCCAAACGCAAAAAAAAAAAAAAAAAACCCTGCTTACTGTGACTTTCACTTACATCCAACTGGGCAACATGTAAGGGCCTGTTTGGTTTTCCAATTACAACAGTAAATGGGTAATGATTATTTACGCTT
Organism: Magnolia changhungtana; assembly: GCA_030180095.1. NCBI lineage: Eukaryota > Viridiplantae > Streptophyta > Magnoliopsida > Magnoliales > Magnoliaceae > Magnolia > Magnolia changhungtana. Next base: position 2,614,772 of record JASAUF010000098.1, read on the forward strand.
GTAACTATGTGGTGACATCAGTTACATTCGACTGCAATGATGATTTTGCTGCATTGTTTGTTTCACCCACAAATCACTGTAAAAATGGTAGTTTTATAAGGTGAAAATGTAATGATTACAATTTACTTTACCTACTTCCTTCACAAATGTATTTCGACTCTTGATTTACGAGCCATAATTCTTGTTTAAACAAACACCTGGAAATGATACTAATGGCTTATTTACTTTGCATTTCATATGAAATTGGAAAACCAAGTAGACCCTAAGTGAATATCACTTTTAGGAAGTGACTTCTCACACCAGCCCTACGAAATTTACTGGCAGTTTTGCATTGTAAGTTACTTAAACGTAAATTTCCTCCCCCAAACACCAACTATCAGTCACTTCCCAATTACAGAACTTACACACATTCAAACGATCCCCAATACTCCATCCTCTCAATATCTCAATGTAATTAAACAACAGAGCGAGGCAGCTTAGAATCTGGATGAAATGGCATACCTTCCGGAACGTCGTCCAAGCCCTCCTTGATAGCAGCGCATATCCGCTTGACGAGGTCTTTCTTCGACCCGCTCGCCGATACGCCGTGAAGGGCCGCCTGTGCCCGCAACTGCTGGATGCCCATCTCGCTAATCGTTTCGACAGAATCGACCTTCAGGGACTCGGCATCGTCCTCCTTTGGCCGCCCCCTCGTCCTTTTCTTACCAACGACGTCGGATGAGGAATTGCCGTCGTTGCTGCAAGCGGATTCGAGCCGTTGGAGTAGCACGAGCTTGGTCCCGGAGGTGTCGAGGCCGCGCTGGGCGAGGAGGGTTCGGATGTCGTCTACTTTGAGTCTGGATGACATGTTTGGACGGGATATTGCGATTGGAATGAATTGTAGTTTGGATGGAGAGAAAAGGCGGGAAGTAGGGGGGGTTTATAGTGTTTGGACTCTGGCTTTCATAGGAAGGCACGAACGGGCTTGTGTAAGAAGAAGAAGAGTACAGTTCGTTTTTCCTCCGTCGCGACTCAGGATCCGTCTGTGTCGCCACTCACTGGGGCCCACACGTTGGGATTTCGTTCATGATTTGAACCGTTCATATTATCATTTCTATCATATATAAGACATTTAACGAAAATTAAAATTCAATGGTGATTATAACCTTTGATTTTTATACTTGAATTTGAGCCATTGAAATTTTCTTTAAATTGTTCTTCTAAGCCCGTGTACTGATAGTGATGGTCACAAACATCCGTTCAGTGTGGGTTTTTTAGAATGAACTGTGTAGCATTGATTCCACAACTTGGACGGTTCAGATCATCGGTCCACCTAGCATGCGGGCCCTAGTGAGAGGTTACACGAGCTTTGAGGCAAGATGGAGGAAGAAAAGGACAGACTTTTTGAGTTTTCTATGCGTGGCAGTAAGCGGATTGCGTGACCATAAGCCGTCCGAACAGAGCTCCTGTGGGGCCCAACGTGATGTATCTGTTTATCCACGCCGTCCATATATTTTAACAGGTCATTTTAAATTACGAACCCAAAAATAAAGTATATACAACGCTCAAATAAACTACACCACCGATGACTCTTGCATTTAATGCAACGCAAGCTCACTATTTGGTGTGGTCCACTTTAACGTTGGATCTTCTTTATTTTTGGCTTCATTCCTTAAAATTATCTAATAAAATAAATGAACGGCGTGGATAAACAAATTAATAACCTTGGGCCCCACAAGAGCTCTTGTCAGAACGCCTATTATCGAACCCGGATTAGAACGCAATCCGCACCCCCAGCTGATTCGTACGAGCGCACTAAAGTGGGCGCCTATTAGTTACTGAACGCTTTGGTGAAGTGATGTGGTTCTGTTTCAGTGATCTAAAAGTTTAGCTACTTCAAGAAAAAATTAGCGTTGTATATGAGTCCGTATAATGCCCTTATTTTGATAGCCGCCCGGAAACTTATCTAGCCAACGGCAATTGTTAAGGGCGTGTTTGGACGGGCCAATCCCATGGGATTGGATTGTATTAAGGTGGATGGCAGGTAATGATGGCTCCGTCAGTGGATTGGTGCCAATCCAATGGGATTGCTATATCCAGGGAACTCACCACGAGTATGTTTGGCTCGCCTGGCCAATCCCGGGATTACACCGGCCAATCCTGGGATTGCTCCGTCTAACCAAACATGTCCTAGCCAAAATAGATGGGATTAGGAGGGATTGGGTGGGATTAGGAGGGATTGGGTGGATTTCAAGGTAATGATGGTGATGTCAGTGGATTGCTTGGGATTGCTATATCCAACTTCTGCCTGTTTGGCACGCCCGGCCAAATCCCGGGATTGCTCCTTCCAATCCACCCTTATACAACTTAATACAATCCACCTTGCCCGTCCAAACACGCCCTAAGGCATGAACGTTAGTTTTTTTTACGAAAACACCCATGTTTGCTAGGGTAAAGTAGCTGAAAAAAACTGGAATATTTTTTGTTTTTCTGAGTTTGTCTGTACGATTATAGTCTAGTTTGGTAATTAAGGTTTTGTTCGCGTCCAATAAAAAAAGGTGGGCAGTACATTGGGTCCATACGACGCAATTAATATCCCCTACTTTAAAGTAATTAATACTCCTCCATCTCAAAAATGAAATAAAACTAGCTGCATTTGTACTCAGCTAGGAAAAACACCAAGGGCATGTTTGATTTTCTAAACTAAATGTAAATATACTGCAAATGGGAGTGATGATTATTTATTCGGTAATTGAGGCACTGTTTATATTTGTGCTTGATTTAACGGTTACTTTTTAAGTAAAAAACTGTGGATACTATGAAATGTATTTGGAGCTCACCTTGATGTATGTGGCTTATCCACACTGTTCATTTGTTATGCCAGCTAAATTTATGACTTGACCAAAAAAATGAGGCTGATACAAAGCTCAAGTAAGCTCAAGTGGACCACACCACAAGATTTAGGGAATCAAACATCTACCGTTAAAAACTTATCAGTGCCACTATTTCCTTTAGTGTGCGCTACTTAAGTGTTGGATCAACCTCATTTTTTGATTCATGCCTCAAAATGTTACACTAAAATGGATGGACGGTGCAAATATATCTTATATATTGGGCGGGGCCCAAAAATTTAAACTAACCAGTTTGACTCAGTTTTCAAAACTGAAATGCAATCGCATTTTCAAACGAGGTGGAGAAGTAATATTTACTAATTCATTGGGCATTTACATGGGATTTGAAAAATCAAACAGGCCCTTATTTCATTTCCCTTTCCCTCTACAACCGCATTATTTCTTTTATTTGTTTTCCTTGCACTAGACACATATCAAGCTTCGGTATTTCTTCTGATGTCATTTCCTACTGGTGCATTTTTGTTTGTCCACCAATATGAGAATATCACGAAGTCCCTTCCGCAAGTTGAGGACAAATGTAACTGATTAGCCATGATGTTCCAAGTGACCATAGCTTCTAAATCATACGGCCCCAATCCATGTCATCCATCCATTTTTACATCTGGTTGGAGGGGTTAAGCCCAAAATTGAAGTATATCCAAAATTCAAGTGGAACATACCACAAGAAACAATGGGAATAATGATTTCCACCATTGAAACCTTTTTAGGGCTCAAAGCGATGTTTATTTGTCATCTAACATGTTCAAATTAAAGATCACACAAACATGGGTTAAAGGAAAATATAAATATCAGTTTGATCCAAAACTTCTGTGGCTACCAATAAATTTTCAACGGAAAACATTCAATTCACAATGTTTCCAGTGGTGTGGTCCACTTGAGATTTGGATATGCTGCATTTTTTGTCTCATTTTCTTAAAATTCTGATAAAATGGATGGACAGAGTAGATAAAATACATATATTACTATTGGCCCAGAGAGTTTACTTAGTATGCTGCATGCTAAGTCAGCGGTACGCAATCCGCTTTCGAAAATCAAAGGAGATGCGGATGTTTCCAAGTACAAACGTGGCCAGTAAAAGGCACTTCGTTTTAGAGACGGATGAGCATTAAATGCTTTCAAGTGTACCCCAACTTTTACGGTGACTAATCCGCGCCCGTCTCTAATAACATGTTCCGATTAGCTACTAAACACTCCAATAGCGACATTGTTGCTGAAGTGATGTGGTCACATTTCATTGGTGCCAAAGGTGGTGCTCACTTGAAAGCATTTAATGCTCCTTCGTCGTAAAAAAGAAACATGGTTTACTAGCTGCGTTTGTACTCAACCAATATGGAAACATCCTCGTTTCCTTTTATTTTCGAACGCGGACTGCATACTGAGCGGCTTAGTATGCTGCATAATAAGCAAATTCCTTAGACCCCACGGTTTTATATATATATATATATATATATATATATGGGAAAAGGTACTATGCACTCGAGCTCACAATAAGCTCTCATGAGGTTGAGTTGTGTGGGCCCCACTGTGATGCATGTTGATCATCAACACCGTACATTTGATGGGTCTCCTTTAAATTATGGGATATCCCAAAAATCAGCCATATACGGAACTCAGGTGGGCCATACCATCTAAAATTATGTGAAGACATGCCAAAAACATATAAAAGCACTTGGTGGGGCCCACCAGAGTTTTGAATCCTGATGAAACTTGGTCTGAACCCTCATCCAAGTGGGACACACATAATGGATGGGCTGGATTTGCAAACCACATCTCGGTGGGCCCAAAAAATGATTATGAATGTTTACATGGTGCACGGCCCCTCTGAACTTTTGTATGTGGTGTGGCCCACAAAATTCACGGATTGACTTGATTTTTGAGACCTAGGTCCACTATGGAATGGTGCATTTGACTGATGGGGTAGATTTTCGAAACGCATCACGATGGGGCCCACACAGCTCGACCTCATGGGACGTTCCCATCAACTCGAGCGCATAGTACCTTTTCCCAGACATTTTAAGAGAATGAGACTAAAAATAAAGCATATACAAATCTAAAGTGGACCACGTCATAGAAAACAATGTGAATTGAACGTTTATCGTGAAAAAATTATCGGGGGCCACGTAAGTTTTGGATCAAGCTAATATTTATGATTTCCTTTGATCCATGTCTGTGTGATCTTTTGGACAGTTTAGATGAAAAATAAACATCACTATGGGCCTAAAAAAGGTTTTAATGGTGGAAATCATTATTCTAACTGTTTTCTGTGGTATGGTCCACTTGAGCTTTGGATATACTTCAATTTTGGGCTTAACCCCTCTAACCAGCTATAAAAACGGATGGATGACATGGATAAACCACATAACATTCAGGATGGGGCCAACAAAGTTCGCTCAATACAATAAAAGCGTACTGAGTAACTCAGTATGCAATCCAATTTCTTCATTTTCCCTTTGCAGCATGGCTCTCTTCCTCTCTCTACTTTCCTCCGTGCGACACATAGTAAATCTTAATTCTCTCTTCTTCTTTTTTCCCCGAATCTTTCAAGAGTTGGGATTTTCTTGTGATGATTAGGGTCATGATTTTCTAGTACTTCGAATTTGCTCTGTTTAAGATTTGAATTTCAAGCGAATGTATGATTTAGAAGCTAGGGGCACCGGGAACATCACGGCTAATTAGCCACATCTATCCTCAACTTGCGAAAGGGGCTTTGTTGTATTATTCTATTGGTGGACAAACCAAAAATGCATCTGTAGGAAATGACATAATGAGAAATACCGAAGCTTAAGATGTTGTTGGGGGCCTTGCACAAAACCTTAGGATCTAGCCTCCCGAAATAAACCAGAATTATGGATAATAAAGTAATGAAATAAATCAAAGCATAAATCACACACCACACAAGAGATTTTTACGTGAAAAACCCTCGAAGAGGTAAAAAACCACAGGACCTCATCCAGATCAACAATCCACTATGAAGTAGAATGTTACAACCTTCTTCACTCACGCAAGAGTGGATAAACAATAAGAGAAACAAAGAAAATGGAGAGATCTAATCGATTACGAGGACGTGGTAGCGTTGAGATATCAAGTGCACAGTAGATCACCTCTACGAACAGAACCTCCCTTCCACAAGCTTCCTCTCTCTCTTTCTCCCTTTCTCTCACCCCTTTAATAGCCCTAAACCCTTTAGCAAACCCTTGTAAAGCTTTAGGAAACTCTCTTGTATCTTTTTTATGCCTTAGAAAATCCCAGAGACTTCCTATTTATAGTTTTAGGAAATTCTCTTCCGCATCCTTGTTATGAAAGGACTCCAAAATTCGTAATCCGCATAAAATCGCGGAACGAATCTGCGTAACCTCGATTGGTCGAGTGGATCCCTCGACTGGTCGAGTGGCACCTTCGACCGATCGAGCACATCCCACGACCGGTCGAGTACCTTGGAAATCCAAAACCTCAACTCGTTGGACTTTGAGTCGAGCCTTGCTCAACTAGTCATGCACCAGCCCTCGACAGGTCGAGCACGGGACAAATATCCCATCAGATGTGTCTGTCGCAAGTAAAACAAATAGAGAGAGGAAGAGACAATACCGATGTAGGGAGAAAAGGAAAGAAAATAAGGGTTTTCTGTGGTCGTGTACAAACGCTGCCGGTAAATAGCGTTTCTTTGTTGTGACGAAGGAGCGTTAAATGCTTCCAAGTGGGCCCCAACTTTTGCACATATGCAATACGGCCACATCACTTCAATAGTGATGTCACTACTGAAGCGTTTAGTAGCTAATCTGTGTCCACTTAAACTTGTGTACGTATTGGACGCGGATTAGCTACTGACTGCTTTTTCTTTTTTTTCTTTTTCATTTTTTTTCTTGTTTTAAAGCTAACATATACTTGCATTAATAAGGGGGGAAATTACAATGAGTAAATCAACCCGTTGAGATAGCATATCAATTACCCTTCAAACAAAAATAGATTATAGTCCTTTAACTGAACTACATTAGAGGTCCACTTTACAATATAATGTTGAATTTTTTTTCACTATGGACCTTACCGCATTGGAATCACCATTAAAACATCTGTCATTCCTTTCTTCTCATACCGACCACCAAACGGCTAGAAGGGTCATTCTCCGTACCAAAGTTCTTTGCTTTCCAAGAGTAACTCCATGCCAAGCTTTGAGCAACCGACCCGTCGAGACCGGAAGAAATCAGGACATTTTGAACCAGGAAAAGATAATTGGCCAGGTCCGATTGATGAAAGGGCAATGTATGAATAAATGATCCACCGATTTTTCATCAGCCATACAACAAAGGCATATATTGGTGATAATCATTCCCTTTTTCTCAAATTATAGATAGTCAATAGCTTCCTTTTACCAACTAACCAACCGAATGCTGTAATCTTTGAAGGAAACTTATATTTTCAAACTTTATTTGTCATTATCTCTTCTGTAGTATCAAATTTACTACATATGAAGTTGTAGAAAAATTTGACCATGAGGGTGCCAGATTTGGCGTATCTCCACGTCAGCCTATTTGAACCAAACCGTTCAGGTTTCCCACTACTAATGCGCTTTAGGAGAGTCGTTGGCTCTTCAATCTCACTATCATGGAGATTTCTTCTATAGGAGAGATTCCATACTATATCATTTCCTTGAATGGAGTAACTACCAGCTACCTATATGGACCACTTTGGAGCGAGGCGATATACATTCGGGAAAGCTTCTTTGAGGGTTGTTTCTCCCACCCAGATATCTTTCCAAAAACGATTATCATCTCCTTTTCCAATGTTAAAACCAATACCTTTGAGAACCTCTTGCCTCATTGATAATACTCATTTCTATAGAGAAGATGCTCTATCAACTACCGACAGCTTGAGTAGTGAGACTCGTTACACAAGTGACGTCACCTAATTATGTGGGCCCACTATGATGTATGTGTTGTATCCATACCGTCCATCCATTTTTAAAGATCATTTTAGGGCATGAGCCAAAGAATGAATTAGATCCAAAGCTTTAGTAGACCCCACCACATAAAACAGTGGAAAGAGCAATGCTCACTATTAAAAACTTTTAAGGGCAACAAAAGTTTTCGATCAAGCTTTTATTTTTATTTTTTTTTCCTTTTTTTAAACCCATGCACACACACTCACGCCGTAGTAGGATTTCACCACTTATGGATACCCGAACCCTTGACCGATCAAGCTGATATTAGTGTTTTACCTTCTTTAATGTTTGTGTTAACTTGTGAACAGGTTGGATTTCAAATAAACATCATGGGGGACCTTAGTAAGGTTTCAATGGTAGGCGTCACTCTCCCCATTGTTTTCTATAGTGGGGTCCACTCCAGCTTTCGATCTGCCTCATTTTTTGCTCATGTCCTAAAATGATCTTTAAAAATGGATGGACAGTGTGCATACAACACATACATCATGGTGGGGCCCACATAACTTGGTGACGTCACTTCCGTAGCTAGTCTCACTACTCAACTTGTCAGTAGCTAATCCGCGTCTGTACGTATTGAACAGTCCGAATGTGGGATCCACTCTGCACTAGGTCACAGTCCCAAAAATCAGATTTGTTCAGCAACACTACCGTTTGTTTAAAGACAGTTATTATCTAATTTGAACTGTTAATATTTTTCAATCTCACCGTTCCATTGTATGTCAAGCAATCAACCAGCTAGTACATCACCTTGGACTTCTCAATTAATTCGTATCAAGTGAGATCCACCATTTGGACTGTTTGGATTGAGTTGAGCAAATGCCGTACATATTATCTACAGTGTTATTTTGATAGTTATGTTTGATATTATTCTTTAATAATTATATATTTTATTTTATCTATTAGTTTACTAGTTATGTAAATTTGTCTTGGCTTGAATAACTTAAATTTCAATAGTATTAAAATTTTGACATGCTATATTAAGTTCGGTTAAGCTAGGTTGGACCCAAGCTCAACTCAACTTGTGCCCATTGTCATAACTAGGGATTGATCCACCACAACTTATAAGGAACATCGGAATCATTTTCCATATAATGAGAAAAAAGTGAATAAAACATGCCCCGTTCATCGGTACCCCACCCTTTCTTTGCCCTTGACGGCAAAATTCATGCTGATCCAACACTCAGAGGCTGTTTGATTTGGTGGAATTTTCCGTTAATAGGATTAAATTTGTAATTATTATTGATTTACTTGAAAGTCAATTGCCTTGGTTGTAATGAAAAAAGAAATACATTGTTTGATTTTCATTTCTTCCATGTAAACTAACAATGTCATCCTCAACCCACTATAAATATAATCATCTCCCATGATTTTGTCATCCGGGCCATTGGTACATGGCCCCCCAAGGAAAATACCATGTCTGAAATTTGTTCCATTTTAGAACATCCTAACCATCCCATCTTAGATTTCTTCGGATTGAATGAGATGTCCATTATTATATTCGGTCATTAACCATTTATTTTTAGGTCGCAACGGAAGTTTATGGATTGTTTCATCAATAAAATGTTTAGGCCTATGGTTCATTTATGATGTAGCCCCGAGATGAATGATACAAATCACAAATCAAGGTTCGTCATGTAAATGAAGTACCAAATGATATAATATATTAAAGTTTATAGCTTGTCTAGGGAACTGCCGCTACAACTCCGAAGCAAATTAATGATTTTAAGTTTACCATGGTGCGACACCCTGAGCCATAGTTCAAGTGGTAGATTGAGTGAAGATACTCTCGTTTCTACACCAATTTGAACTATCCATGTTCTCCATGACACATGAATATGCTATGGTCCAATAATCATGCATTGATGATGTTCTCAACCTTACGGCTGTCAATGGTCCACGCCTGGGATAGGCAGAATAGGCCTGGCTGTTCCCAGGCTGACATTTTATTTTTCACTTCTAGAGTTGAATCACGAGCCGGTGAAAGTTTTATTTTCTATCCTCTCCGTTCATCTGAACTTAGTGATGGTCAGAATCATTCACGGTTCCAATCATTGGACGATCTTAGCTTGTGGGCCCAATGGGTGACACATGGTGGTGATCCTGGGTCGCCAAGTGGGAAAATGGATTCTTGCTTATGGTGGTGATCCTGGGTCGCCAAGTAGGAAAATGGATTCTTGCTTATGTATATTCATTTTAGGGGCCATAAGCGTAGTGTCTAGAACAACTTGTCTATGTCGTGTTGTCTTGCATATGTTATCTAGGTTTTGTTGTCTTTGGCAATCTATTTTATTGGTTGTTTGTCAAACACTCTCCAGCAAGGAGTAAAAATGGACCGTGACTCGTAGGGCATATGTGAGGAGCTTAAGATGGATGGTAGCACATGTAGCACTTATACCACATGTGCACATTAACCCATGTGGGTAAGGTACTTAAATATTGCTGGGACATGTGGTTCATTTGGGGCACTTCAACGATGATAGTTACACATGTGATACATTTGGCAGTTGGCACATGTGACACTTGTAAGTAACATTGTTCCCATATGCAGGGAGCTAGAGGTAAGCTTTCCTCATCTTTACTCTATCATTTTTTAGTCCCTTGTTTAGTTTAACTTTTGGGAACACACACACTCACACACACACATACACACACACACACGGAGACGCTCACCTAGAACTAGTTCGTACGTACTATGTATGAACTTTTTTGAGAACCCATCATACGTGATGGGGATCCAAAATCTGAACAGTTCATGTGAAACAGCACCTCGTGAAACCCCTCAGGCTCAAGTTTTACTTTGATCTAAAACTTTGATGGGCCATAAAAAATGAAAACAGTTTCCTCCCTTGATTTGCATTTCTCTTTGCTATGGCCCACCAGAATTTTAGATCGGGGTGAAAATTTGTCACATGAGGTTTCATGGGATTCCGCATCACATGGACCGTTCAGATTAGACACCCATGGCACGTGTGCAAAGGTGCGCACGTGCTAGGTGCACAGGGGAGCATGACTCTCTCTCTCTCTCTCTCTCTCTCTCTCTCTCTCTCTCTATATATATATATATATATATATATATATATATATATATATATATATATATATATATATATATATATATATATATATATATATATATAGGTTAGACAAATCATAGATAGTCTATCTTATCAAAACAACTTTTGTGAGAAAGAAAGTTTTCTTGCATTGAAACAGTGAGAATTGAGTTTGGCAGGATGCTGACTTGAATCTGTGCAAAGGCCTAGCAAGTAGACCAACCCAGTTCTGACTTATTTACATTTTGGCTCAAGTATTTACGGGCTGGCCACTTAACCTGGTCCAAGTTGTTGGTCCCTAAGTGGGTTGAGGCAGGCCTGGATGCGGATCCTTATACGATCATTGTACGGAGGCAGCCTGTCCCATTTGCCAAAGTGATGAGATCTTAGATGGATGTTTTGTCTTTGATAAAAAGGAGAAGTTGCAGAACACAAGACAAGTTGCTGCTTTCATGCATGATCTTAGTAGACGAATTCAAAGCGGCCCATCAACTCAGTGGTCCTCGTTGCTCCAATTTTGACGTAGGGGAGGACATGAGGTCGAGCACCGTCTTCCTCAAGAGGATAGCTATTCCAAATCCACGGAACTTCTTTTGACTCCTCACAGAGACTTCTCGAATCCACGAGGAAAGAAAACAAAAAATAAGAATAAATTCTAATAAATTCGAAATTGATTAATGAATCAATAAAAATGAGTTCACAACCCTTTAAATAGGGGTACCAAGCAATGAGAAAGAAATCAAAATCAAACAACAACTAAAACTCCTAGAAATCGCGACTTACTATAAATAGTAAACTTACTATTTATAGACGGTCGTGATGTCAACTAGTGCGCAAGGTTTTCGGCCAAAAATAGTAAGTGTCCTATTTGGTTTCACTAAACCGTTCTCCTAATTATTCTAAGCTCTTTTCACGTTGGGCGCAACTCCTAAAGCCCGACGGATGAAGAGTTATAATCAAACTAAAACTTATTATTTATAGTAAAATCGAAATTAAAACAAGGAAATGATTGTCGATCCAGGGGTTTTTCACAATTCCGGAGGTCGCAGTCCTGCATAGCAGGGTTGGTTGGCTAAAGTAGCTCGTTCTACCCCAAAATCATATATTTTACGTCAAATAACTCATTCCGGATTGTGAGATACTCCCGATCTAAGGTCCGACGGTCCGGATCACTTCTGTCGTCGACCGGGCCTTTTCTGATCCATCTTGGCCATGAAACTGTCCGCAACCCGCTCTACATCAAGTTTGGACTAGATTTTACAGTTAATCTTGGATGAGGAAGTATCTATCCTTATGAGAGGTTTTCTCAACCTACACATGTGGCATATGCCAAAAAAACACGTGTATAAGTTCTGAGCTTTCCCTCAAAAGTGATGGGTATTTTTGACCCGTCTTCGACCGGTCGTGAGCCCTGCTCGACCGGTCGTGGGCTGGTGTTCGACCAGTCGTGGGTTCGAGTCATGATACGACTCAAAGTCCAGCGAGTTCGAATGTTTTTTCTCCACGGTCTACGACTAGTCGTAGGTGAGCTACGACCAGTCGTAAGAGGCTAAGACCAGTCCTGGAATTTCCAGGACTAGTCGTAGGTTACGCAGTTTGTTCCACGCGAAACTACGGATTTAAGTCCTTTCGCAACCGGGATGCGAAAGGGAACTTTCCTAAACTATAAAAGGAGTTGCCTAGGGTTTTCTAGGTATGCAAGAGGGTTTCCTAAAGCTTTACAAGGGATTTGCTAAAGGGTTTAGGGCTATCAAAGGTGAGAGAGAAAGAGAAAGAGAGAGAGGAAGCTTATAGAAGAGAGGCTTTGCTCGTGAAGGTTATCTACAGTGCAATCTATATCTCAGCGCTTCTATGTCCTCGTAATCGGTTAGATCTCTCCGTTTCCTCTATTTCTCTTATTGTTTATCCACTCCTGCATGAGTGAAGAAGTTTGTAACGTTCTACTTCATAGTGGATTGTTGATCTGGACGAGGTCCCGTGGTTTTACCTTCTTGAAGGTTTTTCATGTAAAAATCTCTTGTGTGGTGTGTGATTGATGCATTGATTGTTTTCATTGCTTTATTATCCATAATTCTAGTTTGTTCTGGGGGCTAGATCCTAAGGTTTTGTGCAAGGCCCCCAACAAAGTGGTATCAAAGCTAAGTTCATTGAACAGGTAGGATTGGTTTGGAATTATGGAAGGTGGCTCATCAAGGATGATCAGCCTCAATGGTTCTAACTGGACCATATGGAAGGCTAAGATGGATGACTTGCTTTATTGCAAGGACCTATATTCTCCAATTTTAGGCATATCAGCAAAATCCAAGAATATGACTGATGATGATTGGAAGAAGATGGACCGAAAGGCGGTGGGGTTCATTAGACAATGGTTGGATGATTCTGTGTTCCACCATGTGTCTACGGAAACCTCAGCCTAACTATAAATTTGAAATTATAAGGGAAATCTGTATAAGAGGAAGATAATCGGCAATAAGATTTTTCTGATAAGGCGACTTGTGAATCTCAAATTCAAGGATGATAGTTCTGTGGCCGAGCACATGAATGAGGTCAGCAATATAGTGAACCAACTCACCTCTATGAAGATGGTCCTGGATGATGAACTGCAGGCTTTACTATTGCTTAGTTCATTGCCTGATAGTTGGGAGACATTGGTGGTGTCTCTAAGTAACTCTGCGCCAGATGGAAAGATATCCATGGAATAGGTAACTAGCTGTCTCTTCAATGAAGAGACAAAGAGGAAGTCTTAGGGGTTTACTCAGCAAGAGGCCCTTGTGACACAGGAACGGGGGAGAGGAAAGAACAGGAAGGGTAGGAAGGCCCAAGATAAATCAAGAGGCAAGTCGAGTAACAGAAAAGATGTTGAATGCTGGAATTGTGGCAAGAAGGGCCACTACAAGCATGAATGTCGTGGTAAGAAAAACGACAAGAAAGTAAAATGGAAGGAAGATGAATCAGATTCCACTGCGGTCGCTTCAGATGGCGACATGGTAGTTATTCTTTCAGTAGATCATGATGTATGTCTCACAGCTACGAGTCAGGACACCGACTGAGTGATAGACTCGGGAGCTTCTTTTTATGCGACTTCACACAAGGACTCCTTCACAAGCTACAAGTCAGGTGACTATGGGACTGTGAAGATGGGAAATTCTGGCATATAAAAAATCATGGGAGTCGGTGATATTTGTGTGAAAACTGATGTGGGTTGCACATTAGTTCTCAGGGATGTGAGGCATATCCCAGACCTTCGCCTCAACTTGATGTCGACGCGAAGGCTGGATGATGATGACTATGAAAGCCGGTTTGCTAGTGGGCGATGGAAGCTCATCAAGGGTTCATTGATCGTGGCCAGAGGGAAGAAGTGTTGCACCTTTTACAAGGCAAGTGTTAGTATATGCAAGGGTGGGTTGAACGCAGCAGAAGATTTAGCTATTGACATGTGGCACAGGCGTCTAGGCCACATGAGTGAAAAAGGGCTTCAAGTACTAGCAAAGAAGCGGGTCCTTGCAGACGTGACAGGTACACCTCTCAAAACCTGTCTTGATTGTTTATCAGGGAAACAACATAGAGTTTCATTTGTTAAAACTGCTTCTCATGTTAATAAAGTGCATGCATTAGATTTAGTTTATTCTGATGTTTGTGGTCCTATGAGGACAAAAACCTTGGGTGGGGCATTGTATTTTGTTACTTTTATAGATGATGCATCTAGGAGGGTTTGGGTTTATGCTTTGAAATCCAAGGATGAGGTCTTTGGTGTATTTAAATTGTTTCATGCTATGGTCGAGAGAGACAGGTAGATCATTGAAGTGCATCCGCACTGACAATGGTGGTGAATACATTGGTGACTTTCATGAGTACTGTAAGTCCCTGGGTATACGGCATGAACAGACGGTTCCCAAGACCCCCCAGCATAATGGTGTAACTGAGCGAATGAATCGCACAATTGTTGAGAAAATCAGATGTATGTTAACCCATGCGAAATTGTCTAAGATGTTCTGTGGAGAAGCAATGCACACGGTGGTGTATTTGATAAACAGGTCTCCATCAGCCCCATTGAATGGAGAAGTACCTGAGAATGTGTGGACTAGACATGATCCATCGTACAGTCATCTCAGGGTGTTTGGATGCAGGACATCTGTTCACGTACCAAAGGACGAGAGGTCCAAACTCGATATGAAGATCAGACAGTGTGTGTTCTTGGGGTATGGTGATGAAAAGTTCGGTTATAGATTGTGGGATCCGACCGAGAGGAAGCTCGTCAGGAGCAGAGATGTAGTTTTTATTGAAAATCAGTGTATAGAAGACATTGGTAAGCTAGAGAAGAACCAGCCTAGTTCAGGTGAACTAGAGGACATGGATCCGGTCACTCCTTCCATGGTGCCTGATGACGGGGGTGTACAATAAGGTGCAGAGGACGAGGGAGTTCCTTCAGAAGATGGACCAGGGGAGTAGCCCCCACTTAATCCACCTGTTGAGTCACAGGTGAGGAGGTCATCTAGGGACAGACAGTTGTCCAAGAGGTACTCGCCGCATGAGTACATTATGCTAACCGATGGGAGAGAGGCAGAAGATTATTCTGAGGCCCTAGCCGACGAGCATAAGGGAGAGTGGTTGAAAGCTATGCAAGAGGAGATAGAATCCTTGCATAAGAACCACACCTATAACATGGTGAAATTGCTTAAGGGCAAGAAAGCTTTGAGCAACAAGTGGGTGTTCGGAAAGAAGATTGAGCAGAAGAATTCACAGAAGAGGTTCAAGGCCAGACTTGTGGTGAAAGGTTTTGGTCAGAGGAAAGACATAGATTTCGAGGAGATATTCTCACCAGTGGTGAAGATGACATCCATACGGGTGTTGCTTGGGTTGACGGCTAGCATGGATCTGGAGATAGAGCAGTTAGATGTTAAAACTGCCTTTCTCCATGGTGACCTGGAAGAAGAAATCTACATGCACCAACCACAGGGGTTCGAAGTCAATGACAAGGAGCATATGGTGTGTAGGCCGAGGAAGAGCTTGTATGGGCTGAAACAAGCTCCACGGCAATGGTACAAGAAGTTCGACTCGTTGATGTTGAAACATGGGTATGACAGAACGGAGTCGGACCACTGTGTATTCACGCGCAAGTTCTCAGATGGGGATTTCTTAGTTCTACTGTTATACGTTAATGACACGCTCATCATGGGAAAAGACATCAAGAAGATCGACAGGCTAAAATAGGAATTGGGCAAGTCTTTTGCAATGAAAGACTTGGGCCCGGCTAGACAGATCCTAGGAATGGAGATAACTCATGACAGAAGCAGCAGGAAGCTCTGGTTGTCATAAGAGCGGTATATTGAGAAAGTCCTAGAGCGGTTCAATATGAATGCAGCGAAGCCGATCAGTACTCCACTAGATGGTCACTTCAGGTTGAGCGACAGGCAGTGTCCCAAGACGAAGGCAGAGGTAGAAGAGATGAAGAAGATACCCTACGCGTCAGCGGTAGGAAGTTTGATGTATGCTATGGTGTGTACACGCCCAGACATAGCATACGCGATTGGTGTTGTCAGCCGGTATCTTGTCAATCCTGATAAAGAGCATTGGGCAGCGGTGAAATGGATACTACGATATCTAAGAGGCTCATTCAGATTAAGCCTATGCTATGGTGACGGTAAACCTGTGTTAGAGGGCTACACAGATGCAGATATGGCAGGTGACATAGACTCCAGGAAATCTACATCGGGGTTCATGTTCACGTTTGCAAGGGGAGCGGTTTCTTGGCAGAGCAAGCTATAGAAGGTCGTAACATTGTCGACGATAGAGGCCGAATACATTGCAGTCATAGAGGCATGTAAAGAGATGCTTTGGATGAAGAGGTTTTCACAGGAACTTAGCGTGAAGCAGGAGGAGCACGTGGTCTATTGCGATAGTTAGAGTGCTATACACTTGAGCAAGAATCCAAGTCAGCATTCCAAGTCGAAGCACATAGAGATTCGGTATCACTGGATCATGGATACTTTGGAACAAAAGGTGTTGCAGCTTGAGAAGGTCCACACGGACGATAATGGGTCAGACATGATGACCAAGGCTTTGCTTAAAGGCAAGTTTGAGGTTTGTAGAAACCTAGTTGGCTTGAAGAAGGTGGATCCCTCCTGGGTCAAAAAGGGGGAGATTTGATGGGTATTTTTGACCCATCTTCGACCGGTCGTGGGCTAGTGTTCGACCAGTCGTGGGTTCGAGTCGTGATACGACTCAAAGTCCAGGGAGTTTGGATGTTTTTTCTCCGCAGTCTACGACCAGTCGTAGGAGGCTAAGACTAGTCCTGGAATTTTCAGGACTAGTCGTAGGTTACACAGTTTGTTCCACGATTTTGCGCGAAACTGCGGATTTGAGTCCTTTCGCAACCGGGATGCGAAAGGGAAGTTTCCTAAACTATAAAAGGGGTTGCCTGGGGTTTTCTACGTATGCAAGAGGGTTTCCTAAAGCTTTACAAGGGATTTGCTAAAGGGTTTAGGGCTATCAAAGGTGAGAGAGATGGAGAAAAAGAGAGAGAGGAAGCTTATAGAAGGGAGGCTTTGCTCGTGAAGGTTATCTACGGTGCAATCTATATCTCAGCGCTTCTATGTCCTCATAATTAAATCTCTCTGTTTCCTCTATTTCTCTTATTATTTATTCACTCCTGCGTGAGTGAAGAAGTTTGTAATGTTCTACTTCATAGTGGATTGTTGATCTGGACGAGGTCCCGTGGTTTTTACCTCCTTGAGGGTTTTCCACGTAAAAATCTTTTATATGGTGTGTGATTGATGCATTGATTGTTTTCATTGCTTTATTATCCATAATTTTGGTTTGTTTTGGAGGGCTAGATCCTAAGGTTTTGTGCAAGGCCCCCAACAAGAAGGGCTTGGTTCATTCCTCGGGTGCCAGTGCACAAAACAATGTAGATCAAAGCTCAAAACTTCTGCAGTACAGAACTGATTTTTCAAGCAACTGATAGATGGGCTATACAATCCCCTCCGATCACAGCTATTTCAAAGAGGGATGTGCAACCAAAGATGGCCCTTACATTATGAATGGTCCATATAAATGATTCAAATATGGTATACTCAATATAGACCATCCTTCTTTCCTAGCCACCTATCTGCCGATGAAAGTGAATTTTGAGAGGTTCTACAGTCCATTTTAATGTCAAAATTTTCAAGTATTAGTTAATATGGATAATCGATTTTCATATCCATTGATCATACAAATATACCATCAAAGCAAAGCCTTTTTGGGAGAGATGGGCGATCAAAGGCGAGCTCTACATGACGGGCTGCTCATTTTCCTGTCCACTAATTGGATGATGGATCAAGTACTTTTGAGAAGGATGTGTAATTAAAGATGCGGAACAAGAACCCCTAATTTTCTGGGCCACTGATCAGATGATGGATAAGGTGACTTTTTCTAGGATGGGCAATCAAAGATGCAGAACTACATGATGGATGGCCCATATTGATGACTAGACCTTCTCTAGAATAATAAATAAGAACCATCCATGTTTTCTAGTGATTGATCCAATGCCTATGTCATCCGATCAAAGCAATTATGAGAGAAACAGGCAACAAGAGGAGGGCCTAAGGTGGGTAGGTTATTTTGTCTCAAGTCTTTCCTATCAAAATCCTAATTGCATCATTGCCTTCCGAGTTCGAGCCTGTGCGACATTTTCTCAAACACATAGAATGCATCTTCAATTTCTCACAAAATTCAAAACAGTGACACCAGTTTATAGGTATTTCATCAAACACTCGGTAGGCAGCATCAAAATCAACAAATGAGAGTAGTTTTATAATGTAAAGTTTTTTTTTTTTGTGGTAATTTGTTTTGTATCCATTCCTTCCTTGCCACCAGCCGATCTCGCGGAGAATATATGCACCCAAAACAACACTTCGTTGAGTCATTTCATCAAACACTCGGCGAGCAACATCAATATCAAAATAATTAAGTCACCGAGCCGATTCGAGTTGAGGTTCGATCCAAGTCGAGTTGAGCTCAGGCAAGCTTGAACTTGGATCGAAATTTTTTCAAGCTACAAAAACCAGCTCAACTCGGTTTGAATCCAATTTTGAGCTGAGGCGAGTTGAGCTTTTCCAAGTTGAGTTGAGCGAGCTGACCAAGCTAACTCGACTCATGTACAACTCTAATTATCTGTTCAAGTTTTTACTTGGATTGCTATCGAGGTGTTTCAGACAACTTTCAAGGAAGACAAAACATCTTCTACCTAAATACGTTAAGGAACCAGCATACAAATAACCCTGCAAGGGACTGAAATAACAAAAAAGTGTTTTTAAATTACCGAAGAACACTTGTACACATTTTGAATTAACAAACAACATTCTCTTTCTGCCATTTTAGTGGATAAAAAAGGCTTCATGGGGGCCTCACTCCCTGCCTCAATAGAAACAAATTTTAATGTTTTTCCTTTACAACACTATCATACTCCCAATCAGTTTCTCATGCTAGCTACTAGTGTATATAAAGAAGATTCGTATGTTTAGGACTACCTTTGATGTCATTAAATAAAAAAGAGTATATCCTTCTATGAGATAACTCTATTGATAATGGTGACAATAATAGCAATGGTAACAAAATCGTAGTAATATCAGCAACAATCATGACAATGATGGAGGATAAGGATAAAAGAACACCAACATTTTTGAAAAACTAGGGCATTAAGTTAATCGGTCATTTTATATAAATAGAAAAAAAATGGACTACAACAAAGAAATGTAAACTGATGCTATAGAATAAACATGAAAATTTAGTTGACAAAGGAGACATTTATCTTCTAGTTCCCTTCTTATTTCCTTGGCCCATGGAAGACTGCTGGTTGACACTTGCTTCTAGCCTCCTAGCCGTGCGAAGAATAGCTGCTTGCTTCTGGCGGTGGCTGTAGCTCTTCCTTTTGCTGCATAAAAACCACAAAAGATAAGCTACAAAATAGCCTGAGAGAATCCAAACTAATGGTTATCAATGAAAAGAATGGGGCACTTCCCACTTTGTCCAAACTAAGGAAAGCTCACTTAAATCAGTGAGAAGAAAAAGAAATAAGCTATATATATATATATATATATATATATATATATATATATATATATATATATATATATATATATATAGGCAATAATTAATAAGACAAAAAAAAAGAAGCTAACAATGTTTGTGCGGGGTATTATAGAGTGAATTTTACGGTCTATGAAGTATACTGCCTTTTAGTTGTGGGGAAAATCTAGCTGGTGTGTGCTAGACAATGTTTTAAATATCGACGATGTTGCGCAGCATGCCAACAACGCAGTGAGCCTAGATCCAATCTTAGGCCTCACCTACAAACGATAAACAGGAAGAAATATAAACTAGAAAGGAATAAAAGCATTTAAACAAACCACAAGACAAGCAATACGTGGAAAAACTTTAAATTAGGGTAAAAAACCATGGATGCAAAATTCCACTATGAAGAGAAATGAAGATTATAAGGCAATATACTAACCTCTCCCTTGGAAGTACAGAGAAAATCCCTTGCCCACACCTTAGAATAATTTCCTAATATTCACCTTAACCCTAGAATAGCCCTAGGGACCCCAATTTATAGTTTTGGCAACTTCCCTTTCGCATCCCAGTTGCGAAAGGACTTGCGACACGAAATCCGCGAAACTCCTTTTACATCCCAGTTGCGAAAGGACTTGCGACATGAAATTCGCGCACTTCACATATGCTCATTCCAACTAAGAGGGTCCTAAGGTTCACATTATAAATTTGTTGGATTTCCTACACGGTCATGTCTGTCGAAATCTAGGAGCACTGCTCTAGGTCCAAAACTCTAGGGCCTATTGTCTTAAATGAGACTGCATTGCTAATCTCACTTGGGGATTGGGAATGACATGTCTGGTAGGAGGGTGGGTGGGATAAAAATTAATTTTATATGCTTTGAAAAATGAGTCTTGTGTTGGAAAGTGTGGGATGGGAGTTCCAAATCCCAAGATGAGGAATTTCTAAGTGTAATTTGAAAGGAAAATACGGGATTTACATTTAACTGCATACATTCGAAACATAGTATCGGAAACCATGGGAGATAGGAGACGGGTAGTTAGGTTTTGAAATCTTGAGACCTACATAGGCTCAAATGAAAGGAAATAAAGAGGGAAAATGGAAAGATGGGATGGGTTGAGAGCTTACACGTTTTTCAGCTCCAAATGGGGCATGTAAGAGCCCAAATGAAAGAGAATGGAGAGGGTAGGGAGGTAAGGATTGCTGTGAACGATGGAGGGGTGTAAAATTTAACAGAAAATAGCAAAAAGGGCGATTAGAAGGGAAGTTTGGGAGAGAAAATCGAATTTTGGAAGGAAAGGGAGCGCTTGGAGGACTGTTCAAGAGAGAGGGGGCCAAACGGATAAGATAGAGGGACCCCCACAAAATTTGGTAGGCACCACACGTGCCTGGGGGTCGGGCCGACCATGACCAGCACTGGCCCAACCAGCCCGGCCCATCCTGACCGCAGTCAACTGCGGTGACCACGGTTCCGTCGCGGTCCACCAGATCAGCCGCGGTGCCTCCGCGGTAGGGCGGTGTTCATCACCCTCCCATTATGCCAATGGTACCCCAGGTCTGTCCCGAGTCACCCCCAGATTTCATAGTGTGGCCCCCGACTTCATTTGAGGCATTTTCGAGGCCAATTTGTAAATCGAAAAGAGTTTATGTATCGTGTGGCATATGATTTTGGGGTAGGAGGAGCTAATCTATCTAACTAACCCATTTATTTGGTTAGATTCCAAAGTTTGAATGGTCAAAAGTCCAATTTATACATATATTTACTATTTATAGTAACTTTTTATTTAAGTATTATTCTTCATCATTTATACATTAGAATTTATATCTGGTATGAAAGGATTTAGAAAAAATTAAAGAATGAAGTGGTGCAAGGAGGGATTTTGAAGGAATTGGATAAAAAAAGGGTTCTAGGCTTTGAGATTAAGTGTAAGGTGTTGTGGTTGACCCATAACCTAAGGACATTCATTTATAAGGAATGACTCAAACCCATCGATTGACGGCCTAAAAGTGATTCCGGATCGTTTCGCGTGATCATGGGTGTGTACGAGCCCAATCTCAGCGGTCGATTTCGTCGTTCGATGAATTTAGAAAATTCTAAGTCGGTTTCTACGTTCCGTCGCTCCCTCCTAAGTCAGAGTGTGTCAGAGTGTATCGTGTGACCATAACCCAGGTCCGGTTTAATCCAAATCATGATCTGATACCATCTTGTAACGCCCTGAAAATCGGGGGTCGAGCAAGCTCAGCTCCCGAGTTCTAACGCATCACTTATGCAACACAAATAATGATGATTATGAGGAGAGCATTGAAACATGAATATGATTATACCAAAACAACATATCATACTCCAGAGACAGTTAAATTTACAAGCGAAAGACTGTGATAGATAGAAAAATATATAAACTATAGTAAGTCTCCAGAGTGTGATAATGTTACCAGGTTAATTCATTATAAGTACAATTTCAAAGTTTACCCAAAGGTGTAGTGTCATCTAGTCAATATCCCAGAAAGCCCCGTCGATTAGGACACACGAGCTGAGAACACCGCTGTGACAAGATAAAGGAGGAATCCTCCTCATCCTCATAAAAGTCCGGCTCCGCTTCGC
Source organism: Magnolia changhungtana (assembly GCA_030180095.1). Classification (NCBI taxonomy): domain Eukaryota; kingdom Viridiplantae; phylum Streptophyta; class Magnoliopsida; order Magnoliales; family Magnoliaceae; genus Magnolia; species Magnolia changhungtana. Next base: position 2,637,305 of record JASAUF010000098.1, read on the forward strand.
AACATCGCCATCATCTGAAACTCAAACAAGTCTGGTTGGTGTGTACAACACCGTCCCGTAACGTGGGAGTGAGTGATCAACTCAGTGGAACAATAAAGTATAGGTTAACATGTTATCAAAACAGTCAAGCAGTAATGATAAAGTAGTACAATCAACAATTCTAAATACTCTTATTAATGCAAGTATGAATGCAGTCATGATGGATGCCCTCACCACACCCTCCCTCGTGCGACACCATCTTACGTTCGCGGCATGCTTTCATCCCTCAGTGCTCCACATCTTCCAGGCACATGCAATGCGATGATGAACATGATTACCGAGTTGTTATTAGTCCATTTCAAACAGCAGGATTGAGAAACTAAGGTACCTCCCTTGTATCATTCCCAAACATGATCTATTTTAGGGTCGTCAGTCCTAGTTAATCTCATACGATGGTGTATTTCTAGGTCGCTGCAAAGGCTGTCAGGACTGTTACACACAATAGTTACACCACTCCCTCATCACCTTTTTAACGGTTCATCACTAAATTGATACAGGCCTAGTTCATACTCTATTTACTGCGGCAAAACTCGTCGCCTCACCGCAAATTCAGAGTATGCTCGAGGTCACTACAAAGGGCTGCCAGGGCTGTTACATGCATTCGTTGCACCACTCCCCCATCACCTTATCAATGTAGGCCAACAGCACGAATATAGTGTCCCATACCACCATAATCGGCTCACGAGTCTGGTTGCTCAATGGACACTACGGGGAGGTACATGGCCCCAGCGTAGGCCGACAGCTCGACCACGGTGTCCCATACCACCATGCCCGACTCATGAGTCTTAGCGGATCGAGGTACCATGGTTAACGGGATTTCACTGGTAAGTTTGGTACCCTAGGTTCAAACAGTAGCGTCTAAACATGGTGAACATACATTAGACAGATTGGGTTACTTGACGAGCCAGACTAGCACGAGCGCACAACCAACTGAACGACATGAAGTGCATAAGCACTTCGCGTGGCCTAACCACTGCCGCCAACCGAAGTACGACTCGGGTTCGTCAGACACATCCTACGTGGCGAAATGAATCTCAACCACGAACTCAAGTCTGTTACCGATTGTCTGGACTATAATCATAGTCCCAATCACATTCAATTCTTATTCAGAGCATGTGGAGTAAAGCATAATAAACAAAGTAAGTCAAGCATGTTAACAAACAAGTTATAAAGCATGTTATAAAGCACTGGATAAACATGAACACAAACACATATATTTCATAAGTAAGCGGTTAAAGTAAACAACCAACATGGAGAAAATCATATACGTTTCTAAGGTAGTTGAGAATCCCATCTCAACACCTACCTAATGCACCATCATCCAAGCACTTACTCTCACAAGCATTTTCACAAACACTTAGAATACACTATTTCAACATGCATAGTGTATATTAGCAAAACATGTATTAGGGCGAGTCCTTTCGCCAAGCAAGTATTTTACGCATATATAATATGTTCATATAACAAATAATCATGGCAAACACATCTTATACGTATACGGTACTTTCTATAATACACTATTTCAACATACATAGTATATATTAGCAAAACATATATTAGGGTGAGCCCTTTTTACCAAATAAGTATTTTATCCATACATAATATATTCATACAGCAAATAATCATGGCAAACACATTTCCAAAATTTATACGTATACGGTACTTTCTACAAATACCTAGAATATGTAAAATTCCATATTCTTCGTATTTAATCGAAACGGAAAACAGACAGTAATTTGTACATGTGCAATTGCATGTAGATCATGAATCTATCATTATCTGATATTTAAAGTATTGAAAACCGTAACCTATACACCTAAAGTCCGCACCTTTTGTCATTGAACCATAATGAATTCGATAGGTTTGCTAAACCTTCGTATACGACAGTTTGACAACCTATAGAACGAAATAGGTTAGCTATTTCATAACCTACAACTATCAAAACCCCAAAACAAGTTAGGGTTAGGGTTTCTTACCTAGAAATGATGCCGGAATCGCCGAGAAAGCGATAAGATAGGGGTGGTTGAACTCGTGTAGCAGCAGGGAAGCATGGAAGGGAGATGCTCCCACGTTTCTCTCACTTTCTCTCTCTTTTCCTAGAGTTTTTCTCAAATTCGTATGACTGAAATGAGAGAGGGTTTAAGGTCCTTATATAGCCCCAAAACTCACCAAAACAGACTCCAGGTCAAGGTATACTTAGGTTATAACCAAAGCAGGTCTGTTTCAGCTCAACGGAGGACTTCTGGCGGCCCCCCTTGAGTCAAAGGTCAGACTTAAGCTCACCAACCTTGGATCTAGGTGGAGTTAAGTTTTCGTTTCAGTCGTATTCTCAGATCGTAAATGGCGGACCAGTTTCAGTTCAACGATCAGTGGATCTCGATCGAAAATTTCATGTACATGGATATGTTTGGGGAAATATCCCTTATCCAAGGGTGTAATTTGACCTGATTTTGACGGTCAGGTTGCTTAATACTGACCCGTAAGTGACAAGTCTCAGATTTCACTATTTTGAATTTAATTTAGAATTATTTTCACATTTCTCACACTCCCCGCTCCGAGCTCAAGCGAATAACGCTGAGACATTATCTGGATTTGATTTCCGAGATGGTTGTCAAGCCCAGTAAGGCAGTCCTAATTCCTTAACTTCGTGTTAATCGGACTTCCGACGTGTAGTCCAGATCTGATACGGAGTTTCGAGATGCTCCCGAGAGCAGCCGGGTAATGAGATTGATCCTAGATTTTAGGGTAACCTAGCGTCAATGATTCTACAAGTTTTGGGTCTTGCAGATCGTATTTAAAGTGGATCAAGCAGATTTCATGGCTAATCTAGTTTAACACTTTGTTAACTTTGTCAAATTTCTAAAGGATTTAGTCCTGTAAGATTTCTGTCTAAGGTGGTACTTGGGCTTTTGTGGTTGACACATACAGTGATTCAAGTTATCAATACTTACTAAAGCACGCCTTAATTACAACAGAATGAAATCCTAGGGCAAGAGAGGCAGATGTTCTAAATAACCTATTCGTTTTGTGAAATTCCATAAGGGTATTGGTTAAAAGCCCATTTTACTTCTGTGTTTACTAATTACAATAATTTATAGTTTAAGTATTGTTCTTCATCACCTAAACCTTAAGATTAGTGTCTAATGTAAAAGTACTTAGAAAAATTAAAAGAACAAGGTGGTGAAGGGTGGGATTTATGAAGGAAATGGGTTTAAAAGCGGTTTTAGACTTTGGGATTTTAGACTTTGGTGTTGAGTTCGACCCATTGCCTAAGGACGTTAATTGGCAAAAAGGTGTTAAGATCGACCCATTTTCTTGTTTCTTACCCAACTCTTCTATAAAACCTTGCATCTACACCATCTCCTTGGACGTCTAATTCAGATAGATGGCGAGAAAATTCGAGTAAAAACATATTACAATCTCGTAACTTGATTTTCGATCCACCATAACACAGCCCTACGTCCTTAGTACCTACCAAGTACCTAAGGATCCACTTCACAGCTTCCCAATGTTCCTTCCCGGGGTTGTTCATGAACCTGCTAACAACTCTCACTACTTGAGCAATGTCTGGCCTCATACTCACCATAACATACATAAGACTCCTAATAGCTGATGCGTATGAAACTTTAGCCATGTAGTCTTATTCCTCTTGTGTCTTTGCACCTTGCTCCTTAAATAGCTTGAAGTGGTTGGCTAATGGAGTGCTAACCGGCTTAGCACCTCCCATATTGAATCGATCAAGTACCTTGACTATGTACTCTGCCTGTGACAAAACTAATTTCTTGTTTTCCCTGTCATGTTTTATCCTCATGCCTAGGATTTGTTTTGCAGCTCCTAAATCCTTCGTGGCAAATTCTCTAGACAATTGTCTTTTGAGATCTGAGATGTCCTTCATACTTGAACCGGCCACAAGCATATTATCAATGTACAGAAGAAGGATGATGTAAGACATATCAAACTTCTTCAAGTAACAACAGTGGTTTGCATGACATCTCCTAAAACCGTTTCCCGACATAAAACTGTTAAACTTCTTATACCACTGCCTTGGGGCCTGCTTCAGGCCATATAGACTCTTCTTCAGTCTGCACACCTTGTTCTCATTACCTGGTGCCACGTATTCTGTCGGCTGATGCATATATATCTCTTCTTCAAGGTCCCCATGAAGAAAGGCTGTCTTAACATCTAGCTGTTCTAGATGTAAGTCCTTTGAAGCCACTATACTCAAGACCATGCAAATCGTAGACATTTTCACTACCGGTGAAAATATTTCAGTGAAATCGATACCTGCCTTTTGTTGAAACCCTTTTACAACCAATTTGGCCTTGTACCATTTCGAACTATCGTGCTCCTCCTTCAGTCTGTAGACCCACTTGTTATGAAGAGCTTTCTTACCCTTGGGTAGAGTGACTAGCTCCCATGTACAATTAGACTCAAGAGAGTCCATCTCATCATCCATGGCCTGCTCTCACTTAACCCGTATATCTGACTGTAACGCCTCTTCAAAACACTCTGGCTCACCATTATCTGTCAGTAGTAGATAATGTAAGGAGGGTGAGTATCAGACCGTGTCTCCTCTCCTGAGTAGACCTCCTCATAACTGGTGTATGCGGCTCTGCCTCATCCTGTGGCGCTGTAACACCCATGTCCGGTAACTCTTCCAACTCTACGAATTCCTTTTTCTTGGTCTTATTTTCCTGCACACTGTCCTTATGCATCACTTTTTAATTGAAGACTACGTCCTTGCTTCTGATGATTTTCCTATTTTCTACATTCCAGAACTTGTAGCCAAAATCATGCTGCCCGTAGCCTATAAACGTGCACCTCCTGGACTTCGCATCCAGCTTGTTTCTGTGCTCCGCATCAATGTGAACATATGAAGTGCAACCGAACACTCTCAGATATGCAAGGTTCACTTCCTTCCCAGTCCACGCTTCTTCTGGTAGCCCACCATCCAATGGTGCTGAGGGACTTCGATTGATGAGATATGCGGCAGTATTCACAGCATCTGTCCAAAAGGTCTTGGGCAACCCTGCATGTAACCTCATGCTCCTGACGCGCTCAAGGATGGTTCTGTTAATGCGCTCAGCCATACCATTCTGCTGTGGTGTCCTTAGAATCATTTTATGATGTTTAATTCCATTTGCTGAACAATACTCCTCAAACCTCTTATCACAATACTTTCCCCCATTGTCAGATTTGAGACACTTTACTGTTTTACCTGTCTCATTTTCTACCATAACTTTTCACTTCTTAAATACATCAAATACATTAGATTTATGTTTTAAGAAGTAGACCCACAGTTTTCTACTAGCATCATCAATAAAGGTAACAAAATAACGTGAGCCACCAAGAGATAATACTTGTGCCGGTCCCCACACATCAGTGTGTATAAGCTCCAACAGATGTGTCTTTGGAGCGGGTCCCATCTTCTTAAAGCTTACCCTCTTCTGCTTACTATACACGCAGTTCTCGTAGAATTCCAAGTCAATAGACTTCAACCCTGGTAGCTTCCTTTTTGACAATAGCACTTTCATCCCTTTCTCACTCATATGTCCCAGCCTCTAATGCCATAACCGCCCATTCACTCCAGTTGATGTGACTGTGAGTGAACTATACAATCCTGGAGTCACGTACAAAGTACCTTCCTTTTTGCCTCGAGATATTACTAAGGCACCTTTTGTGATCTTCCAGGAGTCACTGGTGAATGTCGTCACATAACCGGTATCGACCAACTGTCCCACTGAGATTAGATTACGTTTCAAACTCGGTACATGTTTGACATCCTTCAATTTCAAGACCGTTCTGTCTTTCTAATTTACATGAACATCCCCCTTTCCAACAATCTTGCACGACTCATCATCACCTAGGTAGATTCTCCCAAAGTCACCTGACACATAATCACGCAGAACTTCCTTACAAGAAGTGGCATGAAATGAAGCGCCCGAGTCTATAACCCAAGACTCATTCCTCGCATCAAGAGACAAGATCAACGCCTCTGTGTCACTCTCCTCAGACAGATTCACTGAATCCTTCCCGCCTTGAGAGCTTCCTTCTTGTTTCTTGAGCGCCTTGCAATCACGTTTCATGTGCGCCTTCTTCCGCAATACCAACACCCGTCTTTGTCTTTCGGTCCCTTGGACTTCTTCCTCGACTTAGAGCGCCCATGTTTATTGCCTCCTTTGTTCGGCGATCTTCCTCTTCCTTCAACGTTTAGAGCATTCCCTGAGTCCCCTGAAACTCCTGATACCTTCCTTCTAGATTCTTCACTGAGAATTAGACCGGCCACATCATCAAATTTCAACTTTGTCGACCCTGAAGACTTGCTCACAGCAATCACCAAACCATCCTAACTATCTGACAAACTGGATAAGATCATTAATGCCCTGACCTCATCCTCAAAAGCAATGTTAACGGATTCCAACTGGCTCGTGATTGTATTGAACTCGTTTAGATGTTCTGCCACGCTCCCACCATCTGACATCTTCATTTTGAATAGTTGTTTCATAAGATGAACCTTATTAGATGCTGAGGGCTTTTCATACATGGTGACTAGGGCTTCCATTAATTCTTTTGTCGTTTTTACTTTGGATATATTGAAGGCGACGCTCTTAGACAAAGAGAGTCGGATCGTTCCTAAAGCCTTCCTATCCAGTAAAAACCATTCATCATCTGTCATCTTTTCTAGTTTCTTCTCTTTTCCTCCTAGAGGAATATAGAGGTCCTTCTGATACAGATAATCCTCCATCTGCATCTTTCAGAAGGCAAAGTTTGAACCATCAAACTTCTCAATTCTAATTTTCCCATCTTCTGCCATCGCTCCCAATAGAACTAAACCAATAGCTCGATACTGGGTTGTTGAAGACGCTCAACAACGCAATGAGCCTAGATCCAATCTCAGGCCTCACCCACAAACGATAAACAAGAAAAAATATAAACTAGAAAAGAATAAAAGCATTCAAACAAACCACAAGACAAGATATACGTGAAAAAACCCTAAACTAGGGTAAAAAACCACGGATGCAAAATTCCACTATAAAGAGAAACGAAGATTACAAGGCAATATACTAACCTCTCCCTTGGAAGTACATAGAAAATTTCTTGCCCACACCTTAGAATAATTTTCTAATATTCACCTTAACTCTAGAATAGCCCTAGGGACTCCAATTTATAGTTTTGACAACTTCCCTTTCGCATCCCAGTTGCGAAAGGACTTGCGACACGAAATCCGCGAAACTCCTTTCACATCCCAGTTGTGAAAGGACTCGCGACACGAAATCCAAGCATGTGGCTCCACTTCTCAACAGATGACATCGGCCGATATATCCCATGATATAACTTGTATCCCACCAGTGTGATACGAAACGCACAAGTAGTGTGATATATCTCACATATTTGATCTGGTGAGAATTTTTGAATTTTGGTCCTTTTATTTTTTGTAAATCATGTTAAATTAGTGTCAAATTGTTACAAATCCATGATTTTTCATGTTTTGCATGAAAAATTATGAATTAGGAGCTTCAATTTCGAGAATTGGAGGAGATGTGTTAAGTTGTGGAAAATTGGAAAAAAAAAATCAAAATTTTCCAATTTCTCGCATATCATTTGCAATATTTGTGTCCAAACATCAAATCAAACATGTAACCTAATCTAGTGATTCTTCTTTTGCTTTTGAATGTATTGCTTGTGTTTCCACATGTCTTCTTACATTTATATATTATATGAATAGACATTGAATATACTTGCATTAATTGAGTTAGACAACACATAGATTTGGATCCCATACAAAAAAAACCTATTATGTGTACTTGTTTTTTGTAATGTTCTGATTTATAAGTGTGTATTAATATATATATATATATATATATATATATATATATATATATATATATATATATTTTTTATTATAACAATCACCGAAGTTTCATTGAAAAATTCAACCAATTTTTCGATGTTTTCCCATGTTTTCAACATCAATGATACATCACACGATACAACCGATATATCCCATGCGATAACCGATACGTATCTGTATTCTAAGAATGCGATACATAACGCGATACCGATATTTCGAACACTGATGCCAGATGGTCATGCATGCTGAAAAAAAGAGAATGACGTGGAATGGTAGTCTTAGGTCTTAACTGTTCATCTGGTGGGCCTGCCCATCAATGGGCTAATGGTAGGAAATTCTCTGGCTGACATATCTTAAAAGTTCAACCTGCGACCTGAAATGGAAAGTAGAAATGAATGCTAGAATTGTTGAGTGTTGAAGGGGATAAGTTCTACAAATTGTGGATGGACAGGTTGTCCATTAATCCATTTGCTTTTCAATTTATTGCTTATCCACGGTAGGACCTCTTGGAGAATGGTCTGGATCAGTGGACAGTTGTGACGTGTCCTGTTTTTGTGCCATTTACTGGATTTAAAAGCTCATGCGCTCTCCACAGGTTTAAAAAATGCTCTTTGGAAATAGCATTTTAGCCTCAAAATCTTGAATCCTTGATCCTTTAATCTATTTATAAGTGTAGTTTTTAGCTAGCGTCACACATGACTTTGCTGGACTAAGATGCAGATGAATGAACACGTAGCCTGTTTGTTTTAAAGAGAAATGGTAAATGCAAGGGAAATGGTAATTATTACGATTTCACTGCGTCTGAAAGCTCAGAGGAATTTGTGCCCGTGAAATTAGTTTAGCAGATGTAATTTCAATTATTGAACTGCAAGGTAATGTGTATGATATATCCATTCGGTCTGTCTGTTTTATTACAATATTTTGGAGCATGAGACAAAAAATGAAGCAGATCCAACACTCAAGTGGCCCACCCCAAAAGAAACAGTGGCCCCACAAAGTTTTTAATGGTAAGCATTCGATTCCCTTTTTTGTATGACGTGGTCTAATTAAGTATTGGATATGCCTCAATTTTCTACTCATGATATGAATTAAACTGCAATAATGGATGAACGGTGTGGATAAGCGAAACGCATCACAGTGGGACTCACAGATATTTTGTAATATTCTTGGTCTCCGTGTCAAAAAGTAAGTGGTAGGTAAATTGTAAACGTATGGGAAATTACTTAAAACTTTTTTACACTGCATTTACCGTTTCACCAGAAATCAAGCACGCCCTAGAGTTGGATGTGGTTTCACAAAGGAAAAGTCCTCATGGCGGTTCAAAAAGTTATATTTCATGGACAACAGCCTCAAGTAGAGTGTGGGAGTAGGCCTTTATGTTGTATCGGATCATTTTGAGGTCTGCCTCTGGGCCTTCTATATTTTCTCTTGTTTCTGGAGATGCTAATTCTTTAGTGATGCTGGTACTAAAGAAGATATTTTTAAGCCATCTCTTGTAATTGGAAACAGTTTTCCATTTCCTTATGTTTGATTTTTTAATTTCTCTAGTAAATACAGGGAAATAAGTAATTATTACTTACCCCCACTTGTTTGAAATTTACCGGTAATACATTTCGAAAAGCGGTCTATAACATATCTATTATTACTGATTTAAATAGGTGAACCCCACCATGATATATGTGAGTTATCCACACCATCCATCCTTGTAAAAAATATATTTTAAGCCTTGAACCCAAAAATAAAGAAAATCAAAAGTTCAAGTGAAACACACCTCAAGGAACAATGATCATTAAGACGTCAATGGTTAAAAGCTGTTTTCTCGCTAGGGCCCATTGATGTTTATTTGTCATCCAACCTGTTCATATGGTCACACAGTCATGGATAAAGGGGAAACAAAAATATCAATTTGATCCAAAACTTTTGGGGTCCTCAGGAAGCTTTCAATGGTAGGAGTTCAATTCCCATAGTTTCTTGTGATGTGATCCAATCGATCATCGGATCTGCTTCGTTTTTCTGCTCATGGCCTAAAATGAGTTGGTTGAAGGGATGGACCGTGTGGATAAGACACACACATCATGGTGGCCCCGTGATTTAAAATTTTTCCCTCGGTTGTTGTGAGGTGTTATAAATAAAAGGTGGCGGTCAACATCACCTCGAGAATCCAACCAGAACTACAAAGGTAAATAATTATTACCCATTTACTTTGAATTACCTTTGTAATTTGAAAATCAAACAGGCCCTAATGGATGAGCACCTCTTCCTCTCTTTTTGGGAATAAAATTTCTTTGTCAGTGATCAAAAAAAAAGAAAAAGAAAGAGGAGAAGTCATTCAATATGCTTTTATCCTCATCTATTGGTTTGCGAGCTCTACTAATCAGTCACTAAATTTTATAAACTCATCCTATATTCTTCTATTTGATTTTCTATTGATGATTTTCATTTTCTTTTTCGGGATCTTGAATGTGCATGTGCGTGTCTATGTTTATTTGCATTATTCTCATTTCTCAGTGAGTGCTTGAATTCATGTGAACTCAAATTTGCCTAAACATCCTTGTAGTGACAGCTGACATTGAAGTGGCTTCATTACCTTTGTAATTTGAAAATCAAACAGGCCCTAATGGATGAGCACCTCTTCCTCTCTTTTTGCGAATAAACTTTCTTTGTCATTGATCCAAAAAAAAAAAAAAAGAAAGAAAAAGAAACGAAAGAGGAGATGTCATTCAATATGCTTTTATCCTCATCTATTGGTTTGCGAGCTCTACTCATCAGTCATCACTAAATTTTATAAACTCATCCTTTATTCTTCCATCTGATTTTCTATTGATGATTTTCATTTTCTTTTCAGGATCTTGAATGTGCATGTGCGTGTCTATGTTTATTTGCATTATTCTCATTTCTCAGTGAATGCTTGAATTCATGTGAACTCAAATTTGCCTAAACATCCTTGTAGTGACAGCTGACATTGAAGTGGCTTCAGATGCCTTTTACATCAAGGAATCAAAACCCGTTCTTGAGTGTGAATTGCTCAGGGATCAGAGCCTTTATAATTCATTCCAATGCAGTCGGTATTGTCATGACTCATTACGACTTGGTGAGAGCTTATAAGATTTTGGGGGGCTTGGCTTAGTATGCTGAGTAGAGAAACCGAGTTTACAAGTTCTAATTCCACAATCTCACCTGTACTTCTTTTTTAAATCATTGCATCTAATGCTAGTATCTATTCTATGGTTGTTTCAAATAATAAAGATAGCATAGCTAAAAAGAATGCAATGTTATTCTTTTTGATTTTGTAGATTTGGGCCATACTTGTGCCAGCCAGTAATTGCTGGACTAGGAGATGATGACAAGCCATTCATTTGTACAATGGACTCAATTGGTGCTAAGTATGCCATTTCTTCTCTCTCTCTCTCTCTCTCTCTCTCTCTCTCTCTCTCTCTTTTATTCTATTTTTTTATGTTCATATTTCTCATTTATTTATTTTTTAGTTCATATCATATCACAACTTAAAAATGTTGTTACTACAAACATTCACATTTTATTGAAATTCTTAGTTTGAGTTTTATATCTACTGAAATAAGGTTTATATATATATATATATATATATATATATATATATATATATATATATATATATATATATATATATATATATATATATATAGGAAAAGGTACAATGTGCTCCAGTTGACGATAAGCTCCCATGAGGTCGAGCTATGTGGGCCCCACCGTGATGTGTTTCGAACATCAACACCGTGTATTTGATGGGTACCCTTTAAATTATGAGATATTCCAAAAATCAGCCGTATACGGAACTCAGGTAGGCTATACCATCTAAAATTATGTGAAGACACCATTAAAACATATAAAAGCACTTGGTGGGGCCCACATGAGTTTTGCATGCGCCTGAAACTTGGTCTGAACCCTCATTCAAGTGGGACACACATAATGGATGGGCTGGATTTGCAAACCACATCTCTCTGGGCCCTCAAAAATGGTTATGAATGTTTTAATGGCGCACAGCCCCTCCCCACTTCTGTATGTGGTGTGGCCCACACAGGTCAGGGATTGACTTGATTTTTGAGACCTAGGCCCACGATGGAATGGTGCATCTAACTGATGGGGTAGATGTTCAAAAAGCATTACGGTGGGGCCCACATAGCTCGACCTTATGGGCGTTCAAATCAGCTCGAGTGCATTGTACCTTTTCCATATATACATATATATATATATATATATATATATATATATACATATATATATATATATATATATATAACCGAAATGCTTGCCTGCAAACTTTTTTGAGAACTCATCATACGTGATGTGGATCCAAAATCTGAAGTAGCACCCCGTGAAACTTCCTGTGCCCAAGTTTTACTTTGATCTAAAGCTTTGATGGCCATGAAAAATGAAAACAGTTTTCTTGATATGCATTTCTCTTTGCTATGGCCCACCAGAATTTTAGATCGCGGTGAAAATTTGTCACACGAGGTTTCATGGGATTCTGCATCACATGGACAGTTCAGATTAGAAACCCATAGCACCTATGCAAAGGTGCGCACGTGCGTAGGTGTGCAGGGGAGCATGACTCTATATATAATGTATTTCTAGAATTGTAAAAATGACACAAAATTTACTCGTGATTTTGTGCTGTATGTGTGCTAAGTTTTACAAAAATAATGCACATATGTACGCTGGGAATTCTAAATGACACATGAGCACATGGACAGGCATGTATTCACGTGCATGCTAGAGTCTTGTCATCCTTTTTCTTTGCTTCTAGTTAATTACTAGTTTTTTCTGGTCATGATTGTAGAGGATGTCTTGGACAGAATTAAGTTGGGTTGGAGAGAAGCTTCAACTAATTTAGCTTGATGGTTGAGGGGTTTCAGTTCAATCGACAATCATCAAAACGGAACTGAACCACTTCTGTTTCATTTGGTTTGAAATTATGGCGTTTTTCGGCGAGTAAATTTCTGTGCGAATCATGCGCGCGCGCTAGTAACTCTCAAGTGATCCAACCCCTTCAATGGGTTGGCCCATCCCTCAGAATTGCCTAGTTCAAACATTATCCCCATCTGCTTATTGAGTAGACCACAGCATAGAAAATAATTTCTAACCATTGATAAATAGCAAAGTACAAGTGTGGCCCACATGTAAAGTCGATGTGGCTGAATTTTTCGAAAGGCGATCCTCATGATAGGGCCAACCTGTTAGATGGGTTGGATGTTGTACATACATCAAAAGTCGGTAGTTATCTGCTTGGTGGACCGTAATTTATAGTCCAACCGGTTGGCCTTGAGAGCTTCACACACACACACACACACACACACACACACACACACACACACACATATATATATATATATATATATATATATAAGCAAACCGGCTTTTAAGTTTTAACTTTTTGGTGCTTTAGAGGTACCCTCATCCAGGCAGTTTAGTTAGAAATTCCCTTCTATTAAAATAAATTTTTTGATGGAACCAAATCGAATAGGAAGAATCTTGATTTGGATATGTACTCCTTTTCTTGAAGATCAAACCATAAAATTTCCACACCATTTCCCTTTCCCTTTTGCACCCACTCCTTTCATTGCAAATCTGGCGCTCTCAAATTTACAGCTTAACATGGTCCACGTACTCTCTCTACCATCTTTGATGTTTTCCTGTGTTGCAAAATGACCTTTATCTTGTCAGCTTAACTGGGATTACCTCAGGGGAGTTTGGGCTCTGACGGTGTAGTTGGTTTTGTTGGGTTGGATTCTTCCCTCTTTTTTGGGCATTTATCCCTTTTGTTCGGTTAATAAAACTTTGCTGTTCCCCCCAAAAAAGGAATTTATGTAAGCTTGAGTGAACTTCTTTAGTGTTCTTATTTCATTGAATTCTTCCTTGATTTCTTCTTTCACCTTGCATATCTTTTCAACCTTCTTTGGTTCCCCATATGGTTTCTTGCAATAGGGGCATTTCCAAATGGTCATTGTATGACAGTGGACTTTGGTAACAATGAGAATGATGTGAAGGGATTGCCATAACGATTGTAAATAGAGGGACAATATTAGGGTGATGGGCAGGTTGGTTTTAATGGGCATGGGTCTCTAGCTAGTTTGAAAATGGGTGATAATAATTGCAATGAGTATGGGAATCCGAGTAGGAATAACTTCATGGAGTGTATGCGTAATATTGCGTATACGCCCGCCTCCCGCTGACATCTCAATGTCGAGGACTGGGTTGGCTTACTACGGTAGAATTTGGGCTAAACGGAAAAATAGGATTTGTTTTGGAAATTTTGGGGGTTTTGAAGAAATTGGGATGCTGGGTAGGGAAATTGGGAAAGTTTATGGTAGGTTTAAGGGATTTAGCAAAAGTCGGGTGAGCGAGTAGATTTTGAGAAATAGGAAAAGGAAAAGAACAAAAAATACAAAATAAAAATTCCCAAGGATAGGAACTTTCTCTGATATGGCGATTGATGCAACTCTGAAAGGGAGAATCTTGATTTGGATGCATTCCTTGAAGGTCAAACTGTAAAGTTTCTTCAGAATGCAAAAGAAATAAAAAAAGACCGTGGGTCGATATCGAACAACCTACTTGCCACAATGCTAGTAATTGCAAACTTCCCACGTTCTTCTTTCATCATAGGCAACAAATGCCGAAAGGGAAGCAAATATTTTTTTTTTAGTTCCATCGTAACTACTCATAAAAGTGTCTTTACAAGTTTATGTTCTTGTTCTCAAACCAAATAAAAGATCCTTACATGTTTTCTTCACATAGTTTTCCTACTTTAGGATTACCGGAATTCATTATCAACTCATTCCTGGCATGTGTTCTTTCAGGTTAGCTAATCCTGGATATTTTTGCTGTCCATTATTCACGTATAGATCCAGTTTATTACTACTGTTTTGTTCTGCTCACTAGCGATGATTGATTGTTAGTCAATCATGTACTAGGTAGGTACAAAGTGGTTTAATTTGCTGACATTATAAAGAGACTCTTCTAGTGTCTTGTATTTCTACAATATGATATTTGGTGGATTGCTGTCCTTGTTCTATCAACTATCAATTTTTTAAATTCAGGCCTTGCTACATGCGTCTTATCAACTTTATTCAAATGGAGCCAGAAATTAATGACACTTTTAGTTATTGCTAAAAAATTATTTTGCTTGCTCACTTATCAGGGTGTTTTTCTGATATGCAGGGAACTTGCGAAAGGCTTTGCTGTTGCTGGCACTGCTGCAGAGTCGTTTTATGGTGCTTGTGAATCGATGTACAAGCCTGACATGGTTCGTGATGTTTTCAGCTAGGCTTTTGTTGCTTGCATGGCTTATGAGACTTAGTATTGGGGGCTGACTACTGCCCAACCCCATCAAATTCCAAATTGATTTGCCACGTGTGACACAACCTGGGGGAGTCTCTTGAATCTTTCCTTTTCCCATTAAAAATACATAAAAACAACCTAGATGTTGAAAACAAATTCAAAGAGGGAGGGAGGGTGTCAAATCGGTTTCTGATTGGAAACTTACGCACAGCTGAAATTCCATACTGTTAAAGAACCAACTAATCAGCTCTCATTTAGTTCTTCACTAGTAGTACAGGAAGGAGTCTCTTTCTGTCTGGAGGGATTCATTTTTTCTCAATCAAGAATGCCTCAACTAGATAAATTCAACCTGGCAGTAGTGGAGATTCCCTCTGGTAGATGCCTAATATCCTTTAAACCTTCCCTCCTTTAGGAGTACAAGGTATCGGTTTCAACTCCACCCTTGTTGCATAAAAGTTTTTTGTTTTTGAACATTGAAAATTTTTATACGAAAAGGCCAAAGCCAAATATTTACCAAGTATGAAACCCAAAAAAGATTTACAGATCCCGCCGGGATTCTGGCAAATGGGAGGCAATCTTAAAAGCTTACGTCCACTCCAGAACATGAGATTTAGCCCTTTGGACGACCTCCATTACCAGCCCCTTGTGATTCCTAAAACATCGGCCATTCCTCTCAAACCAAATGGCCCATATACCTGCTAGCAAACTTAAGTGCCTGATTTTCGTTCCGATCTTCCCCATACCCCCACCATGCCACATAAAAAAGAACACATTAATAGAGCCTGGCATTACCCATTCCACTCCAAATAACTTGAAAAAGTTATCCCACATTTCCTTTGAGAACAAACATTTGGTAAACAGATGGCCCGCCGATTCCTCAGCCTGAAGACATAGCAGGCAGACATTCAGTAGGATGAGACCTCTTCTATGGAGACTGTCCACCGTTAGAACTTCGTTTCTCCCCACTAGCCACGCAAACACCACCACCTTTGAGGGAGCACCATAACGCCAAATAAACAATGTTGGACAAACCCCAACCGAATCATCATCCCCACTAAATAACATATATAGGGATTTCATCGAGAAATTCTGGATTTATCTTTTAATCACACCATAAAAGATAGAATTGAATAGTAACCCGATCAATCAAAATCTCCTTCCATGGCACAGATAGAATTGAATAGTATTGTGAACCTGAGTCAAATGGTAAGTCGAGCAGATTGTCTACTCAGATCAAGTCCTGAATAGCAAACCACAGCTAAACCATATCTCTCACCCTGTGAAGGAGAAGCGAAAGACCCATTCAAGAGGAGTGGAGGAAAAGCTTGAATATATAGGGAGACTACTGCAATTACAATCCAATGCTTTTGTGTCGTGTTCTATCTCGCTCGACAATAGCGATTTTGTGTTTAGTTCCTGCTTTGAGTCAAAAAATACTGGACTTCCTGCTCTGACGAGTCCGTCCTTCAACAAGAAACTTCCTGGCCGGAGTTTCGAGATATTCTTTGGCTATTTTAGGAAGATTGGCTAAAAATGGGTTGGTTTCTAGGAAGCGGCCCGTCAGGCTTTCGAGTTGGAACAAGAAGCAAGCAGAACCAGAACCGGAAAGACCTTTTCGAGTCTGGCAGAATAGTAGCCATCAAGCTGTTTTGAGATATTCTTTGGCTATTTTAGGAAGATTGGCTAAAAATGGGTTGGTTTCTAGGAAGCGGCCCGTCAGGCTTTCGAGTTGGAACAAGAAGCAAGCAGAACCAGAACCGGAAAGACCTTTTCGAGTCCGGCCGAACACCAGCCGTCAAGCTGTTTGTGAGTTCTAGGTCCTTTCTTTTTCTTTTCAGATTGCAGCCAAAACCTGTTTCTAGTTTTGAGGCTTTGAAAGAATTCATATTTTGAGAAGACCTGGGATTACAAATAGTTAGGCCTAGGAGGGAGGGAGGTATCTACTCAAACTTGATCGAATTGGCCAATTATCATGCTTTTAACCAACACCCCTTGTCATATTGAAATTCACACCCGGGTAGTTAAGAAACTGAGTTGTCTCCTTAATTGCTTGTGTTACTTTAACTTTTTGTTAATTACTATAATTGCACTTGTTCTTTGCCCTACATACTGGTGGATAATGAAATGACCTGATTTGAAATGTTATTCAGGAATCAGATGAACTGTTTGAGACAGTCTCTCAAGCACTGCTAGCTTCGGTTGATCGTGATTGTTCGAGTGGTTGGGGAGGACATGTATTTGTTGTGTAAGTCTTTTAGATCACTTTACTTTTGTCCTTATACTACCATTTCTGGATACGATGGTGTTATTTTCTGTATTTTGTGAAAATTGCTCATCTCGTGTAGATTTCTGGTATTGGAATTATACCATGCTATAACTTGTAAATCATAGTCATCAAATCGACAGACCTATGCCTGATGAGCATTTAATGCTGTGAAAAAGTTGGCTGTCCTGTGGGCTTGTGTCCAACATCCACACCATTGGCCCTGTGATTTGTGGTGCCTCATTTTATTTTTTTGGAAAATGCCAATGTGGGTATTGGTGGTGCAACCATAGTTCTAAAAGTGGCTGACTTGCCTCCAAACTCAGCCCAGTCAACATATTCGGTGAGATCCTGAGACCAACTCACTTGGACTTGTAAGACTCGTCGAGTCAACTTGAAACTGGTTTTTATTAAAACAAAAAATGGCCTGGATCTAGGGTCAAACTCATGTCTGCTGTCAAGATAGTGATGACCTCTACCACTGAGCTAGAGAGCACTTTGTTAGATCTCTTATTTTATAATACTTCGATAAAATTTAACTATTTTAAAATTCTTTATAAATACAATAACAATAATCTACTATTAAATATTCAGTTGAATCAGGTCTTCTAGTTGACCTGGCTTAAATGAACATTGAGTTTTTGGATTTTGAAACTATGGGTGCAACGTCCCTAGGGGCAGAAACCGGCCTTTTAAAAATCCATGAACTCTTTTCATTTGTAGCTTCATCCTAATTTTTCAATATCGTTTTTACTTTTTAACATCTTTGTGCTGGCCATGCTGCAGCACACCAACGGAAGTGATTGAGAAGACCTTGAAGGGGCGGATGGATTAACTGAGTTTGAAGGTCTTCCTATTTTTACCTGAATGGGTATGGTTTTAGTCCACAAGCTTCATTTCCCAATCCTGTAAAACTTGGCTTCTTAAACTGTCATCAGCACGCCCATATGATATTGGATACTAGGTATTCAGGATGAAGATTCTTTCTTTCTTACAGCTGCCTCGCTTTTAATTTTTCCCTGCTTGAATTTGGTTTCAGCACAGAAGCATAGTTTACAATGATGTCAACACATCATAGCATGAAACTCTGCACTATATTGATTTATCTCATAGCTCAATCCATTAGCTGTTTTTTCTGCATTGTTTATTATTATTATTTTAGGGTGTGTTTGGTGCAAGATTATGAAATTTCATGATTAATCAGATTTGTTTGGGGAGGGATGGAGGGTAAATTAATTTAGACCATCAAAATGATGGCATCATTTGTGGATGGAGCATTCCCTGAGATAACACCGATCTGATTATCCTGACCATCCAATTGGTGGTCGTCCAAAGCACACTTAAAAATGCTAGTGGGTTCTAGGGTTCTCCTGGATGAAATTCTACCTGTTAGATTATGTGCTGTTTTGATCATGTTCTTCCTGAATCCTGACTGGGTAGGTTTGCAATTCATACCCATTGATTGGTGGATTGCCTCTTGATAAACATGTCATTGTGATTCAAATCTTAGGCCCTGTTTGGTAAGACGCCTAAAAACGAGTTCATCTTATTTTAGTTAACAGTAATTATGTATTAGAGTTCTTGATTTCTGACATGTAATTACAGTTAACATAAGCTCAATTGTGTATTAGAGAGCCAAACACAAAAGTGTTCTTTAACTAAATGAGATTTAACTCATTTGTAGACGTCTACCAAACAGGGCCTTGCATTGCTCAGACTTTCTTCTATGAATCCCTCCCATCCCCAGTTGAAAGTAGGCTCCTTAAAATCTTTTACTTTCCCAGTCTGCCTTTTGAGATAGGGATAGCAACGGTCCTGGCATTGGACTGGGCTAGGATCTACCTGTGGGCCTGGATTGGGCCTGGCATGTATGGTCTGATCGATTTACAGGTTGGGCCCGGGCTCGGGTTCAAGTCGTTTTAAGCCTGACCGCCCTCGCTCAGTCCGGCAGTGGCTGACCCAACTTGTTATGTAGATCTGAAGGCAACCACATAGTGAAGAGTGAATAGGAGATTAATGGTACACGTGCCAACATGGCCCATATGTTTGAGATCTCAGCCATTAATCTGGTGGGACCTACAACGAACACGCTCCAGTCATAAGGTGGGCCACGTGCACATTGAATATATGTAGTAATTTTTCATTAAAAAAAAAATCGGTATAAATGAATAGGTTAAAAGAGTTTCGTTTCCCTTTCCACTGTACTGTGGTTGCTGGGCTAGAATCAAAGTGAGTGCGTGAATTTAATGGGAGACGGTGAAATGATTGTCCACATTTCGCTTATGGCCAATGTATCACAAGTGCAATTGATACATAGACCATAACCATCAAATCAAATCGGTTCCAGGATTATTTATTTTTATTTTTTTTTAATATTTTATTTTAAGGACGTTACTGATGAATTTAGGCCGGTGGTATTTTCAACTTAAAAAAAAAAAAAAACTTAATCGCTGAGTTAGGATATTGGTTAAGTGGGACCCACCAAATGCAATGAGAGATAACCAAATGAACAACCCTTATCTTAAAAGGCATGATAGGCACACCATTATATGTAAGATATATAAGCCACTATCCTAACTTGACAACCCTTCATCTTGCTTTCGTTTTGGGCCCACTAAGATTCATGTCCTTTCTTCGGCAGACAACTTCCTTTCTCTTGCAACTAAAGACTCCTTTAATTATTGAAGTCTTCGAATTACTTGGTGGCAACAAAGAAAATCTCTCCTATCCATGCCCAACAATTCCAAAGGCGCTCCTATGCAAGTTCATCACCGTTTTGTAAATGGTGGTGACTCTTCCACCTCACATGCTACACTCGTTTACGGCTATCCAGACCATCCAAATTGTGGGGTACATTGTCGATGGGCCGTATGTCCAAAACGACGCTGATCAAGAGTTTGTAGCTGTCAATTGATGATAATCAAATTGATGGTTAAAAGTAAACTGGTGAGTGGTCCAAGGGAAAAAAAATTAAAATCATGTTGTTACTTTCTTCTCAATGTAATCTTTAGGGCCCGTTTGGCCGGTTGGATTGGAAGGGATTAGATGGTAGTGGAAGGGATTGCATGATAAATCCTGGGAATGGCCGGGCGTGCCAAACAGTGTAGGTGATCTGATCCAAATCCGATAGATCTTCAGACAATCCACTGGCAACACCATCATTACCTTTAAATCTCATCCAATCCATCCTAATCCGTTCAAATTAGCCTGCGACGTGTTTGGTTCGTGGGATTAAAAGGGATCGGAAGCTTTAATCGCCGGATTGGCCGGGCGTGCCAAACGGACTGGATGTATGAATCCAGGGATATATCAATCCAATGGATCTCAAGACAATCCACCGATAACACCATTATTACCTAGAAATCCACGCCATCGACCCTATTACCATTCACTCCCTTCCAATCCACCCCGCCAAACGGGCCCTTAGGTTTTGTTCCATCCATAATTAGGTCAGCCATTTCGACCGTCTGGATTGTCTACCATTTTTTAAATGGTGATAAACTAGCACAGGATTCTTGGACCCCAATAACTAGAGCAAGATGATTAAAGATATCTTGACTGGAATGTTCTAAAATCTGCTTCAGTCGCAATTTACTCTAGTAGTTGCCACCCATCCTGCGATGCATCTCTGCTGGTCCTAGCCATCCAGATTGTGGGTCCAATCATGGTTAAATCATAGCCCTTAGATCGGACTAACTAGATGATCTTAACGGTCCAAGTCCATTATGGAGAACAATTGGACGGTTAGGATGGTCTGATCAGTGTGATTTTTTGGCCAAGCTCCATCTACAATGGGCCCATTGTTTGGTAATCTAGATTGGTATGTGTCGCGCATGTGACGTGTCTGCTCTATGAATTGCAACACAACTTAGTGAGCTTTTACAAACGCACACTATATAGCTTGGACGCAGATTTCCTGCGCTGGAAAATTAGGTGGGGCCCACTGTGATGTTTCTGAGAAATCCTCCCCGTCCATCCGTTTTGTGAGTTCATTTTAGGACATTTTACCAAAAATGAACCGTATCCAAAGCTCTAGGGAGCCAAAAACGTGATAATTAAATGTCCACAGTTGAAATATTTGTGGGGCTACAGAAGTTTTGATTCATGCTAATATTTTTGTTTTCGGTTCATCCCAAAAGGAATGACGTTATTAATGGTATGGATGGCATATAAACATCACTGTTGAACTCAGGAAGGTTTCAATGGTAGGAATTTCTCTAACCACATTTTCCTTTAGTACGGCTATCTCAAGCTTTGGATATGGTTCGTTTTTAACAAAATATCCTAAAATGAACTCACAAAACAGATCGACGGGGAGGATTTCTCACAAACATCACAGTGGCCCCACCTGAGTTCCTAGCGCAGGAACTTCCTGCGAAAGGCTTTCGCAGGAAACCGCGTCCATATAGCTTGGCCCTGCTTTGAAAATGTGGGGCCCACCTTAGTATCTAGATGCATCTCCTCCTAATTCACGTCAAAAACGTCACAATTACCTGAAGACGACTTCCATTTAGAAATGATGGATAATCTGCTTTTTGGTATGAGTCGACATCGCAGCAATTCAAGACAATCACTTGACAGTTGATTAGCTGTGGGGCCTACCATTTGCTGACCCAGGGATTACTATTGGACGGCTGTGATGTCATTTGCACCGAAAATTCAATGTGGGCACTTTCAATCGCAGTCTTTTTTATTTACAACTAGCATCAACAGCTTGCAGTGGTGATCGATGGTACACGTGCCAATGCGTCGTGCGTGTGCGAGATCAGGCCATTAATCTGTACGTTGTGGGGCCCACCGTAATGTATGTGTCTTATCCACGCCGTTCATTCAAATTTTCAGCTCATTTTAGTCCATACGCCCAAAATTGAGGCATATCCAAAGTTCAAATAGACCAGACCACAGGAAACGGTTTGAATTGAACACCTACGGTTGAAAACTTCTTGAGGGCCACATAAATTTTGGATAAGATGATAATGTTTTTTTTTTTTTTTTTTTTTTTTTTTTTTATTCCTTCATCCATGTCTATGTGACCTTATGAACAGGTTGGATGACAAATAAATATCACTGTAGGCCCTTTGAAGGTTTCAACGGTGGATGTCATCATTACCACTGTTTCCTTTGGTGTGGTATACTTAAGATTTGGATATGCTTTTATTTTGGGCTAATGCCCTAAAATGATATGGAAAAACAGATGGACGACGTGGATAAGACACATACATCACTTGTGGGCCCCACAAAGTTTACTCAGTACACTGTAGCGGTCTCAGTACTCGATCCGCGTTCTTAATCAGGTGGGTCCACTGAGAACATGCACTCGCCAAAATATCAGGCCTGTCCGACTCGTCAGGTGGCCCACCATACACGTCCCACATCTGCACCGTGACCCCAAATCACCTCCTTAACCTATCCCCCTCAAATCCGGCACGCACGTTTACGGCTGTCCAGACCATCCAAATTGTTGGGCACATCATGGATGGAGCAACGGTTCAAAAGTTACACTGATCAAGAAATCCTGACCAGCCAATTGATGGATATAAATTGACGGTTAAAACTAGAATATCGAGTAGTCGAAATTCAACGGGAATAGTCAACGGTCACCATCATCTTCTCGATGTGATTTTTGGATAACCCTCTATCTAGCCACGTCAGAAAATTTCCAGTTTCATTACAAGTATGGTAGAGTAGACACAATTGTCAAACCCAATGCTCAGCTCTACATCGGTTCTCACGGGTTCTTGTGTGAGTCCAAAATCTGAACGGTCCACCTGATGTAGCATCCCGTGAAACCCTAGGGACCAACTTTTACCCTAATCCAAATCTTTAGTGAGGCATGGAAAAAGAAAACAGTTTCCCCCCTCATTTTGCATCTCTCTTTGCTATGGCCTATTAAAGTTTTGGATCAAGGTAAAAATTAGTTGAAAGTATCATGGGGTGCTGCATCACATGGACTGTTCGGATTTTAGACCCATGACACGTGTGAAAAGGTGCACACATGTGCAGGTGAGGGGTGAACTCTCCGTAGGTATTATTGAGATCTAATCCACTCAATAATTGGATCTGGACTAAGGGCATGTTTGGCCGGACCGATCCCATGGGATTAGGAGGGACGGGATGGGTTTTAAGGTAATGATGGCGGCATTGGACGTCCATTGGGAAAAGAGTGAGGGCTCGAGGGAGAGATAAGGTCCGGCGGCGTACCCAACACGGGATTGCAAAATCCTGCTGTATCCCGCCCGTGGTTGTACGGGCGGATGAGACCGCTCTCATTCCACCTGTCCCAAACGAGTCTCTAAAAGTATCTACAGGCGGGATTCGACAATTCCATCCCGCCTAATCGATCTGCCCGCCCAAACACACCCACTGACCGGTTTAAGTTGGGTTGGATGGTCTAACTATTGGTTCCTTGTTTAACATGGGCTCTCTAATTAAACCAGTGGTCGTACCCCCATCCAATGGGTCCAACTTCAAATATATACCACTTATCTTATTCTTGGGTGGGGTCCAATAACTCCTCAGATGGACCCAACCCATTTGTACCTTAGTTTGGATGGAACTTCAAAAGGAGCCTTTGATGTCCAAACACCATTTTGAACCCTTTTGGCATTGTGTATTTGGATATATTTTTGTAAAACTCATTTTATTTGATCCCCACTCTATTAAATAGGAGCAAAATGGCTCACTCATTAGAAACTTTAAAAAATCAATATGCATTTGCTTCAATAGAAAAACCTTTTTATGGAGACCATCTGAAATGAAATTTTATTTGTTCCTTTCTAAAATTGCATTCCTTGGAATACTTTAATAGAATATAGATTCAATAGATACTTATAAAAATTAACAAAAGCTTTTGGTGTAAAAATCATAGTCGGGTCGTAAAGTACCCCCTTCATGGGTTAACCGGGTTGTGGTCTCGCTGGTTCCAAGTCCTTTCCGGTCTGGTTCCAATTCTTGAATACTTAGACCTGAATCCGATCCGTCGGGCCTATTCATTTAGGTTTCAAATTGGGCCAGGACAAATTAGAGCATGGTTTGGACCACCTAGTATTTTATTGCACACACGTGTGAGTTCGAAATGTGCATGGTGTGTAATCGGGCTATCATAAATGTATGTGGCTTCCAAAATAACATGATTCTTTGGCTAGAGTTACACATGCAATTGTTAATCAGAACAGTCCGATCACTGGTACTAGAAGCAAGCCATGGTGCAAAATTCATGCTAATTGGATGATCCTAAGCTTCTAATCAATAGCATGAAAATGGACAATCAAGATTGATATGAGAATCAAACTAGTTCCAATCATCATCTTAACGCGTTTTCCAAATAGACCCCACTTTGTATTTCTTACAATTCTAAAGTAATACTTGATACGATGATTTTAATCATGTGATTTATGGCTCATAAACATAACAAATTGGCTCCATTCAAAGGATTAAGATCATACCATCGGCATGATTCTTGCACCATAGATTGCTTTTAGTTGTATGAATGAATGAATGACTCAGATCGATGATGATAGGTCACCCCATGTGAAATTGAAAAAAAATTAAACAATAAACAAGATTTGCAATATAAGAGCATGGTGGTACTTGATAACCACAACTAAGGCTGTCGGGATTCGGGTGCCAATACACCTCTCAAATAGAATCCATCATTGATTTGATACTTGACAAGGTGAATATCCAGTCCATTCAATGTCGGGTCGTACTTGATCCCCACAACATGGTCATCATTGGTTTGATACCTAACAAGGTGAATATTCAGTCCATTCAATGTTGGGTTGATGTAGATGCCATATTTAAAAACCTAGTGCTATATAATCATCAACCCACAGCTAAGAAAATCCAAAGAATGGTTTGAATTCTGCATAAATGCGTGGCCCACCTGAAAGTTATATTTACCTGATTTTAGAAACATGGGTTTTACGCAGAAGCAAGATCACCTGATAAGCGAGCGTGTTCTTGCACACGTTTATCTCAATTTGCTCTCCAAGGCTAATGCAATTAGTATTTCTAAGTGATGAGTGGACGACTACAATTTAATCATATTGAGCTAACTGATATTAAAATATAACATATGATGCTGAAGATTAAGTACTAAAAGAAATCATTATTGCAATCTCTGATATTGATACAAGATATGGAGGTTTGCTACTCCATAGGCATGTAGCTCTGGCCATGGTCTATCACACATGCTATTGTGACACGTGCAAACATGGAGCCTTGTTTAGATCTAAGCCTTTTCTGATGTAGAGCAGGTTGTGGACAGTTTCATGGCCAAGATGGATCAGAAAAGGCCCGGTCGACAACAGAAGTGATCTAGACCGTCGGACCTTAGATCGGGCGTATCTCGCAATCCGGAATGAGTTAGCTGACGAAAAATATATGATTTTGGGGTAGAACGAGCTACTTTAGCCAACCAACTCAGCCACGCTGGGTTGTGACGCCCGGAATTGCGAAAAACCCCTGGATCGACGGTCATTTCCCTGTTTTAATTTCATTTTTACTATAAATAGTAAGTTTTAGTTTGATTATAACTCCTCATCCGTCGGGCTTTAGGAGTTGCGCCCAACGTGAAAAGAGGAATAATTAGGAGAACGGTTTAGTGAAGCCAAATAGGACACTTACTATTTTTGGCTGAAAACCTTGCCCACTAGTAGACATCGCGACCGTCTATAAATAGTAAGTTTACTATTTATAGTAAGTTACGATTTATAGGAGTTTTAGTTGTAGTTTGATTCTGATTTCTTTCTCATTGCTTGGTACCCCTATTTAAAGGGTAGTGAACTCATTTTTATTCATTTATTAATCAATTTTGAATTTATTAGAACTTAATTCTATTTTCTACTTTCTTTCCTCGTGGATTCGAGAAGTCTCTGTGAGGAGTTCAGAGAAGTTCCGTGGATTCGGAATAGTTATCCTCTTGAGCAAGAGAGTGCTCGACCTCACGTCCTCCACTGCATCATTTTCATTCCTCAATTGGGTAAGTGTACAAAACAAATGGACAGCTATAAACACTTGTGATTAGTCCAAACTTTAGATCCTCATCTTATGGTCCGAAAATAAGCCATTTCATACTCAAGTGAGCTAAAACAAAACAGATGGGAGGGGTGAAACAAGAATTTTGAAGTTATCTTCTTTGACACGGATTCATTAACTCTTTGGTATGCTTATTTCTACGGTAGTTGTTGCTTGAATCGGGCTAGTATCAACTTGCTAGATGCCAAGAACTAATTACGTTGGAAGAGAATTCAAGAAACACGACTGTGAAATGAAAACGTAAGGGAAGATTTCTTGTTCAGACTAGGAAATTTTTTGACTCATTGCATCAGTTGTTGGGATTATACAAGGTGATATTTCATTAAAATGTAAAAAACACTTCAGACAAGTCATACTCTGGCTACCAAAACTCTCTAGGACAGAAACATTCAAAGATCTCTTGCTACTTCATGAGTGTAAAATTTATTTCTTTATGCTTCTACAAGTCTGGTATTGGATTTATTTATTTATTTATTTTTTTGAAATTGCAGCAGAATTAAAGATTTTTCAAATTTTAAAATTATCATTAAAGTCTTACAATCGCAGTCTTTGATGATTCATATTTCAAAATCCTAAAATCCAAACACAATTTAGATTTTACTTGATGAAGAGCACGCGTGATGTAGAATGTGAATCATTTATCAATGCCAATCTTTCAATCAGGGAAATCTCTCCCAGAGTGCTTTTCATGTCAACCCATGATATAAGGTTATGGGAGATACACATCTACACCAAGTAAACCACACATCATGTGTGATTTAGACAGGGCAACGGCAGAGGATGAGCTCTCTTTAGTACTTTAGGTTGTGTCCAAGCTCTCTACGCTAGGGTATCTCCTCTCTGGAATATAATTTATTTACGAGAAATTAGGGTTTAGGGGTGTACCACATATGGAGCTTTACGTTTCTACAGTTTGTTTGTTTGTTTGTTTTTTTTTTTTTTTTTTTTTTTTTACATCGAAATTTTGTGAGCCCACCTTGTAAGGGAGAAGAAAGACACATTTTGCGACGGTTATCAACCGTCAGAAAAATCCTATGGTTTAACATTAACCACTTTAATATGAAAGCCAAACCTCTTTCTATAATTCATTCTCAACCTTTGAACCCTCCCTTATCCTTACCAATCATTTATCCTTGCCCACCATTGCTTTCACATACGATTACGCATCCCACAACACTTTTTATCGTCGGTGCATTGGCCATTTCTGATGTTGAAAAACTGTCGCTAAAGGTATAGAATACTGGGATTGGTCCGTAACTATCGTTAAAGCATTCGTTCTCGATAGTCATTAACCATCTGAAAATTTAAGTTAGGTACCATACCTTGATGTGTCTGACCTGTCTTGTGCAATGCCCTAACTCAATGCGTTTGGCCTCTCCACTCCCCTCTCGCTCTCTCTTCCTCCATCTCCCCTCTGCTTCCACCTCCTTATCACTCCAATGGACCTAGAGGTGGGCACAAGATAACTCGATCTAGCTAACTCAACTCGTCCGACTCGACCCGAACTGAATGGGTGAGTCAGTTCGAACCGAATAAGCTTCGCCCAATCTGAACTCAAACTGAGTCGAGTTTGAGTTACCCAGTAACTCAACCCGAAACTCGATCCAATTAGACTTGACTCGATCTGAAACCCGACTCTCTAACCCTACCTTGACCCAATCCCAACCTCTCTCTCTCTCTCTCTCTCTCCTCCCTCCCTCCCTCCCTCATCCTCCTCTTCCAAGCCAGGCAACCACCCACTGCCATCACTCTCCTCCTACTCCTCCTCATCTCTCCTCTCCACTCCCTCCCACCCTCCCTCATCCTCCTCTTCCTCTTCCAATCCCAAGCAACCACCCAC
This sequence comes from Magnolia changhungtana, assembly GCA_030180095.1. Lineage (NCBI taxonomy): Eukaryota > Viridiplantae > Streptophyta > Magnoliopsida > Magnoliales > Magnoliaceae > Magnolia > Magnolia changhungtana. The sequence continues at coordinate 2,665,652 of JASAUF010000098.1, forward strand.
CACCATCACCCTCCTCTCTCTTCTCTCCACTCCCTCCCACCCTCCCTCATCCTCCTCTTCCTCTTCCAATCCCAGCAACCACCCACCACCATCACCCTTCTCTCTCTTCTCTCCACTCCCTCCCTCCCTCATCTCTCAATTTGACTCGGTGCTAACTCGACTCGACTTGGTACTTCTGACCGAATTAGACTCGGCCCGGATCAATCCAGGCCAGACCGAACTCGGATCGAGTCAGGCATGTTGGACTCGATATCGAGGCAGATTGAGTTCGGGTCAAGCTTATTTCAAAGCCAAATCGAGTTGAGTCAGCCATAACTCAGTCCAACTTGACTTGACGCCCAACTCTAACTAGACCTCCGCCTTTCCCCGACAGCATTCAGTCTTTGATGCTTCTATTCATCTAGATCCAAAACTCAACTACCAACATCGCGTCAGTACTAGAGGGGTCACGACAGAATTCGAGTCCCCCATTTGTCTGTGTGTTCATTCCTATCAATGGTGAGAATTCTCTACAGTGGAGATGTACAAGTATAAATAGGTGCCTCAGGTCAGGACAATAAAAAATTCAGAGTCAGATGCATTAGGACTGTTTAGTTCCTTTTTTTTTTTTTTTTTTTGGCTGGAGAGTGGGAGAGTGAGAGAACACCCACAAACCCTCATATATTAAATCCTTTTCTTGGTAAAAGCATAAAAAAGAAATCTCTCCCATGGAATCTCTTTTCTAGTTAGAGCTCTCCCTCTCTCTACTTCTATGGTTTGGGTTTTGGGAATTTTTTTTTTCCTTTTTAATACATAGAATCTGCAATGGAGATGGAGATTGAGAAGGTTGTTTGTAAGAAATGTGGGCTTGTTGATTGGGAAGGTTTTGGGTCCACGTGATGAGCACCTCATGAAACCCCCAAGGCCCAACTTTTACACCGATCTAAAACTTTGGTGGGCCGTGGAAAAAGAAAATAGTTTACTCCCTTGATTTGTATCTCTCTTTTCTATGGCCCACCAGAGTTTTGGATCAGGGTGAAAATTGGTCCTTGGGGTTTCATGGGGTGCTGCATCACATGGACTGTTCATATTTTAGGCCCATGACACATGTACAAAGGTACGCATGTGCACAGGTGTGTAGGTGAGCATGCCTCTCTCTCTCTCTCTCTCTCTCTTTATGTGTGTGTGTGTGCGCCAAAGTCAGTAGGATTGGCACAACAAATGATTTGGATTGCATACAAATGTCAAAATGGATCCTGATTTGGACCAAGCTGAAATTTGTGTGGTCCCTTCATCTGATTATTTGTGACCTCATGAACTGGTTGGGTGGCCAATAAACATCATGGTGGGACCCTCGATCTTGTAGTCTTCATTGTGGGGTCCACCATCATGGGTCCCACACCTATATCATCAAAAGAAAAGGATCAAAGGAAGAAACAAGGGAAAGAACGTGAGGGAGGGTGTACTCACCTTGATCAATGGTTGGGATTGACAGTGGCCCACCAGTCTCTCTCTCTCTAGCAAGGGATAAGCTTAAGATAGAATTGGGTATAACGTGCCCAAAATTAGATTAAGGGATTTACATATATAGAGAATGAGGTGATTAAGGGGAAGAAAAGACTAGAAGGGTGTGTAGCACCCTCTCTTCTATGCATTGATGATTAGGGGCATTAATTAGGTGATTATGAGCCTAATGCATGATTAAGAGGAGCATGAGAGGTATGACTTGATAATGTCATGAACATGAGTGGTATGGAGAGATGCGAGGTGTTTGTTGACTTTCACACACATGGGGTGATGTTATGGGAGAGGGAGGTATAGGGGATGATGTCATGAGCATGTGTAGAAATTCTCACACACATGTGGGGTGTGAGAGGTATTTGTGACCCACATGTGTGGATATGGAATATGAGATGCGTGCACACATGAATAACGTTGGATTCTTCTTGGCGTATGTAATGCTTCGAATTTCATGGGTCGAGTACACACTCGATCCTCAATATTCTAGGTATTACTCTTATAATGCAAAAGTGTGGTTTAATAATAGAATCAAATTGACATCAAAATCAATTGTGAAGAACCGAACCAAACAATATAAAATTATGCAAGTAAAGTGGTAACACGACAATCACCAAAATATCTATACAGTCATCCAAACCAACAATAGAGTCCACTTAGCTAGGGACTCAATATACATGTCTAGGATCTACCAAAAAGTCTAATAAACCTAACAACTACTCAAACTGTAATAACCAAGCACAAGCAAGTTAAACTACGACAACTCATAAGAGATTTGGAGGTATGACGCTTCCTCCATCGGATCTATATAAGCTCTGTCTAAGACTGCGACCTTGATGGTACCTGCATAAATGATATCTTGGAGAAGGGGGTGTTTTAAAACACTACCTTAAGGAGTGAGTGATCAACTCAGTATTACCATTCTTCTAAATTATACACAATATTAACACAATCAAACAAAGGTAGTGATAGCATACTATATATAGCACACAATTTCCTAAATTAATTAATTAATTACATATATGTCATGATATACAAATGCATATCCTAGGAGTAATCTGAACTGACAATGATATGGCTCGTCACCAAAATCATCCGTAAGTTTTTCGAACCAATAGTAATATGGTTGGCCACCAATATTACCTGCAATGCAATTCCAAATTGACAGTAATGTGGCTCATAACCAATATTATCTGCAAATGCCATGATATGCATGCTTTAACCCAAGCATTTATTAATTCATTTACAAACAATCATATTAGAGAAGTTAGGATACTACAATTGTATTATGAGTCAAATAAACCGGATTACGTGGCTGGTCACCAATGTCTCTTAATCTAAAATAGGCTTTGTCACCCAAATATCAAATATAAATAATACTTCCAATGGTAGGGGCTCGTCGCTAAAGGTGTAATCGACATGGTAAGGGCTCATCACTAATACCGAATATGAATAATCAAATCAAAGGTACAAGCTAGTCACTTAAAACTTAATTAACACGGTAAGGGTTTGTCACCTAAGACCAACAAAGGAATGGTAGGTTCGTCACCTCCGTTGGTGCTCATTGGATGTTATAGGGCACTTGTCACCTAGCATAGATCAACAACTTGAACAAATATAGTGTCCCATACTACCATGTCATAGTCATGAGCTCACTTTACTTGCAGGATAGAATTATACTAACATTTATAATTGAGACTTCAATTCAATGAAAATTGTGGTAACCTAAATTTAATAAGACGTTAGACACAACAATCAAATATATGAATAATATCTGAACTGAACTTATTCGGTAGAACAAACAAAACTCCGGTGAAACCAGCATTGGCTGTAAAACAATCTGTGTAGCCCTAACTATTATCGGTCAACTTGTTCTGCTTTAGTTTGCCCAATTAGTCTGTGATGGCCAACTAAAGGCAAGAAGTCCCCTATTCAACATATTTCAGAACTTGATCCATAACAATGCAGATACATAATATTATGAACATGATTATAAGCACATAACATTCTAATACAACATCATAATGAATAAATTAGCAATACATCTAAACATCTTATCAACAATCCAGGCATTTCTATGTACTCACAACATATCAAAGAGCATAGATGAAATTAAATTGCATAAATACATACAAATTAGACATTTCATGAAGCATGTTATTATCTTTGCCGCAAATAGCATAAGGATTATAATAATAGAATAGTCTTAGCATTTGTAACATAGGAAAATTCAACAAAATCAAGTAATGACTAATTGAAACTATTGTTGGCTGATAAAGAGGAACTTAAAAGGAATAGTTTTCACATTTGATGAAAATTACTTAGTTTAATTTGCACATAATGATATGAATTTGAGAGAGTGGCCTAATTTTTCTAATTCAATTTTAAGGAAATTCAAATATGAACATAAAATTTTATGAATTACTCTATTGAGATGTAGGATGAAAGTTTACTTCCAATTTTAGGTAAATGTTGATTAAATGCAGGGATTAGACACTTCCTATGGTGTTAAGTTTCCTCTCTCTAGCACAAAACCCCTAATTCAACTCTCATTCTCTTCTCTCAATTTTAATTTCCTCATCTGACATACGGATAGAAAGGGAGGCTGTTACAGCTATACATGAGTCGAGCTTGGCACAACTCGACTCGATTCCACCAGCAAGCTACCTCAACTCGAGTTCGGCTCGACTCTGTCCTCGATCTGTAGAGTCCAGATCAGGTCGGCTTGGTCAGCAGCTCGAGTCGAGTTGGAGCCAAGTTCAAGCTTGAGCTTTTGAGTTGGGTTTAAGTTCGAGCTTGGAGCTATTTTGTAAAACAAACGAAAATAAAAGTCATGAAGGGTGTTTATATATATATAATTAAGTTATAAATTGAGCCAAACTCAAGTTGAGCCGAATCAAATCGAGTTCAAGCCAATTATGAGCCAAGTCGAGTTGATCTCGGCTCAAATTTTTTTTTTTCAAAAAAAAAAAAAAAAAAAAAAAACAGCTCAGCTCAGCTTGAACTAGCTTTTTAGTCGAGCCGATTCAAGCTTAACTAAGACGAGTCAAGTGAGCTAACTGAGATGCTCAGTTTGTGTCCAGCTCTAGAGGCTACCTCAAAATAGGTATTTATAATCTTATTTAGGGAGTTGGTTTCCCTAGAAAGAAGGCTAACGACTTGATAATACAATAATAGGTTGATTTTAGCTTTTATGGTCCACTTTGGAGTGCACAGGTCGATCTAAGCCATGAAATTAGTTCATCAGGTGACGATCTACACAAGGTTATACTAGCTCTGCAGTTTGGAGGTGCCGATCGATGGATACAGTTAAGAAATCAATTCAACAATGATCATCGATCGGTGTCGTGGTCATAAGAATATTCAAGGAACGATAGTTAAGGTTGATATTCTTAATTTGATTGCATACCAATGGTATTGAGGCACAAAAATATTCCATCTTTCATTTGGAAATCTCATTACATGCCAATTCCATTAACAGGGGAATTCTATTGTGCAGATCCTTCCCAGTGTTGTGTGCCCATAACAGTATAAAAGCCTTGTGAAGCACTACTCCATGTTAGAAGAGGTTGTGCGCTCCACATTTTGAATAGGAGAATGTATGGGCGTCATCTGGTAAGGAGAAGGGGTAGACGTTGTCTTGTATGAAGGAAGAAGTGGTTGGAAGCCACTATTTAAGGAGAGGATGTGTGTTCGAAGCATTGTCTTAAGGAAAGTAGGAAAGGAGGGATGGACGTTGCCTTGCATGAAGGGAGAAGTAGTTGGACACCACTATTTAAGGAAGAAGTTGGGAGTTGTCTTAAAGAGAGAAGTGGTGGTGAACGCCACTATTTAAGGAAGGGAGGAGCCTGGGAAGTCTATAAATACCCGTCCTCACTCTTCATTTGAGGAGGAGAAGAAGTTGGAAGAGATGCTCGTCCGTCCCTCAGTAGTGTTGTAACATCCTGGGCATTCAGGATCCGAGTACACGACCCATTTCCCCAAAAACCCGAGTGTTAACTTATAGAGGACCAAATTCCATACCTTATTTATTTATTTATTTTTTATCAGAGTTAACAGATGAGCGTAGAATGGACAAGTAAGCATAAAGGAAAAATTGTAATTTTATTTAGAATATACAAGAGCTGCCCATAATGACTTATACAAACCAATGTCTCAACATTAAAAATTACAAGATTCCATACATGAGAAATTTAAAAGCATATAAGATATATAAACGAAAGCCGCAAGATCGCGCAACTTCCTTGACAGGTACCACCACGCATCCTTAACCACCATAATGGCTCCTCATCAGTCTGAACCTGCATACCACTTAAACTACCTATGCTACATGTACGGTTGTATATTTGATGGATGAGTGACCAACTCAGTGTGAACTCCCCTCAAGATTACACACCGTCGCATTAGGTAAACATAGTTATAAAAACATGGCAAGACATACAAAATAATACATGATGCAGTCTTATTAAATGCATGGATGTGTGAATGCATCATCGACCTGGGGATACACATTCCACTATCAAAATAAAGGGTCGCCCTAAGAGAACTAGTCACCTAAAAAAATACACAAAGGTACGCCCGAGGAAAACTAGCTATCCGGAAAAGACCATAATATATAAATCGCTCAAGGAGAATTTAATCGCTCGAAAAAGACCATAAAACATAGATCACCTAAGGGGAATTTAATTACCCGGAAAAGACCATAAAACATAGATCGTCCAAGGGGAATTTAATCACTCGAAAAAGACCATATATTATGAAAATGCATGATTAGCCCAATCGTTATTAGTCTTTTCACAACTGGTAGGTTTAATAAACTCAAAGGTCACTACGGGGAGCTGAGAGCCTAGTGTAGGCCGGCATCTTAGGCATAGTGTCCCATTCCACCATCCCTGACTCATGAGGCTACTACCTTAAGATGTTTAATGGATCTCAATCAACTAGTGGCCAATCATATTTAGTATATGGAGCTTACCATCGCATGGTTGTACAAAATAAAATATCAAACCCATATAGGATAAATTCTAAACCAAAGCCATATAGGGCGATATCGAGACAAGCCACCTAGGGCAGATATTAAAATAGGCCACATAAGGCAAGTATCAAAACCATGCGATAAAAGACGATCCTTGAAAATCATAGGACACAACAACCCTGGATGGTGGGCCCACATCAATGGTCAATTTAGACCATCATTTAATAACCACTAGATCGAATGTCTATTGCAATCACCGTCAATCGAGTTACATCCCAAGTATGGGTGTACATTTATAAATGGGGGGTTTTCTACTAATGTACCAGTTTAAATCCCAAAAGCAATCCACAAGTAATCCAATATCATGAATTAAATATACAGGATAAACATTAAGCATGTAACGTAGCAATTCAATTCGAACAATTTAAAATATTTGACTATGAAATAGAGATATCAATTATAAATTAAAATAAAGACTATAACTTAAGTTAATGGAAAAATGGAAAGCTCATGGAGAAGAATCATCACCTCATAGTTCACATCCACCTACCAGCATCACTAGGGAATGCGCGTCCCTTTAAAATCGAATCCTTGTTGACTTAGTTTGAGTCGAGTTGACTCGGCTCAAGCACAACCACAAACACTTCTTCTCCTCTCTTCCTCCCCTTCTTTCTCTCTTCTATTCAACTCCATACACTGCCGACAAAGTGACCAACAACTCGTTGGATTCTCAGTCCGGCCAGCAAGTAGACTTGGCGATGACTTTCTCTTACTATTCTTCCATTTTTCTTCTTTCTTTTATTCCTTCTCTCTTTCTCCCTCTCCCTAGCCTTCCACAAGGCCTGGGATGGATTTGACCCACGCTCATCTTGGACTTAACTCGGTCCAGCGAGTTGAACTCGCTAGTTGGTCAGGTTGGCTCTATTCGAGCTGATGCAGCCGTACACCCCCTTCTTTCTCTCCCTCTCTATCTCTCTCTTCATTCTTATTTCATTTTCTTTCTTCTCCTCCCTCTCTGCTGCTGGAACCATTTAGCAATGGCCGAACCAAGCCCAAACCGGGCCCTTGCTGGTTTGGATCGGACCCAACTCGGTCTCAAGTTAGCTCAAATCGTCTGACGCAGCAGGTAGTGCGGCATGACGATGCCATTTCATCCCTCCTCTTTCTCTCCTTCTTCTATCTCTTTCCCTTCACCTTTCTTTCTTTCTTTTTCGTTGCAGGTGGGTCTAGCCAGCGCACCCCGAGCTCGTCAATGAGTCAAGTCGAGTGGAGCAACAGTGGCACCCCACCAACGCTCGGCCTCTGATCCTTCTTTCTTTACTTCTCCTTCCATTTCTTTTCTTTCTTCCTCCATAGAGCTTCATGAAGCTCTGGACTCAATCCTGGCCTGCCCAACAGGATCTGGCTTGATCCAAACGCTTGGTGCGGTAGGACGGTGGTGAAGAAGACGGCTGCCATCCATGGCAGAACCTCTCCCATTACCTCTTTCTTCCATCTATCAATGCTAGGCGGTTCGTATGGATGCCATGGAGCTTGTAGAGGAGAGATTTCGAAGCTCTATGGGCATTTGGGTGGTGGGTTCAAATGAAGGAAGTAACGACTGATCTCTCTCTCCCATTCTCTTTATGAAGAGAAAACCTAGCATGAAGGGCCAGGATTTGTTTGAAATGGACGGTCAAGATGGGAGGATTTGCTCTCACGCGGATCGTGCCAGCTGGCCTACCAAAACATTTCCATTTTCAAAATGTTGTGCTTATAGGGTCGATTTACGCTGGGAATCGTGCGCTTGAACACGTGCCGAATCATGTGAAGTTTGTGGGTTATAGTCGAGCCCACGCCCTAAACCAGATGGATGGTTCGGATCATCAAAATGGCCCCTCATGGTGGGCCACCGCACATCCCCAAATTGACTGCGTTCGTCCACTGTTAAAACCAGTGAGAGAGAGAGAAATCTCTCTTTTAAGCAAAAGGCGGGTCAGCCCGCTTTGACCGAACTGCCCGGACCTATGCACAGCAAGTGCACATCTCCCCTGTGCACGCACTCCTCGAGGTGGGGTCCACCATGATGTTTGTGATAAATCCACACCGTCCACCCCCCTTGGAGGCTCATATTAGGTCTCCTGACCAAAAACCAGGCAGATCCAAAGTTCAGGTGGGCCCCACGGCTTGCTTCAGAACGTATTTGTGGATTTTCCCTTGATTCAATGGCCAGATTACCTCTAAACTTATCATCAACGATACAAGGGTCTATAAGACCACTTAACTAGGGTTTAATGGCTGGATTATGGATCAGATGTCTAATATACACGATTATATATTAAATACCCTTTTTATAATGTTTTTTGTAACATCTCGAAAATCGGGGGTCGAGCATAAACTCAACTCCCGAGTTCCAGAACATCACTTATGCAACAAAATGAATGATGATTGAATGTTGATTGTATTCATACATTGAACATGAGTGAGATTAAGCCAAAATAGCATATCATACTCCAGAGACAGTTAAATTGCAAGCGGAAGACTGTGATAGATATATATAATATAAAAAAAAAACAGTGGTGAGTCTCCAAAGTGTGATAATGTTACCAGGTTAAATAATTGCAAGTACAGTTCTAAAATATACCAAATGTGAGGAAGTGTAATGCCTCTTATCCCAAATACCATAGCCCCGTCAATACAATACCAAGTCTTCGTAGACCTGCCAGAGAGATACAGATAGGAGAATTCCTCCTCATCATCATAGAAATAGTCCAGCTCTACTTTATAAGCATCGCCATCACCTGAAACTCAACCAATCTAGTTGGTGTGTACAACACCGTCCCGTAACGTGGGAGTGAGTGATCAACTCAGTGGAACAGTAAAGCATAGGTTAACATGTTATCAACTCAGTCAAGCAGTAATGATAAAACAGTAAAATCAAACACTCCTAACTACTCTTATTAATGCAAGTATGAATGCAGTCATGATGTATGCCCTCACCACACCCTCCCTCGTGCGACACCATCTGACGTTCGCGGCATGCTTTCATCCCTCAGTGCTCCACATCTTCCAGGCACATGCAATGCATGATGAGCATGATTACCTAGTATTTATTAGTCCATTTCAAACAGCAGGATTGAGAAACTAAGGTACCTCCCTTGTATCATTCCCAAACATGATCCATTCTAGGGTTGTCAGTCCTAGTTAATCTTAGATGATGGTGTATTTTTTAAGTCACTGTAAAGGCTGCCAGGGCTGTTACGCACAAAGGTTACACCACTCCCCCATCACCTCTTAAACGATTCATCACTATACAGAAACAGGCCTAGTCCATACTCTCTACACTGCGGCAAAACTCATCGCCTCACCGCAAATTCAGAGTATGCTCGAGGTCACTACAAAGGGCTGCCAGGGCTGTTGCTCGCATTCGTTGCACCACTCCCCCATCACCTTATCAATGTAGGCCGACAGCACGAATATAGTGTCCCATACCACCATAATCGGCTCACGAGTCTGGTTGCTCACTGGTCACTACGGGGAGGCACGTGGCCCCAGCGTAGGCCGACAGCTCGACCACGGTGTCCCATACCACTATGCCCTGCTCATGAGTCTTAGCGGATCGAGGTACCATGGTTAAAAGGGATTTCACTGGTAAGTTTGGTACCCTAGGTTCAAGCAGTAGCGTCCAAACATGGTGAACATACATTAGACAGATCGGGTTACTTGATGAACTCGGCTAGCTCGAGTGCACAACAAGTTGAACGACATGAAGTGCATAAGCACTTCGCGTGGCCAACTACAATCGCCAACCGAAGTACAACTCGAGTTCGTTGAACACATCTCACGTGGTAAATGAATCACAGCCACGAATTCAATTCTGGTACTTGTCTGGACTATAATCATAACCCCAAACACAATCAATTGCAGATGGATAAAGCAGTAGTGGATCAAGATTCAAATCATACAATCAAAGTTTGGTATTATCCGTTTAGGGCTGCCAGGGCTGTTACACGCATTCGTTACACCACTCCCCCATCACCCATGACTGATCATACAACATAAACATGAATTTAAACATACGCCTTACATAAATAAAATCATACAATCAGTTGAGCATGTTAACAAGCATATCATAAAGCATATTATAAAGCACTACATAAATAGGAATACAAACACATATATTTCATAAGTGGGTAAAGTAAACGATCTCATGGAGGAAATCATACATGTCTCTAAGGTAGTTGAGAATCCCATCTCAACACCTACCTAAGGCATCACCATCTAAACACTTACTCTCTCAAGTATTTTCACAAACACTTAGCATACACTATTTCAACATACTTAGTGTATGTTAGCAAACATGTATTAGGGCGAGTCCTTTCGCCAAGCAAGTATTTTATGATATATAATATATTTATACAACAATTAATCATGACAAACACATCTCTAAAATATATACGTATACGGTACTTTCTACAATACAGTATTTCTACATACATAGTGTATATTAGTAAAACATGCATTAGGGCGAATCCTTTCGCCAAATAACTATTTTATCCATATTTTGTACATTCATACAACAAATAATCATGTCAAACACATTTCCAAAAAATATACGTATACGGTATTTTCTATGAATACCTAAATATGTAAAATTCCATATTCTACAACTTTAATCGAAACAGAAAACGGAAAGCATTTTGTACATGTGCAATTGCATGCTGATCATGAATCTATCATTATCTGACATTGAAAGCGTTGAAAACCATAACCTATACATCTAAAGTCCACACCTTTTATCGTAGAATCGAAACGGAGTCGATAGAATTGCTAAGTTCCCGTATTCGACAGTTTGGCAACCTAGAGAACGAAATAGGTTAGCTATTTCATAACCTACAACCTATACAACCCCAAAACAGGTTAGGGTTAGATTTTCTTACCTAGAAACGGAGCTGGAATCGCCGGAAAAGCGATTAGAATGGAGCGGTGGAGCTCGTGGAGCGGCAGGGAAGCACGACAGAAAGAAGCTCCCACTTCTCTCTCACTTTCTCTCTCTTTTCCCTCTCTTAAACTCAAATTCGGATGGCTGAAATGAGAGAGGGTTTAAGGTCCTTATATAGCCTAAAGCTTCACCGAAATAGACTTGGGAAGAAGGTATACTTGAGTTTTATCCAAAGGGCTTCTGTTTCAGCTCAACGGAGGACTTCTGGCGGGCCTCCTTAAGCCAAAGGTCAGACTTAAGCTCACTAACAGCGGATCTACGTTCTATTAAGTTTTCGTTTCAGTAGGGTTCTCAGATCACGCGTGGCGGACCAGTTTCAGTTCAACGGTCAGTGGATCTCGATCGGAGATTCCGAGTACATGTAAATGTTTATGAAATTTTTCCTGATCCGAGGGTGTAATTTGGTCAGATTCTGACTGTCTGGTTGCTTAATACTGATCCGCAAGTGACGAGTCTCAGATTACTATTCAAGATTTTTATTTTGTAAAGAAATAAGTGTTCTCACACTCTCGTTCCGGACTCAAGTGAACAGCCGTGAGACACTATTTGGATTTGATTTCCGAGATGGTTGTCAAGCCCAGCGAGGCGGTCCTGAGTCCTTAACCTCGAATTATTCGGACTCACGATATGCGGTCTAGACCTGATACGGAGTTTCAATGCGTTCCCGAGAGCAGTCGGGTAATGAGTTTGATCATATGTTTTAGGGTAACCTAGCGTCAATGATTCTACAAGTTTTGGGTCTTGCAGATCGTATTTAAAGCGATTCAAATGGATTTCGTAGCTAATCTAGTTTAACACTTAGTTACTTTGTCTCATTTCTAAAGGATTTAATCTCAAGTGATTTCCGGTCGAGGTGGTACTCAGGCCTTTGTAGTTTGTATATAAGGTGATCCAAGTTATAATACTTAACTAGTTTAAGATAGTGTCTAGGGTGAAAGTACTTAGAAAAATTGAAAGAATAAGGTGGTGAAGGGTTGAAGTTGTGAAAGAAATGGGTTCAGAAGCGATTTTTAGACTGTGGGATTCAGTTCTGACAAGTTAATAAGGTGTTAGGAGCGGCCCATTGCCTAAGGACGTCTAATTCCAGGTTGGCGGAAATCCGGGCTGTTACATTTTTAACATCATTTATTATTATTATTATTACTATATTTATTTCCTTTATATATTTTTTCATATATAATTTATATCATTACCAATTGTTAATATATATATAAATTATATGAATATCGGTAAGCAAAGATTAATATATGTATATATATTACTTGTGCATTATTTGTATGGTCATATACGTGTTAAGTTTTAAATTTTATACAAGTCATCAAATTGTTTGAAATATGTTAATCATTATAAATTTTCCTAGTACATTTTATTTTTATGTATTACAAATCTTACAGCTTGTAATTTATATTAACGATGTTGTAAGTATATGCATATAATATGGATTATAGTTACATATCATTTTAATGTGAGACTTTAAATATTTATAAAATATATAAATAGCATTTCATAGTATACCTATATATATATATATATATAGGTTATATTATTTTCTTGTATTTATATTAAATTAAATAAAAAGGTAACACTCAAGTACTAGAAAGTACGGGGTGTTACAAGTGTTGTGCGCCGTTTTGAATGGGAAAGGAATAGTGTTATGCGCTAGGTAGTTAGTGGGGCGCACAACACATGCGGCGCACAACGCCCACTTTGAGTGACTTCCTGCCTTAAGGAGAGAAAATCCTCTTATGCGCCACTTTGCAAGGGACTTTTATCCTAATACAAGGCTTTGTGCGCCATTCTCTTTACATACTTATCCTAATACAATGCTTTGTGTGCTACTTCAAGGGGACTCTTGTCCTGATACCAAGCTTTGTGCGCCATTCTCCATGGACCCTTGTCCTGAAGCAAGCTTTGTGTGCTCCTTGTCCTGACAAGAAAACTCCCTGCGCCACTTCTCAAGGAGGCCTTATGCGCTCCTGTCTGAAGAGAGTGTGCTCCACCTTTAGAAAAATCTTTGTGTGCTCCCCCTGGAAGGAAGATGTTTGTGTGCTCCCACCTTGGCTAGTATTGTGCATTCCCACCTTCAGACAGATGACTTCCCACACGTGTGGGAGGTCTATAAATACCCCTCTCCCATATTCATTTAAATAGAAATTGTAGAGCCTCAAAGAGCAACATCAGAGTAAATAGAGAGAGATTCATGCTTCAAGAGAATCCAGGTATTGGCGATACCTATTGTGTGCTAGGTGGTTAGTGGGGCGCACAACCCATGCAGCGCACAACGCCTATGGGCGCACAACAGATAGGGGCGCACAATCCCTGCTGGGGTAAACTCTTGTGATGCACAAGGTGTGGGGTGCACAACCCTTTTGCTGGAGCACCAAGGGGAGCATAATTAAACTGAAGAGCCTCAAGGAGCTCACAGAGGAGAGAAAAGTGGTAGTATGATGGAAGATCCGCAAAATGGAATTATAGCATAACCCAAGTCTGAGAAGTCTCCGGCGTTTCCTCAATTGTGCACCCGCACAACCTAAGTTCGTGAAGTTTCCAGATTCTCCTAGATTGTGCACCGGTATTCTTACCCAAAATGCATCTTCCTTGATTAAGTGCGCCAGTTGCCGGATTCATAGAGGGAAAGTAAGGGAAATGCAAAGCATAGAGATAGAGAGAATTTCAGGAGAAAGAAGAGTTTGTCCGTACGACTGAAAGGATGAATGGAAGGATGATCAATGCCTATCGCACAACTTAATCAAGGGCTTCGAGTTCACACAACCCATCTACCTTTGCAATGAACATTAAAAGCGTCGAAATACTGCTGAAATTACCATTAAACTACTGCTTTCTCTTTCATTCATTATTGATTCATTGTACTCTGTTTTCAGAATCAAGGGAAATGCAAGGATGTAAATGAACTCAGAATGAATATAATACTTCGTGATCATCGTTCTCTCATTTTTTTCTTTGTTATTATTGAATTAATCTCCCAAATCGAATGCATTTGTTTCTTGTCAAAACAAAAGGTCCAGACATTTCAACATTGAATAGGTCCGAATTAGTATAACTAACTTCCTTATTTGGAAATATCTAGGAAACTTTCATTTTCTGCTAGGGTTCTTCACGAGATCCGATGTGCTCACTTGTAGCTCTAAGTTGAATGATTTGGCACACAATCTCAACCATTCGATCCATATGAGACATCAAGCCCGTTAAGATAAATACTTTCTATATCTTCAAGGTCGATGACTCATTGAGTGGTCTAGAGCTTGTTTGGTTAATTCGATCATTTCTAAGGTGATTTGAGGAGTGTGGTTTTTTATGCATGATGTATAGGGTCTAGATGATCCATGCTTCTCGTTTGGTCTTCATGAGATTTAAAAAAATGATGATTTGGCCCTAATTATTCTATGTCATTGATTTGAAGGGAACTAGGGTAGTTTGGTCAATTTAACCTATGCATATGGAATAATCAAAATCTAATCCATTAATTATCTTGATTTTCGGTAGATATTCATTAAGTTATGATTATTCTAATTAATTAACAGTGGTTCGCCTAAATCTTGGCCCTAGATTAATAGATCATAAAGTTGGGCCCAAGATTTAGGTGATCGAGTGTGTCACGCCCTAAAATAAAAAATCGGGCTCACAAAATTCTCGATCGCCGAATCCGGTGCCTACAGCCTCCGTAGTACCCCATTCTCGGCTCCCGGCACCCATATGCCAGATTCCAATCTTAGGATCCTACAAGGAGGATTTTCAATATGATTTTTTTTGTAAAGGAGCTTAACCAAGTCACAAAATAGTATTACCACATATCCACTATAATAAACCATTTAAGTACAATGCAGAAAGGGAATATACAGGTATAATGAAACTCTAGAAAGATCGTCGCACACTCCCGCCTCAGCGCTGCTGCGTCCTAGCGTCAACCGCATGCAACAATCGTGCATAAACTTACAACAAAGCTTAGAGGGTGTGTGCGTGTGCGCGCAATGCATGTACTAAGCATGCGATATCAGAGTAAGCGAAAATACTGACAAGTCCATGAATGCTATCAGCCATACCAAGGCTATGCAATGCAAGGCCTACGTAGCCAAAAGACATATGCAAGATGCAATGCATGCATGCTAGTCTCCATCGAATCCATATGTCAATACAGTTCATCTTTAGAACATCACCGGGGTCTAGTACACTCCACACTAGCTGCTACCTCCCTAGCCGCACAACCAGTGAGTGCAAAAGACCTCATTACCCGCCTAGCCAGTATTTTTTCAATACTTACCCGGCTCGTCGAGAGTGGACCCATTTACAAGATGGTCAGACTCAGCCTACCTTACAGCCCCCTCACTCGGGCGGATAAGGCCACACCTCCTTCACAACCGACCATTACATAATGGAAGACGCGGTCTACTGGTATTCAGCACTCGTGCACTCATGTATCCACTCGGTCTAGACGTTGGAACATCTCCTGGTACCAAAAGGGTTTTAGGACTTTCACCCAAAGACATCCTAAGCGTCCACAGTGCTAAAATCAAATATTTTCGGTATCCAATCTGACCATCCGCGATATGCTTATGGAGGCCACAACCCTGATATAGCTAGGGCATCAAGTGATCATGTCACACAAAATGCGAGATGAATGAGTCATACTATCCAGTCATGCATCAAACCTGCGTGTACTGTGTAATCATGTAGGGCAACTCTGTCTCACAAGGAGTCTCCTAAATAACTCAGCCCAACAGCAAATGCTATGATCAATCATTCCTTACAACAGACATACAAATGATGCGTATGGGCATGTATCATGATGTAATACTAAGCATGTTCTCAGTGTGTCCTACTAGACTAAGTACACTAGCATGATTATCAGATATAAACAATAATCGGCCTAAATACATGGTGGGGTCCACAAAGGGATGACGGATCTAGCCCAAACATCCAGGTAGGCTTTAAACAGTGGATATACCAATCCTGATACCGCATATTCTTCTATCTATGACAATGGATGATGATGTACTGAACATGGATATACCAAACCTGATACCACATATTCTTCCATCTACGGCAAGGGATGATGATGTACTAAATAATGGATGACCTAGGCGTCATATTTACATCAAGAATGGGCCTCATGGGCGAATCTAATGGCTATACAACAAGGTGAGTTGAGAGGGTGAAACTATATATGTACAATAAGTGGGCTTCCTCACCCTTTATCATGCAATAAACTGGGCCTTCCTATGGGGCCCGATATGAATACAAGGTGGGCTCCAAGGTTTGGATAATTCCTACAAGGCATGGTGGAAAGCACCATCATCAATGGGGGCCTAACGGTTTGGGTTAGCCCAATAGGTAAGGGTGAAAATGGGCTTAACAATGGGCCCCAGGGAAGTTTACAACGGTGGACATTTAACCACCATTGTCCTATGGTGTGATCCATTTGGGATTGGAATCGGAATCACAATGGGCCCTTGGCCCTCCAAATACCTAAAAAATGGATGGACAGCATGCACACATTACTCACACATGGTGGGCCTCACAAGGCAGCCCCATAATGGGCGTATAACTCATACATCATGGTGAGCTTCCATAAGGTGGCCCATGGTCCATATAAATGAATGGATAGTGTGCATATAACACATACATCACAGTGGGCCTCACACATCACAATGGGCCTCATGCATCACAATGAGTCTTACACATCACAATGGGCCTCACACATCACAATGAGCCTCATCACATCTCAATGGGCATCATACATCACAATGGGCCTCATACATCACAATGGGCTCATATTTACAACGGGTGGGCCGTCTGGTGAACGGACAGTCCACTAGCGGCTGGGCCTGCTGGACGGCCCACTGATGGACAGCCCGAATAAAACACATGCCTCATGGTGGGCCTACAAGATGGGCCCCACCAGATGGACAGTGTAGATATAATACATACATACGTGGGCCAGCTGCTGGACAGTCAGTCCAGCAGCACCCCGGCCCCGTTGGGCGTCCAACCAATGGACGGTCTGGATAAAACACATACGTGGTGCGTTCCACTGTATGTGGGCCACCCAAGGAGGTGGGCCAGGCCACTGGGCGTCCCACAAACTTCACGGTGGGCCTGAGAAGGGTTCCAACGGTGGGCGTCAGCCCACAACAGTCAGCAGGTGGGCCTGC
The DNA here is from genome assembly GCA_030180095.1 of Magnolia changhungtana. Lineage (NCBI taxonomy): Eukaryota > Viridiplantae > Streptophyta > Magnoliopsida > Magnoliales > Magnoliaceae > Magnolia > Magnolia changhungtana. The sequence continues at coordinate 2,683,275 of JASAUF010000098.1, forward strand.
CTGCTGGATGGTGTGGATTAAATACACAACATGGTGGCCCTGCAACTGCTGGACGGACGGTTCAGCAGCGTCCCACAGATGGATGGTGAGGATATAATGTATACATCGGGGTGGGTCCACGTGTACATGGCCCACCATCTCCATGATTGAGCTGATATTGGTGTTTTCCTTCGACTAGGCCTGCCAACAGCTAGGTGGGCCGCTGGACAGTCAATCGAGCAGCAAGGTGGGCCTTATTTACTGGACGGATGACGTGGATGGGATACACATCATGGTGGGGGTCCACGTGAGTGGGTCACCCCACTTCCAATCAAGCCGATATTTGTGTTTTCCTATCCACTTGGGCCTATGTGATTGACCGGTCATGCAGGCCCAAAGTGGATAGCGATGTGGTGTCCCACTTAGGTGGACAGCATGGATGAAACTCATGCATCGAGGCGGGGTCCAAACAGGGAAATAGAGATAGAGAGAGAGAGAGAGAGAGAGAGAGAGAGAGAGAGAGAGAGAGAGATAGAGAGAGAGAGAGAGAGAGAGAAGGAATCACGTAGTGGAGGGAGCTCCACCACTATAAGCTCCCTTACATTACAATGCATACATCAAGATGGGCCCCAAGATTATGTGGGCCCTTAAATCAACAAATCAAGGTGAGGATACCATCCCCACAAAATCAAGGGTTTAGATTAGCCCTAGTACAAATGGATAACAAATAATCATCATGGTGGGATCCATGGAGAATGACCCCCATCATGGAATACACATAAGTATCATGGTGGGCCATTGGCCACACATTAGGTCCAAAATGGGATCCCTACCATTAACCGGTAGGCCCCTACTTGGCCTATGAATCACAAACAAAGATCTAACCCTATAAACACCCACCTATACCTCTTCCTTGTTCCTTGGAATCCTTACCTCATAAGCTTCCACTTTAATAGTGGATGATGAAGATTGGATGGTTGAATGGTGAGATTGGGTGGTAGGGAGATGGGTCTTGCTTGGGTCTTCTTTTCTCTCATTGGGATTTTTCTTCTCTTGGTTGCTAGGGAATGGGTAGAGAATGAAATGAGTGAAAGATGAGAGATGTAAGGAGAGAGGAATGAGTGTGTAAGAAGGGATGGGGTGGAAGGTATGGTGGTGTAAGAAGAGTGACATGAAAGTTGACTTTGGGAATGTATTGCTTCTCTTGGTGGGAAGAAATGCATGGGTTAGTCATGGGTTATACTTGACTAGTTAATGTGAAAGGATGGGTAAGATTTCTCTCTTAGAATTCGCAATGGGCGGTGTTTTCTCGAAATATATGCGGGCCCATTACCCCTATCTTAGGTATCGCATTGGTGCGCAAGACGCGACGTTAGAACTACAGCGACGGTGTGGTCGCAGGGGTATAAGTTTCAAGTCGAGTTGACTCTGATCTTCGGGATACAATTTAAGGTCGCGTGTAATCATTGTTTACAGGTTGCGGGTTGCCAAAATTCGATGGAGAGGATCGCAGGAGTTGGTGGAATGGTATGGTACAAAGATACGGGCCTTATAGGGTGCATATATTAGATTTCCATGGGTATCGAGTTGAATTTGTACAGTCCTTACATGGCAACATTGGTGTATTTTCTATGACCGATTATGGAGAAATATGCGAGGTGTTACAGCGTATCTTATTAACGGAGCATCGCAAGGACGCAAGAGTAGAATTGAACACGAATCGAGTTAGCTCGATTAACCTGCTCGACTTAGCTCAGATAAGCTCAACTCAGCTTCGAAACCTGGGTTTGGACCAAGCTGAGCTGATTTTTTGAGCTCAGGCTGATTTTTTGAGCTCGAAAGAATTTCGAGCCGAGCTTGAGCTGGCCCAAGTTCGACTCGACTCAACTTAAAACTCAGCCTAAACCTAACTCGGTTCGACTCAGCTCAACTCAGCTCGAGTTATAACTTAATTATAGAATATTATATATATATATATTATATTATATAAATTAATCAATATATTATATTTATATTATATATAATATAAAAGAGGACCTAGCCATATAAAAATTAAAAAGAAAATGCTTGACTCAAAAGCTTGAACTCGAACTTGACTTGAAAGCTCAAGCTCGAACTTGGCTCGAACTTAGCTCGAGTTGACCCAAGCTGTTGACTAAACCGAGTCGAGCTGGTAGGTCATGCTCCAAGATCGATCTGAGCTGAGCCGAGCCGAACTTGAGCTAGGATAGGTTGCTAGCCAAATTGAGCTGAGTTGTGCCAAGCTTGACTCGGTTCGACTCATGTACAAGCTCTACACGCGAGCGGTACCTCCACGACCATGATGACAAGGCAACCATTATGGCAGGGCTCTCGGGGCTCTGTTCTCTCGGGTGCGTACTTGTGCACTCAATTTAGATCTTATTGGAAGCGTCTGACCGCTCGTAGAAGGTAGCAGGAGTGTACTTTCTAGGTTGGCTCGGTCACAGGACTTACAATTATAATATGTTTTATTCAAATTGTACCACACATGAACATGATATTGAGTTTTGATTATGCAAAACACTTGTTTTCAACTCTTTTCCAAATGGTACTTCGACTAGTATCAAATTTGAGTTGGGAATTCTAAATTAGCCTCTGTTTGCCCAATGAATTGGTTGTACAAAGCATAAAACCCTTAAGCCATATAGTTTAACTATTATTATTAGATCAGACCTGCACACCAAGCCATCTATATTGTATATTGGGCACTCATAATGGTGTTTTTTTTTGTGTTGTGGATTTGTTGACTTGCGTTTATTGGTTAGAAAATTGGAAGGCTAAATGACTTTTTTTCATTATTACCATAGTAATTCTACTTATTAGAATTTATTTCTTTGTTTTTTTGTTGATTGAATATTTTTTATTAGGTGAAAGACAAAATCATAGCCTTTTCAATGCAATAGATTTATTGGCAGCTAGAAGTCAAATGGTAAATTTGTAATTAGCGACGGTTTAAGACCGTTGGGAAATGATGATAATTTGCGACGGCTTAGAACCGTCGTTCGTTAACAACGGGTTTCGACCCTTTCACTTGCCCATGCGACAGTAAAAAAAATACGACAGTTGGCTCTCCCCCCCACTGCCATGTTCATTTACCATAGCAAATAGCAATGCGAGTTAAATAGTAGATGAATAATCAGCAAATCCAATTAAAGTAATTTTAATAGTTGTAAATCTTTAAAAACATTTTAAGTGCTAGGCACCGTGAAAAATCACTTCGAACATGATTTTTTTTTTTCTCTACCACACCAAGTTTTTGTGAAACTAGCAGATACCTTATTGCCCCATGTAAGGATCAACGGACCCTTTTAGATGCATCCAACCATATTTTAATTAAACACAATACCCTCAGAAAGTAAGAAAAAACATATAATCCAAGTTTGACCCTTACATGCCTTCAAGTCTTAAGGATTAATCAACTTTTAATGCATACTCAAGTCTAACATAGTCTAGGCAAATGGCTTTCAAACTAGTGTGTCGATCTCGATCCCTTAATGAAAGTGCTCAATAGGTCGAATAAGATCCTGTATTCATGACACATACACGCTCCCATATAGGATGGAGCGAAGGTACACGGACTTCAAGTTGTGCCTAATGGTGGAGTCTTTCCATCCTGACCCAAAGTCATTCTCCTCACACAAGATGACCGATCTCATCATTGTGATGACCAATGGTTTGTCCCAAAACCTATGATGGTCACGCTATAATAGGATATTGAGATCCATTGATGACACCTTTCCTTAGGGACTGTTATGTCCAATCTCAAGTTCCCAAGGATAATCAAAGGAACCCCTCATCCACTTAACCCATATTAAGGTATATTTAAGGTAAACGCCACATATTAAGCAAGGCATAACAATGTCCTATTAGAACCTTTGGTCATTATGATCTACAAACTTGGATAATGATCATCACATCCACATGCCAATAGATAAGGCTTATATTGGTTTTTCATGGTATAATTCTAACATCTATACCATTTTAGGCGTCTTTAACACTATTTGCTAGTCTTTTATATCCTCATATGCATAGTACATACACGTTCTCATGTGGGCTACTACTGAAAATAAAATGTAATCTTTGATATTGATATAAAATATTGAGGTGCGCTCCCCCACGTGTGTAGCTCTGGCCATCTATAGTTTATCACACATGCCAGTGTGACAAGTGTGCAAGATGTGGATACTCTGTTTAGATCTTTTGTCCCTTTCATTTCTCAATTGGGCAAGTGTCCAAAAGGAATGGATTACTATAATCATTTATTGTCAGCCGAAACTTTAGGTTGTAATCTTATGACCCCAAAACAAGCCATTTCATATTAAAGTTAACCAACACAGAAGAAATTGAGGGGTTAAAGAATTTTGACGTTGTTTTCTTGAACATGAACTTGCCATTCCTAGGTATTTTATGCATAGAAATCGCTCGAGTGAACCTAGTTTCAACTTGCTTAGATACTAAGAACTAATTGTGATGGAAGAGAATTCAATAGACTAAAAGAGAGTGGAATTAATTAGAGTTGTACACGAACCGAGCTAGCTCAGCTTGACTTGGTTTATCTTGGATTGCCTCAGCCCGAAAGGGGGAATCGGTACAGGCCAAGGCCTGTTTGACTCAGCTCATTAAAAACCAAGTCAAGGTTGAGCAAGAGACAACTCGGTTTGGCTTGACTCAGCTCTCTCTCTCTCTCTCTCTCTCTCTCTCTCTCTCTCTCTCTCTCGAGATATATATATATATATATATATATATATATATATATATATAATGTGAAATTTTCACCTGAGTATATATCTTGCATACCATTTGTGCTCGTTTGTCGAGAAATGTTGGATTGAAATGATTAAGGATGACTCTGATCACCTCCCGCTCTCGATTGAGACATGAGTACAACTCGCCTCCCTCTCACTTTCTTTCAAAAGTTTGAAACCTCTCTCCTCTTTGTGCAAAAAATCCCTCCCCATTTGTTATATTTTATTAAACATATGTTTCTAAAATATTGATGGTATTGAATAGAATGTACTTTTACATTTACTGTTCTTTAAACTACATGTATCGTTTGTATCTTGTTTTTAAGCTTTTAACTGTTACTAAAGATAGCTCAACTCGACTCGACCAACTCGCTTGCCTCGACTCGATGCAAGCTCGACTCAGCTCAAACCATCGGGCTGAGGCGTGCTAGCATGTTGAGCCTGAGTTGGGGTTAGAGTGGGGCCAAGTAGAGTTGAGCTTGGCTCGACTTGGCTTGATGTACAACTCCAAGTGGAATGAGAATGCTTATTTTGCACTAGGTAGGAAAGATTTCAACCTGAAGAATGTCTTTCAGATAAGTAAGACTTCTTTATTCTAACTTTGGAGCTTTCTAAACTCAATACATCAATGCTTAGATTCTGCCATTTATAATTTATTAAACAACCCAAACCACTATAGAAAATTCGTACACTCTTTCGTACTCTTATGTACCAAAATTCTCTAGAACATGGAAATGCCCAAAGATCGATCTTTATACAATTCTATGATGGTTTCCGTTGGTGCTCGGTTTATTTCCTGCCACATGTAACGTGTGCGTGGCCGTGCCAAAATCAATAAAGTGACTCTTTCCAAATTGATCAACTTTGATCCCTAAGTGCCAAAATAAGTAGATGTCCAATATGAACGTATATATATAACCAGATTATGAGAAGATAAGTCGCTTACTCAGCCACTTGCAGAATTTTATAACAATTAAGCGATAATCAGAGGGTGAGGTTCTTCCTTTGAAGGTAGGTTGCGCTTTGCCTTCCACAAGAAAGGACTTTTAAGAATACCAGTGTAATTTAACAAAAGAAAAAACTCACAATTAGTAACTAGGAGCGACTGTAAGAATGTCTCTTGAAAAAACTATATGATATTGGATAAATGACAAATCAAGCATATGAGTGTAGATTTGGATTAGAACTAAAAACTACAGTTAAGAATTACCGCTACTTGATTATCATTATTTCTAAGATAAACTAAGATAAAGTAAATTGATAGATTTGTTTAGTTTGATTGGTGCGAGACTTGTAGATGATTTTTGCTTCGTGGATTTTCCTTGCTATTTATAAATTTCTGCTATACAGTTTATTCTTCCAGATGATTGTGCGTGAGCGTGCCAGAATCGATAAAGCGGCAAGATCCAGATTGATCAACTTTTGACCCAGCATTGAAGTAAGCATATGTCCAATATGAACATATCTGACTAGATTTTGAAAAGATATTTTCATACATCTATTTCTGATGCGATGCCACATGTCACTCTCTTATTGACTTTTTCGAATGGCTAGAAATATAATAAATTAGTTTCCAATTTACTCCTTTGCACATCTCTATTAAGAGTCGATTATTCCAGCGAAAATCTCTCTTTAACCTACCTCTTTCCCAATGAGTAGACATTGAAACTTTTATTTTCAATTGAATAGTAGTTTTAAGTCTTGAATGAATACCTTAAAAGGAGTACATGCACAACATACCATCTCCATGAGGAGCAAATCGTCCTATATTTTTTGGTGCGAAAAGATCATCTGGAATCTAGAACCTTGCACAAAGCTACAACATTTAGCAAGCCTCCAAAAATAATAAAGAAGTGTTTTGTAAGTTGTAGTATTAAAATAAGGAAGGAGATCCAGGCCACATGGGAGAATCCGTCCTCCAAAATTCCTCGATTAATACAAGAGGCTTTATACTAATCCCACACACGTGTGGAAGGCCTTCACACGTAGCCACACGAGTTAACCCTGAGATACCTAAGCTTTCTCACGCGAGAAGCTGTTTAGACATTATGACCTAAAAATCAAGCCGTTTTACACCTTAGGTGGCTCAGCATACAAAACAACTGGACAGCTAGAAAAAAATGTATTAGCTATTGGTTTACAATCGTACATTGTGGTCCACCTGAGGAGCAAAATTGTAGGCTAATATAGCCTTTTTACTTGGTAAAAATAACTTAGAAGGGAATAAGAGAAAACTAATTTTTGTTGTAGTACTTCTTCATATATAAAAATGAAATCCATACACATATTTATAGCATAAAAACTAAGGGACATGACTCTTCAACAAAGAGACATGAACCTTTTCAACTAAGGGACATGTGACTCTTCACGAAGAGACAAACCTTTTCACAAAAGTCCATTAATTCAACAAAGAGACATGAACCTTTTCACAAAAGTGCATTAATTTTGATGCAAGGTAAAAAAAAATTAGTTTTCTCTTATTCCCTTCTAAGTTATTTTTACCAAGTAAAACGGCTACATTAGCCTACAAAGTGGTATCAGAGCCACGTTTCGGGTCTTGACTGGGTGTAAGAAACTTCTAAAGAAGTAGAATCGATGGCAACGAATGGTGCAACGATTCATCCCACAATTCCCATTTTTGGAGGGGAGAACTTTGATCATTGGAGCATCAAAATGAAGACATTGTTCCAATCTCAAGGGCTATGGGAGATTGTTGAAATTGGTTATCCAACTACAACCAATCTCACATTTCTCTCAGCCATACAACAAGAACAACTGAAGGAGAATAAGAAGAAAGATGCGAAGGCTCTTTTCTTCATTCAACAAAGTGTCTCTGATTCTATCTTCTCTAAAATCATTCCATTTCAAACTTCAAAGCAAGCTTAAGACACTTTACAATAGGAGTTCAAAGGTACATCTAAAGTAATTGCCATCAAGTTACAAACTCTACAGAGGGAGTATGAAAATTTGAAAATGAAAGACTCAGAAAAGATGAAAGATTATCTTTCAGGAGTGATTGAAGTTGTGAATCAGATTGGGATCTATGGAGATTCTATTTCTGATGAAAAGGCGGTTCAGAAGCTTTTAATAAGCCTCCCTGCAAAATATCATGCTGCCGTTGCCGCAATAGAGGAATCTTAAGGACCTTTCAACCTTATCATTGGTTGAGTTGATGGGCTCTTTAGAATCACATGAACAAAGATTGTTGAGGCGTGAAGAAAAATCAGTAGAAAGTGTATTTCAAACAAAACTTTCAATTGGTTCACAAAGTTCTTCCGAGACAACACGAGCTGGTCCCGAAAAGAATCAAGACAATTACAAGAAAGGTAGAAATTCAATGCAAGGGAAATGGCAAAATCGAAACAAAGGTAAAAATTCAAATCTTACCTGCGATTTTTGCAAAAAAATCTGGCCATCTTGAAAGTGAGTGCTGGAATTGAGGCAAACCTCAATGTTTTAATTGTAAAAAGTTTGGACACGTAAAGAATGATTGTCGTTTCAAGGACAATCAGCATGCTGCAAACTTCTTTGAAGAAAAAGTTAAAGAAAACATGTTTTTTGCATGTCAGTACTCACTCATTCAAACTGAAGACATATGGTACTTGGACAGTGGATGCAGCAATCATGTGACAGGTGATGATCGGATATTCACAAATATCGACTCATCCGTTAGATCTCAAGTCCGTATGGGAAATGGTGCTATTGTGGAAGCAAATGGAAAGGGGACAATTATCATTGAAACCAAGAAAAGGGTCAAGTATATAAAAGATGTTTTACTTATTCCTGACTTGGATCAAAACTTGCTAAGTGTTGGGTAACTTGTTCAAAATGGGCATTCCATATTCTTCGAAAATGATTCTTGCATTATTTACGACAAGAATGACACAAATCAAATGATTGCTAAGGTGAATATGGAGAAAAATCGTAATTTTCCTATTAAGTTACGATATTCGATCGATTGTGCACGGAAAGTCGAGACACTTGATGAATCTTGGCTTTGGCATAAAAGACTAGGGCATTTGAGCTTTCATGGATTAAAGTTGATGGAAAGGAAGAATCTGGTAGATGGTTTACCATCTATCAAAATTAAAAATGACATTTGCTCGGGTTGTGCATTGGGAAAGCATCATCGTGCACCTTTCTCAAGAAGCACGTGGAGAGCAAAGTCACCCTTGGAGTTGATCTACACTGATATTTGTGAAAAAATGCAAACTCCATCACTTAGTGGAAGCTTGTATTTTATCATCTTTGTTGATGATTATACAAGAATAATGTGGGTGTACTTCATAAAGCAAAAGTCAGAAGCTCTTTCGATCTTCAAGGGATTCAAATCACAAGTTAAGAGACAAAGTGATCTCAAAATCAAGACGCTGAGAAGTGATCGTGGCGGCGAGTATGTTTCTAAGGAATTTGAGATATATTGTGAAGAAGAAAGAATCGAGAGGCAATTGACTGTTGCTTACACACCTCAGCAAAACAGCGTTGTAGAACGGAAGAATAGAACAATTGTCGAAATGGCTCATTCTACGTTGAAGGAGAAAGGCATCCCAAATACTTTTTGGGTTGAAGCTGTGTCTACAGCTGTTTACTTGCTTAATCGGAGTCCTACAAAAGCTGTGGATGGCAAAACACCGATTGAAGCATGGTCAGGTCACAAGCCTTCTGTAAAACATCTCAAAATTTTCGATTGCATTTGTTATATTCATATTCCATCTCAAAAGCGTCAAAAACTTGATGAAAAATCTGAAATTTGTATTTTCATTAATTATAGTACTTCGTCAAAAGGTTATCGAGTATATAACCTTGAGACGGGGAAGCTAATGATTAGTCGAGATATTTTGTTCAGTGAAAATACATGATGAGATTCGAAAAAGAAAAATATACAAGAATAAGCCGTTCTTATACAAGAAGATGAACCGAAAAGCACTCAAGATGTGGAAGAAGAAACAGAAGCAGGAAATGATGAAGAAGATTATGGACCCACAACTCCATTCTCTTCACCAGACGTTATTCCATCCGCATCATCAAGTTCTCCATCAACAACTTCAAGTATTTCATCTGAATCACCCCCGAGAAAAATGAAGAGTCTAAGAGACATCTACGAGCGTTGCAATTTTTCGGTTGTAGAACCGAAAAGCTTTGAAGTTGTAGCACGAAAAGACAATTGGGTGAAAGCTATGGAAGAGAAAATTTGCATGATCGAGAAGAACTCTACTTGAGAGTTAGTTGATTGTCCAAGCGGCAAAGATGTTGTTGGAGTAAAATGGGTTTACAAGTTTAAACTCAATTCAGATGGCTCAATCCAAAAATATAAGGCAAGGCTCGTTGCAAAAGGTTTTACACAACAACCAGACATCGATTATAATGAAACCTTTGCACCGGTTGCTCGATTGGAAACTATACGGATCCTCATTGCACTTGCAGCTCAAAGGAAGTGGTCCATTTTTTAGCTTGATGTCAAATCAGCCTTCTTGAATGGTGTCCTCGATGAAGAAATTTATGTTGCTCAACCACAAGGATTTGTGGAGGGTAAAGAAAATAAAGTCTATCGGTTGAAAAAAGCGTTGTATGGACTAAAGCAAGCGCCGCGTGCTTGGTATAACCAAATCGATGGTTATTTTGCCAAGAATAAGTTTCATCGGAGCAAGTGTGAGCCTACCTTATATGTCAAGATTGAAGGTACATCTATTCTCATCGTATCATTATATGTTGACGATTGATACTCATGAGAAATGATCATAGTATGCTCCATCAGTTCAAACTCGATATGATGAAGACATATGAGATGAATGATCTAGACATGATGCATTATTTTTTGGGAATAGAAGTTTCTCAAGACGAAAATGGAATCTTCATTTATCAAAAAAAGTATGCTGAATCTATTCTTGCAAAATTCAACATAGAAGGATGCAACCCAGTTACTACTCCTTTTGTAGTAAATGAGAAGCTGATAAAAGACGATGGTTCAAAAAAGGTGGATGAATCATTATACAGAAGTATCGTTAGAAGCCTCTTGTATCTCACTACTACGAGGCCTGATATTATGTTTGCTGCGAGTTTACTCTCAAGATTCATGAATTGTCCAAAACAAACTCACTTAGGAGTTGCAAAAAGGGTGTTATAATACATCAAAGGATCGTTGGATTATGGAATCATGTATACTCCTATTCCAAACTCAAAATTGGTAGAATATATAGATAGTAATTGGGCAGGATCCATAGATGATATAAAAAGCACATCGACATACACTTTTTCTCTTGGATTCGGGATAATTTCTTGGGCGTCAAAGAAACAAAGTACCGTTGCTCAATCTACAGCAGAAACAGAGTATGTGGCAGCATCTCTTGCAGTTTCTCAAGCAATATGGTTACTAAGAATTCTTGAAAGTATTGGTGAAAAGCAAAATGAATGAACTACTATATATTGCGACAACATGTCAACCATTTCAATTGCAAAAAATTCAGTATATCATAACAAGACAAAGCACATTGCGATCAAGCATCGCTTCATCCGCGAAGTTATTGAGAGTGACGAGATCGAGTTGAAGTATTGCAAGACGAAAGAACAAACAGCTAACATGTTCACCAAAGCACTCTCTAAAGAAAGTTTTTGTCATCTTCGAGAGATGTTGGGAGTAATTCAGAAAGTGTATTAAAGGGAGTGTTAAATTAATGCACTTTTGTGAAAAGGTTCATGTCTCTTCGTGAAGAGTCACACGTCCCTTAGTTGAAAAGGTTCATGTCTCTTTGTTGAAGAGTCATGTCCCTTAGTTTTTATACTATAAATATGTGTATGGATTTTATTTTTATATATAAAGAAGTACTACAACAAAAATTAGTTTTCTCCTATTCCCTTCTAAGTTATTCCCTTCCAAGTTATTTTTACCAAGTAAAAAGGCTACATTAGCCTACAAAAATGACCTGATTTTTGGGTTGTCACTCCCAACAAGCGTGGCCCACCGTTTACTGACCCAAAACCACTGATAAGATGATCCCATTGTGGATGTCCCAATGCACTGAAATTCCCCGGGATGGGAAAAATCCCAACCCTTCTCCTGAAATGCCATCGAATGGACCAATTGAATGGAGACCTTCAAGTCCACGTCGGGACCCATCACATCACCGGCTTGGATCACCCGACGTGGACCACCCCAATTACAAAAAAGGAAGAGAACTGACCACCAACCGAGCAACGGTACCACAACTTCTGGTACTTATTACTTTCCCACCAAAATACAAAAATACAAAAACCACTTTTGTAAGAAATCAGCACCATGAAAATGGTAGGCCTTTACCATAAAAGTTCCCTTGTCCAAAATCAGATGGACCCATTAACTAGGTGGGCCACATTTACAACTCCACTCAAACTGTCAATTGTCCATCCATTCCATCTGTGTGGCCCACCTGATGATCGAACAAGCAGCCGGGTAAATCTTCATGGATGATATAGTACCACAAGTTGGGGTACCTCAACTGTAAGTTGATCAGTTCTCTCTCAAAAAGGAAACACATCTCAACCATTCCATTTTCCAAACACACCCAATCCGCAGCTGTTATCGTATATGTTACAAAAAAGCAACTGACGCATGTCCTACAAATACCCTACCTTTTTTTGGGAAACACCATCACAGAAGTCAAACAACACAACCTTAGCTATAGACATGACTACGTAAATACATGCACACGTACATACTTACGTATAATAACAAGCACTTCTGACCGTCCATTTGCCTCTTCTTCTTTTCACATCATGCTCATCTCTTACTGTGTATTCTTCTCAAACTGCTATCTGCATTTAGCAGTACGAAGTTCAAAGGTCACACGTCATAAGGAGGAGAAGGGATTCTGGATCCACTCTCTCTGGCATAAGCATCAGACGCCGATTTTCTGCGAAAACGGTTCGGATCTCTCCCCCCACCTGATCAACAATGAAGATTGTCTGAGAGAAAAATGGTCGTGGTACGTACAATACCCTCGTTTTTTTTTTTCCAAACCTCCTTACCTTTCTAGTATTTTCAAACAAACCCTTCCATTTTTCATATAATGTGGTAAAAAACCATGTAATAAATTTACTTTAAAGTTTTTATTTATTTATTATTATTTAAACCCACGCACACACACACACCCCCACACACTCACACCGTAGTGAGAGTCTACCACCGGAGTAAGAGTAAGGACCCTATTAAAGAGGACAATTAACCGTAGGCACCTCTATACTCCACATTTTAGGTGAGATCCAAATCACTTAGTCATGTGAGCCCTAATATAGCCATATGCTCCACATCATCCAATGGTCGGTCATTTATGGCATTTAATATAGGCCATTCAAATGGTGGATCAAAACCATCGTAACCGGGTGGATAATCTTTTTATATTTGCATAGAAGGAAAATGAGAATCTCTCTTTTACAAAGTCAAAGGCAAAATCACCATTTTATATAGTCATCAGTAAATTTAATTTTCAATTATATCTTTTTAATATATATAACAAAATATAAGCATAGGATGTTTTCCGACCGTAGTTGAAAGGAAAAGTATTATTTAGTAATATTTAAAAAAAGGAGTGAGCTATTTGATGTATTACAAAGAAAAGGATATTATATGTAAAAAAATCTTCTTCTTTTATTATTAGTTTTTCTAAATGCATGCACCCCTATTTTATCTACAACCACCCTTTTATATAGTCAAAAGTCAAATTTAATTTTCAATTATATCTCCTTTTTAATAATCAACTCTAACAAAATATAAGCATAGTAATCAACCATAGTTGAAAGGAATAAGTGTTATTTGGTAATATTTTCAAAAAAGGAGTGAGCTATTTGATGTATAGCAAGGAAAAGGATGTTATATGTAAAAAAATTCTTCTTCTTTTATTATCATTACTTCTAAATGCATGCACCCCTATTTTATCTGCTCTTGGATAGTCTACTCATGGTAGTATTCCAATCTTAAATGTAAGAAACAGGCCGGATCTACCACAAAGCTTTCTAGTTAAGCCTACCCTACAACGTGATGTATGAAACCCATGGCAATGTGTTCTTGACATGCATTCGTACATCATGTGCACCTCCTCATGTTCTCCTTCACCCCCCAACGACCAGCAGGTTTAAGACTCCATGGGTCAAATTGTTTAAAATCATACCTAAAACCTCTAAAATCAAGTAGTGTCGTCCACCTTAGTCTTGGAATGGCCTGCTTTCTAAGCGTCCATTCATCCTAGTGGGGTGCATCTTCTTAATGGATTGGATGATATATATATATATATATATATATATATATATATAGTGGGACCCACAAAACATTTAGAAGGCTAGTGATGGTGGGCATCTCTATCCCAAGTTATCCGGGGATTGAGACTATGTGATGACCCCAACACCGGTGCGGGTGATGACTTGATATGAGATTTGATTGTGCCACCTGCCGCTGTAAAACAATATAATCCGCTGTAAAACAATATAATCGTATAAAGTGAGGTAGTCTGATTAAATCCCTCCGCATCCCATTGCTTCCGATCTACGTGGTGTTATGGTCACCATGCAATCGACATCCTTCCATGTGGTGTGACCTACCTAAGTTTTAATTGGGTCAGCCTATTTTTTGAGTAGCTATGAGAACATAAAGAGTCTCACATGATGGACGGAGTAGATTTCATGTACACATAACAATTAGTTTAAACTGAACCTGCAAAGCCTTGCAGCGCACCCACCCTTGAGAGAGGGTGTATGCATCAAAGGGTAGGATGAGTAGACTCAAACCAGGAGCCGTACGCCGTCCAAATCAATGGACAGATGATGGTCTCACTCAATTTATAAGTGGACACGACTACAATCACAGCAGATCCAAACTAATTAACGGCTCAGATATTGCGTCTTCTACCCGCTCAGCGCAACCTGAACCGCCAGATCATTTCGAGCAGAGATGGATTAATTTCCAACGGCTCAGATCATATCTTGATCCACTTCTATTACAGAGTCTCCTTTCTCCAACATCGATACTTCCATGCAAAAAGGAGAAGAATTACGTAGCCAGGACATCCTTGTCATTTTAAGAAAAAAACCAACCTACCTACAGACGATAATGACCAAAATACCCTTAAGCCTTTTTTTTCCAAATCGCACCGATCTTTCTAGAACCTCCACGTTACACGGAGAGACCAAATATTCCTCTGAGGGCATTTACGTCATTTAAGTAAAAGATTATCGCCTTACCTGAAAACGGAGATACAGGAGGGGTAGCTCCGGCCGGCGAAGACGGCGGCGATCCGTTCCCCGGCGACGGATTTCCGGTAGCTTTCACGATCATTATGCTCCTCGTAACCCTCACGGCGTCATCGGAGAAATCCTCGCCGTACGATCTCCCGCTCCCACCGTCCGATTCTGCCACGTCAAAGAACACAGAGATTCCAAGATCAACGGAAAGGAGCGCACCTGACCAGATCTAACGTGCGCCGGGTGCGTGGACGCGGATTGCCTGCGACCCCGACCGCAGGAAGCTCCTGTGGTCGGAAGCTACGTGGGGCCCACCGTGATATTTGTGAGAAATCCACTCCGTCCATCCGTTTTGACAGACGATAGTAGAGCATAACCCAAACAAGAGGCGGATCAAAGACTCAAGTGGGCCACACAACAGGAAAAGCTAGGGAGGAAAATTCCTACCGTCGAAACTTCCCCAGTGTCCACTGTGATGCTTATATGCCATCCAAACCGTTCATAAGGTCATTCCCACGGGGATGAACCTAAACCACAAAAACATTACCCTGATCCAATGTTTCCTGTAGTGTGGCACAGCTGAGTATTCGAACTGCCTAATTTCTGGCCTCATGTCCTAACATGAGCTGGCAAAACCGATGTACGGTGTGGATTTCCCAAAAACATCATAGTGGACCCCACCTAGTTATCGACAGCAGGCAATCTGCGTTGCGGGTCAGCAGACGTACCTTTGCCTGCGCTCGTCCGGGCACCGAAGGTGTTGTACTTCCGGAGCTTGCTGAGGCCGTTCTCAGGCCGAGGGCCAGCCACGGTGTCGTCCCAGAGCTTGTCGAGAAGGCCCATGATGTTTGGAATAATTACGCTACGAAGATGAAGAAAATCCGCGAAGGGTAGAGGGCTATCCTGGTAGAAATATTTATAGTGGATAGGCGTTAAACGTCGAGCAGATCTGAAGAGGCAGCGAGGATCTAGTCCGTTCGTTTTGATCGGTGGGTGACGTGGTGGATGGATGGACAACAGGTCTTGGGATAAGGTCGATGTGAAAGGAGAATGCGAGATCTGTGAGAAGATGCCGCGTGGCGCTAGTGGTACGGAGGGGGAGCGTGTCACGTGAAGAGGCCGTTCTGTATAGAGAAGATTCCGGAACTGCCCCTGTGTATTTAGGGTAATCAGGAAAATGACACGTCGTCAGCCGCCAGATAACGACAACGCAAGGGCCCCGCTTTTTCTATTTTATCGCGGCTTTCTGGCGCGGGTGTAACTACAGCTCGTTTTGCGTCTGTCGCGACTTACTCTCCAGGGTTTGTCTCCCTACACTGGGCCCCATATAATGAGTGGTATGATGATCTAAACCGTACAATTTTAAAAATATATTCTATAAGATCTACTTTAAAATTTTTATTATGAATGGATGGTTATGATTATGACTATCGGTAGATGATTTCGAATAATGAAAATAAGATTCTCACCGGTCCGATTTCAGATCTAAAATGAGAGATGGACTGAAGCTTGATTATGAGCTAGTAGCTTATCTACAGTGGTATTGAGAAATGGACTGTTCAAATCATACGATCATCTCGGCATGAACCACAGTGGGTGGCGACTCACTGTGGATCCTGAATTAGCGCCGACGAAAAACCAACTTTTTTTTTTAATTTTTTTTTTATTTTTAACAGTTTATAAACATGCACACACACACCCGCACACTCACACTAGTGGAATTTCACCGCCTATGGGTACTCAGGACCCTTACCTTTGACCGGGTGTTGAAACTCCTTACGGCTAGTTTAGTCGGATAGATTGGATGATATTAGAGTAGGTTGTACGGATGTCAAGGTAGCTATAGCTGCGTTAATGAATTGGTGCAAGATCCCTAGAATTGCAAGTCTACCACCGGAGCGAGAGCAACGACCCTGGGGTAGTGTGAAGTCACCAAGTTATGTGGGTTCCACCGTGATGTATGTATTATATCCACACTGTACATCCTTTTTAGAGATCATTTTAGGGCATATATCCAAATATTAAATAGATCCAAATCTCAAGTGGATCACACCATAGAAAGTCGGGATTGAATGCCTACCATTGAAAACTTCTTGGGGCATTAGAAGTTATCAAGCTGTTTTTTTTTTTTTTTTTTTTTTTTTTTTTTTACTTCATACAGGTATATGTGATCTTATGAACAGGGTGGATGGTAAATAAACATCATGGTAGGCCGTGGGAAGGTTTCAACGGTGGGCGTCATTGTCCTCACTGCTTTATTTGGTGTGGTCCACTTGAGACCTGGATCTGCCTAATTTTTTAGCTTATGAACTAAAATGATCTCGGAAAATGGATGGTCGGTGTGGATACAGAACATAAATCATGGAGGGCCCCACAGAACTTGGTGATGTCAACCCACCACGCAATCCGCCGCGTCTGTTAGTTATACGGTAGCAACCCATCAAGATGCGTCCTAGTGTACTAATTCACCCCGTCCGTTCAAGTGGGACAGACCCATTGTGCCGTGAACCAGAGGTTCCAGACCGTTGATCTGATGAAAATCACCATGAATAGTGGATAAGTAAAAGTATCATGGATTCACTGAAAGAAGATGTGTTATGATCTTCTGATAGAGGAACGGTCCCGTTGCCTGACCACCAGATAATTGGAATACAGAAACAATCATAGTCCGTGGTACATCGCGATGGAGTGTACTTAGTCACATGCAAAGGAACGATGTCTTCGTGGTACACGTGTTTCCCATCTGGGACATTCATCGTGGGAACATGACACTGCCGAAATATGGGCCTCCGGCTAATCTGGAGGGAAGCGGATTGGCTGGTGTACCACACACCAGGAGCAAGTTCTGTGGGTCCCATCATGAGGTATGTGTTATATCCAAACCGTCCATTCATTTGGCGATCTCGTATTAAAGCTTGAACCAAAAAATAAGATAGATATTTAGATCAAGTGGACCACACTACAAAATGCAGTGGGAGATTGAACATCTACCATTGAAACCCTTTTTGGGTAACAGAAGTTTCGGATCAATACGAAATTTGTTTTTCCTCTTCATCCATGTAATTGTGACCTTATTAACAGATTGGATGGAAAATAAAAGTTATGGTGGACCCTACAAATTTTTTAACGGTGAAAATCATCATCGCTGCTATTTTTGGTGTGGCCTATTTGAGGAACGGTGTGGATATAATAAATACATCATTGTGGGTCAATTCTTTTAACCCTCCATCTATATTGTACATGTGTGGCCCACCAACTACGTGGAATAGCCTAACTTTGGGCCGAAAGACTGTTCGTAGTCGGACCCAAATGATGAACGGTTTGGATCTCAATCCCGATTGCCAAGTTTCGGGTGCCAAAAAGTGCGCCGGATCGAGAAGATATTTTTACGATATTTTCCCGATATGATAAGGAAATTCAGAACCACGAGAAATTCCGGCAATGAATCAGTGACCGGCCTGCTTGAGATTGACGTTTCTCTCTGATTCGTTTTACCTCTGTCGCGACTGACAAATCATCCTGTGTCGCATCCTATTTATGCCCCCATGAAGAGTGGTCCGACGATCTGATCCATCTATACTTTGTATTATATCATATTACTCTAAAATAGTAAAATTAAGGTGAAAAAATGATTTCCACATCATCATCAATAGGTTAATTTACAACAGTAAAAAAGATATCTTCAACGGTTCTCATTCAACTTTATAAATAAATGGTTATGATCATCAATGAACAGAAATCATGGAAAAATAGCTTATTCATAGTAGTAATGAGAGTATTGTACAGTTCAAAATATCGGACCATCTCAACGTGTTGGCCTCCGTGGCTGACGACTCACTTTGCTTTCTGCGTCGCGACAGAGACAAAGGGAGTTTATTCCCTATATATCAATATCGAGTCGCTTTTGACGATGGGGTTTTGATAACACACGCGTATATACACGCGATCACACGTGTCCCTATCAAGTGTACAGGTAATCCGAGCAGTGTAGCTGGTGGGACCTACCTTTTATATGATCGTAACGAAAATGAGAATATTTACTTAGTATGCGATCCATACCTAAGCTTTCCATGGGCATCAACGGCAAGTTTCCTCTAAACCGTCCATTAGTTTCACTTATCTGTGGATGGTACGATGAGTTGAATATTTATATTTGATTTACTCTACACTACTTGGACAGTGGGGCCCGCATTATACACGGTTTGGATCTTCTACGTAGTAAAAATTTTGGTACGTGTGGCGGCGTGTATAGATGCGTGTGGGCCTAGAAGGCATTGATGGAAGGAGTTACGTAGGGCCGGTTTGAACGTAGCAAACACGACTGCCTAGTAGATTGTATACAACTATACATACAGGGGTCTCCTGTTCACGCGTAGGTTGCACGGAAAATCCAAACCGTCCAAATAGTGGGACCCACTGTATACTGATCATGCAATCAAAATAGATTGATTAGAAAATTCGAGGCTTCTGAGTAACGGAGAGTTTCATTTTTACAGTCGATGATATTTCTATCAGTACATCACTTCATGCCATGTTTAAAGGTTAATTATCGGGTAATAATCCATGTCCAGAAGATTCCTTCATTTGGACGGTTTGGATTTAAGTAAAATGCCATGTTTACCTATGGGGACCTCATAAGCATCATTGTTGTTGTTTAATGATTTAAACAGGGCTGTAATGAGGTACCTCGGTGCAATTAAAAGACCGCTCAGTCCCATTGAGAAAATTAAAAAAAAAAAATTAGTTAATTGCTTGGATAGTTTCGAAGATTGCTATTCGATGGCATCGAGGTATCTTCAGTGTTATCAATTGCTCTTTCATGTTTGTTGATGCTATTGAAGGTCCACGTAAAATTGTGTAAGTATAGGATTTGTTTCCTATTATAAATGGGTAGTATATATATGGGGTGTAATTATGATTGTGGCGATTATTAAGAGGATTAGGGTTTTCTAAGTTGTTCTAAAGGATTTAAGGGTATAGCTAGGGTCTTAAATAGGAATCGATGGTTTAATATTATTTTCATAGTGTATTACTTGTTGCTTTGTGTTGTGTTTTTTTCTCATAAAGATTTTTTCATGTAAAATTCGAATTACCTTCTCATTGGGTTTATATGTGTGATTGTAATTACGTTGCTTGATTCTGCTCTGTGTGCTTCTGCGTGCTTCTGCGTGACTAACAAGTGATATAAAATAGAATGTTAGGAAGCAAATCGAATATGAAAGCAAGGTATGAATGACATCTAATATTAAGTTCGATATAGAGAAGTATTCCGATAAAAATATTTTTGAACTATAAAAAGTTAAGATGAATGACATTTTAGTTTAATAAGGATTAGAAGATGCACTTATTGAAAAGTAACCGAAAACTATAAAATAAGAACAATAAAACAAGTTAGATAAGAAGGCCAATAACTCAATCCAGTTACGTCTAACAGATGAGATCCTTTATAATTTATGAGAGAGAAAACTACAGTAGATATATGGACAAAACTAGAGAATATCCATGCGAATAAGTATTTTGAAAATAACTTGTATCTGAACTACAATTGTTCGATCTAAAGATGACGAAAGGGACCGACGTCGAGGCTCACATCAGTAACTTTAATAGGCTTATTTGTAAATTACTAGATGTGGATGAGACGGTGAAAGAGAAAAATCAAGCAGGTATTGTGTTAAATTCTCTTTCAAAATCGAATGAGTCGTTTGAAGACTCTTTGTGCACCGTTAGGACAACCATTAGTGTTAAGACAATTATCTTGAAAGCACTTTACTGGATGGAGCTGCAGCAGCTGTAACAGATTTCACATCTGCACGTTTGTGTCATTCACGCCTAGGCTACATGAGCGAGTGGGGCATGAATGTACATTTTGACTGTTATTTAATTTCAAAATTTAAAAGCATTGATTTTATTATTGCGAGCATTGTATATATGGTAAACAGTCAATGAAGTCTTTTGAGTCTGAGAAACATATTTGTAAGAGGGTTTTAAATTATGTACATTATGATGTATATGGGTCATCGCTCGTAATTTTTGTTGGAGAATCGTCATGGTTTGTTACTTAATTTCATTGATGATTACTTCAGAAAAGTGTGGATTTATTTTACGAAAAGTAAATCCACCAACTTCAAACAGTGGAAGACAATGGTAAAAAAATAGTTAGGGCGAAAGGTGAAAGTGTTGAGGGTAGATAACGGTGGGGAATTCACTTCTGGGGAATTCAATAGGTTTTATAAGGATGGAGAGATTGTGGGGTACAACATAATGCACCACACTCTAGAGCAGAATAGTGTGGCTAAGCGTATGAATCAGACTCTCTTAAAGAGGGCCCGATGTATAATGAGTAATGCTGAGTTGAGCAAAGAAATGTGGACTGAGGCCGTTAACACGACTTGTTACTTAGTGAATCAGTCTCCTTCTACAGTTATAAATTGTAAAATTCCCAAGGAAGTGTGAAGTGATCAGTAGGTTGCCTAGTCGGCA
The DNA here is from genome assembly GCA_030180095.1 of Magnolia changhungtana. Taxonomy (NCBI): domain Eukaryota; kingdom Viridiplantae; phylum Streptophyta; class Magnoliopsida; order Magnoliales; family Magnoliaceae; genus Magnolia; species Magnolia changhungtana. The sequence continues at coordinate 2,704,706 of JASAUF010000098.1, forward strand.
CTATAAGTATTTTGGTTGTGATACTTACTCTTACGTATCTTTAATTAAGAGAGATAAATTAAACCTAAGGGTTAAAAGTACGTCTTTGTCAGCTATCCTTTCACAAACTATATAACTGGGTCACATAAAAAATCATCCTTAGTCATGACGTCAAATTCAATGAAGGATCCTTGTTCCATAAGAATTAACACGAGGACATGAAGAGTCGGTTGTGAATGTTCAGATAGACAGAGATGAGACACGAGATGATACTAAGACACAAACATACGTACATGAGAAGGTGGAGCAGCCACCTGTGAAAAGGAATCTACAAAGGGATCATAGGTTAACGACGAGATACATAGATGACTTGAATGTTGCATTTGCCCTCATTACTGATGAGAGGAATCCGTATACTTTTTAGGAGGTTCTTGATGATGTAGATGCTGAAAAGTGGAAAGCAGCGATGCATGAAGAGATGAACTCCCTTTACAATAATGAGACGTGTAAGCTAGTGGAGCTTCCTGTCAACCGTAAAGTGATCGGGTGCAAGTGGATCTTCAAAAAGAAACATAATAGGCACAAGGCAAAGTTCGTAGGGAACGGATATGCTCACAGAGAATGTATTGACCTCATGAAGATATTTACTCTCATGGTGAAGCAAGTATTTATTATATTCGTATTAGCATTGGTTGTCCAATACAATTTTGAGCTGGAATAGATAGATGTGAAGACTACTTTCCTACATAGGGAATTGGAAGAGAAGATTGACATGAAGTAACTAAAATGTTTTGAAATATAAGGGGTAGAGAACAAGGTTCGCAGGTTGAATAAGTCATTGTACGGCCTGAAATAGTCGCCTACACAATGATATAAAAGATTTGATTCTTTCTTGGTGAGTTAAAGGTTTATCAGGAGTAAGTATGATCATTGTGTTTATTATAAGATACTGAGTGATGAGAAATTCATTAATTTGATTTTGTATGTTAATGACACATGCTTATTGTCAATCATAACATGTTTGAGATTAACATACTGAAGACTCATCTATCAAGAACATTTAAGATGAAAGATCCGAGGGTTGCAAAGAGAGTTTTCGCCATTTACATACATAGAAATAGAAAGATGAGCATGATATGGTTATGTCAGGTTTAATACCTCGAAAGTTATTGGTGAAGTATGTGATGAATAAGGCAAAGCTGGCTAGCATTCTCCACACAGCTTATTTTAGGATTTCTTTTAAACAATATCCCGAAACAGAAGAAGAAAAGCAGATAATGTCTCAGGGTAAGTGTTGCTAGTATATCTATGTCTAACATCGGCAACTAGCACCGGAAACAGCAAAGCACTACTTCAATATATTTAAAATACAAAGGAGTACATCTATAATATGAATGAGAATCTAAAAAATAAAATCATTTTAAACTTAGAAGGGCCACAAAACGTGACTTCAGATGTTTTATTTATAATTTTGGGTAGTGTGGTCCAATCAATGTTTTAGATCAGCCTGATTTTTGGGATCCGGAAGAACGTGAGGAAATCACATGACAGAAGGATTGGATTTCACCCAGATATCCCACGTTGTAGAGAGCTTATTCTATAAAGCTGCAGAGCTGCAGAGGGAACCGGTCTCTGATCTTGATCAGTATTATATTTCCTTACAGTAAGTGGACATGATCCACTGCATTTGGAAGCACAGCTCTTTCGTGCCTCTCTATCTTTTTCTACACACGTGGAAAACCTGTATAATGATCCAGCCCACGAATCCTCAGGTCCTCTCTTGATGGGCTAATAAATGTTTTCCTCCCTTGATTGGACTATCTTAACCATCCGTTAAATGGGTCCTTTCATACTGAATCTGACCGTTGATGAACATGGTCTTTTAGTGGCCGATTTGTATACAAACGGTATGATTTCTGGACAACGGCCCATTAGTTTCTTTCAAAATGAACGGTTCGATCTATCTGTGGATGCAACGTGTGCAGCAACGACTTGGAGGTACTGCATCTTATGATTACAGATTTACAAAGGCACAAGATACGGCGCTATCCAAAAGATCTTTACGAAGACTCCTATGTGAGTTTAGCACCATTTTGAAAATTGTGGTGACTCCTCACACGTGGCATTGGTGTCCATCTACCCAGACCATCAAAATTGTGAGTCCCATTATGGGTTTTAGCATATCTGTAAAATCACACTGATCAATCAATCCTAACCATCCAATTAATTTCTATTGAATGGATGGTTGAAAGTAAGTGGTCAATGGTCCAAATTCGGAGAGACACATCAGATGGTTAGTATTAACTTCTCAGTCTAAATTTTCGGTTATTCTCCATCCATATCTGGGTCAGAGATTTGGACGGTCTGGATTGCCGTGCAACTATGCTTTCTTTAGGGTTGAAGGTCACCACCATCTTTTTTAGGGTACTAAACTAAAACTTCCCTGGAGGGGTTCTTGAGGTGTATAGGCCTCAGGTTTCAGCCAGCAACCTTATCCGCGGCAAACTACACCGAGGGTTGTACGGATAAACTTAAAAAGACCAAAATACCTCTCCTTATACCGCTGCTTACCCTAACCGTCTAGGGACATTTTCGTAAAAATAGCAACAGCGAACCCTAAAAAATTGCTTTTCCAATACTAATTTTCCGACCTGGCGTCGTACGGACTCGTCCGTTCGCCCTATTATTTCTTACCTAGACCTTAGCTCTGATAAAAAAATTAAAACCAAAGTTATCGTACACTATGTTCACCTGACTATACATCATTGTCTACTGAGGGTCCACTGTGTTGTTTATGTAAAATCCAATCCGTGCATTAAGTTAGTCCTGCCATGAATGAGAGGTTCTATAAAAATCAGGACCATTCAATTACTAAATGGACCACACTTTAGAAAAAATTACAACCACCCAAAAACATCAAATTAACGCGGTGGAACTATTGATGGTTGGATTGGCCTATATTTTGGAACCTCCAACTTTCATGGTGGTTAGGTTGGATTCCATATATACACAAAGGTGGGTCCCACCTTCAACCCAAGTAGAATAAGCTTATTTAGAAGGACTTGCGAGGAACCCCCCTCAAAGTTCATACGGGTAACTGATAACATTCAAGCAACGGCACTGCAACTTCTGAATCCGTGCCATCTTACTCTCTAACATGAAACTTATGTACAAAATCCATACCATGAAAACGGTAGACCCCACCATGAATATGTAATTATAAAAAATTGAGCTTAAAATATTGAGTTGATGGGCCACAACTGTACCTTGAATCATACATACGGTTCTCCATTGATTTCAATAGTGTAGCCCATATAATGAGATAAACGGTATGATATTAGTCCCATTTGATTATCTTGATTTGGATAACCGTTTTCATGCCACGGATGCTCCTATAACGGTTGAATTTGGCGGGAAAGTTGGAGTCATACCACAGGTTCCCGTGCAGTTGCGTGCAGGAAATCAGTAGTCATTCATACAGCAGTAGAATTTGTGGTAGTGGTAATTGCAAATCCCCCGAAATGTGGGAGGCGCGTGAAAGGTTGATTCTATCGAGCACTGCTGGATATAGTCACTCCCCCTGCACGTGACACTTGATGGGACTAGAGGCCTGGTGGGTCCCACCACTTATTTACCTTATTCCATTAGGCCCTGCGAATTATACGGTCTGATGAGTTGCATGTGCAGCACAAAAAGGGTAAATGCATTGATACTCTGGTACGATGTCACAGACCAAATGCATGCACATGGTCGTACATGTGTCTGACACGTGCCTCAATCCTAATCGCTCAAATGGTGGTGCTAACTTACATGAATTGGAATTCGATAGTGACTCAGATGGGCACAGAAAAAGTTCCTTAAACCTACCAGTGTTTTATTCGTGATGTTTATTTATTTCGCCACATTGGGCATGATAAAAAAAATGAGGCACATCCAAAACTTAAGTGGATCACATTATAGATGTAGGAACTAATCAGCCACTATTGATATCATTTTAGGGCCAACCATAATATTTATTTACCATTTAATTGATTCATAATGTCATATAAACATAGACAAAGGGAAAACATAAAAATAGGCTTAATCTACTTCCATGGCCCACAAAAGTTTTTCATGGTGGGTATTCAATCCTTACTGTTTCCTTCTGTCAAGTGCACTTAAGCTTTGAATTTGCTTTACTTTTGGACTCATGGCCTAAAATGATATGAGAAAAATAAATAAACTACATGAACAAAACACATACGCTATGGTTTGACCAGTGGAGGTATTAGAGGGGTCACTACCAAATTCGAGTCCAACTTAGATGGAGAATGCAAAATAACCTAGAGTGAGTGGATGGCCCTAAACCACTACCATCGGTACGTACCTCACACTGTTGTCTCAGCCCATATAGAGAACAGACAAATGTAAATGGCAATATTGTGCCGTATGAGTGGTGAATGATACAAGAGGTTGTTTAGTAGGGGTGTTTTGGTGTGAATTACCAAAAAAAGTAATTCGATAGTTGTGAATTTGTATGAATTGGAATTCAATTATCATCAAATTATTACTTTACAGAGGCTATGATTTTAATTTCATTTAACACTATTTATTCCTCTATCCAAAATTTAAATGATTAAGAAATGATTTCTAAAACAAATAGGTGACACAAAAGTGAGGCCTAGGCTAAGGTAGGCTCCACCATGATGCTTACTAGAAATCCACTTTGACTACCAAGTGCATCCCCCTATGTTAGTCCCAATGCACTGTGATTTAAGTGGACTATAGGTAGGGAAGTAGTTGGGTAGGATGCCCAACCTTGATTTTTAGGTACGTTTAGGGAAGTAGATGTGCCATTCCAACTTGAGTGGGAAGCAAAAGGAAAACAAAAAAGAAAAAGATTGAATCAAGTGAACTTGGGCTTTAGGTGGACTTAGTTGTTAGAAAAATTGTGTTAGATATACCGAAAAATGTAAAATGAAATAAAATAAATTTTAATTGTTTCATTTCACTAGGCCGAATCACGTAAAATGATACGTTGTCTTTAAAGCGTGATTTACCCCCTTGTCAATTACTGATGAGTTACATGCGAATTGCTTCCAGGATAAGCCAAGCTTATCTGGATCTGGCACACAACAATCATAATGAGTCCACTTGGGAACAATTCAACGCAGCAAATCATATGACAGAATCAAACTGTGGATGTATTTTAATAGTATTCTATGAAGGAGATGTTATCTAGAGAATCCGATGGAATGGGGGAGATGTGTGTTCAAGTTGATGAATTTGGACAAGAATGGTTTAGTTTATATAGGCACCAGGGAGTGGACCGTTGCTAGGTGGCCATCAATGGTTTAAAACATTTCTAATCGTTGACCATTAATTTCAGCCATTTCTGGTTATCAGATCGGAAGATCTGACCGTTGGATCATCATGACCCGTCCATTTTCAGACCGTTGTGACTTTCAAGGTAGCTAGCCATTTTCAGAAATAGCTGACCGTTTCATATTAAATATCTGACCGTTCTCAGTCGCATATAAAACCCCGGCTCATTTCAGATCTATCGCACCTAGTCTCCAACTAGACTACTCGCACAGTGATGCGACGGTTCGCGTAAGGTCGCGAAGGAGTGACCACTCTGCGACACGATGCGCAAGTGCAAAGTGCGCCAACTGGCGCCATTATAGTCACACTGCCCTCACCCTCGCCCATGCCTTTGCCCGTGCCCGTGCCCAAGCGCGTACGCTTGTGCGTGTAGCACTGGAACACACAACCCGAGCGTCTCAATCTCCAAATATCCAAGTAAGTATACTACACACACATCCACATATAAACCCCAAAACTCATTCTATCATTTCCGATGTAGGACAAAAGCACACACCGCACTTTTCCTATTTAAAAATTCCAACAATTGTTTTAGTGGCAAAATCCCAAAATTTTGAAAATTTGAAATTATTTTTTCAAAAACCACAAATTTCAACATACATCAAGGGAGACATTGGGAGAGGGACGCCCACCCTTGATTTTTATATGACCCACTATGATGTTTGTATCAAATCTACTCTTACTATTAGATGCATCATCTCAAGTTAAGTCCACATTAAAAATAATAATAATAATAATAATTCGAGCTCCAAGTTGACTACACTAAATGAAACAATTGGAAGAGAATCATCCACCCTTGATTTTTTCAAGGCTCACCATGATGATTATATGCAACTTACTCCAACCATTAGATGCCACATTAAAATTTAAACCCTGAGAGAAAAAATCAAGTTCAACCATGATTCTGGTAGGCCACACACGAAGGGAAATATTTTCAACGGTGAGTGTTATCTCATGTATGTGGGTGAATTTTTTAACATTGAGTGATACACCTGATGGTCGGGGTTGTTTCACATAAACATCACAGACATAGTTGACATAGAATCCTATTTGATTGAAACAACAATCTTAAAAAGTGGGTTATGTCACTCATCTATTAAATATGATATATAGAGCCATTAGATTATAATTACAGACAACGGTGTAACACAACTAAGACTTCTAATATATACATGAATTTCATGATAATTATGATTTAGATTTTAATTCATATCAAATGCAAGCCATCAAATGAACCGATTTTGAACCTTGGTTAGAATTCAACTAACTGCATGCACAGTGGCAACTATCTTACAACTGTAACGAAAAACACTGAGAAGAATGAACGAGCAGCAGGATCGGAATCGTCTACGCGGTTTGTTTTGGGCCTAAAACACCCAAGCTCTATTGGATCGCCCTGTTGTATATATAAAATCCAATCCGTCCATCAGGCGAGAACCATTATTTTGACCGTACATTTATAAGATACACAATATTAAAGCTTATATGGGTCCACACCAATTGAAAAAATGTAAAATTACTCCCAAAACAACTAAGTTGACAGGGTGTAGCGGCCTGAGTTTTTCGACCAGGCTGATTTTTGTATCTTCGCTTCTTAATAGTGAGATAATCCTGATTAAAAGGTCTGATGAAAGATACACCCCATGGTGGCCCCACTCATAAATCTATGCTTGGCATCCACATATGAGCTCTGGATCTGGTTGATTTCTCCTACTTAGGCTAGAATCTAGGTACAACCTAATTGAAGGATTGGATTTTAAATATAGAGCATGGTGGGCCCCACAAGCTTCGTTGTTGTGGAGGAGCAGTGCCCATTCCTATCCTAATTCCTTCCAGGCCCACTGCTGCCTGCACATACAATTGAGATTTAGAGACGGATGGTGCACCTCAAGCTAGTGTCCCAAGACTGTTGCTATAGCCTATATGAGTCATTTGATACTCGGGCAGCAGCGAATGATCGCTTGATATGCAGGTACTTAGAAATGGTAGACGTGGCATTCATTAACTCAAATCTAAACCCACTAATATGGGGAGAGGATTGCGTGTGACCCCGGGCACAGACAGGGCTGTGTGGGGCCCAGAGAGATGTCAGTGACAAATCCACTCCGTCCATCTATTTTTAAAGACCACAATAGGACATGATCCTAAAAATCAGGCACATCCAAAAATCATGTGGTCCATACCACACGAGACAGTGGGGATTGAACGCTTTGGCAGTGACAGGAGTTTTGTATCAGAATGATATTTTTCATACAGTTTATCTGAGTGGTAATAGCTCCATGAATGTTTTGGATGGCATATAAACTTCATGGTCAGTTCTAGGAAGGTTTTAACTGTTTTGCTGGTGTCGCTCTCCGGAGTTTTGGATCTGCCTGATTTTTATAGTCCTGTCCTATTGTGATCTTTAAAAACAGATGGACGGAGTGGATTTGTCATGAACATCTCTGTGAACAGGGCCACAGGCAATCCGCTCCTACTAAAACGCAGAACTCCCTCAAGTTCAATTCCTAAAAATGATAGATTGAACAATCATAGCCTCTGATTTGTGTATACTTAAGGGCCATTTGGACACACTTCCTCAAAATGAGGTATCTGAATATAGGAGATTTCAAGCCTGCATTTTCAGTAGACTCACAGCCCGAAATGGGACCATTGGATATTTTTCATTTTTAACCATTTAACAGATGTCCACCAATCTGATACTTAGATAACTAAATATGTATAATTTTTGGTTCTTGATGCATTTAAACCGGGGGCCATGATTTCCATAAATTACTCCATATGTGGAATTTCTAAGTAATTCCACCATCACATATGCCAAAATACCCATGTTTTTCTCTTCTTTTGTACTTGGTAGGGGTGGTGATGGGCATTGGGAAAGAAGGACACTTTCAGAGGAGAAAGGCGACGGGGAGTGACTGTCCATGATCCATGGATCTTCAATTAGGAAACCATATCCGACACTATGACTAGTCAGTGCTCTTTGATTTTTTAAACCTAGCCAACTAAAACATTTTAATAGCTAAAGGAAGGGAAACCCAGAAACCCAGTTAGTAGCAAGAAGCGAGAGAAGATTGGGGGTTTGAAGAAGCCCGGACTTCTTGGACTAATGCTTGGATCAAAACTAGGGCCAAGGGCCATGCCCAAGCTCGATCTCTATGCTCTGTATCACGGCTGGCCTGGGCCAGTGATGAATGACCCGACTTGGCCCATTGACCCAAGCCAATCGGCAAGTAGGCCGCAGGCCGGCTGTCATTATATAAAAATAATGAATGGCTAAAAGATGGTTGCGATCGATTCTGATTCAACTTACATGTGTTTTAAAGGTTCCAATTCATTTACATGTGTTTCAAAGGCATTTGTTGGATCCACATTATGTTTCAATCATCCAAACCTTATAATAATAAAGGAATCGCTTAATTCAACTATTTCAAACCTTTGATCATTTAAATCTTTTAGTTACAGCCTAAGGATGTCTTGTCAGCCAGATTAGGGCCAGGGCTCAGGAGACTGGGGGCAACCTGAGTCCAACTCAAGCCCATTAGGGTTTTCAAGTGCATTTTTGTAAGTATCTTCATATAAACAATACAATATTTCGTGTTGCAGTGGGACACACCTAATGAACAACCCAAATCTCGCCGAAAGTTGGTGATAAGGCCATGATTGGGTTGGACTCAGGCCCAGCCCCAACATAATCATCTTAGGCTAGGCTCTAGCTTGTATTTCACCTCATCACGGACCCAGGCTGGGTCAGCCCTAGGGTCTACTTTGCAGGCCGAGCATGGACAAACAATAGACCAGTATGGGTTGAGCTGAACCAAGGCTCTGATACTAGTTTGATAGAGATAACTTGATGTTTCTCCTTGATGAATGCTTGAAATGGGCCACACATGAAATCTATCTTCTGTTAAATGGACAATTTTACGAGTCAATTTGATTAAACCCACACAAATGGGTCACAATGATCACAAAAACACAAGATTTTCAACTTTCTCACCACTTAAGAAATCATCACCACCCAAGAGCTTCATTGGGCTCACACCAGAAAGAGACCTTGTTCCTACCACTTGTACGCTCACACTCTTTGTATGGGCTCCAAAAGAGCCTCCCTAAACCCCTATTTATAAGGGTTTTATCACCAGCCACCAAAAAAAAAAAAAAAAAAAAAAAAAAAAAAAAAAAAAAAAAAAAAAACACTACAGAAAATGCATTAATGCAGTGGACCACATGATCACACGCATAGAGAAGAAATATGCAATTTTTAGTAGGCCACATTTGGATACGCAAGTGAATTGAATTGTAAAATTCACCTCAATAAAGAGGAAGAAGAGGCATTTCATAGTATTCCTGAAGTTGTTGCTCTCAAATTGCAAATATGTTTCCTTTCAAGTCCAACTTGAAAGTAACACAATTACACTATGGAGCCAGAGGCTTTGTCAAATGCAATCCTATAATTTCTGCTTTATCAGGCCAATCATCTCAATCCAATTCGATAGTGCATCCAAACGCAGCCTCTGTAAGTATCATTGCAACATGGTCACCTCACCGTCCACTCCATAGTACATAAAACACCGATGGTCGCTTGATCTTCCAAGGCCCACCAAACAAGTACCTTTCTTGAACCAAAACAAGTTCATATGAGAAAAGGGCGAGCCTGTTCTAACAGTTCCTAAGCAAAAACCAAAGAGAGTGCTCAGATCAGTTTCACACCTGCTTCCCGCATGGAATCAATAACAGCCTTCACCTTACCATGGTACTTCTGCTCTCTCTTCAAGAAAATGGAAACTGCAGGGATGTCTTTGAGCAGCAACCTCTCGCCAAGGAGCTTACCGATCTTTGCAGCAGCTGCAACATCCCGGGTGGATTCCATGCCCTCCCTCAGCAGCTTCTCTTGTGAGCTGGCGGAAGAGGCCACTGTAGCCGTCGGTGTGTGAATGACTTGGGCACTCACGAACTTGTTTGTGAAGTGCATCTTCAAGACATACGGCTTGAGATACTTCATAATTCTTGGTGGCCTGACCGGGGGTGGGATAACCATAACTGATTCCCTGCTGGCAGCAACATAACAAAACCCAATGATTAGAAAAATCATGCTTGGAAAGATGTTATGAGAGAAAATATGGAAATATAAACCGAACATATCCTCTTTTTTCAAACAACTAGTTAGATGGATTGGACAGTCAATCGACAAGCAGATAGAGACTCCACAGATCCTTTCTTTACATTTGGGGTCGTTTGGCTACCTGGAATCTTAAAGGGGGTTGTGAATCTGTTTCCAAGAAACAGATTCCTAGGGAAGGAGATTGTGTCTATGGTTTTTGGGTACTAAGAAATGGATTCCCCAGAATCCAATTTTCGTGTTTGAATGCTAGGAAATAGTTCTTAGAAGCCCTACTGCTTTTTATTATTTTTAAAAATATGAACATTGGATGGGAATCAATTTGCCAAAATTTCGCAACCCATCTTAAAGTGGGGAATCATACAAGGGGCAGATCTTGGGAATTGGATTCCTAAGGGAGTTCATTTCCCACCCTTTCTGACGACCCAAACACAAATTCAACCCCTCACAAATGGAAACAATTTCCAGAGGCTGGATTCCCAGGGAGCCAAACAAGAATTTAAAGTGCTAAGCACAACTAGAGAAGAAGGTGAAGATGGGTCTAGACTCCTAAAGCTTAAATTTCAGATTTACATATTTGGGAAATTTGAGAAATGAGATTTGAGCAACCAGAGAGGCGACAGTACATGTAAATGCAACTACGTTAAAGAGGAATACTTTTAGAATAGGATAAAGTTCTATCCACAAGTTATCTCCACTATACGCAAACATGTTTTATTGATCCAGACCATCCACATGATGGATCAGGGATTGGCAGTAACCCAACAATAGAACCAATAACCATCCGAACTGCAGCCTGGAAATGGAAAACCTTTAAAAAATGGCAGAACTGAGCTGTGGTCCAATTTTTAACAGGAAAGGTCCATTTAGTGGACAGCTGAAACCATATCATCATATCAGTGGGACTTCTAAGCTGTGGCTCATCATCCATGGTGAGACCCACTAGAAGAAAGGCTAAGATCACTTTATGCATATCCACATGTACAGTGAGCAGATACATAAATTTTTGACATACTCAATCGCTGGAAAAAAAAAAAAAAATACTGATCAAAAAGCTAAAACTGATGTTATTCTGATATGATTTGTTGGTAGATATCATTCACAAGCACAGACATTAGACAGCCGCAGATATCCAGCTGAAACAAAATTATCACTACTGGCTGAGCCAACAAGGTATTTCAAACATGATTCTACTGACGCAAATGTAATAACCTACTCATCTTTAAAACATTAGAACTGCTGAAAGTGAGGAAACCCACTGCCAAAAAACTAAAAAAGGATCGTGAATAGAAGTTTTAAAACTTGAAAATTCTACTCAAACCAAAAGTCTGCCTCTAGTCGAGTTTCTTTTCTTCTTCTTCTTCTTCTTCCTCTTCTTCTTCTTCTTTCCCTCTTTCCTTTTTTTTTTTTTTTTTTTTTGAACACCAAGACTCGGCATAATTGAAAATTTAGAGCTTATGAATATTGTAGTCTTGGGGAGTTGAGTCTTGTCAAGTTCCGTGTTTGATAGTCATTTCACATATTGGACCACAGCTCAGTTCCATACATGGAAGGCAGATCAGACTAGACCTAGTCTCACGTGGCACCAAACTAGGAATTAGAGAGTCCAATGTGGCTGGCTTCATTTGCAGAGATAAGGCTAATAATTCAGGTTTTTTTGGTAATTCTGGTAAAATATTTGAAATGGAACAGCTCGTTCCAGCCAGTGGCAGCTGTCATCATTATGAGTGCATAGAGAGGCCCTTGGGCTGGACAACTACCCTCATAATTTTTCTATGGGCGCGGGATCAAAGTCGAGAGGCAATTAAAGAGGTCTGGTGAGGTGTCTCCCCACAAACTGTAATAAGCAGTGCTGATCGTTTGCATGTGACTTTGGCAGAACATGCGGAAGATAATTAGTCCCCCATTTCCCTAATCCGTCTAAACCATGCAGATAGCCTTGGTTCATCATCCCAAATAATGCTCAATCTCGATGATTGAACATCATATGGGCCATTATTATTTTGATCAAGCTGTCATGGTGAAATCAGGAAACGAACGGCTAACCCCTCTCATCTTCATAATAACAACTTGATGTGAGAAGGTGCCATCATTCCCCTCCCTCAGGTCGAAAAGCACCCGGCGGCATAAGGGGTCAAGGTCAGCAAGCGAGACGATGGCGCCCGCAGTGTCATCCGATCCCACAGTGGCTAAGAATATATCCCAGATCATTATGTGGAAATGTAAATCGCCCATGAATCTCATTGACCAAGAATTGGCAATTGAATTCTGTCTCGCCTGCCTACCGGCCTGTTCTGAAGAATTCATGGGCTGGCAGACCGGGCAGATAGGGACCATCGGGATTCATTTATTTGCATTCCTGCTAGCACCACAAAAGACCAACTGCCCATCCTACCTCCTCTATGTTCTTGATAGCCCATTTTTGTCTTAGTAGAGTCTTTCAGTGGCATGTTTCAGTCATCTTCCCCATTATTTAGAAAAAGTGAGCCAGCGGTTAAGGTACAAGATACTATCATTACTGCCTAGACCCTAAACCGTAAACCCACCTGGGAACCCGAGGTAACTTCAATCCCATCTCAAGCTCAGGAGAAGGAACCAGATATAGAAATGAGATTAGCTAGGGGGAGGAGGTAGAGGAGGCAAAAGTAGCTCCTCAGGAAGGATCAAAAAGGAATAAGTGGAAGGAAGATTTGCCTTGGATCAACCAGATGATAATCAACGTAAGTGGGCCATACGGTGGGGGTTTCAATGGAACTAGTGGAGAGGGGGACAATTTAGAGGCTCAGGAAAATTATAAAGCTTACCCCAATTGGTAGCTAGCTAGGAAAGTGGCAAAGGGAAAAAGAGAAATCTAGAATATATTGATGCAAGGACATGTGATAACCTAACCCTAGATGCATGTATAATCAGATTAAAGAATATTCAAATAAATACATCAATTAACTAACTGTTTCCAAATAAAGGGATTAGGTAAATCTCAACACAAAGATGAGGTTATTCCGTCAGGATCATGCCCCTTAGCATAAGATCACGTAAACAGTAAAAACGGAGGACCTCGGGATATGAGGATATCCCAGATCTAGCATAAGTAAGTCCACGAGTAAGCTTGAATCTAATTCTACTAACTAAACATCCCTCTTTTCCGTTCGAACTAGAAAGGGGTATCCAGAGAGAAACGAAAGGGGTGAAGGATGAGGGGTTTGAGATGAAGAAGGTATAGGTCCTTCGTCGTCAAAAGAAAAGGAGGAGGATGATCCTTACCTTTTCTTACACTTCAAAGATCTTAGAAAGAGGGAAACCCGAACTCGGGGTGGAATCCTTAACACCTAAGGGCCAATCCTGAAACCCTAATCTCTTGAATAAAGAAGAAGAAAATAGACGAATTTTTATTCATTCAATAATAATGAAAATAGGGTTCCTCACAACGTATATATAAGCTATGGAAAAAGTAAAAGTGCACTAAAACCCCTAGAAATAAGAAAAATGAAAAAAAGACGAAAAATAAAAAAAGTTGCAATAAAGTCCCTGAAACAAGAAAAATAACAAAAAAGTCGAAAACTAAAACACCCATGTGGTAGGGTGTGAAATCTAACCCATGGATCTATGGTTGGGGTGAACACCCGTGTGGTAGGGCCTGAAATCCGACCCATGGATCTATGGTCGGGGTGCGGTCATGTCGCTCCTGTACTCGTAGCGCGTCAGAGAGTGGGTCCGATGGACCCATCGTCCATCCACATCAACTCCTCCGCTTTGGTACTTTGTCGGTGACGCCTCCTTTGGTACACTCTAAAGGGCACACCACTGATGTCCGCATCATATATCCTCGTCCATTAACTACGAAAAAGGGGCAACAAGCAAAGAACCCATTGCAATTACCATGAGACCTATAGAATTGTGAAAGGGGTCAAAATTTGGTGATCGATGAAGATTCTCCCCTGGAAAATGAGGGGAATGGGCTACCCCATGAAAAGAGCTCTTCTAAAGCAAACGACCAGAAGTCAAAAGCACATATTGTAATGCTACAGGAAATCAAAGTGGAGGATGTTTGATTCGTTCATCAGGTCAGTCTAGGGCAACACAATGAGGTTCAAATGGGTGGATCTGAGCTCTCGAGGAGCATCAAGAGGCTTACTGGTGATTTGGGAATAATATTGAATCGCAGAAAATTAACAGCTGGGTGGGTAAATTTTCGTTATCCGTGCAACTCATCTTTAGGAAGGACAGATTCAAATGGGTTCTTTCATCTGTATATTATCCTTTATTGTTGTGCTAAGGGCCTCCTTCTAGGAGGAGACGGATGCTATGGAACAAAGATGGAACTTGCCATGGTTTGTAGGTGGCAATTTCAACACCATCCGATTTCAAGGGGGTTCCGAGAAATAACATGATAGATTTTCCAATGGGGGATGCCCAGTTCACATGGTCCAATCACTAAAGTAACACAACTATGTTGTTAATTGATACATTCATGGTGTCAAGTGACTAGGCCTCACAATACTTGGAAATGTCCCAAAAGGTAAGGCCAAAACTGACTTCAGATCACTATCCGGTCATTCTTGAAATGGTAATGGAGTCATGGAGTCATTGGGGCCAAAACCATTTAGATTCGAATTAATGTAGTTAGAAGAACAAGGGTTTCAAGCTAAAATTAAGGAGTGGTGGCAATCTTTTCACCCTCAAGATAATGTTAGCTGTTGGTTAGCTTTGAAGTTGAAGTCTTTGAAAGGTAAACTAAATATTGTAGAAAATCGTGTTTTAAAGAGGTCGAAGAACAAAAAACTAAATCCTAGAGAAGATTAGCTTATTGGATAGAGCGGAAGAAAATAGAACCCTATCAAAAGAAGAAACCAATGCTCTTCTAGCCCAAAGAGGCATTCACAAGAGAAGTCAATGAGGAAGAGATTAAATGGAGGCAGCAGACTTGCTCTAAGTGGATCTTAGAAGGGGATAAGATTACCAAATACTTCCATGGTATGGTGTCAGCTCAGTGAAGAAGTAACTTCAATCACTGAGTTTTGGTTAATGGGAGAGTTGTGAAAATAGGTGGGAAAACTGTGCAAAATTCATCGAGTTCTTTTCCAATTTATATAAAGTGGAAGAAGGAGAAAGACCGAAGCTGGATAACCAGCAGTTTGAATTGTTGTATGATAAGGATAGAGCAGCTTTGGAAGCTCCATTTACGGAAGAAGAAAAAAAAAAGATAGTGTTCGAATTGGGCAGAGACCAAGCCTAAGACCCGGATGGCTTTCCCTTAGCATTTACCAGATATTCTAGGAAGATGTTAAAGCACATTTGATCAAATTGGTTGAATTCTATGCAGCCAGCAAGGATGGCATGGAAATGGGTCCATCATTCATTGCTCTCATCCCCAAAGGGGAAGGTGCAATCCAAATCAAAGATGATAGGCTGATTACTTTGATTGGCCGATTGTATAAAATCTTAGCAACAAGGATGGGTTTTGCTTTGCTAAGGTTATCTTTGGTGCTTAGTGGGCTTTCCTAGATGTTGGCAGATTCTTGATGGGGCGCTCATAGCACATGAATGCATTGATTTCCAGTATAAATTAGTGAAAGTAGGAGTGGCTGTTAAACTTCGACTTAAAAGAAAAAAAAAAAGAAGCTTATGACAGATACGATTGGGGATTCTTGGACTATATGTTGAGACATCTTGGATTTGGCATCAAATGGAGGGGTTGGATTCCAAGATTTTGTTAGACCAGCCCCAAAAGGTTTTTTCCCGGGTATGAGGGGGCTTCATCAAGGGGATCCCCTCTCCCCCTTTTTGTTTGTTGCTATAATAGAGGCTTTCAGTCAAATGATGTCAAAAGGAGTGGAGAAGGGCTTAATCCAAGGCTTCAGAATAGGTGCTAATGGGTTGCACACATCACATTTGCAGTTTGCAGATGATATCTTGTTGTTATGTGATCCGAAGGAAGAGTAGTTTCAAACCTGAAGATTAACTTGAGATGGTTCCAAGTGGTGTCAGGGAAAAAGAGTGATTGGAACAAGTCTGACGTCATTCGCCTGCAGGAGAGAGACGTCGGACAAGTAGCTTTGGCTCTGAATTGCAAAGCAGGGTCCTTCCCTTCTCAGTATCAGGGTCTCCCGTTGTTCATTGGTTGTATGTCTAAGCATCTTTGGGACCCTGTGGTGGAGCATATATGATGCGAATATCAGTGGTGCACCCTTTAGAGTATACCAGAAGAGAAGGCGTCGCCGACAGAGTACCGGAGCAGAGGAGTTGAAGTGGATGGACGTTGGGTCCATTGGACCCATTTTCTGACGCGCTACGAGTGTAGGAGCAGCATGACCGCACCATAACCATAAATCTATGGGTCGGATTTCACACCCTACCACACGGGTGTTTTAGTTTTAGGCGTTTTCGTTCTTTTTTCTTGTTTCAGGAGCTTTATTGCACTTTCTTTGTTTTTTTTTTTGTCTTTTTTTGTTATTTTCTTGTTTTCAGGGGCTTTAATGCACTTTTACTTTTTCTATAGCCTATATATACGTTGCGAGAAACCCTATTTTCATTATTATTGAATGAATAAAAATTCATCTATTTTTTTTCCTCTTTATTAAAGAGATTAGGATTTTATGATTAGCCCTTGGGTATTGAGGATTCCACCCCGATTTCAAGTTTCTTTCTTTCTAAATCTTCGAGGTGCAGGAAAAGGTAGGAATCATCCTCTTTTTCTTTTGACAACAAAAGGACCTGTACTTTCTTCATCCCGAACCTTTCATCTTTCACTCCTTTCGTTCCTCTCTGGATATCCCCTTTCTAGTTTGAAAGGAATAGAATCAGATCCAAACTTAACTGTGGACTAACTTATCCTAGATCTAGGATATCCTCATATCCCTAGGTCCTCCATTTTTACTGTTTACGCGATTTTATGCCAAGGGGCATGATCCTGACGGAATGACCTCATCTTTGTGTTAAAATTTACTTAATTCCTTTAATTGGAAACGGTTAGTTGATTCGTGTACTTACTTGAACATTCTTTAACCTGATTATACATGCATCTAGGATTATATCATCACATGTCCCTGCATCAATATAGAGAAAAGGTTATCTGCGTGGAAAAGCAATTATCTATCGTTTGGTTGTAGGACTACTCTCATTAAGACAGCAATGGAGAATATGCCTATATACTCCATGTCTTTATCTTGATGCCTGGTTACTGTTATTCAGTGCATTGAAAAAATCCAACGCGATTTTCTATGGTAGGGGAGAGAGGAGAAAGGAAAGTATCATTTGGCCCCGTGCAAAGTATGCAAGCTGAAAAGAAGGGGAGGACTGGGCATTGAATGTATGTAACCGATGAACTCGGCGTTGTGTGGAAGACGGCAGTGGTTGTATCATCCACAGGTGATAGTTTGCGAAAGCAAGTACTGGTGGCCAACATGGGCAGGACGAGAACGGTTGGGACATCAAAACCAGGCCCAACTCTAAGAGTTTCAGCTATGTGGAAAGAATGGCCAAATATGGGCAGGATGAGAACGGTTGGGACATCAAAACAAGGCCTAACTCTGGAGTTTCAGCTATGTGGAAAAAGCGATTCAGTAGATGACTGTATATTTCAGAAAAGGAATAAGGTACAAACTGGGAAGAGGAATTGGGTGCATTTCTGGACTGGCACTTGGTGTGAGGACTCCCTGTTGCGCTCCCAGTTTCAAGCTTTATTCAATTTGACTTCTGACAAAAAGGCAATGGTTGAGAACCGCATGTCCATATTGGGAGGCCATGCCGCATATTCTGGAATGTTCAATTCAGGAATCTGTGATGAAGAAATAGCATCATATGCTGACTTGGTGGCTCATTTGAGATTTTCATCCCAACATCAGGTACAGAGAAGAATCTGGATAAGGAAATTGCTTGGATGTTTCTGTCAGAACAATGTACAATATGGTTTGCTGTTGGGACATCAATCCTTCTTCGGTTTTGGCATCTGGAAGGCTAAGTGTCTCCCTCGTGTGGCAGCTTTTTGCTAGGTTGGAGGGAAGGATGAAATCCTCACCACTGATCACCTTAGGTACCGGAAAAAGATCATTGTCAACGGGTGGTACTTGTGCCTTAAGGCAGAAGAAAATGTCATAATTCTCATTCATCATCAGTTTTTGATGCAGGACGGATAGTCTGATCTCTTCAATCCAATCTTGTGAGGTGCCATGGGTAGGTGGACAATGAATTTGCCCAATCGATTGCTGAGGAGTCACCTTCAACAATCATTGGAGGAGCATTCCTGCTACTCAACGGCTTAGGCACCGGCTCATGCCCACATAGCAATGCGATCTCTTGGAGAAGCTAAAACTCAAAACGGAAACCGAAAATGAATATATTTAGAAATAGAAGATGTAAAGATGATCATCATCACTTGTGCATCACATGAAGATGGCTCAGGCCTATGTCTTAGGAGTACGGTGTACCTATGCTTCTCGTTGGACATGACCTACTAATTACGACTTTCAAACTTCAGCTCTTAGCCAACTTACATTACCACATTGTCTCTAATTTCCATCACCATATCATCCTACCCAAATTTCCAATTGAGACTAATACTATACTTTCCAACTCATCACTCTACCATCATACCCAAATTCACCATCACCTACTACCACAATACTTTTGAACTCACCACCCTACCATTCTACCTGAATCTCCCATCAAGCCAGCTGCTTTACTCCATAATTATCACCTTCCTGCCTACTCATCCCATCATCATTCTAATCCCCTGACAAGTCTCCCATTAAGCCTGTAACCTACCCCACCATCAGCCCACTACCCTAGACAAGTCTCCCATCGAGCATATTATTCTGCACTAATTATCCCTCTGCTCCACACGGGTCATCATTATTACTCTGCATCACGTCCTCAAATACTATATATATATATAAGAAAAGAAAATTAGAGGAATTACAAGCAGCCCAAAGTTACGCAAAATTACAACCCTCAACTATAAAATCCTCAATATTTCCCTACCTCTCTCACACTTGGCCAAATCATAAAAGAGTAAAAATGAGAGAAACAAACACTCCAACTCCCACAAATCATATCTTATATATCATCTTCAACCTCCCAAATCTCCATACCACTACAACTACATGCTAAGTTACAATCCACACTCACCTACTCTCCTCTATAAGTGAAGTAAAAGTGAACCCAAGCTGATTGCCATAAATCATCTACTGAAATGTTGGTGACTAGCCAGCCAGGCAAATTTCACTAATGTTCCAACAATACAACCATCTTCGTCTCTAGTTTTCTTACATTCCTTTTTAGTTTTCATTTTGAGTTTTGGCATATTATGAAGATTGAATTGCTACGGGGCATAACCCTTATCATTTTGTAACCAGACACGTAACTGGATTCTCAATCATGTTGGCCAAATTTATATTCCAAAAGAAATTAATACAATTGTAAATGTTTAACTTGAACCGAAAGTTGGTCAAGGGCCTAAAATGTGGTGGCACATCATCTTTCCTATCACCAGTGGAATTATATAGCTAGAGCTTGCACCTCAACTTAAAAGAGAATGACCCAACGAGGTTTGGGCGAGTGGCCATCACTGTGAGTTTGCTCCCTACAGGTGTGGGTTCAACTCCCCTCTCGGCATTACCCGATACATGTGATTGTGGATGATTGCTTGTATCTGCAGGGAATAGTCTCGCCTCAAAAAGGGGTGGGGACACCCTGTGTCTTCAAAAAAAAAAAAAAAAAAAACCTTAAAAGGGAATGACTCAATAAACCCCTTAAATAAAGTGACTGTGGCTTCAGTGCTTCTCCCTTTCATCTAAAAAGGTTCCCTAAACAAGGATTTTCCCTAGATCGACTTTGTAGGTACCGTCCAAGTTAAGCTTCAACCAACCTAAAGGAGGAGAAACAAAGTGTTCCATATCTGTTACGATACGCCCGTAAAGGCCGATACATATAAATAACAGCCATGACCATCATGCGATACGGGGGAGAAAAGGGACAGTTAGTTTTTTGAGACCGTATCAGCCGTTATGATGGCCGTAAATGCTATTATAGGGCATAACAACCGTTACTCCCATAGCGGTCGAAAAACGATAACTTTTTTTTTTCTTTTCTTTTTAAATTCATTTTTCTCATCTTTTTCACTTTTCTCATTCCAAAAACTTTCCTATATCATTTTACAACAGATTTCGACCACTCTTACTATAGCTTTTAAGATCAAAACTATGGATTGAAGTGATTTGAGCGAATAGAATATTTGAGGGCTTTTTTTTCAAAAAATTGAAAAAGCAGTATTTATGCCTTTTTCTGATTTCTAGTTCTAATGCTTAATTGTGATGTGTACACATTAGAGACATAATCATATTAAACAATTCACTAGCCAGCCCAATACAAAACTCTCACCAAAGAGAGGACCATTACATTACCATAAACATGTTAAAAAATAAAAATAAAAATTACATATTTGAAATATTTACATTATTCTTGATTCTCCAGATATTTTTTCAGAATGTTTCGAGCTGAAGAAAACTTTCAACCGTTACGGGGTCGTAACGGTCGTTACGCCCTTGTATTGGTAATGGTGGTGACTGTTACGGCTACCGTTACCGATACGAAATACCTCAAGGAGAAATCCAAACATAACAAGGTTAGGTCAAACATCTAGCATATAGCTCTTGCAAGTGTTTCCCTAATCCAATGACAGGACATAGATTGAAACTGCCCTCTTTCTGACAATTTAAAGACATTTTTGTCCTTTCCAATAAAATAATTAGTGAAAAAAAAGAAAAGAAGAAGAAGCTATGTATGAAGGCAGTGGATAGGAACAACTAATTGCAAAGGATGGTTTGGAAACACCATCCTTGGATAAAGAATCAGCCAAATCATTAGAAGCTCTAGGAACAACCAACAATGATCAATTCTATGAACAACATCCCCGCAGGCCATAGATCTCTCGAGAAGATTGTTCTTTCTTTCATTCCAAATACCCCAAATCGCATAGAGAGCAATATATGGCACAAACACTTAAGCCTCGTTTGGATAGCCCCTTACAGAACCTATAAATTAAGAAAAAAAATTAATTATATAATAACGTATATGTTGACAATGGCCATTTGAAACTTCCATTATAATAATGGTCATTACTGACTTACCGTTACTAAATATATCTTATAGTTTCTCAAAAAAAAAAAAAAAAAGGGTCATTATCGTTATGATCATAATATGCCAAAACTAGAGTTGGGCATGTCTGACCCGATCCGAACTGACGGCCTGGATCGGTGCGGATCGAGTTGGGCCATTCAGATTCGAATGTTTTTCGGATCGAGTTCGGATCGTGGTCAATCCGGACCGATCCGATCCGATCCGAAACCCGATCCGACCCGATCCAGAGTGGATAAACTACATGCATTCACGGTGGGCCCCAACAGAGTTTACTCAGTACCATACAGTAATATACATCCTCTCTTATGTACTTATGGTAACATACAATAGTACAGAGTTGTACTCTGTATTACTAAGAGTAGAAAGAAAAGAGTGTTTATATCTATCAGGGCGGACGATGATATCATCCTATCATTTTCGATAAGAGAGAGGGAGAGAGCTTTCATGAGAGAGAGAGAGAGAGAACTATATAGATGTTGTAGCTGTAGGTACGTGTCGTGCAAAGACGAGTACTGACGCTCCTCGAGCTCCAAGTTGTACGAACGGTTCAAAGGAGATCAAAGTTATATGGGCCCTACAATGATGTATTTATTATATCTACACCGTTCATATATTTTTAGAGATCATTATAGAGCATTATCCAAAAAATGAATAATATCCAAAGATCATCTGGACCACACCACAAATAGCAGCAAAGATAATGATTTTCACCGTTAAACAATTCGTGTGGTCCACTTGATAGTTAGATCTGTCTTATTTTTCGTCTCAAGCCTTAAGACGAGCTCGCCAAATGGATGGACAATTTGGATATAACACATACCCCATGATCAGACCCACAGAACTTGCTAACGTCAATACAACAAAGTGCACGTCAAGTGTCAACACAGCTGCACTTTCGTGTCGTGCACGTCAACACAGCTACGCCTACACGCCTCGAGCTCCGAGTTGTACGAATGGCACAAATGAGATCAAAATTACATGGGCCCCACAATGATGTATTTATTATATCCATACCGTTTATCCATTTTTCGTGATCATTTTAGAGCATTTGGAAAAACAATTGAATCATATCTAAAGCTCAATTGGACCACATTGAAAATAGCAATGAGGATAATGATTTTCACCGTTAAAAAATTCGATCCGAATCGTACCTAACCCGATCCGACTCGGTTTCCCTGACCGAGTCCGACTCGGTCAGGGTCAGGCCGACTCGGTTAGGGTCAGGCCAACCGTGCATCGGATTGGTTCGAGTTAGATGTCCCGGACTCGGTCCCGGATCGGATCGAGTTCGGGTCAGCCTATATAGATTTTGGACCGAATTGAGTTGGACCCAATCCGATCCGACTCGGTCCGATGCCTAGCTCTAGCCAAAACGGTTACATAACAGTAGTAACCGCTACACATTATATGGTCAAAATGGCCATTACAGAAAGAATTTCAAAAAAAAAAAAAAAAAAAAAAAAAAAAAGAAAGAAGAAGAAGAAGAAGAAGAAGAAAAACCTGTAATGGTGCTGAAACAGAGCTGTAAAATAACAGCAATGGTGATGGTTGTACCATAATGGAACACCTTGGTTATGATACCAGTGCTATGGCTACTTTCGTTTTCTTTTTCTTTTTTGAGGAGAAAAAAAACTATATCAACCTTATAACAGCCCGTTATAGGCCATTTTTCCATAACAGCCATTATTGCGTAACAATTCACACAGTTACTGTTACTGTTATGTGACAGGGTAATAGCCGTAAATGAGGGGAGCCAATTTATGGCAAGAAGACCATGGAAATGTCGGCATGTGGAGAAATTTTTAAACCCTCTGACGAAACAATTAATGAAGAAGAGAGAGAGAGGGAGAACGAAGGCATGGCTGACCTATCAAACAGGTGTTTCAACGTCCTCAATTCTTCTCGAAGTGAAAAGCAGGATCGTGTGGAGGACAGCTCGCATGCAAGCATTGACCCAAAAGAAGCAAATGTTGCACTTCACTTAAACGGACTCACGTGCGATGCAAAGGAAACTCTACACAGGAAATACAATACCCCGAAGAAATGTCGTCATTTAGGACATGAAACAGGCCAGAAAAAGAAATGAGGGAGGCAACAGGGTCTCCAATGATTGAATCGGGTCATCAGAAGGATCATCTGCAAAATCAGTTTGTCGTTTATAGCGAGACTAGTGACAAACAATCATCTGAAGGAGGGCAGCAAGGGGAGCACGAACAAGACTTTTCAGTGTCAATCAGAGAGGAGGATTGTCACCAGGTTTGTTAGACGGATTCCTTCTGTGAAGTATCAGAAGATCTGAGATAAACCCAGATAGTTCCCCTGCTTGTTGTGAATCATCAAACGAACAACAGCACACAGGGGGAGTTAGTTCCAATTACCAAAATGGAAGCAAATGATGGCATCCTCTCTCGTCAGTTCCAAGATAAAAAAGTATCGATGGCTCAAGGTATGAAATGAATCAAAGTGGTCACAGTAAAGATAGCACATTTAGTGGGAGTAGTTTTTGGTGATAGACCAGAAGACTCTGGTTTTGTTTGAGTTCGTGGAAGAAAGGAGCAGAAGTTAAATCATCTAGAGAGTCCCGATCAGAATCTTGGTAACGTTATAGAAATGCCACAAATAGGGTATGAAAATGCATGAGAAGTGGGGGAGACTGTGAACAACTCCAGCAGGGAGGATGAGGGATCAACAAGTTTCTAATGAAGATATTCAGCTGGAATGTGAGGGGATTAGGGTTTCTGTAACAAAGAATACAAATTAAGGACACGTGCAAGAGGTATAAAGCCCAATTGGGAGCGTTTCAGGAAACCAAATTGAAAAGTATAGATCAGACCTTGGTGAATTCGGTATGGTGGGGTCAACCAAAGGAATGGGAAGCGATAGATGCGAATGGTGTTATGGGAGGCATTTTGGTCATATGGACTTCAACCGTATGGTGTAAGGAGGATTGTTGGAAAGGACAATTTTCTTTATCTATACTTTTTAAAGAAATTTCATTGGGTTTTTACAACAGTTTATGGGCCAGTTAGGCCAAGTTTATGTCAAGAATTCTGGTCTGAGCTAGATTCATGTTGGAGCCAATGTAAATACATGTGGTCCAATGGGCAGGCAAGGGTGATTAAATCAAAGCTAGATCGATTTTTTTAATTATCACCAGAATGGGTAGAAAAATTCTCGTTAGTGCATTAAAGAGGTTTGCCAAAGCCAATACCTGATCATTGTCCAATCATGCTAGAAGTGAAGGAAGAAAATTGGGGTCCACATCCGTTTAGGTACAAACTCGCTTGGCTAGAAATAGAAGGTTTTGAGGAGCAGGTGGCCGATTGGTGGTCTTTTAATACAAGGGAAAGCAGGTTTCATTTTATTTCAGAAATTAAAAATGTTGAAGGGCAAAATAAATGTTTGGAAAAAGGAGGCTTTGGGGAGGAGAGAAGAGGAGTTGGCAAGATTATTGCATGATATTCAGTTGTTGGATATCAAAGAAGAGGCACAACGTTTGTTGGAAGATGAAAGACCTTGGAGGGAAGTTTTCAAAGCTAAGTAAAATGCTAGATTACGAGAAGATGAAATTAAATGGAGATAGGGTTCAAGGGCTCTACGGTTAAAAGAAGGAGATAAAAATACGAACTTTTTTTCATACAATAGCAAGCGCTCGAGCAAGAATTAATAAAATCAAATCATTAATGGTGGAGGGGTTAAGAGTAGAAGGCAAAGTAAAGGTGTGTGACTCTATAGTAAATTTCTATAGAAGTCTTTTGGCAAAAGAAGAATGGAAGCGGCCTTCTCTTGATAATCTCTTTTTCAACTCCATGTCTCTAGATGCGGCAAAATCACTCGTAAAAGCATTTTTAGAAGAAGAGATTGAGAAAGCATTATCGGAACTGGGATGTGATAAAGCATAGGGGCATGATGGTTTTCTGAGAGCATTTTACCAAAAGTTTTGGGTAGTTAAGCTTGGTGTGATTGTTTTAATTAAGGAATTCTATGAATTAGGTCATGCAACTTTAGAATTAGGGGCCACATTTATAGCTTTAATTCCAAAGAAAGAGGGGACAAAGAGCCTAAGAGATTTCAGACCAATCGGCTTATTGGGAAAGTCCTTACAAGATTTTGGCAAAAATATTAGCTTTAGGATTCCGTGCAGCCATGGGAGAGGTCATCTTTTTATCATAAGGGGGCTTTGTGGAAGGAAGACAGATAGGGGACACAACATTAGTGGCTCATGAATCCATTGACTCATATAATATGAGAGGATTAAAAGGGTTGGTTTGCAAATTGGATATAGAAAAAGCTTATAATCATGTTGATTGAGATGTTATGGATTACCTATTGGGTAGGTTAAGTTGTGGGTAGAGATGGAATATTGGATGAAGGCATGTGTAAGCTTTGTTAAATTCTCAGTATTGGTTAATAGTTCTCCGAAAAGTTTTTTTAATCTTCTTCTTCTTCTTCTTCTTCTTCTTCTTCTTCTTCTTCTTCTTTTTCCAGCATACAGAGGTCTTAGGAAAGCAGATCCAATGTTCCCATACTTATTTCTAGTAGTAATGGAAGCTCTTAGTCGAATGATAGATAAAAGTGCAGAGGGGAATTTGGTGAAGGGCTTCAGTGGGGACAACTCAGAATTTCAAGTCATACACCTTCAATTTGCAGATGGATACATTATTATTATGCGAGGTAGATGATCTCAAGGTGTCCAATCTTCAATCAATCATAATTAGTTTTGATGTAGTTTCAGGCCTTAAGGTTAATATAAGTAAAATTGAAATATTGGGGGTGGGCATCTCTAAAGAAGAGGTTGGCCAGTATGTGAGAATATTTGGATGTAGGGCAGGTTCCTTTCCAACCACATATCTCGGCCACTGCTATGTATAGGAAAACCAGCAAAACATCTTTGGGACAAAGTGATGAAGAGATTCAAAAGAAAGGAATCACAATGGAAGACTTGATACCTATCAATGGGGGGAGAGGCTAACATTGATAAAGGTGACAGTGTCAAATCTACTGATTTAATTTATGTCCTTATTTAAATGTCCTAAATTGGTGGTACTCATGTTGAAAAAAATAAGGAGAGATTTCTTGTGGAATGGAGAGGATGATAAGAAAATTTTCATCGCATGAAATGGGAGGAAGTGTGCAAACCTTGGAATCGAGAGGGGGCCAGATTATGAAACATAGAACTTGTGAATTTAGCATTGCTAGGCAAATAGGTTTGGAGGTTTGGAGAGGAGGAAGGTTCCATATGGGGAGAGGTAATAGCTAGGAAATACGGGCTAGAGGGGAGGGGTAGATGGATTAGGGCATCATCTCTATACATTGCATTTTGCTTATGGAAAGTGGCGGCATTGGTAAAAAGTAGGGTGTGGGCAGGGATAGGTTTTCATTTTAGGGATGGGAAAACCATTAAGTTTTGGGAGGATATTTGGGTGGGGGAGCAAAAGTTGTGTGAATTGTTTCCTCATTGGCAGGGATTGCTCTAGAGTCAGACTTAAGGGTGTATAGATGCTTTTAAATTCAAGGAAATACGGTTACTTGGGCTTCGTTGTGTCATAGGAATTTGAGTGAGGTGGAGATGAGTTAATTTGGTTAATGGATGTGTTGTCTGAGGTATCTCCGACACTTGAGGAAGCAGGCTCAATGCTATGGCTGAAGGAGAATCGAGTAAATTCTTTGTCAAATCTTTTTACGAGGTTATTAATGGGGCTAGCATTGACAGGTTCTGTCTGACATCTTTTGTTTGGTGTTATGGAACTCCTCCAAAGGTAGTAGTGCATTCTTGGTTAGTGGGAAGCAAGAACGTGTTAATACTAATAGTGAATAACCTGCGCGAAAAATTGATGATCCTCCCGAATGTCTGCATAATGTGTTATCAAGATGAGGAATCGGTGGATCATCCTTCCATTCACTGTCCGTTCGCAAGAAAAATTTGGGATTGCTGCTTTGACTTGTTCGGGGTCACATGGGTGTTGCCAAGCTCTATTGATTGATTTTTGTCAGCATGGCATAAGGGAGGTAAAGGGAAGATTGGCAAAAAAAGTGTGGCATTTGTGTTTAGTTGTGGGATTATGGTTCATATGGCTTGAAAAGAATGAGCATTGTTTTAGAAATCGGCAAGGGGAGGTTTTGGAGATTTTTAGTAGAGCTAAATCAAATGCAATGGATTGGGCGATTTCATCAAAGGTTATCTCCCAATTTCCAATCAGTTGGCTTGAGTTGTAATTTTCTTTTTTCTTGTTTTTGTCTTTTGTAAATTTTGGTTCCATCCTTTTATGAATAAATTTACATAACCATTGTTTAATACCTTGATTTTTACATGCCATATTCTTCTTTCATAATTTCCTAAAGAGAAATGATTTAGTGAGTGAAGTGCATAGAAACCTTCCCATCCACATAGTTGCATTTGGCCTCGTTGGCACTCACATCACCTACTAGATCATCCATTAAGTCCAACTCATTCTTCTTCCACTACTGTGCCAAAAAAAAAAGCACATCAATCAGATGTTCCTAAGCATTCGTGATTGGATCAATCTTGTCTATACATTTTTGCATGCCACTAACTATACAATTTGAATCATCCGGTAACTATGAATTTTCAAGGCAGCCCAAGAAGAGTGGACTTGGCCTAATGGACAATCCAGATAGGCGATACAGATGCCAACGACTCCAACTGCAGCAATGTGCATGGGAATGTTTCCGATACACAGCCCACTAGATCATCACTCTTTCAAAAACCTAAAGTTCATTACGCAGAAGAAGACTCTTCCCAAGACTCCTAAGGGCAATCAAAGGTGGACCCCTCATTATCAGACTTTTACTGGTACAGTAAATAAGGACTTTCCCCATTTCCTAACCATCGATAATAAGGTTAAGGTCCTGGTCATCCAATCAAACTGATTTTTTCAGGAGGGACAAACAATCAAAACTGAGCGGGACCCACATGATCGACGATCCACATCACCCATCAGCCATTTCCTTGCATAAAAATATGAACCTTCCATTTCCAATCCATTGACTGCATACTTGTGATCACTATGCCAAAGTAATTCTTTGGGTGGGATGGACAATCGAGAGTGGGCCCCACATCAGTATCATCAATGTGGACTGTCCATTTCCATTGCATCGATTGGTTGAGGGAGCGGTTGACAATGCTAATATCGGAAGCAGTCCACGCCACCCTCCCAAATTAACATTCTTTTCTATATATCTCCACTTAAAAAAAAAAGGTAATCGATTGTCCCAATGATTCCACCATGGAAGAAGGAATTCCATGGGTGAACTTTAGCTAAAGTATTTCTACGAGGAAAGGAAATGTCTCAACCCTCTCCAAGAGTCCTGATTGGGTTCAAATACCTCAATCAAAGGATTAGCAATTCCGTCTAAACAGTAAAAATCAAACGGTTCAAAACCCAAAATCAGAGAGAGAGAGAGAGAGAGAGAGATTTACCTCTTTTCTTCTTCTTCTAGAGTAGGGTATGGGTGGGAAAGGGTGTGAGCTACGGAGAGATCGTATGGCTCGACGCAGAGAAACACGGGGGGCGCTGATTTCCTGCTTAAGCCTTTCCAAGACAGTTCCTGCGCAAGGATGCCGGGTGGGGCCCA
Source organism: Magnolia changhungtana (assembly GCA_030180095.1). Lineage (NCBI taxonomy): Eukaryota > Viridiplantae > Streptophyta > Magnoliopsida > Magnoliales > Magnoliaceae > Magnolia > Magnolia changhungtana. Next base: position 2,733,897 of record JASAUF010000098.1, read on the forward strand.
AGAAATCCTCCCCGTTCATCCGTTTTGCGAGCTTATTTTAGGATGTATGACCCGATCCAAAACTTAAATAGGTCACACGAGAGGGAATATTAGGGAAATAAATGTCTACCGTGAAACATTCATGGTCTCCGCTTTGATGTTTATATGCCATCCAAACCGTTTATAACGTCATTACCAATAGGATGAAGTAAAAATTAAGAATTAAAAATAAAATTAGCCTGACACAAAACTTACTTTTATGGCCACAAGAATATTTCAACGATTCTCATTGAATCCTCACTGTTTCCTCTCTTGTGTCCCACTTTAGTTTTGGATCCACTTTATTTTTGGTATCATGCCCTAAAATGAGATAGGAAAACGGATGAACAGGTAGATTTCTCATACAAATGGCGGTGGGCCCCACCCAGCATCCTTGCCCAGGAACTTCATCCGCATCCCAGAGGCACGTTGCCGTCGGATCTGTGGGGCGCATCGTAATGTAAGTGTTTTATCCACGCTATTCATCGTTTTTCTCAGATAATTTTAAGATGCGATATTAAAAATGAGTTAGTTACCAGCTTAATTGGACGACAAAATAGGAATTGAGCGTCCAACATTAAAAACTTCTTGGGAGCCGGAGAAATTTCGGATCAAGCTGATATTTGTTTTTTCACTTCATCCACGTCTACATGACCTTGTGAATAGATATGATGGTAAAAAACATCATGGCGGCCCTTAGAAAGGTTTCAACGGTTGGTGTCATTATCGCTCCAGCTTCCTTTGGTGTGGTCCACTAGATGTGTGGACTTGCCTAATTTTTAGGCTCATGTCTTAAAATTATCTGAGAAAATCTATTAACGGAGTGGATAAAACACTTACATCACGGTAGGCCCCACAGAGCCCCGCTCGGATGAATTACCGTCCGGGCAGGGGTAGGACGCAATCCGCGTCCGTTGCTGTCAAAACCCGGCATGCATTGTTCAGAAGCCCAAGCCCAGCCTCAAATGTATATTATGGACCCGAGTCCTAACCCGAATATTTCTCGGATCCGGCCAGGTATTGCTAGGTTCAGGTCCTTTGGGCTCCGGACCTGAATCCTATTGGGTCTATCGGGTCTTTGTGCTGGTATCATGTAAGCGCATTTACATAATCGAGACCACCCGAATTTATGGATTAAATTGCACACACGTGTGCCGCTTTAACACATGCCTAGTGTGTAAACCGGCTGTCTTGCGTGCATAGAAGCTCCAGTGCTCTCGGTTGTATTGGTTCATTTGCACAATCTAATCGATTGATCTGAACCGTTGATCAGGCCCATTACACATTTCACGGCATACCATAAAACAATTGCACTGTTTGGATGATCTAATCCATCTTTGAGTTGCTTTGTTTTTCTGTGGCCGTTCGTTTCCCAAGCAATGGATGTGATGGTTATGATGGCCTAACAAAAGAGATTCTTAAGAATCTTTAGTAGTCGATGATGGTCCCTAACAAATAGATTGATAAAATTGCTGATTTGACCTGTTTTGTGAAAAATGATCTTGACCATTCATTTTCAGCCCATTGATCAAATGCGAATATTTTTGCAACATAACCCATGAAATTTGCATTGAACATAATGAACGGTCCAGATCAGTGGATTGGACTCGCTATGCGACTCGATGCAACTAGGAGAACTTATAGTGCTTGGAGAGCACTGGATCACATCTCTTTAACATATATTAGTAATAAAGCTCATTGGACCAGACCAGGACCCACCCACCTCAATTTTAACTGGTCCAATGCAGTTGATCTGACCTGAACCTAACTTGATTTATAACTAGGGTCTAAAATGGCTCATACAAACCTAAACTATTTTTTAAATAGGTTTGAAAAATTGGACAACTTCTTAAGAATCCTTAGGTGACAATTTCAAATAGAAAAATTTTAATCATTTCAATTTAATTGAAAGAGGATAAAGAGAGAGGTTATATCTATCTGTAAATAAGAATCTAAATCAGACATGATTCTCGATGACCAATAATTGATAATTAACAAGGAATTATAGAATAAATAATGAATTTTGATAATTTGATTATTCATTTAATTAATTTCAAATGACGTAATATCTTGGGTCTAGGGTGGGTTCGAGTCCTTGCCTCGGTGGTAAACTCTAGGGCATTTTAACACGAGAACTTTGGTTTGAGCATTCATAGGTGATGAAATCTCACTACCGCATGTGTGCATGGGTGTATGAGCAGAGCGTGTGTTTATATATCTTGAGTCCGGGTGTCTATTCTTGTAGCCTTGATTAGGCTTGGGGCATATTTTAATAGCCTCGCCTAGGAAAAAGAGAGGCAGGGTTTAGAGGAGTAAACACAAGGTCATGGGTAGAGTTGTACACAAGCAGACTATGGCTCGAGTACTCGCACGACTCGACTCGGAATACTCAACTCGTACTCGACTCGTCTAAGTTAGAGCCGAGTACGAGCGGGTTTCATCTACTTGTTTAGATTACGAGTAGAGTACGAGTCTGGATGTACTCGACTCGTGTACTTGACTCGGTACTCAACTCGTACTCGACTCGTACCTATATATATATAAGCAAAAAAAAAAAAAAAAAAAAAAACCCTACTTCACTCACCCAGTCGCCCGTCATTTTCAAGCATCCGCTCAAAACCCTTTTTTCCTTTAGCGGCTGTTTTTAAAAAAAACTCTCTCTCTCTCTCTCTCTCTCTCTCTCTCTCTCTCTCTCTCTCCCCCTCCCTTTCCCTGCGTTGTTCGACCGTCCCTCGTCTTCCATCTCTCTCTCTCTCACTCGCCCGTCCACTGTCTGGCAATGTTAGACGCCCGTCCCCTATCCGCTCGTCTCTGCGGCCTATCTGGTGCCTCTGTCCGGTGATAGAGCTCCTCCCTGCCACTCTTCCGGTGCCGCAGCTCGTCCCTGCCAGGCTGCCACTCGTCTAGTCGTCCGTCATCGCCCTTACTTCGCACGTGCCCGTCGTTCTGCCTTGACTCACCGGTATGTGTGGGTTTGATTTTTTATTTTTTATTTTTGATTTTTAGAAATTGTTTAATATATGTTAATATAAAAATTGTTTAGTATATATTTGAGATTAACCTGATATTTGTGTTTTTCCTAAATATCTCAAAATTAGAAAGAAACTCAAGGACGAGCGAGCTGGGCAGGAACGACTTCTGCTCGTACTTGAACTCGCTTCGAAAACTCGGACTCGACTCGACTCGTTTACTACTCATACTCGGGCGAGTAGAGTACGAGCAGGGAGTCCCTGCTCGTTGGCCAAGTAGAGCCGAGTACGAGCAGCATTCGGGCGTTAAGAGCCGAGTACGAGTAGGGCATGGGTTCTCATATCCATGGCAGTGAAATCCCACTGTAGAGTGAGTGACTGGGTGTCTGTAGGGGTGTGAGTGCATGTGTTTATATATATGGGAAAATGTACTATGCGCTCGAGCGCATACAGTCGTCCATGAGGTCGAGTTGGTGTGGGGCCCACCGTGATGTCGTTCGAACATCTACCCCCTCAGTCAGATGCACCATCCCAAGTGGGGCCCACACAGCTGAAAATCACCTCAATCCGTGACTTTTGTGGGCCACACCACGTACAGAAGTGGAGAGGGGTCGTGCACCATTGAAACATTCAAAACCAGTTGTGGGGGCCATTCGAGAGGTTTCTTCATGATCAAAACCGTCCATCATGTGTGTCCCATTTGAAAGTAATTTTAAACCACTTTTCAGGTGGTATCCACATCTCAGGTGGGGCCCACCAAGTGCTTTTACATGTTTTTGCTTGTATACTTATGTTTTCAGATGGTATGGCCCACTTGATCACGGTGGACGAACGATTTTGGGCCGTCCAGGCCCAAAATGGGACGGTGCATCTGGTGGATGGTGTGGATCTTCGAACGGAATCATGGTGGGGCCCACCCCAGCTCGACCTCACGGACGACCGCTTTACGCTCGAGCGCATAGTACCTTTTCCCTATATATATATATGGAAAAGGTACAATGCGCTCGAGCTGACAATAAGCTTATCATGAGGTCGAGCTGTGTGGGCCCTACCGTGATGCGTGTCGACCATCAACACCGTGCATTTGATGGGTACCCTTTAAATTATGAGATATCCCAAAAATCAGCCGTATACGGAACTCAAGTGGGCCATACCATCTAAAATTATGTGAAGACACCGTTAAAACATATAAAAGCACTTGGTGGGGCCCACTTGAGTTTTTCATGCGCCTGAAACTTGGTCTGAACCCTCATTCAAGTGGGACACACATAATGGATGGGCTGGATTTGCAAACCACATCTCGGTGGGCCCTCAAAAATGGTTATGAATGTTTTAATGGTGTACGGCAACCCCTCTCCACTTCTGTATGTGGTGTGGCCCACAAAAGTCACAGGTTGACTTGATTTTTGGGATCTACGCCCACGATGGAATGGTGCATCTGACTGATGGGGTAGATGTTTGAAACACATCATGGTGAGGCCCACACAGCTCGACCTCATGGGACCCCCCCCCCCTACACACACACACACACACACACACACATATATATAAACAAAATTGCCACTGGAGGCAGATCAGGCTCAATAGGCAAGCCCTAAGAAAAGGGATTGGGCTATTCCCATGTATGCTTATGACATAAATACTTTTTAATTGGGTAAAATTGACACCATTTGTGATATAGAATGGGTAAAATCTAAATCATTAATTGCTAAGCATGTCAATAAATTAAAATTACCTAAATACCCTTAACCCCATTAAATATCCAAAGTCCACAACTTTTGAAAACTAATTGCATGATTTAAACTGTCCTTATTATATATGATAACGTGCAAAAGAATATAATATTAGGGCCTGTTTGGCCAGGCAAATCCCACGGTATTAGGAGGGATGGGATCGGCAATATCCTGGGATAGGCATGACGAGCCAAACAGATCCGGTGAACTTGTCCCGGGATATGAGCAATCCTATGGATCTTAAGACAATCCACTGACATCACCATCATTACCTTAAAATTGATCCTATCCCTTGGTTGGATGGATTGGAAGGTAAAATCCGGGATATGCACGGCGTGCCAAACAGACCCAGTGAACTTGTCTGAGGATATAGGCAATCCCATGGATCTTAAGACAATCCACTGACACCATCAGCATTACCTTAAAATTGATCTCATCCCTCTTAATACCATGGGATCTGCCCGGCCAAACAGGCCCTTATTCTTCATTATCATTGTTTGTTGGCATTATTTACTAGTGCACAGTGGAATTTGAACTGTGTATTGCTTTCTGTTGAATTTGGATTGAAGATCAAGGTGGGCCACTAGATGGTGTTGGAATGTACGTGGGTGTGCGAGCATGTGTGCGCATGTACTAAAATGCTATCCCGCGCTTACCTGCACCTTAACAAGAGTGGAAGGCAACATCATCAAATGGTGAGATGGAATTGGTTCATGATAGGGCTGAAAGTCGGGCGGGTTGGGTCAGGTCGGGTCGGGTCGGGTTGGTGCCCAACCCTAGCCCAAGGTTCCTATACCTCAACCCTAACCCAACCCAACCCAACTTAACCTTGGGTTGAGAATTCTCAACCGAAGCCCAATCCAAGCGGGCTCGGTCAAGTAGATATTGATGGGTTTTTCGACCCATCCTCGACCGGTCGAGAGCTCTGCTCGACTGGTCGAAGGCTGGTGATCGACCGGTCGAAGTTTCGAGTCGTAACTTCGACTTAAAGTCCAGCGACTAATTTTGCTATTTTTTACTGTAGCTAGGACTGGTCGAAGGAATGTTTGACTGGTCGAAGGGGACCTAGGATTGGTCGAAGACTAGGTTCGACTAGTCGAAGGTTACACAGTTTGTTTCGTGATTTTACGCGAAACTGTGGATTTGAGTCCTTTTGCAACAGGGATGCGGAAAGGAGTTTCCCAAAACTATAAAAGGGGTTGCCTAGAGTTTTTTCTAGGGACACACACACAGCAAGAGGGTTTCTTAAAGCTTTACAAGGGATTTGCTAAAGGGTTTAGGGCTATCAAAGGTGAGAGAGAGGGAGAAAGAGAGAGAGGAAGCTTATAGAAGGGAGGTTCTGCTCGTGGAGGTTTTCTACTTTGCAATTTATATCTTAGCGCTTCTATGTCCTTGTAATCGGTTAGATCTCTCCGTTTTCTCTATTTCTCTTATTGTTTATCCACTCCTACGTGAGTGAAGAAGATTGTAACGTTCTACTTCATAGTAGATTGTTGATCTGGACGAGGTCCCGTGGTTTTTACCTCTTTGAGGGTTTTCCACGTAAAAATCTCTTGTATGGTGTGTGATTGATGCTTTGATTTATTTCATTGCTTTATTATCCATAATTCTGGTTTATTTCGGGAGGTTAGATCCTAAGGTTTGTGCAGGGCATCCCAACAAAGTGGTATCAGAGCTAAGTTCATTGAACAGGTAGGATCGGTTTTGAATTATGGAAGGTGGCTTAAGGATGATCAGCCTCAATGGTTCTAACTGGACCATATGGAAGGCTAAGATGGAGGACTTGCTTTATTCAAGGACCTATATTCTCCAATCTTAGGCATATCAGCAAAATCCAAGGATATGACTGATGATGATTGGAAGAAGACGGACTGAAAGGCGGTGGGGTTTATTAGACAATGGTTGGATGATTCCGTATTCCACCATGTGTCTACAGAAACCTCAGCTGCTAGCCTATGGCTAAAATTACAAGGGTTGTATGAGAGGAAGACAGCCGATAATAAGATATTTCTGATAAGGTGACTTGTGAATCTCAAGTTCAATGATGGTAGTTCTGTGGCCCAGCACATGAATGAGGTCAGCAATATAGTGAACCAACTCACTTATACGAAGATGGTCCTGGATGATGAATTGCAAGCTTTACTATTGCTTAGTTCATTGCTTGACAGTTGGGAGACATTGGTGGTGTCTCTAAGTAACTCCGCGCCAGACGGAAAGATATCCATGGAACAGGTAACCAGTTGTCTCTTCAATGAGGAGACAAGGAGGAAGTCTCAGGAGTCTACTCAGCAAGAGGCTCTTGTGACGCAGGAACGAGGGAGAGGAAAGAACAGGAAGGGCGGGAAGGCCCGAGATAAATCAAGAGGCAAGTCGAGTAACAGAAAAGATGTTGAATGCTGGAATTGTGGCAAGAAGGGCCACTACAAGCATAAATGTCGTGGTAAGAAGAACGACAAGAAAGAAAAAGGGAAGGAAGATGAATCAGATTCCACTGCGGTCGCTTCAGATGGCGACATGGTAGTTATTCTTTCTACAGATCATGACGTATGTCTCACGGCTACGAGTCAGGACACCGACTGGGTGATAGACTCGGGAGCTTCTTTTCATGCGACTCCACACAAGGACTCCTTCACAAGCTACAAGTCAGGTGACTATGGGACTGTGAAGATGGGAAATTCTGGCGTATCAAAAATCGTGGGAGTCGGTGATATTTGTGTGAAGACCGATGTGGGCTACACATTGGTTCTCAGGGATGTGAGGCATATCCCAGACCTTCGTTTCAACTTGATGTCGACGGGAAGGTTGGATGTGATGGCTATGAAAGCCGGTTTGCTGGTGGGCGATGAAAGCTCATCAAGGGTTCATTGATTGTGGCCAGAGGAAAGAAGTGTTGCACCCTATACAAGGCAAGTGTCGGTATGTGCAAGAGTGGGTTGAACGCAGCGGAAGATTCAGCTATTGACATGTGGCACAGGCGTTTAGGCCACAATGATCAGGGTCGAATATTGCATATCAGACCCCAGTAATTACTTGATTTTACGTACATGATAAGGTTTAATGGAGTATATTACTCGTGTTTTTATTACAGGATGAAATCAAGAGCGTTAATTGGAAAATGATGTTAAAAGTATGGATTGGATGCTCCGAAATTACCAGAGCACAGGATGGACTCCAGAAAACCAATAATGAAGATTTTACACGTTTGGGATTTGAGGAAAGCAAGCCAAAGGGGCTCGAAAAGGGTCCAGAATGCAAGATCACGTATTTCCCGCCATCCGATCAACTCAAAACTTCATACATGTGATGAGGGCCGTAAATCAACCGTACACATTAAATTTCAGCCCTTGAAGATCTTGGGAAGTGGTCCAACGGACAGATCAGCCCGTTAATCTACAATTTGGGACCTGCCTGATATTTGGAACTGCCTCAAAATTGGTCCTGACGATGGAAATAATATGAGAAAGAGGATGGACGGTGCAGATTTCTCAAAAATATCTCGGAGGGCCCTGTGTATGGGAAGTGTACACCGAGTACATGTTCGCCGCCCGTGCACTGCACGCTACCTCGGTCAGCGCCAGCGCTGACCCGAGGAGTTTTCGTCGAAGACGGAGTTCGCCGTCCAGCGATAACGCCGTCCGACTGTGGTTCGTGGTTGTGGACCCCACACGTCGTCCAAATGGACAATCCAAGCCGTCCATCCGCTTCCTGGGGCGACCATCACCTTCGCCTAGGTGGCAAAATTGCGAAAGAGAGCGAGGATCAGATCTTAACCATTCAAGCGCAGGACCAATGGTGCAGAAATTAAGCCGTGGGCCACACCGAATAGAGTCCAAAACCGTCCGTTCCTAGCCGAAACTTCAAGGAGAATGCAATGAACGGAGTGGATTTTCCATTTACTCGGAGGAATGGGCCCCACCATTGCCACGGAGGATGGATACGCGTCTGCGTAGCGTGATTCGCTGATGAGTTTTGCGGAAGACAGTGGACCCCACACGTCAACCTTCCAGAAGATCCGATCAGTCCATCGTGTAGAGGGCCACGAATACTACAAAACCATGCTGATAGTTACTCTCGTGCGTACACACGTGCGTGATACAGAGGCCACAAAAGGGGGCCCTGTAACGTTCAAATCTGATCTTTTCGTATTTTCTTCTGTGGGCCGCGTTAATGGACCTTCAAAACCACCCATTCTTGACTGAAATTTCGTCCTGAATTCAATGGACGGGGTGGATTTTCCAGAAAACACCTCTGTGGGGCCCACCGATCACGGCTGCGAAAATTTACACTTCGTGTCCTTCTACGACTCTGCCGCTGACCCCAGCCATCCAGCAGCTATAAAAGGAGAAGTTTTGGACGTGGGAGAGGCATTCAGAATCAAGGAATTCGAGATCCAGAGCCAGGGAGAGAAGAAAGAGAAGAAAGAAGAGAGGGAGATCGTTTGGTTTGGTGTTCCGTTTTTTTTATGAATTTTATTTATCCATCTCTTTTTATGGATTTTATGGGTCACTAATCTCTCAGCTAGAGCTGAGATGAAACCCCTAATTTGATTAGCTCTTGTATTGGTTGATTTACTTTGAATATTAATTAATTTGTTTCTTTCTCTAAGTGGGCTTTATGGGTTTAAATTCCATACTTCTCCATCTATGAACTTGATCAAAGTATATAGATGGATGTTGTTTGGATGCTTATTACAGTGCTGCAGGTGTGATCAAAACAGGTTTCCTATAGAGGAAGAAACAGGGTGCTTTAATGAATGTACATTCCATGTACCCGTCCAAGGACATGGGATGTATTGTTCATGGCATTGCTTAAAGGAATTAGACATTTTGTATGCCCGATTAAGGACACAGATTGTGCTTTCTCTATTTAAGTGGTATCAATTTAGATCAAGGTGAATCAACAGACAAAACAAGGGTTAGGATAATTAGGGGTGGATTCGAAAGTCCTAGTGCTCTCTCTCTGATTGAATTTTCTTCCCTGTTCTTAATTGTTTTATTTTTTCTTAGAATTGTGCTTAGTAGTTTATTCCATTCTTTGTTGGATTAGTTAAGGAGAATCATAGATTTGAATTGTGACGTCCAGTCCTCGTGGGAACGATCTCGTAATATGTACCATATTTACATCTGATTCGTATACTTGCGAGTTTAAAAATCATTTAAATCATGTTGGTTTAAATAAAACATCAGGGGACCTAGGACTGGTCGAAGACTAGGTTCGACTAGTCGAAGGTGAAGCAGTTTGTTCCGCGATTTTGCGCGAAACTGTGAATTTAAGTCCTTTCGTAATAGGGATGTGGAAAAGAGTTTCCCAAAACTATAAAAGGGGTTGCCTAGGGTTTTTTCTAGGGATACATACACAGCAAGAGAGTTTCCTAAAGCTTTACAAGGGATTTGCTAAAGGGTTTAGGGCTATCAAATGTGAGAGAGAGGGAGAAAGAGAGAGAGGAAGCTTATAGAAGGGAGGTTCTGCTCGTGGAGGTTTTCTACTTTGCAATTTATATCTCAGCGCTTCTATGTCCTCATAATCGGTTAGATCTCTCTGTTTTCTCTATTTCTCTTATTGTTTATCCACTCCTACGTGAGTGAAGAAGATTGTAACGTTCTACTTCATAGTAGATTGTTGATCTGGACGAGGTCCCGTGGTTTTTACCTCTTTGAGGGTTTTCCACGTAAAAATCTCTTGTGTGGTGTGTGATTGATGCTTTGATTTATTTCATTGCTTTATTATCCATAATTCTGGTTCGTTTCGGGAGGCTAGATCCTAAGGTTTGTACAAGGCATCCCAACAGATATATGCTAATATTTTCATTATTACATTAGTCTATTATATTTTCAATACAAGTTTTAATTTTTGTACCTATAATTTTATTGATTATATGTGTAGTTATTTATAGTTAAAAACTTCATTTTTTCTAAACAAACAAGCTAATATACAGAACAATTACTCCTTTAAAAGTCGTATCGTGTATCAAGCAATCTATTTGGGAGAGAGAAATCCGGCGTATCTTGTTAGCTTGAGTAATAAAAAATGACATGGACCAATGAAACCCGACAACATTAGAATTTCATGTGCCTTCGACATAGACGATCCGCACTCCTTTATAATTAATTTATAAGGAACTTATATATTGATCGGGTTCAGGTTGGGTCGGGCAACCTGAGACCTCAACCCGATCGAGCCCAACCCAAGTTTTCTCGGGTTGGTGTTTGTATGGCCCATGCCCGAGACCAAACCCGATACATCCTGCCCAAGCCCAACCCAATGTCGGGTCGGTCGGGTTGAACCCGCCCAACTTTCAGCCCTAGTTCATGGGTTGCCCCAAATTAACCTCATCTGTTGGTGCAAAACCTTAACCTTAACCCTAACTCTAACCCTGGCTCGTTGATCTCCGTTGTCTTATGGGTTAGACTCTTAGGTTAATTTTTGCTACTTTAGAAAAGTTGGTGACTCTTCAAACGTACACATGGCATGGTTAAATGGAAATCCAAGCCATCTATATCACTGACCAACTATGGCTGGACCATAAAAGCAATGAGAAGATAGTATTAACCATTTGATTTTTTTTTCCCCTTAGAATTTGGACCGTTTACGGTTCTGATTTGATAGCCATTAATTGAATGGTTAGGATTGCTTGATCAGTTTATTTTGAGTATGCGCTACATCCATAATGGGACCCTACAAGTTGGATGGTATGGATAGCTTTACATCTGTGTCACTTGTGAGGAGGATGCGGATACAGCCACTTTCTAAATATTGAATAACTGAAATGGGAGTCTACCCCTTGTTTTAGAAGGTCATCAAACGTGAATCACCTCATGGGGCCCACACGTGGAGATGGTTGGCTGTTACAAAGAGTCTACCTCCCTGGCATTATCACGGGTTGGTGGCCGTTTAAAAATCATGTGGTCTCTTGGTGAAGGGGCCCGGATTAGGTAGAGTCTGGGGTAACTACATAGTGGCTGATTCCCTGACCGTGGGGCCCACCTTGAAGTATTTTTTGTATATCCACTCCGTCCAACAGTTTTCCAAGCTCATTTTAGGTTATGTACCCAGAAATGATGCATACCCAAATCTCAAGTGGACCACACCACAGGAAATAGTGGTCGATGAACTCACACCATTAAAAAATTCCTAAGGCCCACAATAACGTTTATTTTCCATCCAAACTGATAAGGTCACACAAACCTGGACAAATGGAAACACAAATATCAGTTTGATCTAAAACTTTTGTGACCCCGAGAAGTTTTTAATAGTGGGCATTCAATTCCTTATGTGTGGTCTACTTAAGATTTTATTCCACCTCATTTTTTAGATCACGTACTAAAATGATCTGAAAAAACTATTGGATGGATTGGATATACAACACATACATCAAGGTGGGCCCAACGGTAGGGACTCACCCACTAAACTGTTACCTGTGAGGCTGGGACTCACCTAATCCGCGCTCCAGATGGCAAATGCATAGTTAAGCAAGAAGGATGTAAGCAAATCCTCAATACAATGTATGATCCGAATCATCTTAACCGTCCATCCGGGGAAATCCTTAAATTCTAGCTTGTCCAAACACCGTTATATATGTTCGCCTTTTGGCCAATCTACATGGTGGGTCATGACTGATGCCTCCAAGCTTAACCCACCACGGGTGAGATCACCTCTCGTCTAAGCCCAGAGGTTTAGACTGGGCCTTGCTTTTAGGTGGGCTAAAATAAATGGGCCGGTCCGGGCAGGCTTAAATCATACTTTTCTATGGGCCTGGGCCTAGATTTTATGGCTTTGATCTGTCTAACAGGGTTGTACAACCGTGATAGTTGGCCGATGCCCTGAAAGTGAAGACGATCCACTCACATTTGGGCCATTACATGAATTTAGATGTTTTTGAATAGTTGCTAATTGTTTTTATGCGTGGCTTACCTAATGATTGTATATGCCACATTTTTTGCGAATCCATTTATCATGGTATGCATGGGATGGATGGAACATACACAACATAGTGGACCCCACCAAAGAAACAATGGACAACCATCCAAAACACACACACACACACACACACACACACACACACACACATATATATATATATATATATATATATATATATATATATATATGTCAATGGTTCTATGCGGTCGACCTCATGGAAACTTCCCATGAGGTCGAGCTGTGCAGGCCCCACTGTGATGTGTTTCGAACATCAACCCTGTGTATTTGATGGATCAGCCGTATACAGAACTCAGGTGGGCCATACCATCTAAAATCATGTAAAGACATACTTAAAACATATAAAAGCACTTGGTAAGGTCATCTAAAATTTGGATGCATCTGAAACTTGGTCTGACACCTCATCCAATAGGGACACACACCATGGATGGTCTGGATTTGTGAACCACATCTCAATGGGCTTAATAAATTATTATGAATGTTTTAATTGGAGGGTAACCCCTCTCTACTATTGTATGTGGTGTGTCCCACACAAGTCATGGATTGACTTGATTTTTAAGCCTGAGGCCCACCATGGAATGGTGCATCTGACTGATGAGGAAGATGTTCGACACGCATCACAGTGGGCCACAACTCGATCTCATGGGAAGTTCCCCTCAGGTCGACAGCATAGAACTATTTCCACACACACACACACACACACACATATATATATATATATATATAGAGAGAGAGAGAGAGAGAGAGAGAGAGAGAGAGAGAGAGAGAGAGAGAGAGAGAGAGAGAGAGAGAGCTCTACAACTGTTTTATCTTGTTAAACTACAATATTTGGTCATACCTACCTAAAAATGTATTTATATCGGTTTCAAAATTATTCATATGCATGTAAAACTTATATATTTTAGGTGGTTGTCCATCATTTTCGATCATAGCAAAAAAAAACATCATAGATTGAAATTAACCTGTGCATAAGACTACTGGATAGTGTAATCAACCTTTATGTAATAGTCTATTACATAGTGCCTGTCGGACGTGGATTGCATCCTACCCTCGCCTGTCTGCAGTTAGAACGGGCAGGGCTCCTAGTCGCCACCATGATGTATGGATTTAACCGGCAACATCCATCCATTTTGCTGTATCATTTCAGGATATAGGCCTAAAACTGATGCAGATCCAAGCCACGGGTGGACAACACAATGGGGATTAAACTCTTACCATTGAAAACGTCTTGGGGGCCATGGAAGTTTTGGATCGATATTTGTGTTTTCACTTCATCTGTGTCTACGTAACTTTATAAGTAAGTTGGATGGAAAATAAACATTATGATGGTCCTTAGAAAAGTTTCAATGGTGGAGATCATTATCACCACTGCTTCCTGTGGTGTGGTTGACTTGAGCCTTGGATTTGCCTAACTTTTGGTCCTATTTTTAAAAGCCATGGAGAAATGGATGGACAGCGTGGATAAAACCCATACATCACGGTGGCCATTCGAGCTCTTGTCCATTTCCAGCAAGAAATGGGTGGGGGTAAACCCAAACTATTTTTGAATCCGTTAGAATTTATGCTTTCATTGTCAGTCTCAAGCTTTAAGAAAGGAGAAAAATTACATCAAGTTAGCAGTTGGTATTAATTCACTACGAAAGTGAATATGATATTCTAAACTCATGCTAGAGTGCTATGAAGGTTTGGCCTCTATAAAGTGAAACATCGTAACGAGATTTATGTAATTGTTCCCAATTATTTAGATTGAAGCTTAGATGACAACGATGACAATTGTTTAAAAACTCAAAAGTCAGGCTAGGCTTGAAATTTTACTAAGTTGAATCAACTTAAAGAATGGATCAAGTCTTTATTAGAGAGTCCTTATTTGACTGGCCTCCATGCTTAAGAAAATGAGTCCGGATCCTCTGCCTCCGGGAGGCAGAGAGTCTCTGCCTCCCGCAATCTTATTGGGCCACGTCACCGCGGCTGCCACGTAGGACAGCGATTCCGTTTCCGTTTCGTATTAAAAAAAAAAAAAAATCCTCTGCCGTCTTCCCTAACGGCAACAGAAACGCGAGAAAATCTCTCCGCCGTCTTCCCTAACGGCAACGGCACCACGAACGGCAGTTTCCATTTCCGGTTTGCGGTGATTTTGCAGACATTTCTCCTCCCTTCGTTTCTAATTTCAATTTCTTTCCTTTTCGAGATGGATTTCATCAAAACGGAAGAAAAAGAGGGGTTTTTTCTTCCGAAGATCGGAGGCCCTATTTCCCCAATTTCTCACAATCCCTCTCGCACATTTTCCACCGGGCAGCAGACAGTCGATTTCTACTATTTCATCTTTTCATCCATCAAAGATCCACCCCGCCTCAAAGGTATTTTTATTTTTTATATAATTTTTACAGATTATTTATTTTAGTTATTTTTTCCTCCATTCAAAATTCTAGGTAGCTTCAATGTCAGCTCCATCCAGTTAGCATGGAACCTAAACTTTTACTGCTAATTTCATTAGACTTCAGGGCATTCTGTTGAAAAGCAAAAAAAAAAAAAAAAAAACATCTTTCAGACCATGACCAATGCCCCAGTGGGTCCTGAGGAGAATACCTTTCTCATGAATTTCAAAAATACTTGGAGGACAATGGTTTAGAATCTATGCAACTTATATACACTGAAGGAGAGGAGAATACCCTTCTCATGAATTCCAAAAATACTTGGAGGAGAATGGTTTAGAATCTATACAACTTATATACACTGAAGAAGCATCTAAAAATATGTGCTTGAGATCTTGTGAATGGTACTCAACAAGATAAATAGATCAGTACTCCAACAAATATTTCGTAATTATTTATAAATTTTATAAGAAACTGTTTTGTAATTTTTATTTCTAGCGAGATCTTCCTGATTATATCCTAAGAAAAATTTCAAAATCTTAAAATCTCGTAGAATTTCCCAAACTGAGAAATTGACAAAAATGAGATTTGTGGCAATGGTGATAGCATTCCCAAAATCTACTAACTAATCAAGCATTGATCTCCAATTCCTCGATTTGCTACAGGGCACTAGAAACATGCACTTTTCAACAATAAGTCACTAACTTCTGATCAGGAATCTCATAATTCCTTACCTTGATGCAATGACCTAGAAAAAGGTACCTTCATAATGAAAACAGATTTGGAAAGAAAGGAACAACAAAATTTTTAAGGATGTCCAGATTTCCTCAAAATCTCTTATCGAAAAGATTCAAGGGTTGATCTTTGTATGGGCATTGCCATCTTCAAGATTCAAGGGTTGATCTTTGTATGGGCATTGCCAATCTCTTTGTATAGGCACCGAAAAATATGATATACTATATCAAGGTGATGATGGTATGGAGACTACATAAACTGATTTACCAGACAACGGCATAAGTAATATGGCATTCCCCTATAGCTGTGTTATTTGCAGTAAAATCTAAAGTGCCCTAATCGAACACTAATCAAACATGATTTGGTGGATCAGGGCCTGTTACATGTCATCATCATCATCGTTGTCGTCATCGCCAATCCCAATTAGCAGGATAAGGCTTAGATGATGATGATGATGATGATATGTAATGAGCCCTAATTCACCAAAGCATGCTTGATTTTTGTTCAATCAGGATTTGTTTTCTCGACTTTTAGTAAATCAAGCTGACACTGCTTGACAAACAACATTCTTACTAAACAATGGCCCGTTACACCAAATACATGTCAAAAAAAAAAAAGATTACACATTTTGGATCCTCACATTTTAAAAGAATTTTTTACCAGTAATTTTAAAGATTTCTTTCCAAAATTAGCATCAAATAATTTTGGAAGGTCGGACATTAGTGCGAATTACAAAATCAGCATCTGAAAATTCACAATTTGAAATGCTCGCTAGATTCCCACCAACCATCTTTTATGGTGGATGGTAATGTGGGTACTGACACTCGTTGTTGATGCATGCGTTGAAGGAGTGGCCTTGAATTGGGAGTTTCATGGAGAGAGCGACACTGGTAGGAATATATATATATATATATATATATATATATATATATATATATATATATATATATATATATATATATATATATTTCATTGTTGAAGAAATCAAAGGATCACTTGTATACTCAATAGATGGACAATGCAAGGAAGATTTGACCCTTTAAGAGATTGGTGCCTCCTGCATTTGGCACTTGAAGGAAGAGTACAAACCTGGTCCATCTCAAGCAAGTTGGGTCATAGATCTAGATTCATTCAGAAATGAATTAATGATACATCATTTTACTAGATAACTTGTAAAATGTCTGGGAACTTTTTTTTCTTTGAAAGATGACCGAAATTTTATTAAGCACAGTGGAAAAAGTTACAGGCTACTTTTCCATGTTGTCAGAAAGACCATGATTGTTACTGCTTCCTCTGCATGCCTTTTATCTTGTCACAAATTCGGTATTATTGAATAACTGGTTAAACATTCTTTTTCTTTCAAGCTCTTGAAAAAAAAGAAGAAGCAACAGTTTCCTTTCAAGTACCATAGGCTTATCCGATGCTTTTTGAAGTACATCTATCAAGCATTGATTCTAGAAAATTTGATATTTCATTATAAATAGTTGATCAATTCAATAATTCAAGTTCGACCATCCCATGTACAGTAAACTTTTCTAAAGGTTAAATATCTATTATTTATCCACTGCCTGTTTCTGATATTCAAGGTTTGCACCTTGTTATTCAGTGTATGTGAAGAGCTCTCTGTTTCCACATTCTCCATCACCTTGCCTCAAGTAAATCTTCGGAATCCTGTATATTTTAGTGTAGCCATGGTATTATAATTTGGTGAAATATTTGATGGGAATAGGAAAAAGAGCAACATGATAATGAAGTAATTAACCATGACATGGATCTCACAAATAGTCATCTTTATATTTGCTAACTTATATCTTTGTATCTGTTCATCTGGTTTGGCACTGGTGTACCTTGCCCATAGCATTGTATTAGTATATTTTCAATTACTAATGGGCTCTTAATAAAATTGTGCCCCTTCGTATTCTTTTTTCTCAGAAATACATTCTTGGTTTTAAGAAAACTCCCACGCAATCTTCAAAAAAAAAAAAAAAAGGAGAGAGAAAAAGAAAAAAAAAAAGGAATGGGGGCTTAAGCGAATCAAAATCACAGAGAGCCTCAACCACTCCATGACTTTCTGGTAAATCAGCCAGTCGAAGACGCCCTCCTTCCCTCCCTCTTCGTGATTTTTGATTTTCTTAAGAGCCCATTCCTAATTGAAAATATACCAATACAATACTATGAGCATGGTCAATAAAACTTGTCAATGTTTCTCCTTCAAATGGTTTGCAATCCTTTCAGGTTTTTTGCACAAAACCTAAAGTGCCTGTTACAAAACCTTATTTGCAGTAAAAAAAGGAATTTGACAAGTCCATTATGGTCAATCATCTTTTCAATTATTTTTCCATGGCAAAACAAATCAAAATCTATCCTCCGTTAGTTTGAGATGTTATGGAATTTGACAAGTTTTATTGAATTGCCTGTATGTTGTTTTTGAATTGCCTGTATGCAAAACTAGATTTTTAAATGAAGAACATTGGATGTTGTTTTTGAATTGCCTATATGCATATAGACTAATAGGACATTTTCAGGATTATTCAGATTTACTTACAGATAGAAGTGTCCTGAATAATCACTCCTATCAAAATTTAACAAATTCAATGAAAAATATCATGCAATTCGACACTACTGCCTCTCGTTTGGTAGACAGCCTGAAAACGAGTTGAGCACTCCTCTCCCTCCAATATTAGTGGACATGAATCTAAAAGATCCATATCGAAATGGATACTTGAAATTTGTATATTGAATGGTCAGGATCTTCCAAGCCCATTTTGAATAGCATTAGACAAATAATCTGGATCACCAAACAAGGGGACCCACAAGTAGCTAAATAAAAGCATTAGGACCACCAGTCCCATTTATTTTTTTAATACATGCAGCCCAGCTAATTCAAACAGTGTTTTTGACCCATCTACACAGAAGCTTACTTGATGACAATACATGTTTATGGTCAAGCACAATGCCAAATCCCCATGTAATAAACATCCCTAACTACATATCTCCCTCAGCTAAAAGTAAGAATCTAGAAGTTTTTGGGCGGAGCCTTTGGATTTTGAATTCTTCCAGCAGGCCAATTCAAAATTTTGATTTTGCCTAGCTTAAACCCAGCCTATTGACATCCCTATGAGTAACAAACTTGTATGGTTATGTATCTATTTAGAAATTAGAAAATATTTTAGATCTTGAATTAAATCAAAGAGAAACATTAATACTTTATATATATATATATATATATATATATATATATATATATATATATATATATATATATATATATATATATATATAAGTAACATGAAGCTGATTTATGAGTCCTTGATGGACAAATATTTACGATTGTTTGATTATATGAATATGGGGACATTAATCTAACCGTTAGGAATTAAAAATAATATTAATTTTCTTTGATTGGTTGGCCCATTTATTCACATGTCATGTTCTCTTGTGAAGACATGACTATTTGCTGATGTGGGTTGAGACCCATGATAACAGTAATAAGAATTTACATACAGGACCCATGATAACAGTTGATTTCTTTGCAACCCCCTTGTGGACATGGATACCTTAAAAAAGATGACTGAAAAAATATCCTCAGATTTGGCCTTAGCTTTAGCTACAAGATATTGACATTTCCACCACTGTTTATTTTGAAGTTATTTTGCCACTATACAATAATTTGCAGTTAAAACTAAAAATTAATATGCCATGTGTATGCATAAATTGATTAGATTATTGTTGTAAAGTATGTCATTTATTTTCAAACACTATTTTTGCCTTTCAGGTCAATGGAAAATACTATTTTCTTCAAATCATGCACACCACATGAGGTGGAGGACATGTCTCAATCACAACCTCATATAGACATTGAATCAGAAAATGATATAAATGAATTAAGACGCTCTAATGTATATACGGGTGATTCAGGCATAGATGAAAATACATCTAATTTGAAAATTGGTAATGAATTTGAAACAGAGAAAGATGCATACAAGTTTTACAATAGTTATGGACGGAAAGTCGGTTTTAGTGTTCGGATTGATACTAGAACTATAGACCGTAAGACGAGAGTGGTGAAAATGAGAAAATTCGTCTGCTCTAGAGAAGGTAAACGACCATCTGATAAACGTGACGTACATGTGAAGCAACACCGCGATGAAACAAGAACAGGTTGTAAGGCATACATGACAATTAGGTTGGGAGTTAACGGTAAATATCAAATTACCAATTTTAATAGTGATCATAATCATATACTTGCATCTCCAGAAGAATCACATTTACTAAGATCACAACGAAAACTCTCTGTAGCTCAAGTAATGGTAGCTGATGATTGCGACAAATCCGGTATAAAGCCAAAAGCAACATTTGATTTAATGAGCAGACAAGCTGGTGGTCGACAATATGTTGGACATAATATGGTAGATTTTAAGAATTACTTACGGACGAAAAGGATGAATGCAATGAAACAATTCGATGCTGAGGGTCTACTGCAATTTTTTAAAACAAAGCAAGTTGAAGATCCAAAGTTCTTTTACTCCATTCAAATTGATTCTGAAGATCGTATTACCAATATTTTTTGGGCAGATGGAAGAATGATTTTAGATTACGATCTTTTTGGAGATGTGGTTTGTTTTGACACAACGTATAGAACAAATGAGTATGGACGACCATTTGCACCATTTCTTGGTGTTAATCATCATAGACAAACAGTTTTTTTTGGTGCTGCACTTCTATATGATGAAACCATTGATTCTTTCAGATGGTTGTTTAAAACTTTTTGTGATGCAATGTCGGAAAATGCCTCAAACCATTCTCACAGATCGTAGATAAGGCGATGTCAAGTGCGATTAAACGGAATTAACAAGAACAGTTCACCGTATTTGTGTTTGGCATATGTTTCAAAATGCGTGCAAACACCTTAGTCATTTATTTAATTCTTCTGAATCTTTTGGCAACGATTTTAGTAAATGTGTCTATGATTTTGATGATGAGGGTGAATTCCTCCATGCATGGGAAACAATGATTCAGAAATATGATCTTACAAATAATACATGGTTGCAACAATTATTCAATGAAAAAGAAAAGTGGGCATTAGTGTATGGAAAAAAAGTATTTTGTGCTGATATGAAAAGCACACAACGTTGCGAAAGTTTGAACAAGGATTTGAAGAGATACTTACATCCAGGGCAAAATATTCTCAGATTTTTTGAACACTTTGAACGATTGGTGGATGATAGAAGGAACGCCGAATTAGAAGCAAATTTCAAAATGACTCAAAGTTCACCAATTGTGTTGTTTCCTATTAATATCTTGGAGCATGCAGCTAGCGTCTACACGACAACCATTTTTAAATTATTCCAGTCTGAGTATACCAACAGTCTTGGTCAAACTGTTGAAAAACTAGAAGAGTCTGGGATGGTGATTAAATACCAAGTACGTGAAAGTAAAAAGCATAGACTCCACATCGTTACCGTGAACTCAACGGATGAATTTTTTGAATGCAGTTGCAGAAAGTTTGAATTTATGGGTATTTTATGTTCCCATGTATTAAAAGCAACAAATCATACCCTCACAAGACTGCCATCGAAATACATCTTAAAGAGGTGGACCAGAGAAGCTTCTTCATATTCCTTTCCGTCGGTTGTTAGAGGATGTGGCTTGGATGGAGACTCTAAGAAACTACGTTCTCATCGTTATAACAGATTGATTTCCAACTTTGTCAAGTTGTCATCAATGGGCTGTGAAAGTGAAGAGTCATTTCAATGTGTTACTAAATATTCTGGGTTGATGCATCAGGAATTGCAAAAAATATTTAAAGAAAAAGCAAAATTAAAAGGACCATCATCCACTTGAAGATTGTTGCAATAATAATGAGAGTTATAGACAAGATGATTGTGTAATTGTAAATGTTGACAATGCACAGTTGAAAGACAAAATCATTGAAATAAAAAAAGAAGCTCATGAAACAAGAATGGGGAATCTCAATGACTTTAACAAAGAAGATCGTGGAATTAAAAGAAAAGGAGCTGAAATTGATGAAGGTAAAGAAGAGGCTTATAAAATCAAGAAAAAAGAGCAATGTCGTGGTAGACGTAGATTTAAGAATTGTTTAGAAAAGGGAAAAACAAAGAAACGCCAAAAGAAATTGAAGAAAAGTGAACCAATGCTATACCCTACTAATGAAGATCTCAGAGATGCGTCAAATCCAATCCATCATCATACATGTCTCACAAAGGTACATTGTAACTATCTTGATTTAATATGTATAAATTTAAATATTTTAAAATCAATTAAAAAAATCAAATGATAAATTTATATTTATTTGTGAACTTGATTTTCATGTTGTTACTTGTATCAGGAATATAATGGTGTTTGTTTGGATCCCGTGACTACGTACTTTCAATCAGGGTTATCTCATTCCGTCATTCAACCACATCAATCCGTTCAGGACCATCTCCAACCCTCGATTCACTTTCCTAATAATTTAAGTTTCACTCAATTACTTAAGGTACGGAATTGCATTTATAATAAATTTAAATAATGTATATTAATTCTCTTATATTTTTATGAAACTAACTTGGATTCATGGAATGATCAATATGCAGAATACTACAAATTACGCATCATGCCAACATCCTATGGCAGGTAGTAGTAGTAGTTCAATAATTGGAAGAGAAGGACAACAACCATAAAGCTTTTGTACTATGACGTAATGATGATGGTTGTTATGGAGGAAAAAAAACCATAAAGCTTTTGTGGGTTTTGCCTCTTGTTGGGCTGGTGACGATGAGAGATGGGCATATGGTTTTGAAGATTTGAACGTGACTGAGATTTCATATGTGGAAGCTTATGGTGTTTCCATCAGGTTTTTTATGATGGGCCTCACTCTTCTTCAAGGAGCTGCTGCAAAACGAGTTGTTATAGTGCATTTCGATATTTAGATTCTATTAGCAATAGTATTTTGGTGAACTCTTTTTTTTTTTTTTTCTTTATCCATCCCATGGATTGTTGATACTGGGGTTTTTTTTTTTGTGTGATATTTGCTAATGGCATTGATTTTAGATAGTCATGAAGTGATTGTTTTAATCCATTTCTTAGGACCATTTGATTTAAAAATTTCTCCCTTATCCATCTTTGCTTGTCTAGGTGAAGTTGAAGTGGAGGCATCTGAAATTGTTGTAAGTAGAGCTTCTGGAAATCTTGATATGCAGGAGGATCAGTGACATAAATGGAACAGCCTTGACTTGTCCACCACAAATTAGATGGACAAAAATAGAGACATTGTGAGTTGAATTCTTATCTCTGTCTTCCTTATGTAGCTAACATTCCAGTGTTATCAAAATACGTACACATTTGAGTTGTATGTATGTCTTACATATAGTAAACATACATATAGAAGCAACCTCATCAGGCTTTAATGGAGCCTAAGCCATTTTTTAAAACATATTAGACTCCATTTGGTCGTCACAAGCCAAATGGAGCCTAAGCCCCTTTTTAACTCCGCCAATGCAACTTCTTGCATTGCCGGTCCCAAGCCCGGGTAAAGGAGGAGGGAGAATGGGCATCAAGGTGAGTTGTGTACTATTCATTCATTTGTATGATTGTAGCATGTATTTTGAAGATATTGTTTTGATTGATTCAGATATGTTTTCATTGCGGCTTGCATTGTGTTTGCCATTCAATCAATTCATAAGTTCACTCACATCCAGAAAATCAAACCATTCCAAAACACATGGTAGGCTGGACATTTCAATTGGGTGTTGGTGGTTTTGACTAAAGGATTTGCATATTTTCCTTTGATATATACACACACACACACACACACACACACACACACACACAAACCAGGTAAAGCAATAAAGGCATCCAATTTATCAGTCCAGACCGTTGTGGATGGGCCATATCCCAAAAATCACATGGTAGGCTGGACAACCTTAGCAGTTCGCTTGATGGTATCAAACATACTATGAAAAAGGGGAAAACGAAGTGAATTGTCCAAGTGCAATTGGCAACTGTCCATCTGTTTAACAGTTAGAGCCATTCAGTCTCAGAGATTCAATCATTCACAGCGGGACCTACAATTGGACTGTTTAGATTGAGCGCATATTGGACACCCAGTGGTTGCACACATTCATATGATTCATTGGACTGTTCCACAGGCCCAGATTATATATAATTGTTCCATCTTTAACCCATGATGTGGTGTTAGACAATCTGGTTGTGGTTGGGTTTCACTCTTCATGGTCAGTGATTCCCTTTTTGCTATTTTCAGATGGCAAGTCAAGAAAAGAAGGGAGAAGTAGCAAAAAAGGGCTAAATAAATTGAAGAAGTTATTGGAAAAGGAAGGTTTTGTTGAACCCCTTGAAGTCAATCATATTTGTTCTGAGAAAGAAGATGGCCCAGAATTCATGAAAGGTATGCATTAATTCTCAACTTATGCTTTTGTTTATCTTTAGCATTTATTTAGCTGCTTTTATATTAATATAACAAAGTAAGTCAAGCTAGAAAGTTTGATGGACTAGATTAAGTTGGTTTGGGTTTTAGATACACGTGTGTCATGTGCCACTCAAACGTGGCATTTATTACAGAAAATAGGGAGTTGGTGATTTCCCCCATGATTGATTAGATATTGAGCTTATCCAAATAGAGCCACATCGAGCAATGTTGCTCGACGGGTAACATCCTGCCCTTGCACGGCTTGTTCTTCAAGCCCTGCTTCTCCCTTTCCCTTCCCCAGGGAATGACATTGTATCTGATATGTTGATCGTCATTGATGCAGCCTTGTCCTAGCTATTTGGGGTTGGCCTTTTGTTATCGCTTGAAATAGCATGTAGCTTCCCATATACGGTAGATGAGCAGTCTATCCACCCTCAACCTTGACATGTTCTTTGTGCACATTCTGCACGTGTGTAATATACCTATTTAGTCCTAAGATGAAGAAAGGCACTACTCCCATGGAAGTAGTAATGCAGGCTTGCATCACTGGAAACATGTTGTTACTACATCCCATTTGATCTCACAAAATCAAAAGCCATCATTGCAAGATTTAAACAAATAAAAATACCATAATGATGAAATTTTGCTTCTAAATGGCTCTTTTTTTTTTCTCAGCAAGGGTCGTGGGATGTAGAATTGCTGACTCAATACTTAGGTATAGATTTTGGGGAGGAACTGGTGCAGTCAGATATGCAAATCAGAAATTATGAGGAAAATAAGATTTTGGATACTTACACCTGATGGAAATTTTTATGTTAAAAATCAGCCTTGAAGTCGTGGAGATAAAGACATCAAGGCGTTCCTCTAAAAAGTGTTCAAGGCATTACAGTGCATAATTCAACGGACTGTTGGTCAGCATGGAGGGTAAATGTGGCTTCAAGATGTTGTTGTGCAAGTGCCAACCATCTCTTAAGTAAGGATGTTTTGGCATGATAAGCATGGGACATTTTCAATAAAACAATGGTTGTTCCTTTTGTTGCTAATCGAACCCCTTATAAAATCATTGCATCTTTATGGTTCAATGAAGCTTCTTCCACAAATCAGTTGAATTATTGGTGCATTGCCATCCCTTATCGCTTGAAATAGCATGTAGCTTCCCTTCATAATTATAGAAGACGCACAGGAGAGGTTATTGGTATAGTTGTCGGATGTGCAGGTGGACTACTGATACTCGCATCCATTTTCTATCTATGGTGGATAAAGGATGCACCTGGGCATATGCAAGTGCACACAGACTCACTAAGATTTGTATTTTCAACATTATTGCAAATTGTAGTTGTAATTGTAATTGATTAAATGAATGATTGTAATTGATTCATTATTGAATGAATGAATGATTGCAATTGAATGAATGAATGAATGATTATGCATGTTGTAATTGAATGAATGATTATGCAAGTGGTGAATGAATGATTATAAATTTTTTAAGTTGTAGGAAATAGCTACGGATGTTGACCGTAGCTGATAATCTGACAACCGTAGCTGTTATTAAATTTAGCATATTGCTACGGATCCAACATTACTTTTAGCTATAGGTACTTTTGGCCACAGAAATATTTGCTACGGATTATATCTGTAACTATTTTAATTTATAGCTACGGATTTACTCCGTAGCCATAGGTTTTAAACCTATTGTACGGCACCTACGGCTACGGTCGTGCTACGAACTAAAACCGTAAACATAGGTCTATGGCTACGGATTAAATCCGTAGCCTTTCCCAACTTTTTGGTAGTGTATCCTCATTCTGGTAGTGTATATTTGGAATTTTTTCACATATTTAAGCCTCTTTATTTGAAATTTGATAAAATAAATATGTGAAAAAATTCAAAATATACACTACCAGAATGAGGATGTTGTGAGTGAAGGCCACTTCAATAAAATTTTGATTTATGAGATGGATGCAATTAGGAAGGTTACAGGCAGAGACACATGCTGGTTGGATGGAGGAATTTAAATAATTTATTTTTTAAAGCATTTTTTTTTTTGTAATTTTTTTGAAAGCATGCAGAAACAAATGTCTGTTTTTTATTCTTTAATGTATGGCTGGATGGAGGGATTTTTTTAAACATTTTTTTTTTTGGGTAATTTTTTTGAAAGCGTGCAAAGACAAATGTAATTTTTTTTATCTTTAATGAATGGCCGAATTTGTATAAGTGAACCCCGTCACTTTGCACTGCAACCTCGTCACTTTGTCTAGTGAACCCCGTTACTTTGTACTGCAACCCCGTCACTTTGCACTGCAACCCTGTCACTTTGTCACTTTATCTAGTGAACCCCGTCACTTTGCACTGCAACCTCGTCACTTTGTCTAGTGAACCCAGCCACTTTGTCTAGTGAACCCCGTCACTTTATAATACAACCCCGTCACTTTGCATTGCAACCTCGTCACTTTGTCTAGTGAACCCCGTCACTTTGTAATGCAACCCCGTCATTTTGTCTAGTGAACCCCTCACTTTGTAATACAACCCCGTCATTTTGTCTAGTGAACCCCGTCACTTTGTAATGTAACATCGCCAATTCATTTAGTATAATCAGGTCACTTTCTATGGCAACCCGTCACTTTGTCTAGTGAAACCTGTCACTTTGCACTGCAACCCATCACTTTGCACTGTAACCCCGTCACTTTCTCTGGCTGAGACACATGCTAGTTGGATGGAGGAATTTAAATAATTTATTTTTTAAAGCATTTTTTTTTTTGTAATTTTTTTGAAAGCATGCAGAAACAAATGTCTGTTTTTTATTCTTTAATGTATGGCTGGATGGAGGGATTTTTTTAAACATTTTTTTTTTTGGTAATTTTTTTGAAAGCGTGCAAAGACAAATGTAATTTTTTTTATCTTTAATGAATGGCCGAATTTGTATAAGTGAACCCCGTCACTTTGCACTGCAACCTCGTCACTTTGTCTAGTGAACCCCGTTACTTTGTACTGCAACCCCGTCACTTTGCACTGCAACCCTGTCACTTTGTCACTTTATCTAGTGAACCCCGTCACTTTGCACTGCAACCTCGTCACTTTGTCTAGTGAACCCAGTCACTTTGTCTAGTGAACCCCGTCACTTTATAATACAACCCCGTCACTTTGCATTGCAACCTCGTCACTTTGTCTAGTGAACCCCGTCACTTTGTAATGCAACCCCGTCATTTTGTCTAGTGAACCCCGTCACTTTGTAATACAACCCCGTCATTTTGTCTAGTGAACCCCGTCACTTTGTAATGTAACATCGCCAATTCATTTAGTATAATCAGGTCACTTTCTATGGCAACCCGTCACTTTGTCTAGTGAAACCTGTCACTTTGCACTGCAACCCATCACTTTGCACTGCAACCCCGTCACTTTCTCTGGCTGAGACACATGCTAGTTGGATGGAGGAATTTAATTAATTTATTTTTTTAAGCATTTTTTTTTTGTAATTTTTTTGAAAGCATGCAGAGACAAATGTTCACTTTTTATTTTTTAATGTATGGCTGGATGGAGGGATTTTTTTAAGCATTTTTATTTTTTGGTAATTTTTTTCAGCATGCAAAGACAAATGTAATTTTTTTATTCTTTGATAAGTGAACCCCGTCACTTTGCACTGCAACCCCGTCACTTTGTCTACTGAACCCCGTTACTTTGTCTAGTGAACCCCGTCACTTTGCACTGCAACCTCGTCACTTTGTCTAATGAACCCCGTCACTTTGTACTGCAACCTCGTCACTTTGTCTAGTGAACCCCGTCACTTTGTAATGCAACCCCGTCATTTTGACTAGTGAACCCCGTCACTTTGTAATGTAACATCGCCAATTCATTTAGTATAATCAGGTCACTTTCTATGGCAACCCGTCACTTTGTCTAGTGAAACTTGTCACTTTGCACTGCAACCCCATCACTTTGCACTGCAACCCCGTCACTTTCTCTGGCTGAGACACATGCTAGTTGGATGGAGGAATTTAATTAATTTATTTTTTTAAGCATTTTTTTTTTTGTAATTTTTTTGAAAGCATGCAGAAACAAATGTCTGTTTTTTATTTTTTAATGTATGGCTGGATGGAGGGATTTTTTTAAGCATTTTTATTTTTTGGTAATTTTTTTCAGCATGCAAAGACAAATGTAATTTTTTTATTCTTTGATAAGTGAACCCCGTCACTTTGCACTGCAACCCCGTCACTTTGTCTACTGAACCCCGTTACTTTGTCTAGTGAACCCCGTCACTTTGCACTGCAACCCCGTCACTTTGTCTAGTGAACCCCGTCACTTTGCACTGCAACCCCGTCACTTTGTCTAGTGAACCCCGTCACTTTGCACTACAACCCCGTCACTTTGTCTAGTGAACCCCGTCACTTTGCACTGCAACCCTGTCACTTTGTGTAGTGAACCCCATCATTTTGTCTAATGAACCCCGTCACTTTGCACTGCAACCCCGTCACTTTCTCTGGCGGAGACACATGCTGGTTGGATGGAAGAATTTAATTAATTTTTTTTAAAGCATTTTTTTTTTTTTTTTTGTAATTTTTTTGAAAGCATGCAGAGACAAATGTTCACTTTTTATTCTTTAATGTATGGCTGCTAGAAGGAGGGATTTTTTAAATTAATTTTTTTAAGCATTTTTTTTTTTTTTGGTAATTTTTTTGAAAGCATGCAAAGACAAATGTAATTTTTTTTATTCTTTGATAAGTGAACCCCGTCAATTTGCACTGCAACCTCGTCACTTTGTCTAGTGAACTCCATCACTTTGTCTAGTGAACCCCGTCACTTTGCAATGCAACCCCGTCACTTTGTCTAGTGAACCCCGTCACTTTGCACTGCAACCTCGTCACTTTGTTAAGTGAACCCCGTCACTTTGCACTGCAACCCCGTCACTTTCTTAAGTGAACCCCGTCACTTTGCACTGCAACCCCTTCACTTTGTTAAGTGAACCCCGTCACTTTGCACTGCAACCCCGTCACTTTCTTAAGTGAACCCCGTCACTTTGCACTGCAACCCCGTCACTTTGTTAAGTGAACCCCGTCACTTTGCACTGCAACCCCGTCACTTTGTTTAGTGAACCCCCTCACTTTGCACTGCAACCCCGTCACTTTGTCTAGTGAACCCCGTCACTTTGCACTGCAACCCCGTCACTTTGTCTAGTGAACCCCGTCACTTTGCACTACAACTCCGTCACTTTGTCTAGTGAACCCCGTCACTTTGCACTGCAACCCTGTCACTTTGTGTAGTGAACCCCATCATTTTGTCTAATGAACCCCGTCACTTTGCACTGCAACCCCGTCAC
Source organism: Magnolia changhungtana (assembly GCA_030180095.1). Classification (NCBI taxonomy): domain Eukaryota; kingdom Viridiplantae; phylum Streptophyta; class Magnoliopsida; order Magnoliales; family Magnoliaceae; genus Magnolia; species Magnolia changhungtana. The sequence goes on from JASAUF010000098.1 coordinate 2,763,401, forward strand.
TTTCTCTGGCGGAGACACATGCTGGTTGGATGGAAGAATTTAATTAATTTTTTTTTAAGCATTTTTTTTTTTTTTTGTAATTTTTTTGAAAGCATGCAGAGACAAATGTTCACTTTTTATTCTTTAATGTATGGCTGCTAGAAGGAGGGATTTTTTAAATTAATTTTTTTAAGCATTTTTTTTTTTTGGTAATTTTTTTGAAAGCATGCAAAGACAAATGTAATTTTTTTTATTCTTTGATAAGTGAACCCCGTCAATTTGCACTGCAACCTCGTCACTTTGTCTAGTGAACTCCATCATTTTGTCTAGTGAACCCCGTCACTTTGCAATGCAACCCCGTCACTTTGCACTGCAACCTCGTCACTTTGTTAAGTGAACCCCGTCATTTTGCACTGCAACCCCGTCACTTTCTTAAGTGAACCCCGTCACTTTGCACTGCAACCTCGTCACTTTGTCTAGTGAACTTCGTCACTTTGCACTGCAACCCCGTCACTTTCTCTGGCGGAGACACATGCTGGTTGGATGGAAGAATTTATTTAATTTTTTTTAAAGCATTTTTTTTTTTTTCTGTAATTTTTTTGAAAGCATGCAGAGACAAATGTTCACTTTTTATTCTTTAATGTATGGCTGCTGGATGGAGGGATTTTTTAAATTAATTTTTTTAACCATTTTTTTTTTTTTGGTAATTTTTTTGAAAGCATGCAAAGACAAATGTAATTTTTTTTATTCTTTGATAAGTGAACCCCGTCAATTTGCACTGCAACCTCATCACTTTGTCTAGTGAACCCCGTCACTTTGCAATGCAATCCCGTCACTTTGTCTAGTGAACCTCGTCACTTTGCACTGCAACCTCGTCACTTTGTTAAGTGAACCCCGTCACTTTGCACTGCAACCCCGTCACTTTGTTAAGTGAACCCTGTCACTTTGCACTGCAACCCCGTCACTTTGTTTAGTGAACCCCCTCACTTTGCACTGCAACCCCGTCACTTTGTCTAGTGAACCCCGTCACTTTGTCTAGTGAATCCGTCACTTTGTACTGCAACCCCGTCTCTTTGTCTAGTGAACCCCGTCACTTTGTCTAATGAACCTGTCACTTTGCCTTTGCAACCTCGTCACTTTGTCTAGTGAACTTCGTCACTTTTCATCGCAACCCCATCACTTTCTCTCAGGCAGACACATCTTTGGTTGGATAGAGGAATTTAATGGATTTATTTTTTTAAGCATTTTTTTTTTTGTAATTTTTTTGAAAGCATGCAGAGACAAATGTTCACTTTTTATTCTTTAATGTATGGCTGGATGGAGGGATTTTTTTAATTAATTTTTTTAAGCATTTTTATTCACAATGTATGGCTGAATGCATGTGATATTCTCACTCACTATACATTTCTGACATCCGGGTCTTTTTTTTTTTTTTTTTTTTTTTTTTTGTGAAGATTATGATTTTCAGTGTTGGATTGGTAACATTGTGCAAGTAGACATTTGAGCAATGTAATCATATATATATATATATATATATATATATATATATATATATATATATATATATATATATATATTTCTTTTTTTTTTTGAAATGGATATTTATATTCTCAAATAGTTGAATTGTGTTTAGTGCCATAATGACCATATTGGAAAATTTGATGGAATCTAGACTTTCAACAACATCTTATTAATTGCTATTGGTATGATGTTAAGTTCTGTTACTATTGTTGTTATTATTATTATTATTTTAATTGAAACAAAATAGTTATTGCTATGCTTCAAATGATTAACTGGTACCTTGATTTTTTGGCAGTCATATCTTTCCATATCAGGTTAGAAAATGTGATGGAATCTAGCTTTTGGTTGTCAAATGAGCTCATATTTTTTTGTTAAGTACAAGAGCAGGGATGCATATTCGATCACTCTTGGAGGGTCCTGGATGCATTACTAGGTAATATTGGAATTTGGAAGGCTGATTTGAATGGAGCAAGTGATTGTGACAATTTATGAAATCAGATTGGTCAGGAATGCCAATTCATCATGGACTGACATTGACTGCTTTCAAGCATCCATTTTGTGAAACAGCTCGTGAGAAGTATCTGTCATTGAGGAAAGGTACAAAAGTGGATATAGCCTGTGCTTTAGAGGAGGTACTGGCTCTAAGTTTGACGATTTACTCATTCTGATCCATAGAATATTCTAATTTTTTTTTTTAAAGCATTTTGCTTGTCTGTCTTTTGAATTCTTACAGTTTTTAATTTAGTCATAGATATATTCCAGGAGCTCCACAATGCAAGGTCTTCATTTGAGCAGGTCCGCTTCAATCTGGTATATACATCTTCATGCACCCATTGGTTCCGTTGAATTCCAATATTTCCAGTAGAGATACATCGAACTGAGATTTCAGATACAGAGATAAATGATATCCTGTGGTGGGTTCCTTAAGCCGGCATGTTTCTCTTTATCCAGGTTACCGCTCTTTCTAATATTGAGGCAAAGAAGAGGTTTGAATTTTTGGAAGCTGTTAGTGGGACAATGGATGCTCATCTCGTTATTTGAGACAAGTACATCACATGTCCGTTTTTTTTTTTTTTTTTTTTATCAAAGACATCACATGAATGCATTTTTCTTGTTGTCCTTGCCAACAAGTGTGCTTCACGACTTATTCACTTGCTCACTAACCCTTTATCTGGTCTTTTCCTGCAGGGTTATGAGCTATTGCATCAGATGGAGCCTTACATCCATCAGGTTTGATTTTGTTTACATACTGTAGCTGATTGTGGCTCATTTACCTCGTTCAGTTCACTATCGCTAGATAGTATTATATGGCTTCTTTCCTAATAAAAGAGGGCTTCATGTTATGTTGTAATATTCCATACATTCTAATCTATACATGGAACTTGCCAACATGCACACAGATGCATTTCATGATAGCACCACAGCATGTTTCCAATTGTTAATGCTAAGACCTTTGTTTTTTTTTTTTTTTGGGTGGGGGAAGGCGACAAGAATTTTGTTAAGTACAAGAGCAGGGAAACAAGAGAAAGGATGATGAGAGATCATACCAACAGGAAAGCAAAACAGAGCTTTCCATCATATTTTCCTTATCTGTAGCTATTACTAGCTTCTGCATATTGCTACGGATTTCGTTATACTTTTACCTACAAATATTACCCGTAGCTATTTCATTACATAATACATTGGGGGCCACCACTTTAAATTTCTAAACTATACATTTATGGAAAAATGAGATTTTACGTTGGCCAGAATGGGACCCATGTGATGGGGAATCAAATCCCAAAATTAGAAGCCTGGAATGAACATTTTATCTTTGCTATGCTAACTGCTGTAATACAGAGCTGTTATGCAAGAAATTCTTTGTTATCAAAAGCAATAGCCTTGTTACAAGACTTTTCATTTCAAGATAAGCCAAACATCAATCATTTCATGTTATCACATTCCCATATGTTCATCATACAACCTCTAGTTTCCCACCTATTGTAAGTCACACAACATCAAATTAGAAGCCAATCATCGAGCATTTCACAGGGACTTTGATATGCCCATATAATCATCATGCAATCACTAGCTTTCCACCTTCTATCAAGCCACAATGCATCGAATTAGAAGCAAAGGCGCAACAAGCAATGGGTTCCTTCTTAGGCAGGCCATGAAATCGTCGAACTAATAGCACTTTCCTTGCCATTGTTAAACAAGTTGAATAGCTCGGATACCGCATCCATGAACAATTGTTTGAGAACACAAAATGTTGATGGTGGAATATAGGAACATTGCTTCCTGCAAGCATACTTACATTATCGTTATTCATGCTCAAAGATTGCGAATGGATGACATCTCGTAACTGTGCACACAATAGGATCAGAGACAAGGGGGCAAAAAAGGCAAAAAGCTTGTTACGGAAAACAATAGAGCAAATGTTACTTGTCTTGTAGGCAAAGCAAAGTAAAAACATAAATTGGATTGTTCCAGTCTATGAAAGACAAGGAAAAGCACAAAATCTTGTAATCATACCATGTCAATGAATATTTCTCACTTATTTACTTCTATGTATGTTATTAGAAAAAAGAAAATGTTATTCAAAATTTCAACGGCCTTAAAACACCGATCAACAACAGTTGAATGTTTCACTGTCCTTGAAACATGCACGCAAATATTCTATAAGAGGATATGAAAATAAAAAAATTCAAAAAATGCACGTCATGGTCATGAAAATGAAATCAATCCACATCGTCGACATTAAGAGTAGTGGATGCTTCAACAACTTCTTGATCTATAATAAGTATCTTCTTAGCAAACAATTTCAAGTTATTCCTGCATACAGAACCACCAGAAAATTTTTTAGTTATTCATCCATTGAAACTTAACTGTATGCATGAAAAGGAAAATAATAAAAAATGTAGGCATGAAAAGGAAAAGAACTAATATTTAAGTTATTATTTTAATAAAAGGGATGAAATTCATATATGTAGCCGATGGCACAAGCTTCCATTAAAAAGAGCAACAAGATTGTAAGTATGTTTCATACCTTTACATTTCTCATTACTGTGGTGTAATCATTTTGCCCAGTATCAGTTGTGCAACCATCTTTTTTCGTTCAAAATTCATCGGCCCCTGATGATGAAAGTGGATCGTAAGTATGTTTCATAAATATTGTATAAGGAAAAAGAATAAAAAATACAAAAAATTTACCGGGTTGAAATCAAATATCTCTCCACGGGAAAGACATTCCATAAATTTCATTAAGTAGACACCACAATCAACCCTGCTAATACCATACAGAGATAAGTAAATATTATTAAATAAGAGTAAATTCATATTTTAAATGGAAAATGACTTACGAATTTGGTTGCTGGGGGCATTCTTGGTCTATAGAGACAGTAAATCCATCACATTCTATTTCACAATTTTTTAATAAATAAATCTTCAAACGTGAAACCTACATTTATAATGAAGAGGTATTAATGTACTTTCACAATCACAAATCTTTAAGTTGAATATTATTCCATTTAACAAATTAATATACATACCATCGTATTGATGTAGTTTGATGTTTGGTGACCCTTGAGGGAGTTGTAAATTGAAAATACTTTTCTCTTTAAGTCGATGACAAGCAAATACCAATGAGACATTTCATTCAGTGGGATCATAATTTTTTCTTTACTCTTTAGCTCATAAGGAATCTTCCTTAAAATACATTCAATTTTTGCATCATTGCCATCATAATATATATCTTCAATTTTCTCGTCTCCTTTCGCTATAAATCTCGTTGTACACATATATTTCTGCAATGGTTTAATTTAAATGAAATTAACATCATTTAAACACAAATTACTTATATATGATAATTTTGTTACACATATAAATGAGAAAACTTACATGAAACCATGCATTGAAGAAGTGGCATTTTAACAAATTATTCCCACCACTATTTTCTCGAATAGTCATCAATTCGGTATACTTGGATATAATCTGCATCAAATTTAACATATTAATCAATTAAGTCATATCCATGAATGATGAATCATACCTCTTCGTAATATAACATTTAAATTATACCTCATCATCTACCCAATTCATTGGATTCAACAATGACTCTAAGGATCTCCTTTCAACACGAAGTGGGCCAAATGTTTCATCCCTAAAGACATATATTATCGTATTAGTACAAAAAATTTAAAATAATAAGTGGGTGGATTAAAAATTAAATACTTAAAGCATCTTACTTGATTTCATTCTGAGCTTTAAGAGTCGTAATTGCATTCACCTCTTCTTGGGATAACATATTCTCATCACTTTCTTCCATACGTGATTGGATTCGGTGTTTCACATATATTTTTACCTTTGGTTTTACATGAAAATTTAGTGTATGGAGATTGTAAGACTTTTGAAGGAATCCTCTTCCTACCTCTGGCGCTTTGACACGCTTCACTAAAGAATATTGATTTGTAACAAAAGTCTCTTTATTCTTCGTATTCGCATGAAAGGGAGTAGAACCTTGTGGTATGTCAGAATTTACTTGCATGTCTTTGATTATCTCACATGATGTAGCTTCCCAAACGCAGTTTCTCTTTAACTCTTTCACTTCATCAGATAATCGTTGTATGATTATTTCTTTATCAAATATCTTATCTCTTAACTTTTCGTTTTCCACCACTAATTCTTTGTACTCACTATTGTCTTCATTTTTCTTATTCTATATGAAAAAAAAACACATAATATCTTATTTAGATTAAAGCATTCTTAATTATTATGAATGAAAAATAAATATATATGAAAAAAGTTTATTGTGATTACTTGTATCATTGACTTCTCTATAATATTCACAATTTTAGGTTCAAATTGTTTGCACATTTCGTTGATTGCACTTGATATCTCCTGTATAAAAGTCACAATAATCAATGAAATGGAATTAGTATTCTAACACATTGTGATCTATAAAATATACACGATTTTTTTAAAAATAATGTTGTATTCAGAATAATTACATTTTTCTCTTTATTTTGTAAAAATATATGCTCCAAACGACTACATGTTTCTTGAGTGATATTTGATGCCTACATGCAAATCACAACAAAGATAATAAGGAATTAGTATCACGAGATAACATGATTAAAAAAATATATGCATATATAAAATATTTGTTAAGTGGGGAACAGTTACAATTTTCTCTAACATGTTGACCAATTTAGGTTCCAAATGACGGCACATTTCTTCTGTAGTATTTGATGTATCCTGTAGGCCAATTAAAAATATAAATATTTTTTAATGTGTGATCACTATTGATTGCATATCAAGTATAAAAAAGAAACATGAATCACTTACAGGAGGAGGTAGTAGATTTCTTTCTTCATACGTAGGCTTTATTTCTTCAATAACCTGATGGATATAAATATATAAATGTATATACTTTATTTGAACAAATTAAATATTAATTTTAAATTCTTAATTGAGTTATATAATTGATTACCTGAGTGTAGATGAGATTATCAATATATTTCCTATGTGTGTCAGCATGTTGGTAACCACCTTCTACCCATCTCAATAAACGTGGATATACCATTTTTGTTGTTAACAGTGGCTGATGAATGATGTGCTCTTGTAACCATGGCTATGCATAAAAAAATTCATAAGAGAAAGAGATGAGAACGAAAAGAAAAAAAAATTGATAAAAGTATTTGTTTACTTACTTCTAATATCATGACACATCCATTCACATAGCTCTTCTTCTCCTCCACGCATTTAGAAATGTTTATAACCAAGAACTCATAAACAGCAGTCGCCCAATTATAATTATTCAACTTTTCCAAGTTATTCACATAGTGTAACAAGAATTTTGGTGTGGCATGATTTGAAGTTGGAAATAAAATTGTATTAAATATATACAAAATAAAGAGTTTAGTAAAGTCGGCTAAACATTCATCCAAAGTTTCTTCCATCTGCCTCTTAATATTCTCCTCAATCAAATTCCTCAATATAAGAGCATTTGGAAAGTATTTATTTTTAAAATTTTCATCGCAAACATCTAGTTTCTTCTTCATATCTAAAGACTCTCCGTTCATACTCAACCCCAATATCAAAGCAATGTCTTGGGGTTTAATAAATAGTCTATTCCCTCCAATGATGAAACTTTTGGTTTCGTTATCCCATCTACGTATAATGGTATTTAAAAATGTGCGTTGAACTGTTGACCTTGGAAAACGTAAAAATTCCTTAAAAGGAGTAGTTGAAATAGCCTTTTTATGTTCATCTTTTAAATTAATTTGATTGATAAAATCAAAAAATTTTGATGGAGTACATCTGGTGTTATAATCATAGTTTTTTAATTGAACTGACTCATCCTGCAATCATGAAAATTAACATCGATTAAGGCCATGCATAACTTTTGTATCTCATTTTGAATTTTGATTTAAAAAATTAAGAAGCATAAGGAGAGGTTACTTACCATGTTAAGCACAATATGTTTTTGAAGAACTTGTCAAATTAAAGGGATAGACACCTGTTTAAGGACAAAAGATTGTTGGTCAAAAAAATATTTTTTCGAAAAAAAATAAAAAATAAAAAATTTACATGTACGTACACATGCTTTTATATTATATTTGTACATATCTATATTATATTTGTACATATCTATAAATCCATTGGGGCCCATTAGATCAATGATGTGGATAACTGCTACAAATTGTACATACTACATGCATATTTAATTGATATCCTTGCTCAAGGATCATATAATTCCTCTTCCTGGATTACCATCTTTCTTAATCATATTGAGACATCAAGACTGCAGCAATAAGCTTGAAATGACTATATTCCTGAATCAAGTTTCTTCAGCAAGACAAACATACATTACAATGGAGAAACTGGAAAACAAGTAAAGAGGTTAAAAAAAAAAAAGAAAAAAAAAGAATAACAATAACTGCATCTATGTTGCATCTATGTAAATTTCAATTGATGTCCTATTAAAGAATATCAATAACTGCTAGCAACTAAGAGAGTCACAAAATCTTTAAAAACACCGAGAGAGCTATCCTAAGAACATAACTGCTAGCAAGTGAAAATCTCACACTCTCACATTTGACGATGGAAAAAGTTAGGAATTGTTATTTTAAATATTATTATGTCTTTTCTCATCCAAACTATTTCTTTTCCCCCTGTCTAAAGGGCTACCCTAAGAACATAACTGAAAACTGACCAGCATAATGTGAATATCTCCCTAATGGCTTGTTTGGATAGTGAGAAAAAAAGAAAACTCTAATGATTCTCTAATAATGATCTCTTAAGATATCACATGAGCATGGATTTTTTTCATGAATTCGATTTTAGAGTCTTTTTGGATAGCAAGCAGAGAGCTCTCCTATAAGTCACCTCATATTTTTGTGCGAGAATTTGACTATGATGTTAAGTAATGACTGCATTTTCCCACCTAGTGTTTCCTTTACTGTCCAAACAAATGATGAAACGTCTTATTATGAGAAAAGCTATCGTCTTCTTTTCTTTTCCCACCATCCAAACAAGCTGGAAAAGTTCTATTTTCTTTTCATTTCTTTTCCCACCATCTAAACAAGCCTGAAAAGTCCTGTTTTCTTTTCTTTTTCTTTCCTACCATCCATACAAGCCCTTAAAAGTTCTTTCTCAAGCTCTCCCATAAGCTTTCCATATTCTACCTCATTTGTCGTGTGGATTTGGATTAGGTTTTGTGCCTGTACATTCCATTTTGTTCTGCAAGCATAGTTGTGTAGAATCCATATCTGTACTCCCAAGTCCCATGTGCATTGATGATCTCTTCTGAGAGGGAGCAGCTGCGAATTTCGTAGGACATCTTGCCCCATTTGGCAAAAGTTCTTGTGAAACTCCTTGTACATTTGCTTCGTCTTGAAGATCTATTCCCTACTTTTCATATTCCGTGAATAATCAGTGGCCATTTGGCCCGCCCCACACCAAGTTTGCTCTAATGTTGTGACCTGCCATGATCTGCAAAACTGATATTGCTCAACTGACATAGGCTATTCTTCTCTTGATTACACCGAAAAATATAGCGAATGGGAAGGCAAAGCCGCCCAATTTGTTCCAATATTTCAAGAATGGTTTATACATCACTTCTCGCCATCGATCACATCTGCCATGGCATATTTGATGCAGTGAAAATCTGTCTTATGGGATTTAAGATTCAGATGTTTCTTATTCTCCTATTCGAGTTGAACAATCTTAGTGGCCAATGGCCCACACAAAGATGAACAAGCTCCCAACAACGGGGCCACCTTGCATGTGGGGAATTGATCGACACCTGCAAGATTGGAAGAGAAGTAATGCTGTTGTGATGGTGCAAATTTACTTCCGTCACTCGGCGCAGCATTGTTCATTGAAAAAGGACAATCATGACCTACTTCAGATGAGAAATGACCACCTACAAGTGCATGCACCACTTTTGTGATACTGGCCATTTTCAGCTGTTGGATGGGTTTTGCTAATGTCCCCCACCTTCATGGGTCGTTAGCAACATCCCCAAGGCTGGAATGGAATGCCCAATCATCAATCTGAATTTCCATTCTTTAATACTATTTGGGATAAGCCATGGTGCAAAAATCATGCAAATAGGATAATTGTGAGCATTTTCATCAATAGCATGGAAAATGGACAGTCAAGATTGAGTGGAGAGACAAAATAGGTCCAATCATTCTCCTCTTGAGCCATCTATTTGATAGATCCCTGTTTGTATTGCTTATAATTCCAAGGCATCACTTTGGTTTGATGATTCAAACCATGCAATCTATGGCTCATAAAAAAACAAATGATTAGAATAAATTGGCTTCATTCATAGGGTTAAAATCATTTTATCAGTGTAATTCTTGCACCATGGCTTTATCTCAATGGGACTATTAATTGAACTGTCCGCTGATGGTTGAGCATCACACGGAGAAATTAAATGAACTCTGTCCGGGTTGATAGTTGAACATCCCACCTATAAATTGATGGTTGAGCATCCCACCTATAAATTAAAAGCTTTGGGATATTGCTAACTTCTCCGTGAAGGTAGTAACATTAGCAAAATCCTTTATTTATTTTTTGGGACTGGTGCACATACCTCTATGTGATCAGTTCATCCATTGCTAAAGACCCATCCCCGCCATTTATTGAAAATGTTCTTGTTAGGAAAGTGCAAAAACACCATTCTTCCTTGAATGAAACAGAGAAATTCTGTAGAAGTGAATTCAAATTGGAAGTGGTCCCTATTTTAGAAAATTTCTAATGCGTGTGCCATCGTGAGAGCCACTTTCATGTGGAAATTTGCGTTCTATCAAACCCCATGATGTTGATGATCTATGGTTAGCATAATCCGGCCTGAATCTAGCAACATTGGATTGGAGGGATGTGGATTGGACTTGAGCTCGATTTAAGGCCACTCCTTCAACGCATGAAACTCCCAATTCAAGGCCACTCCTTCAACGCATGCAGTCAGCAACGAGTGTCAGTACCCACATTACCATCCACCATAAAAGATGGTTGGTGGGAATCTAGCGAGCATTTCAAATTGTGAATTTTCAGATGTTGATTTTGTAATTCGCACTAATGTCCGACCTTCCAAAATTATTTGATGCTAATTTTGGAAAGAAATCTTTAAAATTACTGGTAAAAAATTCTTTTAAAATGTGAGGATCCAAAATGTGTAATCTTTTTTTTTTTTGACATGTATTTGGTGTAACGGGCCATTGTTTAGTAAGAATGTTGTTTGTCAAGCAGTGTCAGCTTGATTTACTAAAAGTCGAGAAAACAAATCCTGATTGAACAAAAATCAAGCATGCTTTGGTGAATTAGGGCTCATTACATATCATCATCATCATCATCATCTAAGCCTTATCCGCTAATTGGGATTGGCGATGACGACAACGATGATGATGATGACATGTAACAGCCTGATCCACCAAATCATGTTTGATTAGTGTTCGATTAGGGCACTTTAGATTTTACTGCAAATAACACAGCTATAGGGGAATGCCATATTACTTATGCCGTTGTCTGGTAAATCAGTTTATGTAGTCTCCATACCATCATCACCTTGATATAGTATATCATATTTTTCGGTGCCTATACAAAGAGATTGGCAATGCCCATACAAAGATCAACCCTTGAATCTTGAAGATGGCAATGCCCATACAAAGATCAACCCTTGAATCTTTTCGATAAGAGATTTTGAGGAAATCTGGACATCCTTAAAAATTTTGTTGTTCCTTTCTTTCCAAATCTGTTTTCATTATGAAGGTACCTTTTTCTAGGTCATTGCATCAAGGTAAGGAATTATGAGATTCCTGATCAGAAGTTAGTGACTTATTGTTGAAAAGTGCATGTTTTTAGTGCCCTGTAGCAAATCGAGGAATTGGAGATCAATGCTTGATTAGTTAGTAGATTTTGGGGAATGCTATCACCATTGCCACAAATCTCATTTTTGTCAATTTCTCAGTTTGGGAAATTCTACGGAGATTTTAAGATTTTGAAATTTTTCTTAGGATATAATCAGGAAGATCTCGCTAGAAATAAAAATTACAAAACAGTTTCTTATAAAATTTATAAATAATTACGAAATATTTGTTGGAGTACTGATCTATTTATCTTGTTGAGTACCATTCCAAGATCTCAAGCACATATTTTTAGATGCTTCTTCAGTGTATATAAGTTGTATAGAATTCTAAACCATTCTCCTCCAAGTATTTTTGGAATTCATGAGAAGGGTATTCTCCTCTCCTTCAGTGTATATAAGTTGCATAGATTCTAAACCATTGTCCTCCAAGTATTTTTGAAATTCATGAGAAAGGTATTCTCCTCAGGACCCATCTGGGGCATTGGTCATGGTCTGAAAGATGTTTTTTTTTTTTTTTTTTGCTTTTCAACAGAAATGCCCAAGTCTAATGAAATTAGCAGTAAAAGTTTAGGTTCCATGCTAACTGGATGGAGCTGACATTGAAGCTACCTAGAATTTTGAATGGAGGAAAAAATAACTAAAATAAATAATCTGTAAAAAATTATATAAAAAAATAAAAATACCTTTGAGGCGGGGTGGATCTTTGATGGATGAAAAGATGAAATAGTAGAAATCGACTGTCATGCCCAGGTGGAAAATGTGCGAGAGGGATTGTGAGAAATTGGGGAAATAGGGCCTCCGATCTTCGGAAGAAAAAACCCCTCTTTTTCTTCCGTTTTGATGAAATCCATCTCGAAAAGGAAAGAAATTGAAATTAGAAACGAAGGGAGGAGAAATGTCTGCAAAATCACCGCAAACCGGAAATGGAAACTGCCGTTCGTGGTGCCGTTGCCGTTAGGGAAGACGGCGGAGAGATTTTCTCGCGTTTCTGTTGCCGTTAGGGAAGACGGCAGAGGGATTTTTTTTTTTTTTTTTTTTTAATACGAAACGGAAACGGATTCGCTGTCCTACGTGGCAGGCGTGATGACGTGGCCCAATGAGATTGCGGGAGGCAGAGACTCTCTGCCTCCCGGAGGCAGACGATCCGGACTCTAAGAAAATTAAAGTAAATATATTTACAACATTAAATATTTAATCTTTATGATTAAACAATATAAAATGTCTAAAATTAAATAAATAGTTGAAGTGCTTTTGGCATAAAGCGTCGGCTTTCTTGCATCTTGCACAAACCAAGTTTCTAGGATAACTTAGACCATATGGAGCCAAGTTGAGTTGATTAGGCCATGCGAAGCCAAGTTCAGTTGATTAGGCTGAGTTTTGAGTCGGGTCATTGACTTTTAGAACTATGTTTTTTATACTCCGGCTTTCTTAATGATTGTACGCCTGCTTTTTGGACATTCCATTTTTTACGGTAGAGTGAATCTCTTGATCAGGTTAGATGTCATAAACACATGGTGGCTTCACATATAACCAGTTACACCAAATTCTCATCTAAAATGGAAATTTAGAGAATTAAATAAAATTTTAGGGTTTTCTAAGATTTTATTAAAAATTTAGTCTATCAATCAAACAAAATATAATCATTTCTAAAATTCCAACTCTAACTTTTCCCATCAAACATAAAAATGAGAATAAATTTTCTAATAAACAGCCTTTGGTTTACAGTTTAATGATGCCCCTCTCTCTCATGCCATGTAAGTAAGAGGAAGGGGTTTTCCTGACTTGATGGAATAATTAATCAAGGTCATTTAGAAAAAAAAAAATGGAAAATCATTTCACGTACACATGTCTTGCATGTAGGTGATATAGGCCATCCAAATCTAGGGCCCCAGTATGGATGGAGAATGGCACTGTTCAAATCAATCTTAAAGGTCTGATACCATCCATTAAATTTGGACTGTTGATCAGATTAGTTCAACATCCTTTTGATAACTTTATAATTAGATGGTTAGGATCATCAAAACAATGCAATTTTTAGGTAATAATCCATTCTCAGTAGAACTGCAGTGGAGACGATCTGTACTGATTCACATGCCATGTTTACATTGAATGCCCACCGAAGGAGACGAAATACATGGCCAAGATCCGAAACAACACGTGTTAGAGTCCACGTTGTTGTAGATATATTGTATTTTATAGAATGGTATAGGTAAGTTATAGATACTGCGCTAGCAAGAGGAGGGGCTTATCCGAGTGATATGAGACTTATTTGAAGATATCATCAAACTAAAAAAAAAGTATTTTTGGTATTTTGCATGGGATATAAATATTGTTTATAGGGTTGAATTAAGGTTACTCAAGAGACTTTATTTTTATTTTTTAAAACTAAAATATTATTAGGACAGTAATCCTTTTGAGAAGTAGTGTTTTCGACGGGAGCTCATCCGTGAAGCCCGAACCATATAAATTCCTTATGCTTTTTTTTTTTTTTTTTTGTGTTAACTGAACATAGTGTGAACCAAAAGTAATATTATTGCTGGCGAACCAAGGTAAACTTGTACAAAAAATAAAGAAGAAGAATGAACACTTAGATAAAAAGTATAAAACTTCAATGTTTACATGTATCTCAATTAATGAGTAATTTTTCATATATGAAATGTTCAAAGTGTCCCTTACATGATGAGTGGCTTGTATATTTTGTTGGGCACAGAAGCAACCTTGGATCAAACCAAACAAACAATAAAAAAAAAAAAAAAAAAAAAAAAAGAGAAAAAAATTTAAGAAAACATGGAAAACACACAAATTTTACATAGAAAATTCTTATAGAAAAAAATTATGGTACAAAGCGACGATCAATCCATTATAATAAGAAGATGGTTACAAGAGATAGAATAACTTACAGTAGAAACCTTAACTTTCCCTCAAAACCTTTGGCTATCAGGCTCTCACATCTTACTTAACTCCAATCACACTTAACAAAGTATTTATATACCTCTCCACAAGATTAGGAAATAAAACCCACACTTACGCACACCGTCGTTTAAACCATGAGGCCTTTGGTTGGACCGAACTTAACCGACTCACAACCATTCAGTCAAACCGAAAACATGCAAAATGGGATAGCGTGCTCTCCGAGAATCCACCCTTAATTCAGTTGGACCGAAGACGAGACTTCTCTGCACAAAATTAAAGGCACTTGATCAACATCTTTGACACATGTGTTGTTTGTCGGGATCCATGATATATCTTTTGTTAGGCATGAAAGCATCACCCAGACATGACTGAATTAAACAAGCACAAATATAGAAAATTTGAGTATGCATAGAGAAAATAATGATTTACATAGAAAAAACCGTCTGGGAAAAAATCATAACACAAAGTGACAAGCAATCCACTATGAAAATGAAATTACAAGAGATAGACAACTTACAATCAAATCCTATAGTATAAAACCTTAAATCTCCTTTCTCTAAACCCTAGTTCTCGCTGAAATAATCATATGTTAACCCTAATCATGTTGGTTTATATGAAACAATTTTGAAATTAGAAAAAAAATCGCATACTTGTACAGAAGTTGCGCGCACCATCGATCGATCGACTCCGATCGACGATCTTTGATCGATCGATGCCACAAGTTCAATTCAATTGAACTTGTTCAAAAGTGTCCAAAGAGCTAACTCAATTTTTTAAAATTATTTTGATTAATCGAGATTCCATGTTTAATCGATCGAACATGTCCAAAATTGTCCAGAGACAAAACTGGAAAATTCAAAAATTTCTCGATTCAATTGATAAAAATCTCCTATTTCAGCATATATTGAGGGCTTCAATTTCAACAATCTTCACCATGGCTTTAATATCTATACTCCATTATTTTAAGCTGCTTCCTTCATCTCTAATTGTCTCCATCATAGCTTCATCATTGCTTTTTGTGTACACTTCGTCTTCATTCATCCCTTGTCAACCTAAAGAAGTTGAACAGAACCTGAACTTCTATGTATAAACAACTTTTATAAGCATATTCGCTAGATATTGGTGTGAATCTTCTCAAGAATGGCACTGCCTTCCTTTAGTATCTGCCGAATAAAGAGATGACACACATTAATATGTTTAGTTTGGGAATGGTATACTGGGTTCTTTGTCAAATTGATTGTGTTTTTGTTGTCACAATGTACAACATGACTTCCCACTAAAGCTTCAACTCATTCATCATACCTCTTAACCAAATTGCTTGAATGCTTCCGTCATCGTCATATATTATGTTTCGATCGTAGAAAGAAAAATCATAAACTGAAGCTTCAACATCTAGCTAATCGCTCCTCCCACTAGCACAAACGAGTATAATCAACGTACAATCAACGTTCCTAGTATAATCAACGTCCACATAACTTATCAATTTCTCCTTAGAATTTTTGAATGTCAAGACGTAGTTAGTTGTACCTCATATGTAATGAAGTAGCCACTTCACTACTTCCCAATGTTGCTTGATGCGGTTTGATATGTATCTACTTACAACACCTATTGCATGCGAGATATCTGGCCTTATACAGACCATGGTGTACATCAAACTGTCAAACGCACTCCAGTAGGGCACACGAGATATATACTACTTTTCTTCATTTGTAATAGGATATTGTTCTGAAGAAGGTTGAAAGTGAGCAGAGTGGGGTGTGTTAACTGATTTAGCCTTATCAAGTATGAACTTAATCAAGACGTTCTTAAGATACTCCTCTCGAGACAACCATAACTTGCTCATTTCCCTGTTCTTGTGTAAGCCGATGCCGAGAATCCTCTTTGTAGCTCATAAATCTTTCATTTCAAATGTCTTGAATAACTGAGCTATCAATATGTTGATCGTAGATATGTTATGGCTGGAAATAAATATGTCATCAACATACAATACTAGGATAATGAATTCTACATCACTCAATGCTCTGAAATAAACACAATGATCAAATTCACTTTTAATAAACCGCTGGCTCAACATGAAAGAATCAAACTTTTTGTACCACTGCCTAAGTGACTGTTTTAAGCTGTACACTGACCTTATTAACCTGCAACCTTATTCTCTTACTCATGTATCTCGAATGCTTTTGGTTGCTTCATGTAAATCTATTCTTCTAATTCTTCATGTAGGAAAGCAGTCTTGACATCCAACCGTTCCAATTCAAGATTGTATTGGGTAACCACTGCCAACACAAATATGATAGATACATGTTTGACCATATATATGAAAATATCGTTGAAGTCGACACCCTCCTTCTATGCATAACATTTAACTACTAATCTACCCTTGTATCTATCTTGTTTCTTATGATAAAACCATTTACATCCGATCATTTTCCGTCCAGTGGAAAACTCTAGCAACTCCCATGTCTCATTCTTGTATAAAAAATTAATCTCATCCTACATCGCTGTCATTCGCTTACCTGTATCTACATCATCAAGGGCCTCTTGAAAAGTAAATGGGTTCCCATCATCCGTAATGAGGGCGAATGCAACGTTTGAGTCATCTCTATACAACGGTAACTTGCGATCCCGTGGTGGAATTCTCCTGACAGGTGGCGGCTCCACCTGCTCCTGTACTTCTTCATGTGGCTTGACTTCTTTAAGTGTCTTGCCCTTGTTTCTTTCGATATCAATTACCACTAATTTCTTTATTTCCTTGTGCTTATCCTTCACACCATCACCATAACTAATAAAAGTATACTTTTTTACTCTTTTAGTTTATCTTATCTCTCTCAACAAATGGTACATGAAAGTAAGCATCACAACCAAATACTCGCAACCCTAAGTAGTTTATTTCCTGATAACTTCATTCTTCTTTAGGAATCCTGCAATCAATAGCTGCATATGGGGACCAAATCACCAAATAGCAAGTCGTGTTAACGTCCTTAACCCATAGGTCCTTACCCAACACAGCATTACTCAACATACTTCAAGACCTCTCTAAAAGAGTTTGATTCATATATTCCACCACACCATTCTACTCTAGTGTGCGCCTGTGTTATGCCTCACAATTCCCTCATCATTGCAAAACTAATTAAATTTCTTCAAAGTAAATTCTTCGCCATCGTTTGTTCTCAGTACTTACAATTGTCGCCTTGATTTTTTTTACCACAACCTTCTAAAACTTAAAAGTCGCAAAGACGTTGGATTTATTCTTTATAAAATAAACTCACACATTTCTAAAAAAATTGTCAATGAATATTATGAAGAATGACAACTCTCCTCTAGAAACCACGGGCGATAACCCCCACGTGTCAAAGTGTACATAATTCAACGGTCCCTTAGTACTATATATATTTTTTTTTTTTAATTTTAAATGATAATTTTGAATGTATACCATATATGCAATACTCACATACATTTAAATAAAAAATTTTAAAAACATGAATTAAACATGATCTAAGAGTACCTTCATACTGCGCTTACTCATGTGGCCTAGTGCACATGCCACACACGTGCTGATATGGATTCCTCTATAGATGCTGCAACTCTAGCCGTTACAGTATTCTCGATCAACCGGTAGAGATTGTCGCTCATTTATGCCTTCGTAACAATGAGTGCTCCCTTTGAAATTTTCAGGATACTATCATGGCTGGTAAACTTGCATCCTAATGCGTTAAGAGCACCTAGAGAAATAATATTTTTCTTCGAATCTATAACGTAGCTCACATTGGTTAGAGTATACTCCACCCTATCAAACATTTTGATACGAACAAATCCAATTCTAATTTATAGGTATAATCATTACCCATAAGAACCAGGTCACCATCATACTCACTGTTTGTGGTGAACCAACTCCAGTTAGGGGTCATGTGATACAAAGCTCTCGTATTCAAAATTCACTCATGAAAAGTGACTCATTTTGGACATCGATAACACATTGTACCATCTGAACCTTCATAAGATTCCACTGAATTGGCCTCCTCGGTCGAATTATCTAAATTCTCATTATTCTATATTTTAGAGAACCGACAGTCCTTCACATGTCTGATTTTTTAACAATTCCAACACTTCATCTTTCCATTGCCTTTAGACTTGGATCTTGATCACGAATTTCCCTTCTCCCGCTTAAAAGTTCTTCCTGTTCGACAACCCCAAGTGCAGGGTCATGAAGTAGTATATTTTTGGTGAATTCGAGGTTAATCCACAAGGACTGTATGAATAATGGTTCTCAAGCACAACTACATCTACACTAAACTAGAATTAATTTATGAAAGATGAATTATAGTACGAAAGAGAATTTAATAATGTCGCAAACTAGAGTATCAAGGATCCACTTTTAATCAATATACAATACTTAGTTTATTGATTTGATTTGATAACTCAATTGAAGTAGAATAATGATTCCCTCCAATCGAATTATAAATGTGAACTTCAATTGTTTTCTTATGAAGAACAAAGTATTTGATCGTAGGGAATCTAAAGCATCTATTATACCCGTAGTTTATGATAGATTAAAAGATTTTACAGATCAAAACTCTTCCAAAAGCTAAATTAATCAATTTCAAAGAATTTGAAGCTGCGCCAGGAGTTGACAATAGATCAAAGGATCAATTAAATTAAAAATATTTATTCAAACCATATCAATTACTTAATTCATCATGTTGGGGATTTTGGCCTGCAGAATCACACAGATCTAGATCTAGGATCGCAATCCAATGACACTAAGCACACACAAGAGAACACAAATTTAACGTGAAAAATCCTTGCGGAAAAAAATCACGACACAAAGCGACAGATCTCCACTATGAAAATAGAAATTACAAAGAGAGAGGACTTACCCGATTCGAACAACCTCGAAACTCACCCTTGCTACACCCTTTAGAAACCCTAAAATCCTTTTAGGAACCCTTGGAACTACTTTAGAAAGTCTTAGAATACATCCCAATCCCGCATACACCCCTTTATATAAGTTTAGAAAGAAGCATACTCGGAATAGGAAACAAGTTCCGCAAAATCTGTGTTTTCGCAATCGCATCTGCGGAACTCTTCGATGTCATCGAGTCACTCTCGATGACAGCCTCGATATCATCAACAGTCCTTAGATGATATCGAAACAGGACTAAAACTGTCCAACGACCAGGGGTGAAAAATACTGTGAATTATCGATGGCATCGAGACCCTGTCGATGACAGCCTCGATATTATCGACGGTCCTGTCGATATCATTGACAGACCACCAGACAGATTTAAGACATCTGTCTATAACAATCTCTACCATATCTGCAATCTTCATCCGTGTAGCCTATTAACCTCCTCTTATCTCTTTATCATATCATAGCTTCTCGTGCATACTCCGTCTTCCTTTTACGCCATCGCCAAGCAGAGAGAAGTTGCACAGAACTTGAACTTCTCTGCAGGAACATTCTTGTTGATCATGTCTGCCGGATCTACATTCACATGCCCAACTACCTTTGCTCCTGTCTTCCCAAAAGAAAAGACGTAGTCTTCTTATCATCTCACCGCTACCCAATATTGCTTGCCGGGGTACTTGCTCACAACACTGATAACCTATGAAATAACCGGTCTAATCCAGACTATGACATACACTGCTAACCACATTCGAATAAGGCTCATGAGATATCCTGCTTTTCCTCATTTCTTCATCTATTTTGGGATATGTTCTGAGGAAAACTTGAGGAAAGACGCGTAGCGAACGCTCTCCGGCTTTACCTGGCCCATCACATCCTTGAACAATACCTACACATAAGGTATTCTTCCTGAGATTACCAAAGCCTACTCCTCCTTTAGTCTCAATGCCGAGAACCATCTTTGCAGCCCCCTGATCCTTCATCCTGAATGTCCCACTTAACCGAGTCTACAGTACATTGATTTTAGACATGTCATAATTGGCGATTTATATGTCATCAATTCCTGACTCACCATGAAGGAATCAAATCACTGCCTAGGTGGCAAGTCGAACCACGACCTCCTGTAAAGTCTTTTCTCAACCCCTTTAACTTCGAACTGCTCTGGTTACTTCATGTAGATCTGCTCTTCACTTTTCCTTACAGAAGAGCAGACTCCACATCCATCCTTCCAGCTCAAGATCATATTGGCCAACCATCGCCAATCACGGATCTAATAGACACCTGCTATACCGTCGGCGCGAATATCTCTGAGAAGTCGATCCCTTTTCTCCGAGCATAACCCTTCGCTACCAACCTCGCCCTGTATCTATGCTGTATTTTTCTAAAGATCCACCTGCATCCAACCGCTCTCTGGCCCACCGGAAGCTACACCTGCTCCCATATGTCAGTCTGGTACAACGAATTCATCATATCACCCATAATCACCTTACACTTCTCAGCACTAGGCTCATCTAGAGCCATCTCAAAAGAAGATGAATCCTTTAAGATATTGGAGTCGTCCACGTACCTCGCCGATATCCTGTGATCATGCCGTGTGATTTTTCTCACAGGTGGCTACTCCACCTGTTCTGTATCCCTGTTCGCACATCTCAGCCTTCCTACCCTACCCGCTCATGTGGCCATGCCCAACATACCACACATGTACAGAGGTGGAATCTGCTACATCTACTGCAGCTCCACCTTTTGAAGTGCTCCCGATCAACTTGTACAAGTTACCAAGTCGTTGCGCTTTCATGATTACCCGTGCCCCTTAGATACCTTAAGAGCACCATCAATACATGTGTACTTGCATCCTTTTGCCTCAAGCACACTAAGAGAAATCAGATTCTGCTTCAAATCAGGAACGTGTCTGACATCAGTTAGGGTACGCTCCACCCCATCAAACATTCTGATGCGCACCGTATCAACGGCCACAACATTACAGGCAAAACCATTGCCCATAAACACCTGTCCACCATCACACTCGCTATAGCTGGTGAACCAACTCCGATGAAGAGTCATGTGGAAACATGCCCCTGTGTCTAGCATCCACTCATCCTTACGATCATCGTATGGCCGAATGATAGTAGACACAGATAAAACATCACCATCACATCCACTCGATCCATCTGACGTGGCAACATTGGCCTCCCTGTACGAAGCCTCAGAATCTTCTCTCTTCGATTTAGGGTTTCCACAATCCTTCTTCACATGTCCTTCCTTCCCACAGTTCTAGCACTTTACCTTTCCTTTGCTCTTGCCCTTGGATTTAGATCTATAACTTGAAGAACTCGTACCTTGTTCAGAATTCTCACCCATT
Source organism: Magnolia changhungtana (assembly GCA_030180095.1). Taxonomy (NCBI): domain Eukaryota; kingdom Viridiplantae; phylum Streptophyta; class Magnoliopsida; order Magnoliales; family Magnoliaceae; genus Magnolia; species Magnolia changhungtana. The sequence goes on from JASAUF010000098.1 coordinate 2,785,436, forward strand.
ATAAACAGTACATCAGAAGACGTCCCTATGCCGCTGTTTAGTTGTCTCATAGCCTTTCCTTGAAGAGCTGAGATAACGGTATCGACACTCAGGGTTTTGTTCGTGCTGCAATAGTGTCCTTGAATGTCTCAAAAGACGTCGGGAGAGAATTCAGCAACATACATGCCTGTTCTTCATCTTTCATCACTTCCTTCACATCCAGCAATTTGTAAACCAATTTATTAAAGTTGCTGATGTGAGCCTCCAGATCTCTACCCTCTGCCATCTTGAAGTTATAGCACTGCCGCTTCAAGTGCAGGCGATTTTCAGAGGATTTTTTCACATAAACATCCTCTAACTTTGCCCATAACTTAGCCGCAGTTTTCTCCCTCATGACGCTGTAGAGAACCTCATCCGTGAGACATAAACGGATCGATGATAATGCCTTCTTATCAAGAGTATTCCATTCATCATCTTTTATAGTAGACTTTCGCTCCTCAAGAGCACCATCTTTACCTTGCTTGATTAAGGAACTCATCATCTTGATCTTCCATAATTCAAAATTATTTTTCCCTGAGTACTTCTCAATCTCATACCTGATGCTCGCCATTATTACTAATCCTGCAGATTCAGATTTGTGCCCCAACAGATTGCTCTGATACCACTTGTTGGGAATTTTGGCCTGCGGAATCACACAGATCTAGATCTAGGATAGCAATCCAATGACACCGAGCACACACAAGAGAACACAGATTTAACGTGAAAAACCCTTGCGGGAAAAAACCACGGCACAAAGCGACAGATCTCCACTATGAAAATAGAAATTACAAAGAGAGAGGACTTACCCGATTCGAACAACCTCGAATCTCATCTTTGCTACACCCTTTAGAAACCCTAAAATCCCTTTAGGAACCCTTGGAACTACTTTAGAAAGCCTTAGAATACATCCCAATCCCGCATACACCCCTTTATATAAGTTTAGAAAGAAGCAGACTTGGAATAGGAAACAAGTTCCACAAAATCTGCGTTACCGCAATCGCATCTGCGGAACTTTTCGATGTCATCGAACCACTCTCGATGACAGCCTCGATATCATCGACAGTCCTTCGATAATATCGAAACAGGACCAAAATTGTCCAGCGACCAGGGGTGAAAAATACTGTGAATTATCGATGGCATCGAGACCCTGTCGATGACAGCCTCAATATCATCGACGGTTCTGGCGATATCATCGACAGACCACCAGACAGATTTAAGACATTTATCTATAACACATCATTTAAATAATAATTCTAAATCAAATAAACTAAAGCATCATAAACTAATCAGAAGCTTCACCTCTTAACCTAGTTAAGAGATTAATGAACCATAGACATAATTGAATTAATACTCTTAAAAGAAAACATAAAAACAAACTCTAAAAGTAAGAAAGTGGAGAAATTCAATATAGATCCGCTCCAGCCTCTCTCTCTCTCTCTCTCTCTCTCTCTCTCTTCCCCCCTTTGTTTTTAGATGCTCTAGAACGTTTGGAAATCCTTCTTTTTATAGAGAAATCCCGCACCGACTTGGAAATTTACGAAACTTCGTACAAACTGCCTTTATCGATTGAAGCGTCAATCAATCGATGATCTCTAAAAACGTCCAGCAAAAAACTTTTAAAGTTTGAGTAGATTGTCAATCGATCAAACCTTCACAATTGATCGAAGGTGTCAAAAAACTTTCAACAACATTCTTTGAAATTTAGGAGATTTTCGATCGATTGAACCTCATTCATTGATCGATCGACAAATCCAAAAAATGTTCATGGATGCTCGATTGATCTATCATGTCTGTTGATTGATCGATAATTTCATCGATCGATCGACAATGGTTATAATTTATTGTTTTGATTTTTAGAGTTTTTTGCCTTCAAAACTTGGTTCCTTCATAATCCTAGCTATTGGGACTTGGTTTTCTTAAAGCTCTAAATCATTACAATTGACTTAAATTCTTTCAAACTTCCTTTAATCATCTACAATAAGAAAAACATAATTAAATTGATTTAAAAATGAAATCCATAGAAAAGTAGTGTGGAATTGGGGATAAATATGCATAATTTAGCACTCAACACTCATAATTTAGCACTCAACACTTCCCTTGGCAACCAACACATCCGTAGAGGAACCCTCGCCACCGTTCTTCTTTATCAAATGCTTTAAATGAAGGGCTAAGATAATGGTTTCGATGTCAATGGTCTCTCTACTGTGGTATAAAGTGTCTACGAGATTCTTTTAAGACTCTGTAAAAGAATTCAATAGGATTAGGGCTTTGTATTCCTAATCGATCTTCTCTTTCATACTCATCAATTTGCAAAGTACTTTATTAAAGTTGTTGATGTGTTCATTGAGATCTGTCCATTTTGCTATCTTAATATTGCAGAATTGCTACTTTAGAAACAGACGATTAGAGAGCAATCTCATAATGTAGAGACTCTCTAACTTTGCCCATAATCCAGTGGTAATCGTCTCCCTGATGACATTATATAGAACCTCATCGGGCAAGCACAATTGAATCGTGTTAATTGTCTTTTAATGTAGTTCATCCCACTCTTCATCATTCAAAGTATTAAGATGCTTCACTTTCCCAAGGAGTACCTGTTGTAACCTTTGTTGATTAAAAGGGCTTTGATCTTCACCCTCTACAGTTCAAAATTATTTTTGCCTGTAAATTTCTCTGTCTCGAACTTAACATTTGTCCTCTTTGATACCATATCTTCATATTCAATCTAAAACCCTAACCTGATAACATGATTGCTCTGATATCCCTTGTTGGGCGCGGAAGCATCACCCAGACGCAAATAAAACAAGAACTGAAATAGAAAATTTGAACATGCACAGAGAACACAACGATTCACGTGGAAAAATCCCTGTGAAAAAAAACCACGGCACAAAAGCGTAAGCAATCCAGTATGAAAACAAAATTATAATTAGTGATGGACAACTTACAATCGAATCCTAGAGTATAAAACCTTAATTCTCCTTTCTCCAAAACCTAGCTCTCTCTAGAATAATTATGTGTTAACCCTAATCCTTCAATAATCTGGTTTATATAACACAATTTCGAAATTAGAAACAAAATCATATACTTACATAGAAGTTGCATGCATCATCGATCGATCAACTCCGATCAATGATCTTTGATTGATTGACACCATAAATTCGTTCAATCAAACTTACTCAAGAGTATTCAGAGAGTTAACTCAATTTTTTAAAATTATCTCTATCGATTGAGACTACATGTTCGACAAATCGAACTATGTCCAAAACTGTCCAGAAACAAAACTGAGAAATTCAGGATTTTCTTGATCCGATTGAAGCTATCATCGATCGATACAAATTCCCTATTTTAGGATAGATTGAAGGCACCAATTTCAACATCTTCTACCTCTTCACTTTAAGCTTTTGCAAGAGACACATACCAACCTAGAACATGGGTGGAACGCCACTACAAAGATGAACTTAGGAAAAATGAGGCCGGTCAGAGATACACCTCTACATGCTGATTCATGTGCTTAGCAGAGGCAGATGCATATGAGCACTTCATCACATGGACTCCATTGCCAAGATGACCAAGAATGAAATCTATCTAATGATCAGTTCATTAAATGGCCATACAAATTTATGGAACAATGGACGGCATAAATTTAAGGAACGCATCCCACCTTCTTATAATGAATAAACAGATCTGATTTTTGGCCCACCTGATGCACGCTATGGATAGATATGGGTCTGTTTTTCATCTCCAGGCCTTAGGCTGACACGGTTAGAGCTTTTTCTCTTAATGGCAGAGGTAATTTGGGTAGGTTTATTAAACATACAAGAAGTGGCCGAATCTGAGGTAGAAAACATGTGGCCCACCAAAATAATGCAGTAACCTTAGGATTTCCATCCCTTTCTTATCCTTCTCACGATTTTCTTAATATAAAACCTCATCAAACACGTGTGTGCATAAAAAAATTACATCACCTCTCTTTCTAATTCACGTTATTTTAGTATGCATATAGTAAACTCAGGCCAGTTGCTCTACAAGGTTTGTGAAATGAGCTTGTTCTAAACATTGCATGTGGTGTGGGGCTTCTTGTCATATATGCATGATATTCAATCCGTCCATCATGTGGGCCACCTCATGTTTTCCTTGGAACCCAAAAATCAAGAGAGTCAAGTGGGCTACACCACATAAAATCATGTCCAAAACCTCTAAAATCATGTGGTCAAGCCCACCTGAGCTGTAGAATGTCCTGATTTTTGAGTGTCCATTCAACCCGGCCGGCTGCAGTCTTTTGAATGGATTGGATGTACATTAAATAATAATAATAATAATAAAACAGAGTGTTTTCCACACATACTCTGGAAGGTTTTTAAGGTGGATGTGTATCCCAGCTGTTCTTTGCGGTGTGACCTGCCTTTCCTTTTCTATCAGTCTGATTTGATAGAAACTTACGTCTGTGTATGTTGTAGTCATCTAAATTCAAAAGGATGATTAAAGTAAAATAATGAGCGGTCCAAATTCAAAGGAAAATATGTTATCCATGCAATGTTTTCGTTATATGTGCTCCATCCACATATGGATAAGCTATTTAGACGGTCTGGATTTCCACAAAACTCATTCGTATGTACGTTTGAGTAGCCACAGCCCTTTTTTAACGGTGTAAAACTAACATAAGAGTCTAGCCCAAGAGATAGGTATATGTGACGCGGATTTGGTGGTGTTGCCAACACCACCCCTAGCCATGGTGTGTTGATGTGTTGGGCACTGTGGGGCCCAACGTTATATATATGTTTTATATCCACGCCGTCCATCCATTTCCCCCCCTCATTTTAGAGCATCAGCTTAAAAATGAAGCAGATTTGAAGCTTAAGTGGACCACACCATAGGAAACAGTATGGATAATGGCATTCATAATTGAAACCTTTCTGGGACCCACATAACGTTTATTTGTCATCCAACCTGTTGATAAAGTCATTCATACCTGGAAAAAGGAAAAAAAAAAAAAAAAACAAATATCAGCCTGATCCAAAACTTCTGTGGGCCCCATGAAATTTTCAACGGCAGTCATTCAATCCCCACTGTTTTATGCTAGCTGTGTGGTCCACTTGAGCGTTGGATATACTTCGAATTGGACTCATGCCCTAAAATGAGCTGAAAAACGGATGGACGGCATGGATAAGATACATACATCACTGTGGCCCCACAGAGTTTAAGCAATACTAGTGCAAAACTAACATAGGATACTAACCCAACAAATAGATACATGTGAAGGTTCACAGCCGTTCGATCTTTCATGTGATCATATCTCATTCCCAAGATGAAAAAAAGAGGTGGGTGTATATCAAAAAGGGAGGGTGTAGATATCAATTCCCTTTTCTTGTGTAAAATTCATTTGCCTTGTATTCCACGTAGTAGAATCCCATGCAAACACAACTAAAATCTCTCCTTCTTTGACCGTAAGTCAAAAACTCGATCGAGTGCTTGTGAAATAAAGGTTGAAGAATTATAGTTGTTTGAGGATTACTGATGGTCGTATGACCGAATAAAGAATTTCAAATCGAGTATAACTTCTAACTCCTCCCATCTATGATGGCAAGCCCACGACATGAATGCACGTACCAACTCCACCATCATATACATGGCCCACATCCTTCAACGGTGTACATGGGTTTTCAGTTCTATAAAGTAGGGCCCATGTTTTAGTAATCTTAACCGTTGGTTTGTTGTTTCCCAATATGGATTGACTATGCGCAAAAAAGTAACTTCGACAGGATTATTTTAATCTTCGTTTCCCTGGGCCATGGATGGATGGATGGTTATGAAAAAGGTGCACATTTAACTAAAGCATGTAATCTAGGAGAATTTTGGAATCTTACATCCATAGCCGGATTAAGAAGATCAATGGTCTGGATTAGAGAACCATGGGCCACTTGTACGAAATGAGAAACCATGTATACTGCACAAAGATGCGGGCCGTGTACCGTATAATTCTTTTAAATCTAATGCCTAAATTTCAAAATCTTTGGCCCGATCTTTAATCCAAGCTGTGTATATCACCTGAAAAGTTAAAAAAGGAATTACATGATAGGTCTATCTTTGCAAATATACTTGGGGTTTCAATTTTAACTAGTGTGGACCATGGTGTGATAATCCATACCGTTGGTCTGCTTGGCCCCATCTTGGATGCACTATAAGTTAGAAATATCCTCTGTAGGACAACCTCAGCCATTGATTTGTTACCTACCAATAGACGGTCAGGAAGCAAATATAACAACGGAATACATTCAATCTGGAAAATGTCTGGTCTCTGGGGCCTTCCAATCTTGGAGATTATTAAGTATGGTCTATCACTCAATCCATGTTGAATACCACAAGCCAACGGCTTGGATTACCTAACCATTGGGCCCACTGGTCAGATTTGAAATCCAAGTATACTTCAAAGAAGCGGGACGTATATCATATAACTTCCTCGTACGGACATGCAAATCATGTATATCTGTACATGGGAAATGATAAGGTGGAGAGAGTAGCACTGAGATATGATAGACTGGGACCGTCCAGCTAGTTGTCCCAACGTTGGATTGTAGATGGTTTAAGAATAAAATTGATTGGATGATCTTAGCCATCAAATTAGTGGTCTTTTTGCAACGTGGGGAATCCATGCCATTACCGAGTTGAATGGATGGCTGTAATTCATACATCCCCTCCCACGTGTAACTTGAAAATAGCGTTCTGTCAGCTTTACCTTGTAATTTCCTCTATACACGCAGGTAAACTTACATAAACATACATACAAGCAGTTGTACCTAAGACAATCATACGCATTTGGTTGTAAAAAAACAAGTGGGTACGATCCATCACATGAGATGTGTGGTTTGAGATTTCCCTTACGGTAAAATGAGCTATCGTGCATGGTTCATTCTCATTGATAATCCAGAAAAGATCCAATACATCTCCTCAGTACCAATCACACTCTCATGGATAATCTAGAAAAGGTCCAATACATCTCCTCAGTACCGATCACACCATACACATGGATGGTCTGATCATAGAGCGTGCTGCAGTTGGTGGGCCACATTCCATTGCCATCGCCCAAACATCACTGTCACTGAACAACAACAGCGATCCAACTGGTAGAAGGATAACCTCGTAGAGGATCAAACAATAAGAGTGATTTTAGGCCCAAAAAAAAAAAAAAAAACCAATGTGGCCCACCAACCAACAATTTATGGAGATGACATAGCCATTGGATCGATTCAATCCATTCAAATAAAATCAAACTTTTTGGATTTTCTAATCTAGTAAGTTTCTCCTGTTTATTATTAAGATTTTATTATTATTAAACCAAACATTAATATTTTGATGAAAGGAGATAAGTGAATGTGTAGGATTTAACAACTATTGTACTCTCGTATGATATTAAGGTGAAAACACAAATATCAACTTATTCTAAACCTTTCAGGGCCTCAAAATGTTTTAATTAGTAGGCATTTGATTCCCGCTATTTCCTGTGATGTGGTTTAATTGAGCTTTGGATGTGGCTTATTTTTATGGCCATGCCATAAATTTAACTAGCATAACAAATGAGCCGTGCCGATAAGTCGCATACATCAAGATGGGCCCATATTGATTTTGTAAATTTCTTCATTTAAAGGATAAAATACAGGTTACTGCATTGGGAAACATGTGGTAGTTACTTAGATATATAATTATTACCCGTTGACGTGGCAGTGATGGTTATAGTTGAGTCCGAAAATCATACAGGCCCTAAAGTCATTTTTATTACCGTAACCACGTCACTATCTTCTTTTTTTTTTTTTTTTTTTTTAAATAATAATAAATCGGTCATCATCTGGCGTGGAAAAAGTACCTTATATTCCGCCGTAAGCTAAAGATAGGAAATCAAATCAGCATAGGGAACCTCACTTTTACGGCCAAAAAACACCTACTCGCTGCTAACGCCTGACATACACGCAACCCACCGTGCATCTCTTACAAAATTCTGCACAACTTTCTTACAGTACATCCTCATGTATTGCTATCTTTTATGTGTTGTAGCTGTTGGATCTGCTGTCCTGTTACAATAATCCAAACCGTTTATAAGATTGTACGCATTGTAGATGGGTGATATTCAAAAGCTTCTTAAGATTCTGAGATCCTATCAATGGACCACAAACCAATGGTGAAAGAGACGGTCCGTATTCAAAGTTAAAGAGTTAGATCATCAGTGAGTTGAATATATTTGAATCTGAGAAATGATTTGTTTCTCTCATCCAAAGAGCGGCCGTTATATAAACGGTTTGGATCGTTGGAACGTGACTGTTGATCCAAGAGCCACGGTCTCGACGTAAAAAACTGCAATACAGCGGTATGTATGGAAGTTAGCCTAAATTCAGAGGACGCGGATTGCGTCCTACCCCGCCGGTTGCAATAATCCACCGTGATGTATGGGTCTTATCCACACCGTCCATCCATTTTTTCGTATTATTTTAGTGGATAAGCCCAAAATTGAGGCAGGTCCAAGCCTCAAGTAGGAAACAACGATGTAATGATTCTCACTGTTGAAACATTTCTAGGGTCCACCGTGATGTTTATTTCCCATCCAATATATTCATAAAGTTACATAGATATGGATGAAGAGAAAATAGAAATATCAGCTACATCCAAAACTTCTGTGGCCCCCAAGAAGTTTTTAACGGTAAGATTTTAATCCCCATTTTGTAGTCCACTTGAGTCTTAGATCTGCCTCATTTTTAGTTTCAAATATTAAAATAATACAAAAAAATTGGATGGACAGTGTGGATGAGACCCATACATCACGGTGGCCACTCAAAGCTGCTGTCCGTTCCCAGCTGGAGACAGGCGGGGGAGGACGCAATCCGCGTCCCAATTCTGATATCCTGTGGCCCGTGGGAACTGTGAAAGTACACTCGCCACATACACGCGGTACAAGGGCACACGTTTGCCATATAGGAGATGCAAATCCGGCCGTTCCCACCTTTTGCATGCCATATCTAAAGAAGGAAAAAAGTCCTCTATGATCATCAGATGGATAAACTAACCGTTGAGACAATTTGAACGACGGTCCAAATTCTATAGACAAGCATGGCCCATGGAATGACCGGCCATTATTTTTCCCTACATTGAATAAACGCATTAGGTACTTCCTGATGATCGGCTCCGATCTAACAGAATTTTTGTTTGTTCACACGCGTGAGGCGAGTACGATTTCAAAGCCTACTTGAGTGGGTGCACTTGCATTTCTCAGCCACACCCACACACCGTAATTGGCCGTACCGAAACCCATGCTCTAGTTTCCCCTTTGGGCGAATGGATTTTTAATGCAACAGTAACGTATGTGTTGCCATCTCTCTCTTTTATTTATTTATTTATTTATTTTATTATTATTATTATTATTATTTTATCGGTGATCCACAATCCTTTTGCATTTAATGCATTAGAGATAATATCTTTGGATGAATTGGTATGATTAGACATAAATCTAATACTTTGACTTTCATACACTATAAAACTATTTTTCGATGCTAGAGAACCTGGTCCTTACTTAGAATATTTAAATATCAAGGTCACCGCTAAGTGCTCAATAAAATTTCTAACTACTGTGAGAGATGATTTTAACAACTACCCTTGTTGATATATGGAGCCACATCTAGGGCCGTCTTTGACCGGTCGTGAGCTATGCTCGACCGGTCGTAGGGGCCCATTCGACCGGTTGTGGACCGGTTTGACTCAAAGTCCAGCGAGCATCGTTTTTTATCCCGAGGTGCTCGACCGGTCGTGGCCCATTCATGACCGGTTGTAGGGGTCGCTCGACCTGTCAAGCAGTCTACTCGACCGGTCGTAGTTACGCAGATTCATTTCTGAATCCGATGCGGACTGCGGATTTTGGTGTCGCCTTTTGCAAAGATGCGGAAGGGAAGTTGCCTAAACTATATATAGGTGTTCCTAAGGCTTTTCTAGGTGTATTGGAATATTGGAGAAATAATTCTAAGGTGTGGGTAAAGGGTTTTCTATGTTCTTCCAAGGGAGAGGTTAGTATATTGCCTTGTAATTTTTATTCTTCATAGTGGAAGTTTGCATCTGTGGTTTTTTACCCTTGTTGAGGTTTTTCCACGTATATCTTGTCTTGTGGTTTGTTTATATTGTTTTAATATGTTTTTAGTTTATATTTCTTTTTGTTTATCGTTTGTGGGTGAGGCCTGAGATTAGATCTCGCCTCACTGCATTGTTAGCGTGCTGCGCAACAACTGGTATCAGAGCTTTTGGTTTAGTTTTATTGGGAACGATGACAGAAGAAGGGAAAACTAGAATTGAGAAGTTTGATGGTTCAAACTTTGCCTTTTGGAAGATACAGATGGAGGATTATCTGTATCAGAAGGACCTCTATGTTCCTTCAGGAGGAAAAAGGAAGAAACCAGAAAAGATGACAGATGATGAATGGTTTTTACTGGATACGAAGGCTTTAGGAATGATCCGACTCTCTTTGTCTAAGAGCGTCGCCTTCAATATATCCAAGGTGAAAACTACAAAAGAATTAATAGAAGCCCTAGCCACTATGTATGAAAAGCCATTAGCATCCAACAAGGTTCATCTTATGAAACAACTATTCAACATGAAGATGTCAGATGGTGGGAGCGTGGCTGAACATCTAAACGAGTTTAATACAGTCACGAGCCAGTTGGAATCCGTTGGCATTGTTTTTGAGGATGAGGTCAGGGCGTTATTGATCTTGTCCAGTCTGCCAGATAGTTGGGATGGTTTGGTGATTGCTGTGAGCAATTCTTTAGGGTCGACAAAGCTGAAATTTGATGATGTGGCCGGTCTAATTCTCAGCGAAAAATCTAGAAAGAAAGCATCAGGAGTTTCAGGGGACTCAGGGAATGCTCTAAACATTGAAGGAAGAGGAAGATCGCTGAATAAAGGAGGCAATAAACACGAGCGTTCTACGTCGATGAAGAAGTCAAAAGGACCGAAAGACAAAGACGGGTGTTGACATTGCGGCAAGAAGGGGCACATGAAACTTGATTGCAGGGCGCTTAAGAAATAAGAAGGAAGCTCTCAAGGCGGGAAGGATTCTGTGAATCTGTCTGAGGAAAGCGACACAGAGGCGTTGATCTTATCTCTTGATGCAAGGAATGAGTCTTGGGTTATAGACTCGGATGCTTCATTTCATGCCACTTCATGTAAGGAAGTTTTACGTGATTGTGTGTCAGGTGACTTTGAGAGAGTTTATCTAGGTGATGATGAGCCGTGCAGTATTGTTGGAAAGGGAGATGTTCATATAAATCAGAAAGACGGAACGACGTTGAAATTGAAGGATGTCAGATATGTACCGAGTTTGAGAAGGAATCTGATCTCGGTGGGGCAGTTGGTTGATACCGGTTATGTGACGACATTCACTAGTGATTCCTGGAAGATCACAAAAGGTGCCTTAGTAATATCTCGAGGCAAGAAGGAAGGTACTTTGTACGTGACTTCAGGATCGTATAGTTCACTCATAGTCGCATCAACTGGAGTGAATGGGCAGTTGTGACATCAAAGGCTGAGACATATGAGTGAGAAAGTGATGAAAGTGCTATTATCAAAAGGGAAGCTACCAGGGCTGAAGTCTATTGACTTAGAATTTTGTGAGGACTGCGTGTATGACAAGCAGAAGAGGGTAAGCTTCAAGAAGACGGGACGCGCTTCAAAGACGCATCTGTTGGAGCTTGTACACACTGATGTGTGGGGACCGACACAGAAGTGGAAAGTTATGATAGAAAACGAGACATGTAAAACAGTAAAGTGTCTTAGATCTGATAATGGGGGAGAATATTGTGATAAGAGGTTTGAGGAGTATTATGCAGCAAGTGGAATCAAACATCAAAAAATGATTCTAGGGACACTACATCAGAATGGTGTAGCTGAGCGCATTAACAGGACCATCCTTGAGCGCGCCAGGAGCATGAGGCTACATGCAGGGTTGCCCAAGATTTTTTTGGCAGATGCTGTGAATACTGCTGCATATCTCATAAATAGAAGTCTCTCAGCACCATTGAATGGTGAGCTACCAAAAGAAGCGTGGACTGAAAAAGAAGTGAACCTTATATATCTCAAAATATTCGGTTGCACTTCATATGTTTACATTGATGTAGAGCACAAAAAAAAGTTGGATGCGAAGTTCAGGAGGTGCATGTTTATAGGCTATGGGAGCATGATTTTGGCTATATGTTTTGGGATGCAGAAAACATGAAAATCATCAGAAGTAAGGATGCAGTCTTCAATGAAAAAGTGATGCATAAGGACAGTGTGCAGGAAAAGAAGGCCGAGGAAAAAGAATTCGTAGAGTTGGAAGAGTTACCGGACATAGGTGTTACAACGCCACTGGATGATCATGCACAAGAGCATTATGAGGCAGAGACGCATAAATTGGTTGTGAGGAGGTCTACTTGGGAGAGGAGACCCACGGTCCGATACTCACCCTCCTCACATTATTTACTACTGATAGATAATGGTGAACCAGAATGTTTTGAAGAGACATTATAGTCAGATACACAGGTTAAGTGGGAGCAGGCCATGGATGATGAGATGGACTCTCTTGAGTCTAATCATACATGGGAGCTTGTCACTCTACCTAAGGGTAAGAAAGCTCTTCATAACATATGGGTTTACAGACTGAAGGAGGAGCACGATGGTTTGAAACGATACAAGGCTAGATTAGTTATAAAAGGGTTTCAACAAAAGGCAGGTATCGATTTCACTGAAATATTTTCACCTGTGGTGAAATATCTACGATTCGTATGGTCTTGAGTATAGTGGCTACAAAGGACTTACATCTAGAGCAGCTAGATGTTAAGACAGTCTTCCTTCATGGGGACCTTGAAGAAGAAATATATATGCATCAGCTAACAGGATACGTGGCACCAGAAAAGGAGAACAAGGTGTGCAGACTGAAGAAGAGTTTATATGGTCTGAAGCAGGCCCCGAGGCAGTGGTATAAGAAGTTCGATAGTTTCATATTGGGAAACAGTTTTATAAGATGTCATGCAGACCACTGTTGTTATTTGAAGAAGTTTGATACGTCGTACATCATCCTTTTTCTGTACGTTGATGACATGCTTGTGGCTGGTTCAAGCATGAAAGACATCTCAGATCTCAAAAGACAACTGTCTAGAGAATTTTTTATGAAGGATTTAGGAGCTGCAAAACAAATCCTAAGCATGAGGATAAAGCGTGACAGGGAAAACAAGAAACTGATTTTATCACAGGTAGAGTATATAGCCAAGGTACTTGATCGATTCAATATGGGAGGTGCTAAGCTGGTTAGTACTCCATCAGCCAACCACTTCAAGCTATCTAAGGAGCAAGGTGCAAAGACGTATGAGGAATGAGACTACATGCCTAAAGTCCCATACGCGTCAGCCATTAGGAGTCTCATGTATGCTATGGTGAGCACGAGACCGGACATTGCTCAAGTAGTGGGAGTTGTTAGCATGTTCATGAACAACTCCGGGAAGGAACATTGGGAGGCTGTGAAGTGGATCCTTAAATACTTGGTAAGTACTAAGGATGTAGGGTTGTGCTATAGTAGATCGAAAATTAAGCTACAAGCCTACATGGATTCAGATTTGGCAGGAGACATCAACAGCAGAAGAAGCACTACAGGTTATGTCTTTACTCTAGGTAGTGCTACACTCAGTTGGGTCTCTCAGTTACAGAAGATGGTATCTATCAGTACGATAGAGGCAGAATATGTTGCGGCTACAGAAGCGTGTAAGGAGATGGTATGGATGCAAGGTTTCATAAAAGAGTTAGGTAGCAAGCAGATTGCAAGCTGAACAGTGACAGTCAGAGTGTAATACACTTGGCTAAGATTCAACCTTTCATTCAAGGACCAAGTATATTGCCATTAGATATCACTTCACACATTCATTACTGAAAAATGGATCGATTGCTCTGGAGAAGATTCATACAAGTGAGAATCCTGCGGATATGTTGACCAAGGCGGTCATACGAGAGAAGCTGAAGCTCTGTTCAGCTTTGATTGGTCTTCAGGCCTGAAGACTGGGAGGTGGTACACTCCGGATGAAGAAGACGAAGGTTTAAGGCAATGTGTCTCAAGTGAGATTGTTGAGATTTGGAGCCACATCTGGGGCCGTCTTCGACCGGTCGTGAGCTATGCTTGACCGGTCGTAGGGGCCCGCTCGATCGGTCGTGGACCAGTTCAACTCAAAGTCCATCGAGCATCGTTTTTTTTGTCCCGAGGTGCTTGACCGGTCGTGGCCCATTCACGACCAGTCGTAGGGGTCACTCGACCGGTCGAGCAGTCTACTCGACCGATCGTAGTAACGCAGATTTTGGTGTCGCCTTTCGCAAGGATGCAGAAGGAAAGTTGCCTAAACTATATATAGGTATTCCTGGGGCTTTTCTAGGTGTATTGGAATATTAGGGAAATAATTCTAAGGTATGGGCAAATGATTTTCTATGTTCTTCCAAGGGAGAGGTTAGTATATTGCCTTGTAGTCTTTGTTCTTCATAGTGAAAGTTTGCATCTGTGGTTTTTTACCCTTGTTGGGGTTTTTCCACGTATGTCTTGTCTTCTGGTTTGTTTGGATTGCTTTAATTTGTTTCTAGTTTATATTTCTTCTTATTTATCGTTTATAAGTGAGGCTTGAGATTAGATCTCGGCTCACTGCGTTGTTGGCGTGCTGCGCAACAACCCTGTCATGATGGAGATGTTTAGAAGAATCCAATTCAGGTATTACTTGATTTCGATGGAGGATGGAGGGTAAATGGATCATTGATCCACTATCTGATGTAGAGGCACCTCGGTGACCTCCACTTTAACTTAGGTGACACCATTCTTGAATTCAAGAAGATTGACTTTACCATGATTATGAGTCATAAGTGGGGAACACCAAATGAATCAAAGCAGATTAGTCAAGGATTGTAAAAAAAAAAAAGTATTAGAGATCAATTATTCAAGGATTGGTCTCATATTATATATATACAAAAAATGATTTGCTTTATGCATTTAAATATCTCCAAGGAAGTAACCATCACATAGTCATTGTGAAGTTGGTGATATTAATGTGCATAGAGAATTTACTTGTTGGATTGCTTAAAAAGAACAGGTGCGCAGATGATTATGATGCATTTGATAATTACCACTAGTGGATTGTGGGGTAGTAAATCTTGAAAGAATAAGCGAATACTGTGATTAAGAAACACTTTTGGGACTCATACAACTTCCACGGATGCCCATATGCCCTACAAGCAAATTTTTTCTTGTGAGTTTCTATAAAATATTATGCTACTATAATATGACTTTAATATTAATTTCTTATTTCCCTCATTTAACATGTTTGGGAATATGAGGTTCTTCTCGGCATATGTGCCTCGAAGGGTTACGCCATTAGACGTAGTCCAATCAAAATTCCATGATTTTTGAGTTGGAATGCAATTAAGGTGGTAAAATACAAGGCTCTATCAAAAGTTTTTAGGAAGGTGCAAGTAAGTTGAATTATCAACTCAAACTTGATTTGTTTATTTTGTATTTCAATGTTTTGACAATATATATATATATATATATATATATATATATATATATATATATATATATTGTTGCAACTTAGAATTAGCGGCAACCTCATCCCCACGGTAGATGAGGAAAAAATTGTCGATGTTGTACAAGTTTGTGAATTTGTAAGGAAAGGAAAGAGAGGACAAATGAGGAGATAGATACTTTGGAGAGAGAGGTGAAGGAGATGTGGAGTATGAGGAAAATGACTGAAGAGATAGACACAGGGGATGAGAGTGGTGCAAAGAAGAAGAAGAAGAATGAGGAGAAAGAGACCCTCTCAAAGTCGAATAATGGAATGAGAGTGTCGGGGAAGGAGAGCGGGGGGGGGGGGGGGGGGCAATGATTATGAGAAGATATGAAGAATAGAATCTTGCTTAAAGATGTTATAAAAAAAAAGTTGCACAGTATGAAGTAAGAGTGGAGGAGGTGGAAAAGGGGAATAAGAGCCTGCACAATGAAGTTAACTTTTTATGGGCCAAGGTGAAATCGCTGAAGGTATTTAAAATTTCAATTATTATCATGTGCAAGTCGTGTTTATTATGAAGTAACCAATATATGTAACCCTCTTGCAAGGTGCACATCCCACGTCAGCATGGGCCGAGGCATAAGTCCAGCCCTCACAATTCGATGATTCAGGGACCTAATCCGCCTCACTAGATCAGGTGGGGGATGCAACAGAGGTCGTAGATGAGGTATGGGCTAATCCCAAGTCTATATTTATGAACCTGTTAAGAAGACTTTGCCCTGATGAATATGAATTTGTTAAGGCGGCCTATGTTGACAGTATTCATTTTTTACTTAAATGTCTATGGGAGAATGCACATGTTAATGATTGGGTAAAATTTTGGCACAAAAGTCCTTTATGTATTTCATTTTATATTATACATCTTTACTAATAATTTAGGGTTTGCACATGGAATCGACTTATATAAAGATTTTTTGACCAATCATCATCTAAAAAATCCTAAAGTGTATCATCAGGACTACATGTTTGTCACGACATTATTCTGAGTGAAGTCCATTTACTAATATGCACATTTAACTTATATCATAGGCATATACTTACAATATTTTAATTCTTTTGTGATATGTACTTTTTAAGCACAACATTGGGCTTCTATGCAAATATAGTGCCGATGCACATGAAAATAGAGATAGAAATGACATTTTGAAGGAAATTAATGCTCATGTTTTAACTATTATTAGAGGAGATCACTTCCAAAGACAGATGTGGATATTTAAAACTGTATGTTTTTTATTACACTTCTACGTGACTTACTTAATATTGTATGTCAAGTTTGGTTTAGCTGTATTTATAATACTTCTTATGTATATTGTGGGTATAATTTCGACTCAATTTTCAAAACCAACACTGGGTTTTGATTGTCGTACACCCCAGTAGATTAAAAAGTTAATGAAAATGAATCTGTTCTGTTATCAGAATGTAAAATTGTCGGGCTAATCAAAATCCTAGAAGAATTACTCGAACCATTCGTAAAACTGTGGCCACTTCCCGTGTAAGAGTGTCTAAAGTTTCAAAGGGATCAATGAAGTTCTTGGAGGTGTGCGACAATCTCTCCATCCCTTCCTGTAAGAGTCAGAGACAACAAATATAATTTAAATATAGAAATCACAAATGTAATGTCACGACGAGCAGTTTCAGAAGCCATAGCAAAATAGATTTCTTTCTGCAAGAAGATTACAAAGCTGAAAGAATGTGGGATTAAGGAGGGTCGATGGTTAGAAAGCATATAATGAAAGTGAATAACGAAACATTTAATGCAATTGAACATTGACGATCCATAGTGATTATTCACTGTGGATTACTGATACACATTGTGGATCGCATATGTTCACAATGTATATCTGTTATCCGACTAATCCTCACTTCTTGGCCTTTTACAAAAAGAAAAAAGAAAAAAGAAGCCCACTTTCCATATGGGACCACCATACTCCACCATTCATACAAACACCAAATTCTCATTCATTTCAGAAACCTCTGATGGGTTATTTTGACCCATCTTCGACCGGTCGAGAGCCCTGCTCGACTGGTCGAAGACTGGTCAAAGGGGGCCTACGACTGGTCGAAGGGATGTCTCGACTAGTCAAAGGTTACGCAGTTTGTTCCGCGATTTTGCTTGTGGCTAATCATGGATTTGAGTCCTTTCGCAACTGGGATGTGGAAAGGAGTTTTCCAAAACTATAAAAGGGGTTGCCTAGGGTTTTTCTAGGTATCACAAAAAATAGCAAGAGGGTTTCCTAAAGCTTTGTAAGGGATTTGCTAAAGGGTTTAGGGCTATCAAAGGTGAGAGAGAGGGAGAAAGAGAGAGAGGAAGCTTATAGAAGGGAGGTTCTGCTCGTGGAGGTTCTCTACTATGCAATCTATATCTCAACGCTTCTATGTCCTCTTAATCGGTTAGATCTCTCCGTTTTCTCTATTTCTCTTATTGTTTATCCACTCCTGCGTGAGTGAAGAAGATTGTAACGTTCCACTTCATAGTGGATTGTTGATCTGGACGAGGTCCCATGGTTTTTACCTCTTTGAGGGTTTTCCACGTAAAAATCTCTTGTGTGGTGTGTGATTGATGCTTTGATTTATTTCATTGCTTTATTATCCATAATTCTGGTTTGTTTCGGGAGGCTAGATCCTAAGGTTTGTGCAAGGCATCCCAACAAAGTAGTATCAGAGCTAAGTTCATTGAACGGGTAGGATCGGTTTGAATTATGGAAGGTGGCTCAAGGATGATCAGCCTCAATGGTTCTAACTGGACCATATGGAAGGCTAAGATGGAGGACTTGCTTTATTGCAAGGACCTATATTCTCCAATCTTAGGCATATCAGCAAAATCCAAGGATATGATTGATGATGATTGGAAGAAGATGGACCGAAAGGCGGTAGGATTTATTAGACAATGGTTGGATGATTCTGTGTTCCACCATGTGTCTATGGAAACCTCAGCCGAAAGCCTATGGCTAAAATTACAAGGGCTGTATGAGAGGAAGACAGTCGGTAATAAAATATTTCTGATAAGGCGACTTGTGAATCTCAAGTTCAAGGATGGTGGTTCTGTGGCCGAGCATATGAATGAGGTCAGCAATATAGTGAACCAACTCACTTCTATGAAGATGGTCCTGGATGATGAATTGCAGGCTTTACTATTGCTTAGTTCATTGCCTGACAGTTGGGAGACATTAGTGGTGTCTCTAAGTAACTCCGCGCCAGACGGAAAGATATCCATGGAACAGGTAACCAGTTGTCTCTTCAATGAGGAGACAAGGAGGAAGTCTCAGGGGTCTACTCAGCAAGAGGCCCTTGTGACACAGGAATGAGGGAGAGGAAAGAGTAGGAAGGGCGGGAAGGCCTGAGATAAATCAAGAGGCAAGTCGAGTAACAGAAAAGAGGTTGAATGCTGGAACTGTGGCAAGAAGGGCCACTACAAGCATGAATGTCGTGGTAAGAAAAACGATAAGAAAAGAAAAGAGAAGGAAGATGAATCTGATTCCACTGCAGTCGCTTCAGATGGCGACATGGTAGTTATTCTTTCTACAGATCATGATGTATGTCTCACGACTACGAGTCAGGGCACCGACTGGGTGATAGACTCGGGAGCTTCTTTCCATGCGACTCTACACAGGGACTCCTTCACAAGCTACAAGTCAGGTGACTATGGGACTGTGAAGATGGAAAATTCTGGCGTATCAAAAATCGTGGGAGTTGGTGATATTTGTGTGAAAACTGATATGGGCTGCACATTGGTTCTCAGGGATGTGAGGCATATCCCAGACCTTCGCCTCAACTTGATGTCGACGGGAAGGTTGGATGATGATGACTATGAAAGCCAGTTTTCTGGTGGGCGATGGAAGATCATCAAGGGTTCGTTGATCGTGGCTAGAGGAAAGAAGTGTTGCACCCTGTACAAGGCAAGTGTCAGTATGTGCAAGGGTAGATTGAACGCAGCGAAAGATTCAGCTATTGACATGTGGCACAGGTGTCTAGGCCACATGAGTGAAAAAGGGCTTCAGCTATTAGCGAGGAAGCAGCTCCTTCCAGACGTGACAGGTACACCTCTCAAAACCTGTCTTGATTATTTATCAGGGAAACAGCATAGAGTTTCATTTGTTAAAACTGCTTCTCATGTTAATAAAGTGCATGCATTAGATTTGGTTTATTCTGATGTTTGTGGTCCTATGAGGACAAAAACCTTGGGTGGGGCATTGTATTTTGTCACTTTTATGGATGATGCATCTAGGAGGGTTTGGGTTTATGCTTTGAAATCCAAGGACGAGGTCTTTGGTGTGTTTAAATTATTTCATGCTATGGTCGAGAGAGAGACGGGTAGATCATTGAAGTGCATCCGCACTGATAATGGTGGTAAATACATTGGCGACTTTCATAAGTACTGCAAGTCCCAGGGTATACGGCATGAACAGACGGTTCCCAAGACCCCCCAAGCATAATGGTGTAGCTGAGCGAATGAATCGCACCATTGTTGAGAGAATCAGATGCATGTTATCCCATGCGAAGTTGCCCAAGACGTTCTGGGGAGAAGCAATGCGCACGGCGGTGTATTTGATAAACAGGTCTCCATTAGCCCCATTGAATGGAGAAGTACCTGAGAAGGTGTGGACTGGACAGGATCCATCGTACAGTCATCTCAGGGTGTTTGGATGCAGGGCATCCGTTCACGTACCAAAGGACGAGAGGTCCAAGCTCGATATGAAGATCAGGTAGTGTGTGTTCTTAGGGTACGGTGATGAAAAATTCGGTTACAGGTTATGGGATCCGACCGAGAAGAAGCTCGTCAGGAGCAGAGATGTGGTTTTCTTTGAAGATCAGTGTATAGAAGACATTGGTAAGCCAGAGAAGAACTAGCCTAGTTCAGGTGAGCTAGAGGACATGGATCTGATTACTCCTCCCGTGGTGCCTGATGACGGGGGAGTACAACAAGGTGCAGAGGACGAGGGAGTTCCTTCAGAAGATGGACCAGGGGAGCAGCCCCCACTTGATCTACCTGTTGAGCCACAGGTGAGGAGGTCATCAGGGACGATGACGGTAGTCAAGAGGTACTCACTGCATGAGTACATTATGCTAACCGATGGAGGAGAGCCAGAAGATTATTCTGAGGCCCTAGCCGACGAGCACAAGGGGGAGTGGTTGAAAGCTATGCAAAAGGAGATGGAATCCTTGCATAAGAACCACACCTATGACATGGTGAAATTGCCTAAGGGCAAGAAAGCTCTGAGCAACAAGTGGGTGTTCAGAAAGAAGATTGAGCAGAAGAATTCACAGACGAGGTTCAAGGCCAGACTTGTGGTGAAAGGTTTTGGTCAGAGAAAAGGTATAGACTTCGAGGAGATATTCTCACCAGTGGTGAAGATGACATCCATACAGGTGTTGCTTGGGTTGGCGGCTAGCATGGATCTGGAGATAGAGCAGTTAGATGTTAAAACTGCCTTTCTCCATGGTGACCTGGAAGAAGAGATCTACATGCACCAACCAGAGGGGTTCGAAGTCAAGGGCAAGAAGCATATGGTGTGTAGGCTGAGGAAGAGCTTGTATGGGCTGAAACAAGCTCCACGACAATGGTACAAGAAGTTCGACTCGTTTATGTTGAAACATGGGTATGACAGAACGGAGTCGGACCACTGTGTGTTCACACGCAAGTTCTCAGATGGTGATTTCTTAGTTCTGCTATTATATGTTGATGACATGCTCATCATGGGAAAAGACATCAAGAAGATCGACAGGCTGAAACAGGTGTTGGCCAAGTCTTTTGCGATGAAAGACTTGGGCCCGGCTAGACAGATCCTAGGAATGGAGATAACCCGTGACAGAAGCAACAGGAAGCTTTGGCTGTCATAAGAGCGGTATATTGAGAAAGTCTTAGAGCGGTTCAATATGAATGCAATGGCGGTTTGGCCAAGACTCCACTAGATGGTCACTTCAGATTGAGCGACAGGCAGTGTCCCAAGACGAAGGCAGAGGTGGAAGAGATGCAGAAAATACCCTACGCATCAGCTGTAGGAAGTTTGATATATGCTATGGTGTGTACACGCCCAGACATAGCATATGCGATTGGTGTTGTCAGCCGGTATCTTGCCAATCCTGGCAAAGAACATTGGGCAGCAGTGAAATGGATAATACGGTATCTAAGAGGCTCATCCAGGTTAAGCCTATGCTATGGTGACGGAAAACCTGTGTTAGAGGGCTACACAGATGCAGATATGGCAGGTGACATTGACTCCAGGAAGTCTACATCAGGGTTCATATTCACGTTTGCAGGGGGAGCGGTTTCTTGGCAGAGCAAGCTACAGAAGGTCATAGCATTGTCGACGACAGAGGCCGAATACATTGCAGTCACAGAAGCATATAAAGAGATGCTTTGGATGAAAAGGTTCCTACAGGAACCTAGCCTAAAGCAGGAGGAGCACGTGGTCTATTGCGATAGTCAGAGTGCTATACACTTGAGCAAGAATCCAAGTCAACATTCCAAGTCGAAGCACATAGAGATTCGGTATCACTGGATCAGGGATACTTTGAAACAGAAGGTGTTACAGCTTGAGAAAGTCCACACGGACGATAATGGGTCAGACATGATGACCAAGGCTTTGTTCAAGGACAAGTTTGAGGTTTGTAGAAACCTGGCTGGCTTGAAGAAGGTGGATCCCTCCTGGGTCAAAAAGGGAGAGATTTGATGGGTTATTTTGACCCATCTTCGACCGGTCGAGAGCCCTGCTCGACTGGTGGAAGACTGGTCGAAGGGGGCCTACGACTGGTCGAAGAGATGTCTCGACTAGCCGAAGGTTACGCAGTTTGTTCCGCGATTTTGCGCGAAACTGCGGATTTGAGTCCTTTCGCAACTGGGATGCAGAAAGGAGTTTTCCAAAACTATAAAAGGGGTTGCCTAGGATTTTTCTAGGTATCACAAAAAATAGCAAGAGGGTTTCCTAAAACTTTGCAAGGGATTTGCTAAAGGGTTTAGGGCTATCAAAGGTGAGAGAGAGGGAGAAAGAGAGAGAGGAAGCTTATAGAAGGGAGGTTCTGCTCGTGGAGGTTCTCTACTATGCAATCTATATCTCAGCGCTTCTATGTCCTCGTAATCGGTTAGATCTCTCCGTTTTCTCTATTTCTCTTATTGTTTATCCACTCCTGCGTGAGTGAAGAAGATTGTAACGTTCCACTTCATAGTGGATTGTTGATCTGGACGAGGTCCCGTGGTTTTTACCTCTTTGAGGGTTTTCCACGTAAAAATCTCTTGTGTGGTGTGTGATTGATGCTTTGATTTATTTCATTGCTTTATTATCCATAATTCTGGTTTGTTTCGGGAGGCTAGATCCTAAGGTTTGTGCAAGGCATCCCAACAACCTCGACCATTCATACAAAAAAAAAAACAAAAAAAAAACATCAAAGAGAATGGAACCACCAAACTACACCCTCCTCCCATCACCGGAGGTTGGACGGAGTTTTTCGACGTTGCTAGAATAGAGTAGTGTCTGTCCATACAACGACTACCATTTATCAAAGCTCTTTGTGTGGTCTTTGTTGGGATTTTGTATTGCGAAATCACACAGATCTAAATCTAGGATAGTAATCCAATGACACCAAGCACACAAGAGAACACATAGATTTAACGTGGAAAACCTTTTCGGGAAAAAACCACAGTTCAAAGCGACAGATCTCCACTATGATAATAGAAATTATAAAGAGAGAGGACTTACCCGATTCGAACAACCTCAAATCTCACCCTTGTTACACCCTTTAGAAACCCTAAAAAATTCTTTTAGGAACCCTTGTAACACCTTTAGAAAGCCTTCGAATCCCTCCCAATCCCGCATACACCCCTTTATATAAGTTTAGAAAGAAGTAGAATCGGAATAGGAAACAAAAATCGCAAAATCCACGTTTTCGCAGAAAATCTGCGTAACATCTTCGATATTATCGAAGGTCCATCGATGTCATCGAAGATGGACCAAAACTGTCCAGCGACCAGGGGTGAAAAATTCTGTGAATTATCGATGGCATTGAGCAACCTTCGATGTCATTGACGATTGTTATCAATGTCATCGAAACCCTGTCGATATCATCAACAGACCACCAGATAGATTTAAGACATCTGTCCATAACAATCTCCACCATGTCTTCGATCTTCATTCGTGTAGCTTCTTGTCCTCTTCTTTTATCTCTGCATCATATCATAGCTTATCTTGCACACTCCGTCTTCCTTTTACACCATTGCCAAACCCAGAGAAGTTGCACATAACTTGAACTTCTCTGCAGGAACATTCTTGTTGATCATGTCTGCTGGATCTAAATCCACATGCCCAACCACCTTTGTTCCTGTCTTCCCAAAAAAAAAGAAGTAGTCTTCTTACCATCTCACCGCTACCCAATATTGCTTGTCGGGGTACTTGCTCACAACCCTGATAGCCTATAAAATAACTGGTCTAATCCAGACCATGACATACACTGCCAACCACATTTGAATAAGGCTCATGAGATATCCTACATTTCCTCATCTGTTTTGGGACATGTGCTGAGGAAAACTTGAGGAGAGTCGCGTAAGGAACGCTCTCTGGCTTTTCCTGGCCCATCACATCCTTAATCAATACCTACACACAAGGTATTCCTCCTCTGATTACCAAAGCCTACTCCTCTTTCAGTCACAACGCCGAGAACCATCTTTGCAGCCCCCCGATCCTTCATCCTAAATGTCCAACTTAACTGAGTCTTCAGTATATTGATTTCAGACATGTCATAATTTGACGATCTACATGTCATCAATTCCCGACTCACCATGAAGGAATCAAACCACTGCCTAGGCGACAGGTCGAACCACGACCTCTTGCAAAGTCTTTTCTCAGCCCCTTTAACTTCAAATCGCTCTGGTTGCTTCATGTAGATCTATTCTTTACTTTCCCTTGCAGAAGTGCAGACTTCACATCCATGTTTCTAGCTCAAGATCACATTGGCCAACTAGCGCCAAACACGAATCTAATAGACACCTGCAATACCGTCGGCGCGAATATCTCTGAGAAACCGAACCCTTCTCTCTGAGCATATCCCTTCGCTACTAACCTCATCTTGTATCTACATTGTATCCTCGTGAAGATCCACTTGCATCCAACCGCTCTCCCCATTGGAAACTCCACTAGCTTCCATATGTCGATCTAGTACAACGAATCCATCATATCGCTCATAATCACCTTACACTTCTCAGCACTAAGCTCACCTAGAGCCATCTGAATAGAAGATGAATCCCTTGCGATATTGGAGTCATCCATGTACCTCGCCGATATCCTGCGATCATGCCGTGTGATTCTTCTCACATGTGGCTGCTCCACCTGCTTTGTATCTCTGTCCGCACGTCTCAGCCTTCCTGCCCTGCCCGCTCATGTGTCCATGCCTAACATGCCACACACGTGCAAAGGTGGAATCCGCTATATCCACTGCAGCGCCACCTTTTGAAGTGCTCCCGATCAACCTGTACATGTTACCGAGTCGTTGCGCTTTCACGATTACCCGTGCCCTCTTAGATACCTTAAGAGCACTATCAATACCTGTGTACTTGCATCCTTTTGCCTTAAGTACACCAAGAGAAATCAGATTCTACTTTAAATCAGGAAGGTGCTTGACATCAGTCAAGGTACGCTCCACCCTATCAAACATCCTGATGTGCACCGTACCAACAACCACAACATTATAGGCAAAGTCATTGCTCATAAACACCTGTCCACTATCGCACTCCCTGTAGCTGGCGAACCAACTCCGATGAGCAGTCATATGAAAAGATGCCTCTGTGTCTAGCATCCACTCGTCTTTATGATCATCGTATGACTGCCTGATAGTAGACACAGACAAAACATCACCATCACATCCACTCGATCCATCTGACGTGGCAGCATTGGCCTCCCTGTACGAAGCCTTAGAATCTTCTCTCTTCGATTTAGGATTTCCACAATCCTTCTTACATGTCCTTCCTTCTCATAATTTCAGCACTTCACCTTTCCTTTGCCCTTGCCCTTTGATTTGGATCTATAACCTGAAGAATCAGTACCTTGTTCAGAATTCCTACCCATTTAAATAGTGCATCAGAAGATGTCCCCATGTCACCATTTAGCTTTCTTATAGCCTTCCCTTGAAGGGCTGAGATAACGGTGTCGACACTCAGGGTTTTATTCGTGCTGCACATAGTGTCCTTGAATGACTCATACGACGCTAAAAGAGAATTCAACAACATACATGCTTGTTCTTCAACTTTCATCACTTCCTCCATATCCAGCAATTTGTAAACTAATTTATTAAAGTTGTTGATGTGAGCCTCCAGATCTCCACCCTCTGCCATCTTGAAGTTATACCACTGCCGCTTCAAGTACAGGCGATTTTCAGAGGATTTTTTCACATAGACATCCTTTAACTTTGCCCATAACTTAGCCGCAGTTTTCTGCCTCATGACGTTGTAGAGAACCTCATCCGTAAGACATAAACGGATCGATGATAAAGCCTTCTTATCAAGAGTATTCCAATCATCATCAGTCATAGTAGACTTGCTCTCATCAAGAGCACCATCTTCGCCTTGCTTGATGAAGGAACTCATCATCTTGATCTTCCATAACTCAAAATTATTTTTCCCTGAGTACTTATCAATCTCATACCTGGTGCTCACCATTATTACTAATCCTGCAAATTCAGATCTGTGCCCCCAACGATTGCTCTGATACCACTTGTTGGGATTTTGTACTGCGGAATCACACAGATCTAAATCTAGGATAGTAATCCAATGGCACTAAGCACACAAGAGAACACACAGATTTAACGTAGAAAACCCTTTCGGGAAAAAACCACAGCACAAAGTGACAGATCTCCACTATGAAAATAGAAATTACGAAAAGAGAGGACTTACCCGATTTGAACAACCTCAAATCTCACCCTTGTTAAACCCTTTAGAAACCCTAAGAAATCCTTTTAGGAACCCTTGGAACACCTTTAGAAAGCCTTTGAATCCCTCCCAATCCCGCATACACCCCTTTTATATAAGTTTAGAAAGAAGTAGAATCGGAACAGGAAACAAAAATTGTAAAATCTGCGTAACATCTTCGATATCATCGAAGGTCCATAGATGTCATCGAAGACGGACCAAAACGGTTTAGCGACCAGGGGTGAAAAATTCTGTGAATTATCGATGGCATCGAGCAACCTTTGATGTCATCGATGACTGCCATCGATATCATCGAAACCCTGTCGATATCATCGACAGACCACCAGACATATTTAAGACATCTGTCCATAACAGTCTCCTCTCGGAAAAAAACGAAGATGGCCAAGTGGCCTCCTATGGCAAGGGCCCCACCTTTTCAACAAATCCCACAACAACGCCCACTGGATTGACGTGGAGAGCTTCGGCTCTTCGTTATGGTTCCCTCCTATGAAAAAACAGTTGTGATCCCCTCCCGTGGAAAAAAACAAAGGAAAAAAAAGAAGAAGAAAATGCTAAATGGGCGCAAGGGTCCCACCTTTTGAACCCACATGAGTAGGGCTATACATTGAGGCGAGTTGAGTCAAGGTGGGCCAAGCTTGGCTTGACTCGTCCGTCCTCTCCACGAGCTCAAGCTAGAGCTCGAGCTCGGCCTCAAGCTTATCATTGGAGCTTGGCTTGTTTTCCAAACCTTTCGAGTTGAGCTCGAGGAGATCCAGTGGATCGAGTCACGAGGTGAGCTTACCTCGAGCCTGCTCTCAACTCGACCCAACCCGCACTCGACTTAACCCAACAACCCGACCCAATCCGCACTCGACTTAACCCAACCACTCTAACCAACTGTAAGGCCCACCCCCACAGCACATGATATTGTCTGCTTTGCCGAAGCTCACGGCTTTAAAACGCATCATGTCTGTTAAGGGAGAAACTCAACATATAACCACCACAACTCCAGACAACTCTTCCGATGTAGGACAAGTTATGCTACAGTCAACTGCAACAGTAGCTCGCCCAGCACAGTAGCCTGCCAGCCGCACTTAGGGGCCCGCCCACATGTGTGCCCGCCCACATGAAGCAGTGACCGGGGCGTCACATTATCCCCCACCGAGAGCAGAGCCGTCCTCGACTCTGATACCATTTGTAAGGCCCACCCCCACAGCACATGATATTGTCCGCTTTGCCGAAGCTCACGGCTTTAAAACGTGTCATGTCTGTTAAGGGAGAAACCCAACATATAACCATCACAACTCCAGACAACTCTTCCGATGTGGGACAAGTTACGCTACAGTCAACTGCAACAGTAGCTCGCCCAGCACAGTAGCCTGCTAGCCACACATAGCCTGCCGACCGTACTTGGGGGCCCGCCCACATGTGTGCCCGCCCACATGAAGCAGTGACCAGGGCGTCACACCAACTCCCAAATCAAATATTCAATTAATAATTATATATATAATATTAGATAGACACATAGAGGTACCTTCTTATTGGTATTGAGAGAGAGAGAGAGAGAGAGAGAGAGAGAGTGAGAGAGACAGAGAGAGAGTCGGGCGAGTGGACAAGTGCAAGCCGTACGACCGAGACAAGTTGGGCGACGCTGGGTCGGGCTCGGGCGAGTGACCGAGAGAGAGAGAGAGAGAGAGAGAGAGAGAGAGAGAGAGAGAGAGAGAGAGAGAGAGAGAGAGAGAGAGAGAGAGAGAGAGGAGCTCATGTGCGACGGGTTAGGTAAGAAAGGGAAAGGGTAAGAAAGGGACAGACGGGTAGGGTAGGGTTTTTTTTTTGTTTTAAATATAATACACATATATTTATATATATAATATTCGAGTCGAGCCAAGTCCGAGTTGATCGAGTCAAGATCCACTATGCTCGAACTCGACTCGTTTTCAAAACGAGCTGGGTCATATGAAACTTGGCTTGCCTTGAGTCGTCGTTCAAGTCGAGCTACATCGAGCCAAGCTGAGCTAGCTTTTCGAGCTAGCTTGGCTCATGTACAACCCTGCACATGAGATCCTATGTTGGGCTCACTGATTTGTCTTGGAGCAAATTCATCCAGTTCATAAGAAATGAGTTTTAATTTCATGCCATTTGTCTAAGTTTGAGGGCAAAACTTATCACGGATGGGCCGCTCTAGAGAAAACAATTCAAAATTAACGCACAATGCTAATGTAGTACTGTGTCTCCTAGACATGTAATTTTTTTTTTGAAAAGACACTATTGTAGGTTACAATAGTGATGGAATAAGATTAGCCGCCTATTCCTATATTTAGTAGGGCTCATGCTCATATTTTGAAAATGTCAATTTGACTTTCAAGACAAGCTACTACCATATAAAGAAAACTTTTGGTAGAGGGATAATTTCATAAAAATAAAAATAAATAAGAAGTGCCTAAATGTACAAAAAGATGAGATTTGAAAGGGGATGCCAATACTTATATTACTTCAGAGTGAGGCCATTGTAGTAAAGATCTCTTGGGCGAGTGATTTCATACTCTGGCATAGCATGAAGCTTGATACGCAGGCAGCCAGAAGTTGCACACCTAGTAGGAATTAACTAACATTAAACTACCAAACTAGACAATCCACTGTCTGATGGTCCAAAAATCAGATTGCCTTAGAAATCCTAGCCTCTGAATCGTGGCCGTTTATTGAAACACGACCGTCGGACATTTTTCATTTTCAACCGTCCAGTAAACGTCCACCAAATCCGATAGCCAGATAATCAAATAGGCATTATTGGTTCATGATTCATGTAAACTGCCACCAATAATTTACAGTTCAATTTGAATTAGTCGGATGCCACAAATACAAGTGACACGTGTAATAATCTGAACTGATCATCAGGTCGGCACTGCCCTGGACGGGCCACATCCCAAAGTTCATGCCATTCGAACAATCCTATCCGTTGGATTGGATGGTTTATTTGTTATTAGAAACAGTCCGGACAATGAAAAGAACTTTGCCTGAGTTCTTACAACCGTCCATTTTCTTTCCAAAAAGTACTCCAATACAATATGCAGGATTCTCTGATTGGTGTGGATTTTGTGCTATGGCCCGCTGAAGGCAGAACCTGCATGCATGATCATCGGTTCAGATCTTGTACACGTCAGCCAGATGTTTGAAATGGATGCAATGGATCATACGCACCACAGTGTTTGGTGACGAGAGTACACCACACGTGGAGTATAAAATATTGGGAATTAGGTGAATTCAAGGCGTGAAAACGTAAGGGAAATGATCAAGCACGTAGATTACACTGAACATCTGGTGTGCATGCAATCGTGGTGATGAGTGGGGCCTACGCCATCCAAACCGTTGAAATGATAGGTTCACCGTGGATGGCCGTACATTTTCTGTTTCCAAACTATGCCATTCGAGTTATGGGATATTTGTGATCCTGATCACTATTTTATTGACCTAAATACTGGTGATTATGTTTTTAGATAAGAGAGATATTTCTACCCATTTATTAGTAAAAATTAATAAAATAGGATTGAAGTTTATAAGAGAAGTTTTATTTGTTAAGTACATGAAGTTATAACTATCTAGCTAGCTAATGTACATTTACTATATATGGAATTAAAAATTGATTTATTCAACATCATACGTATAAGGGTTTAGATAGATAGGGTGACCCTTCCAACAACACCTTAGAGATAAGTTTCCACCCTTGGCTTGCACTTTAGATGATGATTTGAACCGTTCTCATATTCTGGTAAGTTCCATATAAACCCTAGGTTTTTATAATCGTGCTTCTCTGATGGTCTTGATCTTTGACTCTTGGATTTAAACCAGACCTATTTAAAATTTTACTTTTTAATATTTCAAATTCAACTTCATACATACATAATTATCTATCTAAGCAAATCTTTCATCGGATGGTATTTATAGCAAAGAATTCATAATATATATATGAACAATTTAGGTCATCAAAATTTAGGGTGGGTGGCCGCCACGCATCCTATGAAAAACCTACATGTTTTATTTTTTTAAAGAAAATTAGGAGAGGATCCTCCCTGAATTTTATTGCTAAGAAGAGATTTACAGCCATGTACTTAAGGTAGGCTCCACAAAAAATAATGAGCCTCGTCTATCATATAATCTAGAAATCTCAAAAGTTAGAAGCTATCAACAAAGGGTGCGTCAAGAGATCATTTGATTGTAAGCCTCGATTTCTTATAACATAGCACCATTCATGAGGGTTTATAATAATAAAATGTATGATTGTATATATTAATTGCACCATAAGTTATATATTTAAATATATTGAATTCAAAATTTATGTGATATTGAATTGTATTTGGTGGGATATAAATTTCATTTATGGGTTGTTTGATTTTTAACTTTATTGGTAAAAACATGTAAAAAAAAAGTAATTATGACTAACTTCACCTGTTTGAAATCTGTAAAGAATTACATATTGAAAATTAGCCTACAAAAACCATGTTGTTATTGATTTAAACTTGTGGGCCCCATCGTGATGTATGTGACTTATCCACACCATCTAACCTTTTTAACAGCACATTTTAGGTAATGAGTCCACAAATGAGGCAAATCCCAAGGTCAAGTGGGCCACACTTTAAGAAAGAATAATTGTAAAGACGTAAACCGTGGGAAGCTATTTTCTCCGTAGGGCCCACATTGATGTTTATTTGTCATCCAACTTGTTCATAAGGTCACAGAGTCATAGATAAAGGGAAAACAAAAATATCAGCTTGATCCAAAACTTTTAGGGCCCTCAAAAAGTTTTTAATGGTAAAAGCTCAATTTCCATTATTTCCTAAGGTGTGGTCCACTCGAGCTTTATATCTACCTCATTTTTCGACTCGTGCCCCAAAATGAGTGGGCTAAAGGGATGAACGGTGTGGATAAGACACATATATCATGATGGGCCCCACTTTTTTCCCCTCGGTGACATGAGATATTATAAATGAAGCCGGCTGTCAACACCACCTTAAAAATACAGCTGAAACTTCAAAGGTAAATAATTATTACCCATTTACCTTGAATTGTCACTGCAATTAGAAAATCAAATAGCCCCTTAACGTTTGGAATCAATGAGAATGATTGAATTAATCCAAGCATTTAATCTTCTTAATTACACTAAGGGCCCGTTTGGACGAGGGGATTGAAAGGGAGTAGGTCGTAGTATATGGGATTTGCTCGTCTAATCTAAGGGTGCGCGGGCGACAACGTGTTTGGCGGGGCGAGGAGATAAGGCGGATGGTAGTCCGGAGGATTTACTACTGGATTCGGAGGGAGTGGTGGCGGGAGGTAATCCAGAGAGAGAGAATCGGGCGTGTAAGAACTTTTTTGAAGGACCTTTGCCTCCATTCAAAGGTCCGATCCGAACCGTCTATCAGAGTCCTACAGGCTCACTAACCACGACCTAGGTGAAAATTTTCCAAGAAGCAGCATGTATCAGATTTCAACCGTCAAAACATAGGATGGACGACAAAATGGAAAATCAAGTAAGCGGTGTCAGAAGCAATCCAAAACTGGCCCTATCTAGCTGAAATTTTATCACGAAGCTGATGGACAGTGTGGATTCCTCAAACCGTCGATGATCATGGCCCCACCAACGTCGCAGTGCAAAAACCATTACGCAGGCCCTGTTTTTACGCCGGATGCTGGCCGTTCTTTTTAGTCGGTGCAAGATCATGGCATCGATCGGATGGCCTCATCGGTCTCATCCCCAAAAGCATATCCCAGCTGAAGCTGCTGGATAATCTGGTTCTATCAAGAAACTAGCTCTCCGGCCAGATCCCTGGAGAGATATGCACTGTGTTTCAGCAGGCTGCATTTTCAGATTTTGAGTTCACCCAACACCATGGCGTGCTTGATTTTTCGAGCGAGGAGCTTGTGAGCCCAATTCCAATTCAGTCAGCTATCAAGCATAATGCGGTGCTGATCAAGCTTCGACTGCAAGTGAACAAGCTCAATGGACGCTGGATACGCTCGGCCGTCCAAATAGACCCATCCATTGGACGCTGGATCATTCAATACAGTGGGATTAGAGACAATCCACTGACTTGCAATTAAGGGTATCGGTTTTGTGCAATCCACCCCATTATGACCTACTCCCTTTCAATCCCCCCGTCCAAACGGGCCCTAACAGGAGATGCAACGGGATTTTTAGTGAATTATGAAATCCACATGTGAATCCCACGTGTGCTTTATCCATGTTGTGCATCCACATGTGCACTTTACACGTGGATTGTTAATCCAATCATTTATACAAATTCCAAATGCGAGATGAAGTGTACATTGGACGAAATGCAATTTCATATTACCTGAGCCCACTTAATCCCACATTCCAACAAGCTGTTAGGGCCAGTTTGGCCAACTGCATTAGGTAGGATTAAGGTGGATGGAATTGTAAAAGTAACAGTAAATACATGTGTAAGGTATTGTCCCTGGATTGGGGTATATCCCATGTTTTTCATTACAATATTTGGAATGTATGCAATTAAAAGTAATTACACTTGGAAATTCATCATAATGGGATTTGAAAATCCCATCTCACACTTTCCAACACAAGGCTCGTTTTCCAAAGCCTATAAAATTAATTTTAATCCCATCCCACCCTCTTTTCAAACATGCCATTCCCAATCCCGCGGTGATTAGCGATGCAATCCCATTTAATACAACTTAATACTAAAGGCCAAACAGGCCTTAATGTTTGTATTAAAACGACCACGTGATTACACCCTACCTACCCATCTTTTTTGAGCCGATATGGGCTGATACAGCCGTGAAGAGCTGTTCACCAATAATACTGGTACAATACTTAAAACCCAGTAGCTGTGGTAGAGGGCCACGAATCTCAAAGACAATATGAGCTTATGTAAGCTTATTATTCTGAAATATCTCAAGATATTGCCCTGTACATCCGTACATCCCATTTGCCTCATCACACTCTTTAGCAGGCTAGAAGAAGATTTTGATACTGTAGCAGAGTACGAGGGCTTGATACACGGGCAGGCGTCACGAAATTGGTTATATGGCTAGCTTATAAGTGACTAAGTTAAACTGTCCATATAAGGGAAAATAATATATATTGATCATATGAGAAAAATTGCACTTTGTTTCATATCGTGACTGATCAGTTGGTGGACATTTTTTGGACGGTTGAGATGAAAATTGTTTGAATTCAAAGTATAAATGTATGGTTTACTCGATCAGTTTTATTTCTGTGCAGTGATCTAACCATGGCTGTCCCACAATTTGGGTGGTTTAAATTAAGTTTATTCATGTTATGTATATGATATTCTAAGTGGTTGTGTATCAAGAATCAGACTCAGCCAGAGTATCAAATAACTCAACAATACATTCAGTCTTTTTTGGTTTTTTGAGAGAAACAAGGTTACAGGGCCTCTTAGGGCCGACAAGGCCGTGGCCATTAGCAGGCTACAATTCTCTACTATTTATATATAAAATAAAAATAAAAAAATAAAAAAGAGAAAATGTCAGTGCTCTTCCAGCACTTGATTGCTCCATGTCTTTAAAGAAAGCTCACTCCTAGACTCCACCCCCGCCAGCTTTTATTTCGAAACCTCTCTCTCTCCCCTCTTTTCCATGTATAAATAGGGGTTTCTTCTCTTCTATATTTCATCTCTCTCCCTTGTCTTTCTTTCTCATAGGAATATGGTCACCTCTCTCTCTCTCTCTCTCTCTCTCTCTCTCTTTTGTCTTTCTTTCGCATAGTAATATGGTCCTTCTCTTCTATATTTCATCTCTCTCTCTCTCTCTCTCCCTTGTCTTTCTTTCTCATAGGAATATGGTCACCTCTCTCTCTCTCTCTCTCTCTCTCTCTTCCTTGTCTTTCTTTCGCATAGGAATATGGTCACCTCTCTCTCTCTCGTATAGGAGTATGACCTCTCTCTCTCTCTCTCTCTCTCTCTCTCTCTCTCTCTCTCTCTCTCCCTTGTCTTCCTTTCGCATAGGAGTATGATCACCCTCTCTCTCTCCCTTGTCTTTCTTTAGTATAGGAGAATGATCAGCGCCCCCCCCCTGTTCTTTCGTACGGGAATATGGTCACTCTCTCTCTCTCTCTCTCTCTCTCTCTCTCTCTCTCTCTCCTTGTCTTTCTTTCGTCCAGGAATATGGTCTCTCTCTCTCTCTCTCTCTCTCTCTCTCTCTCTCTCTCACGGAACGTGTACACAAAGGAGGCATGGCGTTTTGCTATAGGTGGGCAACCCTTGTTGGAGAAGCAGGGCACGTGCAACTCTACCACACGTGGCACATGAGTCTTGCACGTGCTCCCCTTCTCCAACATGGATTCTTCACTTATTTCTCTCTACTCATCACACCTCTGCATGTACGTATCTTCCTCTACTCTACACCCTTCCTAGGGTTTTTTACGTAATTTATTTGTACCGTTATTTGGAAATTTTACTCTCTGGTTTTATTTTATTTTTTACCAGAGAGCCATATTAGTTTTGCACCGTTTAAAGATGGTGGTGAATAATCCATCATCCTTACATGTGGCTACGTCTATCCAGACCATCTAAATTGTGGTTGGTGCACATATCTAAAATTATTTCTAACTACTCAATTAATGGCTATCAAATGGGTGATTAAAATCGAAATTTGAGTGGTCCAAATTCGAAGGGAAAAATAGAAGATTAATATTATCTTGTCAGTGCAGTCTTTCAGTTACGCTCTGTGCATGGTTGGTTGAGAGATATGGACAGTTAGGATCTCCTTACAACTATGTTGTGCATAGGTTCTAAGAGTCACCATAGTTTTTTAAATGATGCAAAACTAACACTGGATCGTAGCTTTTCCTTTTTATCGTTTTTAAAAATTTTGTAACTTTTTTAATTTATTTTCGTTTTGATGTATTCCTTATGTCGCGACTATGGTTCGGTAGCATATATCACTGCATTGGGGTCCACATGCAGAGATGGGCCAGCTATTGGAACCGTCCATTCTTCTAATTTTTCTGGAGATGAATGCGATCCATTGAAAATTTTATTTTAAATTAAATTTCCACTTTCATCTACAGACAAATTCGTTTGGCGTAATTTTTATGATGGCCCGTACAGCGTAGCGTCCGGAATATGAACGGTTCCGATCATCAGACTATTTGGGCACTTGGACCCGCTGGGGCGACGTATGCTGACTTATTAGCGCTTAAAAAAAGATTTCGAACAAGTTCTTTTTTGCCTCTGTCGCGGTTCAGAGACCAGCGTACGTCGCCAATCACTGGGGCCCACACGCCCTATAGTTAGATGATCGGAACCATACATGTTGTGAATTTCATTCTATATAATCTGACGTAAGAAATTGAGTCCGAAAGGCTGATTTTTACCATCACCATCTGCAAATGAATTTGTAATAATGAAAGGAAATTCGATGGCTCCTATTCAACTCCAAGCTCCAAATGTTAGGATCATAACCGAAGAGCGACAATGGGATAGTGGTTATTATATTGTAGTAACGTGAATCTGGACGGTCCAAATCATAGTAACATCTTACCATGTGGGCCACATGGATGGCAACACACGCTGAATCCTAAGTCGCGACGGAGACAACGGACACTTTCAGAACATCTGATCACTTACATCCGGCTGCATGTTAACCTACCATCAAGCCCATTTTTCCACCAACGTGTATGTAGGGCTTCTTGAGCCATGCAAATGATCAGCTCACCATAAAGATCACCGTACACACAAAAAGTCAAACTGGTCAGGTCATCAGGCAATCTACACCGTCCATTTTTGTGCGGCATACAGTACTCGTCACGTAGTATTGCATGTGTGGCCCATTTAATAAATGGATCGGCCAGATTTTCAAAAATGATGATCTTTATGTTGGGGCCGATTTTCCTTGCGTATCAGATTTCCTATACCTTTGAAGTTGCCGAGAGGACGGCAGTACTACACAGGATCCATGTCTGTTTCACTAGTTTGGCCCACATGGTTAGATAATCGGATGATCGGAGCCGTCCACGTTCTAGACACTAAGAAACACGAGCAACCCGAAGAAACTTTCCCTGAACTGATGATTCAAACAAACACTGTTTAGATTAATTTATAACATTGAAAGAAAATTTTCAATGGCTCAAATTCAACTGCCAAAATCAGATGTTAGGGGTGTGATTATTAGAATATAGTTTTTCGAAATGTATGGACCGTTTAAGATATCTGTCCATCTTAGAATGTGGGCCCCAATGGAGCAACATTGGTTGGGGAGCCTCTGTCCGATGTCGTAGGCATGACTGATTCTCTGGACGGATGCAAGTGCCAGCGTAACTTGTTATTTTGCACCGTCTATCTTGTTTACGCTGCCGTGTATGATAAGTAGTTCAAAGTACACATATGTTGGTCGATTATATAACTCTGATCCGTAGCCTTCAAATTAACGGTAGAAAATAAAGGAAAGCTTAACGATGAAAGCTCATAGCTTGAATAATATGGTAGGTACGATTTTGAAATATAAGTCATCCATGATAGGGCCTACTTAGATGGACGGCACTGATTGGTATATCACTCTACCATATGTACTGTGGACAGTTGTTTGTACCATATTCCAGTCCTTCTCAATCTACCGTACCATCACTCTTCATTGATATATTCAAGAAAGTCTTGCGTGTGGCATCACCAGCACGCGACAACGTGTGAGAGTGCCTTCAACCGTCATTTTTTTAGTTTTAAAAATTCCAATCCGGCCATCACATGCATCTCACTTTATCTTAAGAATTAAAAAATAGGATTTATCTGATCATCAGGTGGGCCATACGTGTACATTCAATCTGGACCGCTGATCACTTTCATAACGGTCCATTTCTTTTGTACAACATTTTCCCACATTATAACAGCCACATGTGGGTCCCACCTGATAAGAGGCTTCAATCTGATATGGGTGTGCCATATGTGGCAGGTGGCTGTTACAGTGCACGAGACTGCGCATGTTAGCTCATGCAGTCGTGCACGAGACAATCCAGAGACTGCACTTCAGACTCGTAGATTTCTTTCCCAGTGCGGGTAAGGTTGGCCTTGTTCTCTTGCGGCTGTGTTGTGCTGGTCTTTCTGCACAGCACTAAAGTGTGCGTTTTCCACAGTTTACTGGAGTGTGGCAAACCGGTGGTATAGTGGGCAGATGTGGCCCCCACTTTAGGTGTGCAGATCCGTCCATCAGATGGGTTAGCTCATCTTAGCCCCAGGTATAAAAAATGAGCCAGATCCAGTACTCAGGTGGGCCACAGAACAGGGAACAGGATGCGAGGGAACGCCCACCCTTATTTTGCATGGCCCCTTCATCTATACGATAGATGAAGGGTCTGAATAGCCTGGAGTGGAGATGGACTAGACGTTGTTCACTTGTTCAAATCCAGATTAACGACAGGGGTCCATCTCAAATTGTTACGTGGTGTGACCCACCTTAGCTTTAGACCAGGGTTAGTTTTCTGATCCAATACTTGTAAATTCAGGTTATGTATCTGATAGAGGGGTCATGAATGGATCGTGTTGGGGTCAAGCCTAAGTGCGCCATGGCAAGTATGTACCACCGTACACGTGAAATTGAGGGTTTCATTGCTAATGAAGCGTAAGCTAGGATGCCCTTTGATTGTCGATTTTAGTAGGCGGCTATGATATTTTTAATAAAGTTACCTTAGGCGGCTAGGATATTTTAATACTGTTCCCTTGGTGGTCACCAATTGGATGTTTGACAATTTAAAACTGGACATCGAGTGGTTGACATGACTTAGATCCAATTTTGAAATAAGTCAGACCTAAACTCGACTCAATTCGGTACCCAATCCAGCATACTTGACTCGAATTGAGTCCGTGTGTGGCCTGCCTGGTCTAACATGGACCAAGTTCGACTCGGTACATTGGCTTCGGAGTGGAGTGAGAGATAGGGTGGTGATATATGGTGGTGGGTAGGTGTAGGGCTTGGAAGACTAGTGGAGCGGAGAGAGAGGAGGCTGGTGAACTGATAATAATAGTGGGTGGCTGCTAGGATTGGAAGAGGGAGGGAGGGAGAGAGAGTTTCAGATTGAGTCAAGATCAGGTGCGGTGTATAAAGTTAGAAGGGAAATTGATGCATCGAAGTTTGGGTAAATTACCTAAAACACTACAACACCATATTTCAAAAGGGCCTTCTTTCCAAGAAAACCATACAACTATTGAAGTATGAAAAAGGGTATTTTAGTTCAAGTAATTTTTTGAAGCATGTGAGGAGGCCCTTATGAAAATATATAGTGTTATAGTATTCTAGGTAATTTGCTCAAACTTCAAGATAAGTACGGGCAATTTTCCAAGCTAGAAATACTTAAAAATTAAAATATTCTTTTTTATTTTAAATACTTAAAAATTAAAATTTTTTTTTTATTTTTTATATATATATTTTTTCGAATTTGAGTCTAATTGGATATATAGACGAGTCGGGCCAAGTTACTGGGTAACTCAGAGTTGACTTGGTTTGAGTTTAGATAGACGAAGTCTACCCAGTTTGAACGAGCCAAGTCTCTACTTAACGTCGACAACAAATTATTATTATTTATTTACACGAGCACACACCCCCACACACTCACGCCGTTATGTGATATCACCGCCTATGAGTGCTTAAACCCTTGACAGGTGTTGAAACTCATGGGAGTCTACCACCGGAGCAAGAATATGACCCGGCGTCGACAACAATTTATGGCTACGTTACTTAATTCCACCATCCGGTCCATGATTTGGAATGTAAAGACGGACATAAATGCATGCATGGAAATGGTGGGCCCCACTGAATATGGGCCACAAGAAAAGAATCACATGAACTTATATCCATCAAACGGATGAACGGTTTAGATTGTACAAACAAACCTCTATCCACACTGGGGCACGAAATATGGATGGGGCATCCTTGTTACTTGTAGCAAACGCACAGCACGGCCATCGTACGTGTTATGTACAGCTGCTGTCACTGCACACGTGTCCGGTTGCAGGGGGCTGCCTTGTTTGGGCGGTCATAGGGCCAGTGATGTTGGGATGCAGTACTTTGGCAATGTTTTTTCTTTTACGAACACCGATTGCTAAGGTGCACTCAAGTGACTGCACTCTTTTACACTCTCGTCCCTCACACGTGGCATCCTTCACACATTCTAGAGATCCAATCCGTTCATCAAAAAGATCTCACTTCCAAACGTCCGTATTACAAAAAATAAATATGTGGGTCCCATAAATGTCCTCCAACGGTCCAAATCCAACATTCATGAACAGTCCAATTGATGATCAGATGAGTCTGGCTTCTGAGGCAAGACATCCTATCCGTGGAATGTGCCTGATGAGGGACTTGGATATTGTAAACGTGTGAATGACTTACACGTGTGAGATGCAAGTGCCCAAGAGGTGTACACGTGCTTTGTTGGCAGATGGGAGATGGGCCCTGTGAATCGGGAATTGAAACGAGGGCAGTGCGAAGATGGAAAGAAAGGAACCTTAAAGGCAGGGGGCATGGGCATGGCAGGCCCACCAGAAAAGATCTGTGAGGCGTTGAACACGCAACGCACGGTCATCGAGATGAACCCTCTTTGGGCCGTGTGATGACGTGCGAGGGAGAATGATATACGGTAGATATAGCCGTACGTGCACTCCTATTGATAGACGCGAATTTACTGCAACAGACACGTGTCAGACAAACCTGTGGGGCCCACCTTGATGGGTATGAGTTACATCCACTCCGTACATCATTTTTGCCATCTCAAGATAGGGAGTGATTATAAAAATTACGCTGTTCAAAAACTCAAGTGGACCGCACCACGGGGAGAAGTGGAGAAGGGGACGGTCACCGTTGAAAAATACCTGGGGCTATGTGATGTTTATATGTCATCTAAACCGTTCATAAGGTGAGTCCCACCGGGATGAATGGAAAAAGAAACTATCAGCCTCACTCAAAACTTCGATGGGCCCTAAGAAGGTTTCTATGGTGACCGTCCCCATCTCCACTGTTCTTTATCTTGTGGCTCTCTTGAGTTTTGGATCGGCATGAGTTGGAGTAACGTACGTTGTTCATCTGATGATCATACG
Source organism: Magnolia changhungtana (assembly GCA_030180095.1). NCBI lineage: Eukaryota > Viridiplantae > Streptophyta > Magnoliopsida > Magnoliales > Magnoliaceae > Magnolia > Magnolia changhungtana. The sequence goes on from JASAUF010000098.1 coordinate 2,826,016, forward strand.
GGCATGAATTTTTGAAGAAGGCATATTTATGGTGAAAATCATCTGATGAACGGATTGGATCGATTACTTGCGGGTCTAGTTGACACGCTTGAGCAGCGAGTAAGAAAGAAGTCACTCGCGCGTGTGCGCTTAGTAGTGGTTGGGTTTTGTTTTATTTATCAAAGACAGATTCAGTCCTTAGGCACGCCATGCCGGAGATCACGTGCGAGAGAAGAATCGGATGTAGGGATGGATCTGTATATTGTTTATCGCGATGGAGCAGAAAAAGGTGGACGGGACGAAGCGGATTGCGTTACTCAGTACGCTCTGTGGGGCCCACAGTGATGTATGTGGCTTATCCACGCCGTCCATCCGTTTTATCAGATAGTTTTACCCAATAGAACCCAAAATTTAAGCATGTCCAAAGCTCAAGTGGAACGCAATATAGGAAACAGTGTGAATTAAACTCCTACCGTCCAAAACTTCTTGGAGGTCACACCAGTTTTGGATCAAGCTGATATTTGTGTTTTACCCTCATCCATTCCTATGTGACCTTATTAACAAATAAACATCACTGTGGGCCCTGGGATGGTTTCAACGGTGGAAGTCATTATCCTCTCTGTTTCCTGTGATGTAGTCCACTTGAGATTTGGATATATTTAAATTTTGGAACCATACCATAAAATGATCTGTATAAGAGGATGGACGGCATGGATAATAATACATATTACATCCATAGTGCGCCCCACAGAGTTTACTCAGTACGCAATCCGCTCCCGTGGATGGTATGCCAGACTATGGAAATCCATGAGCATGCACAGAGCCTACTTTACACGGAGGAAATATTTCTACATCAATCCAAACCGTCTACATCAACATCCCCACTGAGAAGGGTCACAACCACAAATATTTCTGATAGGATGGCTCTAACATCTTTATAATGGGCATTGATTTTTTTTAATTTGGACCTTCGATTTGTTTTTCATTTTAACCATCCGTTTCAAGGCTCCCAATCGGATACTTTGGTTCATCTAGTTGTATTGAATGTTGATTTATGCTCAATCTAAAATGGACCCATGATCTGTACAGTTCTGATCAAGCTCCCATTTGCCACGTGTACAATAGCTGTGTGCATGCATATGGATCTTTGTACTCTGCATGTACAAATTACGGAATCCTTAGAAGCGCCATGCACGTCTCTGGAGAGAGTGCAACCACACGGGTGCTTTTTCCAATGAAATCGTATATGTACCCACCATCTACCTTCAATGTACACGTGAGTCATAAGATCACTTATTCTTTTAAACCTACGTAATTTAAGCTAGTAGGTTTTGAGTACGATGCATCTAGAATCTATTCATTGTATTTTGTTTCTTTTCAATGGCCCAAACGATTAAATTCCATATTGACAACCAAAGGGTCAAACTATCAAGGGTTTAAAAAGATCCAATTTAATATCTTTTATTTAAAGTCTCCTTTAACTTAAGAACTAAAACTTATCATATG